>CM051241.1:56757464-57367880 GCA_027917425.1 Gastrophryne carolinensis
TATGGTCTGTATGTCACAAGCATGGAACGGATTAACATGCTGAGAGTCAAGTATGGTGAACAGTCCCAGTGAGCAGAAGTAGTCAAATCTGAATGGACAAATCCAAGAGGTCAGAGCAGAGGACCAAAGGAACTTAGGAGATCACAGGAAACAAAGAGTACACAGGATAAACAGGCAACACACAGGCAGTCAGGAACATACAGGATAACCAGAATGGCTGAAGATTGCAGAATAACCAAAAAACAAACAGGAATCCTGAAGATCAGACTGAATAGACAAACTCTAGCTGCAGAAAATTACTAGAACAGCAGAAGAGATGATAGGTGCCACTAACAAATCAAAGACAATTTATTAGTATAAAGACAAAAAACATGAGCAGTAGAAATCATCCAAGTTGATGACTATTTAAGCCACTGAAATCCAGGCACTGATTTAGGGTCCAGACATCTAGTAAGAGCAGCCAGGCATAAAACCACACCTGCCCCAAGTTAAAAACAGACTCAGATATATGGCCTGATACCTTCTCTCTAGTACATCCACTTATCTGGGAAGTTCTGGCTGTAGAACCGCCGCACCCAGGACCACTTTCGTCATTTGAGTTCCGATCAGCGCTGCAAAATTTGTGTGTGGGTGTAAAGCAACATCCCCTCACCGCTAAGATGGGCTGCTACCTCCTCTGCCAATGTCCTCTTTTTAGGAGTGTTGGACTTGAAGCCATATCTGTGTTCAATGAAAGTCTGCAAAGACAACAAACAAATTGCACAGTCAGTTTCTGTGCTTCTCAGTTTGGTTTGGCTTGAGGTCCACATGCACGCTAACCCTAAAAACTGGTGTCTGACAGTGCAAACAACAAATGCATGTCTATACCAGTGTTGGATAGTGCTCCCCACTCTCAGTACTGGCGAATTGCAGACGTACTTAGGCCAAATGGCACACCTAACTTTCCCCTCCACTAATACTGTCAGATTGCTGTGCTCACTGACCCTGTATAGCCACCATAACCACTTGGAATACAAGGCCATTACTGTGTGCTCTGCCATGTGCCTTCAGCCAAATGCCGCCTCTCCGATCTGTCACCTGTACGTACCTTTGCTTGATTGTAAAGCAGCACACCTGTGGAGGCAAATGGCATAGAAATAGCATGGAGACTTACCCTCAGAATATAGCCCTGCTGCTCCCTGATGTACACGGTGCCATGGTGGTCCTTTGTGTCAGCGTTGGCATCTGCATGACGCCCCCCTCCCCCCGGTGGACCTCGGAGGTGTGCTGGCATCCGTATGCCCAAATGTAGGCAAGAGGTTCAATGCGCCTATGCTGGCCTGTAAAAGACACACAATCACACAGGTACAATTAACCAGCCACTTATGTTTAAAACACATGTGACCCACAGCCATTGAGGCCAGTGCTTCCTTTGGATCTCCACATGTCCAAACACAGGCATGGCTGAGGTGGCCACAGCATCTGGCCAAGGTACTGCAGCCCCCCTGTTTACTCCCACACTACCCACTCTGAGGGGGTTACCTGCAGCAATGTGAGGCAGCAGCAGTGGGATACCCACACCCAGAGCTCACTGGGATCCTGGCACAGCCCACCACACCCACCAATCTGGACACAGAAGCCCTGTGCGGACCCCAGTGCAGAGTTCACTGCGGAGCCCTCTGCAGAGCCAAAGGCACAGCCTTTAATCCAGGCCTTCTGGCCCTGGTAGTGCCCACAGAGGCTCCCCTTCCACCCAATACACAACCCAGCATCGGCCACCCAGACTGGTCAAACTCACCAGGGGCAAGCTGAGTGGTCAGTTTAATGACACCCAGCTAGAGGTCCTGCTGAATGTTTTTTTGGCAAATTATGACTGCCCCACCGGGCCTGAGCCAAAGGTTGCTGAGCAGGCCCAAAAGAAATGGGCCTACCTCAAAGCAGTTGCCTGGAAGAAAATCAGCTGAGGAGTAAGTGCTGAGTGAGCAAAGGGATGTTTTGGCAGCAGAAATTCCACATCATTATATTTTGGGATTTTTGTAGGTTTTAAACTGGGGGAGAGCTTCCCAAAACAATAATTTACACAGGCTGAGGAGCAGGATGCAGGGATGCTGCATCCCAACACCTACAAGGGGGTCTCAGGGACCTGCGACACTGATCGCCAGCATGTGCTTACCAGTGGTAAGAGTTGGCTGCAATATGCAGATTAGCACAAGAAGGTGGGGGAGGAACCTAAACACTGCCTGAGGAAGGGCAACCAGCAGAGCACTGTCTTACCCTTGAGCAACCCATGGAGGGGTGAATTGTAGATATAGCCCCTAAATAAAAGACATCAAACATCCACTTGTTTTGGCTGTTTTCATTTCACATACCAAAACACAAACTAGGGGAAACAAAAACAAGGCGAAATACACAAATACATCCACAAATTAAGAAAAAGAGTTGTCGACTAAATGCCGGCAAACAGATTGGGCAGCATGGCTAAGGGTACCGGAACACAGTAGGCCATGTATCTTGGGAGCTACAGCAGGGGTTGGCTCCTCCACTTTGCTGACACCCTCTCTGTTAGGGCAAAATTGTGGAGGGCAATACAAGCCATGATAATATGAACAAACTCATCAGGCTTATATTGGAGGGCGCCCACTGTGTCTTCCGGACACCGAAACCGGGACTTAATGACCAAAAGACACAAACAGCATAAACCAAGTCCTAGGTGGAAACATTTTGTAGGAGAGAACTATTTAGTGTTGCCTAGGGCAAACTACTGAGCAATCAAGCAAAACAGAAGGCAATACATGAACAAGGAGCTTGATAAGCTACAGGGAGCAGGGTCATTTTAACTAGCCACATGAGCACAGTAGTAGTGATGTAGAATATAGATAAAATTAGGCATCCACAACAAATTAGCAACTCAACAAAAAGGGCAAATAAAATTAGACTAGATAAAACAGGGGAAATGCACAAAATAAACACACTTACCCAGAAGCCAGCCACCACTCAGCTTGCCACAGTGGACTAACAGTGGAAATGCACAGAATAGACACGCTTACCCAGCCACCACTCAGCTTGCCATTCTCAAAACGAGTATATAAACTTGGACTCCGCTAGATGAATGGGGTGAGCTTGGGAATCCGGCCAAAATGCTGAAAAAACAAAGGTCCGGTCCCACAATGCATTGGACATTAAGAGAGTGGCCCATCTTGCAGTTTCTGAAATAAAGCCAAACAAGCAGAGGGTAAGTAGAGTGTCTCCAAGTAATTACGTGCAACTAAATTACAAAGACACAACAAGGACACAAGGAAAGCTGGTTTTGGGGAGCTGAGGCAACTGTATTATAAAGACAAGAGAGGGGGCTAGCTGGGGGAACAGGGGCCAGGTGCATGCAGTCAATGGCACCCATGACACTTGGCTTGGCATATTTGCAATGTTGAAAAATCCCAACCCCACCGCCATGCTGCCATGCAGTCAGGAAAAGAGACGTATTTCTCCTGCAGAACAGTCATGCCATTGTGAAATTTCGTCAGGTCGCGGCTCAGCAAATGCTGCGACATGTCAACTGACAGTGCACCTAGCCTCTGGAAGGAGCCATTCACTAAAAATTGAAGGTAGTTATCCAATTTGATCATACCTCTAATTGCATGCCCCTTTCTTGTGGCGGGGGCCAACCATGGCCGAAACTCTAAGAAAGCTTCTCAAGAGAAAGATAGTTCAGTTGGGTCAATTCGAACACCTGCTGATCGGACATCTGATCGATATCCTGGCGACTGCGGGTATGCCTAAGCTCTGGAAGGCACATGGTTACCAGCACCTGCTACTGCTGTAGATGCTCATATTCTTCACAGAACTCATCAAGGGGCTCCATCTTCAGTGTGTATGGCGGTTTCCACTTGCAAAAAGAGGGCCTAATTTTTAACTGGAAACACAATGTTTTTATAGGGCAGAAAAGGAGAAAATCAGGGCTGAGAATCACACAGAAGCACAGACTAGACCCCTAAAATTACATTCGCACAAAAAAATCTAGGCAGCAACCGGAATAATATGGTGAATACTCGGATGGGAGTGTGTGTAGCATAAAGTCCCGCAACACAGCTAAAACACGGCCTGTGTCACCAGACACAGAAAAAAGCCAAATACGGGACTTTGCCAGGGGTTGCGGAGAGTGCGGGGTGCCGTTTAACACAATGTAGCGTATGCAGCAGATAGGAAGCCACTGTACACTTGCATGAACCAGCTGCTGCAGAATCAGTGCATTCAGTTATGCAAGATGCTGTGACATCACAGAAGCTAGCAAGCTGAAAGGTGCAGAGAGCCATTGGTTGCATCACCGCTCACCTCGTATAGCGAGGATGTCATCTGCACATGCGTCACTGGAACAAGGTTAGGTGAGTGGGTGCGGCGATTTAATGGAGCTCTACATAGTGGGGCATCCCAGTATGGGATGCGACAGGGAGTAGAAATTGGATGGCCATATGGGCAATTCGCAGACAATTCCATATGCCATGGATGGACAATGCCAGGGTGCCCCTGCATGTGAAACCCCCGGGGCTCACTTGTACTCCCACAGCCCATGAGCAGGCTACATCCCTGACAAGTTGCATTAATATTGTGTTTTGTTAGATATTGTCTTTTATTACAGGCCCTCAGACATAATTTTCCATGGGGCATATATCTACATCTATAGGAAAGCCTGCATCACAGCCAACCAGGGAGTGCTTCAGAACTGGTGGGCATAGCTCTAAAATGGGACCTATGCAGCCCGTAGAACCTACTGTATACAGCCTGCTGACAGGGAGGTATATTTATATGCGGGAGCCTATCATCTGACTTAACCCACCCTTCTTATTATCTCTCAGAACATTGGGCACCTGCTATGTACATTCCCTTTGTGACCTTGCCTGTTGTCTCAAGGGAGGGCCCTCTCCCCTAATGTATTCCTAATGTATTTACTTGTTTTATTCCTGTACTTCAACCTTATACAGTGCCACAGAATGCGATGGCACTTTATAAATAAACAATAATAATAATTGTTCATGCTTTTGACATGTATAGTTACACAGCGATGGGGACCACATGTGCCCCATCGTTTGCTAACTTGTATCTAGGCTGGTGGGAGAGGGGGTTGTGGGCGGAGGACCAGATGGCCAAGTACCTGTGCCATGTTGCGGCATGGCACAGGTACATTGATGACATTTTGGTCATCTGGGAGGGGCCGAAGCAGGAATTGGATGAATTTGTGTCACTGCTAAACCACAACACAGTCAATTTAAAATTCACATGTGACTACGACCAATACAGCGTGACTTTCCTAGACATCACAATTAGTAAAGATCCGATGGGCCACATCACAACTACATTATACAGAAAAAGTACAGCAGCAAACACAACTCTGAGAGCTTCCAGCTCTCATCCGTCCCATCTTTTGAAAAGCATCCCCTATGGGGAGTATTTGCGCGCTCGGCGCAACTGCAGTACCTTGGAAGCATTCCAGGATGAGGCAAGGACCATACGAGATAGATTGGCAAAAAGAGGATATAATCAAACTGTCCTAAAAGCAGCATACAAAAAAGCAGCTAAGATAGACAGGCAGACACTGTTATACAGACCTAGGAGAACAAAAATCCAACAAGGTCCGACCCTCATCCTCACCTACAATCAATCACAAACACAAATACGACAAATCCTAAAAAAGCACTGGCAAATTCTTCTAAATGACCCACATCTCAAAACGTTTTTACCAAAAGTACCAAAAATCACATTTAGACGACCGCAAAATATCAGAGATCGCCTAGTCCACAGCCACCACAATATAAACATCAAAGATCACTGCTGTAAACAAAAGGGAACGTATCGATGTGGAGGGTGCAGTATGTGCCGCTACATCAACACAGGCCCAACGATAACTATTCCCAGTCAAGGGGTGTTCAATGCAAAGCTTTACGTGAACTGCCAGACTAAGAATGTGGTCTATCTTTTAACCTGTGGATGTGGGCGATTCTACATAGGAAAGACTAACCGTCAGTTGAAGTGTAGAATTTACGAACATCAATATAGCATAAAGTGTGGAAATAAGAAACTACCAGTAGCACGTCATTTTGTATCACATCACAACAGTGATCCCGGATCCTTGAAAGTATACGGATTAGACCGTATACATACATCCCAACGAGGAGGCAATATAGAAAAACTAACGGTACAAAGGGAAACTAAATGGATATATCAACTGAAGGCCGCACAATATCCAGGGCTAAATGATACCCTAAGCTTTGCATCATACATATAGGACTATAGGCAGCATAGAACATTTAGGTAGATAGAAGAGGGGTGCAATAGGGAAAGGGAAAGATAGGAATAGTGCAATGAGTTGGTTACATGAGCATATGTATATATTTGTGGGAATATCTATACTAATTAAATTAAGATAGAATGAATAACGAAAGAAGATATTAATGGTTGACAATGTGTGTACATAGAGTTATAACTGTTATGGAGAACTATGTAAACAAGAAATGTCTGGAAGTATACCTTTGGGTATTTAAGGCCCCTAAAGGGGCATTCCGGATTGGAGACGGAGTTAAGCGTCCCCAATCTATATCACAATAATGAAGTATAATAAGATTTTGGTATAACACCGCTAGGGGTGCTACAATAACTCCTTAGACGATTATATTAATTGAAGACTATTAAAGGTCACAGGCCAATATCCATTAAGTATATATAAAACAGGGGTGAGACATTAGGAGATTGAGCTGCTAGTCTCATGGTGATACCTATACCACAAAAATCCTTTTTCAGTAAATATGAGCAGGCAAAAGGCAGCACCAGAAGGGGCCAAACAGGGGATAAATGTACTTTATTCTGTTTATTTTGCAAGGCTGGCTATATCTAAAACATAGTTCCTGCTAGACCATCAATATGATAATATTCTAAACTTATATACATTGATAACATGCGTACACCAAACATGTTTATACCACATGTGAATACACATATATTGTAGACCAGATACATATACATTACATGGGAACTTATGTAATATTGAATCAATATGATTTAATATTCCCATATTTGATATACCATTAGAGGATAAAAAGAACACAATAAAACACTAATAAGGCTAATCTAACACAAGCAATCCGTTCAAAAAAGCTGAAGACGGAGGTTTAGGGCAGGATATGAGTGAACAACAGATGTAACCCCAGCTCGGTATATTGCCACCGATTTGCCCCTGTTTGTATTGAGGTCTCCAATAAAATGGAGCCTCAGGCGATCTGAGGTCTCCGCTACAATGGAGCCTCAAGCCTAATAGCCCTATCTGGCCGGTGACGTGTGAGGCTCTATCGGGCGGTTACCCCGGAAGAGCCTGGTATGCGCTCCGGGCTCTGGTGCGCACGACGTCATATCCGGCGTCGCGTATCGCGCTCAGAGCCCGGGACATAAAAACGCGTCACCGGAGGAGCGCACAACATCTTCGACCGCCGGACGAGTGACACGAGTGAAGGCGTCCCTGTTACTTCTAAGGGGATTGGTCTCTGCATCCCCTAGCGCTCCAAGCTGCAAGGTAACCTGCACTTATTACTTTCAACGAATCTCCAGTTTTCTTTCTTCACATAAATAGCAATAAATCTCACATATGTCACCCTATAAACAGTGCTTAACCGAACAGCTATCAGCCTGACCCCCAAAAAATCATAAAAATTTAAATAGATGATGGAAATTGAAAACAGTATATCAGAACAAGGAAAAAATTATAGTGCAATAATATTGGCACACTTTTGTGTTTATAGTGCCACAGTTCACGTGTGCGAGGCCATTAAGGAATATAAAGGAATCATACAATCCAGGAAACCAGGTAGGACCCATCAATAAGGAAATAATCTACTGGTGAGCAGAGAGGGTTAACATGACTAATTAAGTGTAAAATCTATTGAAGGCAGTGGCAACACATCTATTATTGAACTAGTATTATACTGCGGGTCAACTTTCCTTAAAGGGCCAGCACAATTCAACCACATTAAATGGTGCATGCAGTTCCTAAAAGGATATATGGATCAGACATTTCTTGGAAAAAACTCCTGTGTACAGCTTCCCACTTTAACACATAATAGGAAACTTTCTAATAAGGTAACCTAGTTTGCATCTTTCTTACATATATGAAGCATGATGAATTCAATATTAGAAATGAATGTATGAATTGATGAATTTATTAAAATATAATATATGATGTATTCTGTAACATAGAATGGTTCTAAATAATCTTACCACCTCTTCTCATATTCACATTTTTTCTCAGGTGAATAGGGCATTGATAAAGCCTTGACATAAGGCGAAACATGTCTGCCCACCTGAAAGGTACTCTGTAGAACAATATTTAATGGATTGGGAACCTTCAATGTATTGGAATTTTTGGAGCACGATTTGTATGTAAATAAGCATAAATTATGTAATGTATTTTATAATTAATTAAATTGTAATAACCGTTACATCTGGTGTGGTCTCAGTCAGGGATCCAAGATAGACACCCGGGGGAGCCTACCCCGGACCTTCCAATAGTATGCAAATAAGTTGATCCTGGCTAAGTACCCACCACAAGAACAGAACAGAGGGGTAATTGATTAAGGGTCATACAGGTGGGGAAACCCAACAGAAACGAAGCTCAGATTAGGCAAAGGACGTAGATCCTTAGTGTGTACCCCCCCTCATTATATATTTCCCGGACCCCCTGGTACATCTTGTCCCCTCTTTTCTACCGAAATCTAGGCCAAACGATATGGATCACTGTTGAACAGTCCTCCAGCATAACCCCCTTTTTTTTTATTGCCTCCTCTTAATAGAAATTGGGTAAACCAAGAAATCACATCAATATGACTCAATTAGGATATACAGATTGGGACAAAATGGTAAAAAAATTAACTCAATGTAAACTAGAACATAAAGACTTGTTAGAACAACAGGAATTGACACAATTTACATTCAACAAACTATATAAACTGCTTACCAAGAAATCCAAAATGTGGTGGGACATACATTACCTACAAGAATATTTAGATCAAGGAATAGTCCCAAAAGGCCTTAGGATCCGCTTATTCCCACAGGTTGCAGCCCCAGATGATGCCTTTAAGCGACAATGGGAAGCAGTACTTCAGGACTGCTCTCTCCAATTAATAAAACTCCTAATCTCTCATCACTCACAACATTTAGTGATGATTACTGAACAAATCAAAGAAACAATTAACAGCTTTGATGAAAAACAAAAAGATGACAGATTCCATCAAAGAGATTCTAATATCCATGAGGCCATTGAAAGATTAAATAAACAACTGATCGAAGTGAAGGAACAAAAATTGATCAGAGATAGGTTGGCATACAAACAGAAGGAGGCCTACATATGGCCAGACTCGGGGACACAATTTAGAGGAAGGAAGAATTACCCAGGCCGCTTCTCCAGCGCCTCAGATACATCCTCATCGAGAGAGCGCCAAAGTGGGGACAAACGCGGAACTGGGGGACAATACCGTAGAAATAACACCCCTATCGACAAAGACAGTAGATCAAAGAGGGGACCACCCCAGAGGGATATAGTATTACCAAATAGAGACGAAGGTCAAAAACACATTTTTAAGCGTAAAATAGAGGACAGGAGTGGCAATAAAGGAGAACTCAGTGACACCACTATTCCAAGAAGGGATTTTTTAGAAGGAAGCACAATAAGCGCAGAAACGCACGGAGGAAAGCAGCCCGACAACGAACATGTAAGCCCTGTACAACCCCCGAAAAAACTGACTCTATTTCCAGACCCCCTACACAAGTAACAGAAGGACAAATAGCAATCAATGAATCTAAACAGAACATAATTAACCTATCTAATTATACACTCACAGAAGACCAATGTGAATTATTACTATTAGGCCTAAATTACTGTCCGGCCAAGCAGTTGGATATTTTTGAAACGGTTAAGGATCTCCACCTGTTTTCCCGAAAAATCCTATGTAAATATCAGTTTACGCCTAAAGAGGATGCATACATAGAAAAAGAAAATCCTACAGAAGAGCAGCTTGAAAAGGACATGATAGACCTAGCACAGGAGGTAGCAGGCCATATTGTTATAGAGCAAAAAGAAGCCACATTTAAGAAACCGTCCACTTATTACCCTCCGTTAGGACTGAATCACAATGTGGCAACTTTTATGAACATGGTAACTTCAGACTTAGAAAAGATAGGTAATTCGAAAAAATACCCTTCAAATCTCGACGACAACCTATTAAAGGCCATGAAACAACTGGAAGACAACCATCAAATAGTAATAAAGCCTGCCGATAAGGGGGGAAATATAGTGGTCATGTCTACGGAACAGTACGAGGCTATGTGCATGCGCATATTAAACAACAAAGAATGCTACACCAGGGCCTCCATGTCCAGACTCACCAGAGATGCCCAGGAATACCAACATCTCATCAGCCAGGCTCTCGAACAAGGCGTGATTGATGCCCGCACGGCTGGCTTTCTGAAGTCCCCATGCCCGAAAATACCTACTTTTTATGCACTACCGAAAGTGCATAAATCCACGAGTAGACCCCCAGGACGACCTATTGTATCGGGCATGGGGGCTCTAACCCAGAACGCCAGCTGTTACGTGGACCATCACTTACAACCCCTGGTGATGAGCTTGCCCTCATACGTGAAGGACACGGGCCACATAGTCCGGGTACTGGACGATATATGGGTAAGTCCTGAGGCTCTCTTGGTGACTTTGGACGTGGAGGCCCTGTACTCCAGGATCCCCCACAGGAAGGGGTTGCAGGCGGTCGAAAACTTCCTAAACGAATTAGACCTTGAACAACATAACCACAATCTTTTCCTGCTTCGGCTCCTCAATTTTATCCTCACCCACAACCTCTTCCTATTTAAAAACCAGCTGTACCATCAGATACAAGGAACAGCGATGGGGACCACATGTGCCCCATCGTTTGCTAACTTGTATCTAGGCTGGTGGGAGAGGGGGTTGTGGGCGGAGGACCAGATGGCCAAGTACCTGTGCCATGTTGCGGCATGGCACAGGTACATTGATGACATTTTGGTCATCTGGGAGGGGCCGAAGCAGGAATTGGATGAATTTGTGTCACTGCTAAACCACAACACAGTCAATTTAAAATTCACATGTGACTACGACCAATACAGCGTGACTTTCCTAGACATCACAATTAGTAAAGATCCGATGGGCCACATCACAACTACATTATACAGAAAAAGTACAGCAGCAAACACAACTCTGAGAGCTTCCAGCTCTCATCCGTCCCATCTTTTGAAAAGCATCCCCTATGGGGAGTATTTGCGCGCTCGGCGCAACTGCAGTACCTTGGAAGCATTCCAGGATGAGGCAAGGACCATACGAGATAGATTGGCAAAAAGAGGATATAATCAAACTGTCCTAAAAGCAGCATACAAAAAAGCAGCTAAGATAGACAGGCAGACACTGTTATACAGACCTAGGAGAACAAAAATCCAACAAGGTCCGACCCTCATCCTCACCTACAATCAATCACAAACACAAATACGACAAATCCTAAAAAAGCACTGGCAAATTCTTCTAAATGACCCACATCTCAAAACGTTTTTACCAAAAGTACCAAAAATCACATTTAGACGACCGCAAAATATCAGAGATCGCCTAGTCCACAGCCACCACAATATAAACATCAAAGATCACTGCTGTAAACAAAAGGGAACGTATCGATGTGGAGGGTGCAGTATGTGCCGCTACATCAACACAGGCCCAACGATAACTATTCCCAGTCAAGGGGTGTTCAATGCAAAGCATTACGTGAACTGCCAGACTAAGAATGTGGTCTATCTTTTAACCTGTGGATGTGGGCGATTCTACATAGGAAAGACTAACCGTCAGTTGAAGTGTAGAATTTACGAACATCAATATAGCATAAAGTGTGGAAATAAGAAACTACCAGTAGCACGTCATTTTGTATCACATCACAACAGTGATCCCGGATCCTTGAAAGTATACGGATTAGACCGTATACATACATCCCAACGAGGAGGCAATATAGAAAAACTAACGGTACAAAGGGAAACTAAATGGATATATCAACTGAAGGCCGCACAATATCCAGGGCTAAATGATACCCTAAGCTTTGCATCATACATATAGGACTATAGGCAGCATAGAACATTTAGGTAGATAGAAGAGGGGTGCAATAGGGAAAGGGAAAGATAGGAATAGTGCAATGAGTTGGTTACATGAGCATATGTATATATTTGTGGGAATATCTATACTAATTAAATTAAGATAGAATGGATAACGAAAGAAGATATTAATGGTTGACAATGTGTGTACATAGAGTTATAACTGTTATGGAGAACTATGTAAACAAGAAATGTCTGGAAGTATACCTTTGGGTATTTAAGGCCCCTAAAGGGGCATTCCGGATTGGAGACGGAGTTAAGCGTCCCCAATCTATATCACAATAATGAAGTATAATAAGATTTTGGTATAACACCGCTAGGGGTGCTACAATAACTCCTTAGACGATTATATTAATTGAAGGCTATTAAAGGTCACAGGCCAATATCCATTAAGTATATATAAAACAGGGGTGAGACATTAGGAGATTGAGCTGCTAGTCTCATGGTGATACCTATACCACAAAAATCCTTTTTCAGTAAATATGAGCAGGCAAAAGGCAGCACCAGAAGGGGCCAAACAGGGGATAAATGTACTTTATTCTGTTTATTTTGCAAGGCTGGCTATATCTAAAACATAGTTCCTGCTAGAGCATCAATATGATAATATTCTAAACTTATATACATTGATCACATGCGTACACCAAACATGTTTATACCACATGTGAATACACATATATTGTAGACCAGATACATATACATTACATGGGAACTTATGTAATATTGAATCAATATGATTTAATATTCCCATATTTGATATACCATTAGAGGATAAAAAGAACACGATAAAACACTAATAAGGCTAATCTAACACAAGCAATCCGTTCAAAAAAGCTGAAGACGGAGGTTTAGGGCAGGATATGCGTGAACAACAGATGTAACCCCAGCTCGGTATATTGCCACCGATTTGCCCCTGTTTGTATTGAGGTCTCCAATAAAATGGAGCCTCAGGCGATCTGAGGTCTCCGCTACAATGGAGCCTCAAGCCTAATAGCCCTATCTGGCCGGTGACGTGTGAGGCTCTATCGGGCGGTTACCCCGGAAGAGCCTGGTATGCGCTCCGGGCTCTGGAGCGCACGACGTCATATCCGGCGTCGCGTATCGCGCTCAGAGCCCGGGACATAAAAACGCGTCACCGGAGGAGCGCACAACATCTTCGACCGCCGGACGAGTGACACGAGTGACGGCGTCCCTGTTACTTCTAAGGGGATTGGTCTCTGCATCCCCTAGCGCTCCAAGCTGCAAGGTAACCTGCACTTATTACTTTCAACGAATCTCCAGTTTTCTTTCTTCACATAAATAGCAATAAATCTCACATATGTCACCCTATAAACAGTGCTTAACCGAACAGCTATCAGCCTGACCCCAAAAAAATCATAAAAATTTAAATAGATGATGGAAATTGAAAACAGTATATCAGAACAAGGAAAAAATTATAGTGCAATAATATTGGCACACTTTTGTGTTTATAGTGCCACAGTTCACGTGTGCGAGGCCATTAAGGAATATAAAGGAATCATACAATCCAGGAAACCAGGTAGGACCCATCAATAAGGAAATAATCTACTGGTGAGCAGAGAGGGTTAACATGACTAATTAAGTGTAAAATCTATTGAAGGCAGTGGCAACACATCTATTATTGAACTAGTATTATACTGCGGGTCAACTTTCCTTAAAGGGCCAGCACAATTCAACCACATTAAATGGTGCATGCAGTTCCTAAAAGGATATATGGATCAGACATTTCTTGGAAAAAACTCCTGTGTACAGCTTCCCACTTTAACACATAATAGGAAACTTTCTAATAAGGTAACCTAGTTTGCATCTTTCTTACATATATGAAGCATGATGAATTCAATATTAGAAATAAATGTATGAATTGATGAATTTATTAAAATATAATATATGATGTATTCTGTAACATAGAATGGTTCTAAATAATCTTACCACCTCTTCTCATATTCACATTTTTTCTCAGGTGAATAGGGCATTGATAAAGCCTTGACATAAGGCGAAACATGTCTGCCCACCTGAAAGGTACTCTGTAGAACAATATTTAATGGATTGGGAACCTTCAATGTATTGGAATTTTTGGAGCACGATTTGTATGTAAATAAGCATAAATTATGTAATGTATTTTATAATTAATTAAATTGTAATAACCGTTACATCTGGTGTGGTCTCAGTCAGGGATCCAAGATAGACACCCGGGGGAGCCTACCCCGGACCTTCCAATAGTATGCAAATAAGTTGATCCTGGCTAAGTACCCACCACAAGAACAGAACAGAGGGGTAATTGATTAAGGGTCATACAGGTGGGGAAACCCAACAGAAACGAAGCATGTATAGTTACATGCCATTACTATTTTTATTATTGTTATTTTTTGAGAGTTCGGTACATGGTTGTTCTTCCTAGTTTAAATTGGGCTCCAAAGCCCTCATACATTATTAGTTTCAGCAGCGCTAGTATGGCCTGAGCAGGTCCCCTTTTTACAACTGGCCCCTGGAGCTCCATAACGGAGTCTTATCTTTCCTGCTCTGATGGCCATCCTGTAGGGGGGGGCTGGAGGGTGGTGGAAGTTTAGGTGTCATCATTAAAGCCCTCTCATCATCCTGCTTAGCACTCAAATACATGAGAATCAGGTTAACTTTTGGCAAGTATATACATACAGTACATTCAAGGAATTTTTTGGGGGAGAGCAATGGGGAGGAAGGGGTAATAATAATTTATAATAAGAATATATAATAAGAAGATATAATATTAGGGTCATATAGCAGGAAAAAAAAGGTTACTTCCCTTTTGTCCTGCGCTGCTTGTCACTAAAGGTCCAGCGCTCCAGAACTCACCCGGGCGCTTTTGACCAGTGGCACAAAACAAAAGGTAAGAACCCTTTTTTTTTCCCTGCTGTACGACTTTGAGGAAACAATAGAAACACGCCTTATATGGTATAGTCTGGCAATAGGAAAGACGCTGTTTTTGTGGTAAGAGGTTTTCAGATTTGGAACCCTAAATCACTGACCTGATGGAAGCTTCTGGAAAAAAATTGTATCCTGGGTGCGTTGGATCATGTATTATTTTGGAATCTGGTATGGTTGGAAGATATGTATTTATTATATTTTCAGCAGTCCTCATTGTTTGCTGTAGGCAGTTCTTATGCTTTTTGTGGCACCACCATACCAGCTGAGGAAAGATTAGGTCAGGACTGTCAGGATACTTGAGGTTCTGTGGAGCTCGCATGTGCACAGAGGAAGCAACCTGGTGTTCTCACTTGGCCTCACCCCAAACTGTGCTTGCGTAGAAACTTTTTGCGAATATGTGCAGATACGTGCACAGGTGGGCGTGGAAACAAGCATTTCGAAGTGTCTGAGATGAAGCATACGCAAGCGCACTTGGCCTCCATAGCCCTATTTAATAGATGGTGCCCACAGCCATTCATTGCTATTTAGTCAGTTTGTTTCCTGGCTCCAGATCTTCGACTGGTATCCAAAAATTATAAGTTGGATTGATACCTCTGTGAATATCCTGGGTTGAACCTTAACCTACGCTTGTTTAGATGGACCTTCCAATATGACCCTTGGCTTTGTACCTTGACCTTACGCCTTCGCTGCCTGCCCTGACCTTTTGCCTGGACTTCGCTTAAGAACCTTTGCTGCCTGTCCTGACCTTTGGCCTGGACTAGTCGATAACCTTTGCTGCCTGTCCTGACCACCGTTCTTGCCTCTTGCAACTTTGTTTTTAGACACTTGCTTGGCTGTTTTATCTATACTTTAATAAAGATATTGATTTTATGAATTGCTTGTGCCAGCAAGCCTCCTTCTTACAAGCTACCATTGAAAGTGTACTTCCTTTTCTTGACCGGGAACAGCACATACGTGGGTCAGTGCATACAGGGGTAGAGCCTTCATTCCTTGGTTTGCTGCCACCTTGGCTAGGCCTCCACACTATCGAAGTTTCATCTTTAATTGTGACAAGGACAGAGGCAGTCACACCATTGTAGAAGATAAATAGTTTCTTTGACTATCTATTTATCATCTTTTAAAGGAGCACCATCACGAAAAATGGCCCAACGATAAAAATCCATATAAATATGCTGGATGGCGGGAGGAGAGGTCACTTATACACCCAGCATCCAGAACTATCCAGCCAGGCTTTTTTTTTTAATGGAAGGAATCAAGGGTTGATGGGCTCTGTCACCCCTAATAGATTAAACCCGTCATCCCCTGAATTTGATCCTATCAAAAGAAGAAAACTGAAAGCTTGTGGAAGTTTCATTTAGTTTGGGTGTATAGGTGATCCCTACTCTCATTATCCGACATGTTTATATGGATTTTTAATATTACACAATTTTTGCAATAGTGCTTCTTTAAGGTCACACAAGAAATGGAGGCCCTATTGTGCCTTCTTCTGCACTGCCACAACTGCCCAGGAACTTTTGTTTAACAATTTGAAACAAGATCTCAAAAATTGTGTCAAATTCAGAACAATGCATATGCACCAACAAATCCTCCAAATATTTGTGCTTTTACAGAGAATTAATTTTTACTGTCATTTGCTCAACAGTTCTCTTTTTAAGGTATGATGCTAGACTGTTTAGCAAAAAATGGCTGCAGCTTCTATAACAGGGCATCTTTCCTTTATCCTGTTTTACCATTGCAGAAGGACACATTTATTATGCTGCTACAAATTAGCTAACATCAAATACAGTTCTAAGGTCTTATTAGACAAATGGTTCGGCCTCCCCTGAGCCTTGGGATGTGCTGGAACTATGGTAATGTCAGCATCCTTTAACGAAGAGCAAAGCTGCAGACCTGAACCTCTGAGACTGCTTTGCTTGAGATTTAAATGAGGGGGGACTATGGTTCCTGACCCCACTGCGGAGAGGATTCATTGCTTTCAAACAATGGTTGAAAGCCCCTAGACCTAAAAGACAAAACTCCACGGGGGTCTATATCTATATTTACAACTCTAATTAGCTGCCAAGTTCAGTTGAAATTTAGCATTTTGCTTCTTTTTGACTTAAAGAGGGGATAGAGTACAGATTGTACTTACTGCTATTGTTTTTCTGCAGTAACCTAAAATCAGAATGATAGAGTAATCCATTTAATCCATTAGTCAAATGACCTTTGGGAATATTGAATCCCCATCACCTGGGCATCCATATTTCAGGTGGTCACCATAACTATGGAAATAGCTAAAATCAGACAAAGAACAAAAATTGCCTCTCTACTCTTTCATTGACGTGACCACCTGTAGAAGCCTGCGACCATTAGCAGTCAACTGAGCTCTGACATTTAATCACAGGGTACAGGAGAGGGCTTTGGCTATATCTGAACGTGTATCCCAGGGGTGTGGCGGCCCAACTGGCCTTGCTTTTTCCTTTAAGGTCGGTTTTAACAGAGAGGGTGTCACATGAGCCAACTGGTTGTCACTGTTATTAGAACTTGAAAGAATGAAATTGGTTTTGTTCATGTCTTTTGAGCAAGATTTGGGAGATGCTAAAGGGGTGTGGCCACATGTTACAGTATACACGCCATGTTGTCCTGTCAAGTCTATCTTGTTAACCTTGTATCTTACTCAGTTCCTTCTATAAAACATATATTTACAAATAGGGGACCTCTGGAGTTTACTTTTCCACCAATAATGCAGGCGACTCCAACTTCATGCTGATGTACAGCACAGTGATTACCGAATCTCAAGAACTACTACTGCTATTATTACTACCCAGCTTTACTTGCAGCAAGGAAATTGCCAGGTAATGTCTCTACATCAAAACCACAAGCCAACTAACTTCTAGCATCTAGGCACTATACTGGTATATATGAAAATGCTGCCAGGAGAGAAGGACAAAATACAATATAAATACAAAAATATATAAAAAATACAATATATATAAAATATAAAAGCAAGTCCCTCGTTCCCAACAGAAACAGCAGCCAATATCATGCCCCAGGACTCAAAATCAATGGATTTGTTTGCCGTGCCTTCACTTCTTATCCCTCTGTTTTGAAGTTGGAATATAGTTGCAAATGTAATAAAAGATATAAGGTGCGATACACACTGAGCCCACCTAGGCGGTAAGACCTAGACCATGTGGAATAAGCTTTTCTCCATGGGTCCAGTGCTGCTATTTGCAGTTTGCACCTCAAACCCTGTTAGGGGCATCTTGGCCAAGTATTCATTTACTGAACACCTTTTACTAGGCAAAAACAAGGAAAGGGCTGCCAATATTTGCACCTCTCCAGGCTATGTTTCCAAACTGTTTTTGCTGTTTGTCATTTATCAATTTTTGGATCATTAAAAAGTGACTCTATAATTTAAAATACCACTGATGCGCATTTTGCCCACATGTGCGTGACATCATAATCATGCATGTAATGTCTTCATTAGTTTCCAGCCAGCCTTATGATAATCTAGTGCCAAATCCAGGCACTACAACATTTCACCATTTAGATCTCTTGCCTTTATCACCCTCCCCCCCCCAACAAAAAAAACTGTATCACCTCAAGCACCAATTATGGCTATAGTATGAGAACATGACTAACACCTTTAAATATGTGGAAGAATTAACTACTGTAAGCTTCAGGAGGGGAGTGTATTTTAGAAGAAACGTAATGGTAGAACAAGAGGTCACAACTGAAAGCTAGTTAGAGGCCATATCAGGAGCAACATAAACAAATAAGGTGGTGAGAAAATCAACAGTAAAAGGATATAAACATGCTTGGGATAAGCATATATCCCAAGATAAACTGAACATACACAGACTAGATAGGCAGACTAGATAGACAATGTGGTCTCCTGCCTTTCACCTTCTATGTTTCTATAGTTACAGTTAAATGCATTGGCACACTGGGCATTCTATACCAAAGCTGTTTCCTCAATTGTTTGATCCTATTGATCACTTTACAGAGTAAATACAATCTTGTTGAATTATCCTGAAGAAGCCAGTCGGGATTAAACACATTGGGAGTCAATATACCTAAATCAATTAGATTAACTGCCTATAGGCACATACAAATCAATTCTCCATGTAAATTAATGTATGAATATTCTTTAGAATACTTCTTTAGAAACTCTGTAGAACAAATTGTAAATACATAAACATCTAAAAAAATACTCCAGCTACAGATAGGTCTCTTGTTCAGACCCTCTCCATTCACAACAATGGAGGGGGGGGGGCATGCCATGCCTCCCTTTGCAATGAATAGTGAGGGTGTGGCAGCATGCCTGTGCTCCACCATCAATCAGGCCATGGTGCGCCCCCACCATTTCAGTGTATGGAGTAGGCATGACCAATCACTTTGAAGGGTAGGTGGACATTTATCATGGTGCTCGCCGGTTAGCCGGACAGACTAGAGTTATGTATCTAATAAGATTTACTTAACTGGACTAGGAAGGAAAGGCTGTGAGGGAGAAAAGGCACTATTAATGCTTTTTATGTTTTTTTTGGTCTGGTCTTTCTCTTTAAGGAGGTGGAGAAATGTTCCACACACTAGCAAATAACTCCTTTCTTAAAACTGTTCAAGTACCTATCTGCTGCTCTTTTGGTTAGTGCTGTGATGGGTCTATCATAAGAAGCACTCTTTCCTGTAACCACCACCACCACCTATTGCTGTTGCAGCTATCTTGGGGTCATGGTTGCCTACTAATAAATGATGCCAGTTTGCCTGGTTGTCTCCTTAAAGTGGACCAAAGCTTAGGATTCTGACTGTCCTGGGTTTTGGCCGATCGGGGGTGCCCTGCTGTATGAAACCCCCCAGGTCGCCAATCTCACTTCCCCTTCCCTGATGCTAAGGTGCATTTGCAGCCCTCTCGTCCAATCAGCAAGCTCAGATCCGCTCGAGCCCCTTCATCCAGGAGTTCATCTAATGCGAGCGGATCAGAGTGTGCTGGTGGCTGCTGCTCGCTCATGCGCCGCTGAACTTTGAACGAAGGTGAGTTTTTGGGTGGCTTGACAAAGTGGGCCCCCCGATTGAAGGAAGGGAGTATGCCTGCCCTCGAGTGTCATAGACTTCAGTTTGGGTTTTGGTCCACTTTTATTTAAGGAAGCTGATTCAAAATCTCCAAGCCATGCTGTTTCAATCATCAACTGAGCCTCAGTTCATGTTACTTACTTCACAGATTCTTGTCCCTGACCTTGTTCCATGACCAACACGATCATGCTGCTGAGATTTTCCAACTTATCTTTTTGTCTAAAAAACAGTGTTGACTGTGTTGTGACTTCACCTTCGTCATTTCGACAAGACTTAACTTTTCGAGACACATCATTGTTAGTGGTAAATCAAGCTTCTCCTTCTGCAAATGAGCTGACATCTCCTGGAGCCCAGTCAGTTAAATCCAGTCAACTGATCACAATATCACTATTATTTTAGAACAATTCGGCTTTATTAGACAGTTGGTCCACATTGCAGTGTCTATTTTTTTTTCTTTAGCTGAAAAGAACTAAAACATTTCCACATTAACTTATATTCTTAATAAGATGTGGTTACCATTTTCTTAGAGCTGCAGCCAAAACAATTCTTATTTTGTTTTCATACAATTGATAATGGTTAGAGAGACAGACACACAGGGGTTCATTCAGAAGCAGGTGAGAAAACTCACTCATTTTTTAGTAGGGAAAACTACCATGCTCTTTCATTGTCTACCTTGGGGCTGATTCAGCACCAGTTAAAATTAACATCAATGAATGTGAATGGCAGTTTTCTCTCCTAAAAAATGAGTGAGTTTTCTCACCTGGATCTAAATCATACCATCAAATAACATAAGAATGTATTTTTGGATAGAACTATACATATTTTGCAGCGTTGTCTGCTTTTTGATATTTGGTTTAAATCACTTGTCCAGTGATCTATTGTGCCCCCAAGTAGGACTGATTCCCAATACCTGGGAGGGTGGGGTTAAAAGAGCCTGAAATAAATTTTTAATTTCCCAGATAATTCTCCTCCACTTCTATTCTGGCTCTCCTGCTGATTATGATTATCCTAAATGGATGTCCCCGGGTTATGGTTAAAGTTCGAGATATAAACAAATTATGGGACAGATTGTTGAAAATCTTTCATGGTACTTTAGTTCCCCCATTCCATTTAATAATTTAATTGCCCGCCTTTGAATGCTCTCCAGTTCTGATATGTCCTTCTTATGTGCTGGTACCCAGAAATTTACGCAGAATTCCACATGGGGTCTGACCAGTGACTTTTAGTCACATAAAACACATCCTGGTGTTTGAAGATGAAGCAGAGTGTTGCAGTGCACTACATTCTATGTAAGATGTACCCAACTTACAAGGTGGGCACTGGAAGAATGTAGAAGGATTGGGGGTATTTTACAGACTTAGCACCATTATGCAATTCCAATCTGCTACTTACCAGCCGACTAAATTGTCTCTTGCATTATAGGGACATTGACTCAACAACAGAGAGGGTAACATCATGTTACCATTTTACAAATCACTTGTGAGGCCCCATCTAAAAATACAATTTAGTTTGAAACTTTAGTTAATATAAAATGTATACAATGTTCTTGAACTATAAAAATTGTGGCAAAGGGCGACTACAGTAAATAAATATGAGGTCTGATGGATTTAGTTCTAAGGATATAATATAGGTGCTGAAATAATTTAGTCTTAAAACAGGTGCTTAGGCGGGGACATTGTGTCAATATTATATTCAAAGATTAATCATTTGCCTTAAAGACATTCCCTGTGGTTGAAAGAAAAACATTTGAGCCTCCATTCTTTACTGTGAGGGCAGTAAATTATTGAATGTTCTCCCACACAAACTGGTACCAGACTGAGTAAATACCATTAAATTGGAATAGGATTTTTCTTAAAAGAGCATAATGTAAATACTTCCCTATAACTGCAAAAGATACACTGAGAATGTTAATCCAGGACCAAATCCCACTATTCGAGAGTTGGGAAGAAATACAATCACACACTGTGGGTTTTTGCCTTCTGGAGCTCTTTCTTTGCTATTTTCTCCTCAGTTGTTCTTGGCGAATCATTTTTTAAGCTAAATTACTATGCAAGCTATTAGTTTAGTTCTATTCATTTAAGAGTTATACAATCAAATAATAGCAGAAATGCAGTAGAAACAGCACATATTAGTACCTAGCACAAATTTTCATTTTTAAATTAGGCTCCTCAAACTTCACACACACACACCTATTTTTTGAGGTATGGGAAAGTTTTGGATTAGGTTGTGTGGATTTATAGAGATATATTGAGAATTTGAGATGATTGGATATATAACGGGCATAATGTGCGATAGCTCTCAATCATCTGTGTGTACAACAGAAGCAAAGAGAAGTTGCATGCAGGGCCGGCGCCAGCACAGGGCAAACCTGGGCAATTGCCAGGGCCCCTGGCATCTTCAGGGGCCCCCTAAGGCTAAGACATGTCCATGGTATTATTTTACGGTGGACCCAAAACACAGAATACTGGTTGTTGTGTGCAGACCTACTCATGGCTGGCCTCAGCAACAGGGGATGGTCAGCAACACTGCAGAAGATTGCATGGAATGGAGGGCAATTGATGAAAGCTCAGAAGGTGTGGAGAACCAGATGACAACCTATAGCAATGATGAAGTCTTTAGTGGCAGTGGAGCTAGCAGTAGGGGCTGAAGGGTGCTTGGTGGCAGTAGAGAATGCAACAAGGACTAGAGGATGATTGGTCACTATAGGGAAGGCAATAAGGACTGGAGGGCGATCAGCAGCAGAAGATGACTCATTTCTGGCAGTGGATCTGAAAGTTTACATCATGTGAAACAATACTTTGGGGCCCCACTAAGACTCTCCTGCCCAAGGGTCCCCAGAAACCTAGATCCGGCCCTGGTTGCATGCTATGACGGACTAGCAGGACTATCACTGAACAAAGCTCTTTGTGAATTAATGGTGACAGCATATCATGTATGCTCAAAAAATATCAAAACCAGGATTTGGTTTAAGGCTTCAATAAGTACAGCCACATAAGCTGACTAATTAATCCACTTAACTAGACATATCAGTGAGCCCATGGAGGAAGCGGGGTTGTTCTGAGCCTCTGCTCTAACATTGTTAGTGATTGTCATGCATTCAAAACAGCAGCTGCCACTTGTCTGCTTTTGCTGCTGTGACTGGGTGGCAAGGTGGCAGAATGGCAGTAGATGGGAGTGCTTAAAAATTGCACTTCATCTCAAAATCCTATTGCTCTAAATAATACATACTATTTCAAGCGGACAGGTTAAGGGGAAGAACAGTGGGCTGCCACAGGCTCACTATAAGGACAATTTCTGTTGCAGCTGCATTCACCTTTTTAATATGGAATGGATGTCCATTGAGGATTGTCGTAGGCTAAACCTGATCATGATGAACTCACTGACCATAGTGTGAAAAAAAAAGACACCAATCTTTGGTGGTTTTACCCCTTACCCCACGTTCCTACTTGAGCCCCTTAACAGAGCTTTAGGATTATAAACGCCAGCCTTTAGCCCTCTCATACCTCCCAACTCTGCATGTCAGTTATTGTTTTGTTAATTGCTATAAATATTATTATATTAGTGACAATCATGGGAGGACTGCCTGCACCCCAAACTGTTACTTCTGCCAGGAGATTATTGAAGCCAGGAGCTAAAGTACCTCTACAAATAACAATCAAATCATTGATCATATAAGCAATTAGCAATTTGGTAATGGTGAAAGAATGATTTGCCCACTTTTTGCGCAGATTCGAGATCTCAATTTGATTATCTAGCCTGTTCTAGCCTGGTCATTCTTACCTTGGTGTCGTGGAAGTCATGTTGAAATGTTGCATGACCCAGGATTGGAGCTACACCAGGTGTTTTTATTTTTGAATCTACGGCAGCAGGGAAGCCGCCAGAGCGCGCCCCTGCTAGCAGCTACACACTACCTGGAGAAACTTTCGAGGATTACTTCTCCCCACTACTTAAAGGACTTCTCTTACTATCAAGTCCCAGGAAACACTCACGGACAGCCATATTACTGGTTGCCACTAGAAACAGCAAAATTTGACAACATCAGCTAAATCTCTTCCCAGCGCGGGAACCGGTTTGATCAACCTCCCTGCGGGACATTCATAGAGACTTTTTTATCTACCCCCATCACCCTCACCTTGTTATTTTAATAATAAGAATAAATTATCCTTTTAACGGATCAACTGCAGAGAGTCATGATTTGAAGAACACCGCAGCCTGGATCCATTTTTACATGGAAGTAACAACAGTGCAATGATTCATTGACACGATTAAAAAAGATTTACTTCAGAGGCCCTGGGCAGGTTAAGCACCCCCGGGCCGCGGCGGTAAGTGCTTCATTCTATGTCTATTCCTAAGGTCACTCTGACAATTTATTTATATAGTTGAATAACCATAAGAATAATTGAAAATATATCCAACCATCCTAACTCAGTTACTTTCAAAACTTCTAGCTGGGAAATAAAATTATTCAGAGTTTTTAACACCCAGCATATATAAATTAATCAGAGGAAAATCTAACATCCAAATTACAATTATTAACTTGGATTTCTTTCCCTGATACATTTTTAGAGAGAGCGCTACCTAAAGGCATTTCTTGTGTGTTTAAAGTCCTGACCACACAAAAAAATACCTCCATCTAGTGGCAGCAATAAGCTGACCTCTGACTATCTTCCCCTCTGTTCTGCTGGCTGCCTGGGGCTGTGTGACCACCACCTCTTCCTCCAAACTCTGATGGCCTTCAGTCCATGTTGGGTCTAGGACCTCATCATCACCCCTGGCATCCTCTTCCACCCACTCTTCCCCGCTAGCCTCCTTCTCAGCCGCAACAGATCCCTCCCTCTCCCTCTCAGATAACAACAACATTGTAACATGTGTGACCAATGTTGTTGCTATAGAAAATTATGTTAGTGGTTTGTTGAGCTGTCACAATTTAAAGTCATATTTTATTCACAAAATTAAAAACTCCATACTCACCTCTGATTCCCTCGCAGACTATTGCTGCTAGTTCAGTGCTTTCAATCTTACTGGATAGCCCAAGGTCCCCTCCTCTGCAGCATCATTTCATGACACCACTGTGCTATTGGAGACGATGCAGCATGTCACATTGCAGTGAATGAAGAGGAGTGTGCCATAGCTCCAGTGATGCGTTGCATCGTCTCCAAAAGCACAGCTGTGTCATGAGACAATATGGTGGAGGGGGAAGGAGGGGTGCACAGAAGCACTCTCCCTATCTACTGAGTAGCGCTCTGAGCATGCCAGGAGATGGACCCCGCCTTTTATATGGTGGGGTCACTTATCCCGCCTGGCCAATTACAGATATACCCAGAATAGACATGGCTGAGTTTTCTAGGGCAGGAAGAAGGCTGATCGGCTGCTGTACAGTCAATCAGCCTTCATCAAAGTTCAGGCAGAGTGCCAAATGCGTCCACGGAATTCATTTTTTTCTAGGCTTAGAAACTAGGGATGGGCTAACCTGAATGGCAAAGTTCAGGTTTATATTGAAATTTGCACTTTGGGTTCGCCCATCCGTAGTTTCTAAGCCTAGAAGAGTGCAATTTTACACAATTGTACAGTACGAGGCTGGGTATTGTAAGTGTGCTATGGCATGTGCAGTTCTAGCCTATTATATTTCCAGAGTTGAGCTTTAAAGTCTATTTCTGTTAATCCATGCAAAAACAACAGTGTTAGTGAGGGCTATTTTTCAGCTAGATGCCTATCTGCTATTCCTCTATCTCAGCCCCATAGTAGTTTTAGGTCCAAAAACCTATCCATTTTGCCAAATCAACCTACTTCCCATGACTCAAAACTCTCCCATGGCCTGGAATCTAAGGGCCCCTCCAGTCTTCACTAGAGCCTTTTGGAAGGGTGATTAGGCTTGGCTGCTTGAGGAGACCCAAGTTGTCCCTTGGGAGCAATCAAGGACCTGAGCAGGGAGGCAGTGGTAGTTGGACACCTCTCAGTGGTGGCTAAATCCTGAAACTTCATAAATTCATGGGAAGGTAGCACTCCCATAAGAACTTCCCAGATAAAATCTGTTTATTTGACAGCCCTTTTAATGTCCTATACTTCCAAAGTTGAATTGGACAACTCCTCAACTCAGGGATGTTATTACGAGATATGCCTATCGTCTTTCTTCTTCTAGATAATACAGATTAAACCTCTCCTCACTGAGTCTGACATTTGGCAGGATCTACATACCTCCTGTATAACTGCAGAGAGGGCATCAGCTGCAGAGAACAGGGAAGTAGACCATGCTGAGCGCTCATCACTGGTGAAGCACATCACTGATACTGAGGGAGCAGGTTCTAATTAGATGTAGTGGTGTGCTTCATCAGCCAAATTACCCAAATGACCATGCAACAGAGTCCAGAACTACGTGGGGCTGAGACTGCAGGAGCAAAGGTAATTACTCTATCAAGCTAAAAAAAAAACGTTTAGCCTTCTAGGTGGGTAATACTTTTTATAGGCCCTGTATCATTTCCCTTAAAAACGAACTGAACTAGTAAAATACATTTGGCCATAGTCTCTACCGGTATTCCCTTCTTAGGGTGTAGAACTAAAAATGGATATTTTAATTTTTTGGATCGTCCTGTTTTTTGCTGTCCCTCTCTGCAATCAGTCATTTCATTGGTGTGGCAATGACATCATTGCGGCACACGACAATGGCAATGAATGGAGGAGGCGGGGCTTTACAGCTAAGACAAGGGCCATAATTTGGGATTAAAGTGAAGCAGGAGCACTAAAAATTGGCAAAAGGTGCTCTTCATGGGGGGAGCAATTCAGGGGATGCTAGTTAAATATGTGGGTTTTGGACAGCTTTAAGATCCTTTTTTTGCATAATGTTTTGCAAGCAGACGAAAAAAAAATCAGTTGACACAGAACTACCTAAAACAATTCATGAGGTTAAGTTTGCACTGAGCTTATTTGCAGCACATCTTGAACACTGCCAGCCAGGATTATCAAACTATTCCATTCATCCAATTCAATTTCATATTTATCTCATTCCCTTTCAAAGCCTGCTGAGGGCCAGCCACTGTGGTCGGAAGAAGATGAAGGTCAAAAGTCAATGACTGGTTTCCAAAGACTTGTTACAGATAGTGAAGGACAACGAGCTTTGTCAACTGTGTTTAATTTTTTTGTAACTGGCTATTACAGTGTACATAATTTAGCTTTTTCTCATTTTTATTTCAAAATCATTCACAGTATGACTCACAGGAATTATCCAACTTACCACTGGGCTATATTTCAGAATTAGCATACACAGGAAGAAGTGCCGGAGTCTCTTTCAGGAAAATTAATTCCTCATCCGAAGGAGGTAACAGCTGCGAACAGTGTGCTTACTGCACATCTGTGCTAAATATCCATTAAGATTGGAAACTAGTGGAAAATATACTTATAAGAAGATTAACTTGCAACCCCTCCATGTCTCTTTTTTTATACATTCTTTGGCAGCGCATAAGTTCAGAGCTCAAGTGTTGCATTGTCATCTGTACTCTGGAAGACATGATGAAGCTCAAAGCAAATAGTTCTTTGCAAGTCTTTTACCCCCCACCCCACCTAACCATCAGGTATTGACATACATAGACATAGACATATCAGGATGATGTGGAGAAAAAAAAAAGGGTGCCAAGAAGCTGCACGGCCACGAGCGCTCACCTCTTGTGTAGTCAACACCATATAACCATGAGGCCAGCAGACATCCGGTTTGTAGATAAAAACATCCAATTTTATTTGAAGTTCGAATTAAAATCATCCATTCAAAAACGATACAACAGGCATTGAGATTATGAAAGGCGTCGATGCGTTTCGGGCACCATGCCCTTAATCATGACAATTATTATGGGAGTGAGACCTCCATTATATATACAAGTCTGCAGACAATAATTGGCAACCCTATTTGCCTAATTACATGATACTTTTCATGTGGGGAAACATACGAAAGAACATACCTGCATAATGATCTGTGTGTGGTAGCGGCCGCTTACCTCCTATCTGTTTCAATTTACCGCGCGCTCTCCTAAACTCGGTCACCAAAGCAGTAGACCAATAGTATCAATCCAATGGCGTATGCGGTCCTAACTCGCCCTTATCACACCGCATCATCACACTTTGAAATTTGAATCGCACTGTAATAACTGCAATTCTCTGTAAGAATTTGGTGCCACAAACTGCAGTTTGCAACTGATTTATGGGTTGCCCTTTTACTCAGAATCCTTGGCACTACAGTAAGTCCTAGGAGCAACCGTGTCCGGTGAGGCCTGCTTGAGTTGCAGCAATTGTGGGCTTGGCTATGGGCGGAGGAATCGGCGGAGATTGGGGGGTTGCTGAATGACCTGAAGGCGGTTGTCCCACCAGGCCTTACACAAAGACTTCTGACATGTAGCCTTGTCAGCCTTGACCAGCAGCAGCAGTCTAGAGTTAAGGTAACTTTTAGTTATCAAAGCAGAGCTATGGTCACTATCAAATCATGCTGACCCTTCATCCCTCCTTGATAGTTTGCAACAGTGGTCAGATGTGACAGAAGTCAGCAACAGAACTTAACATTAGATATCAGTGTGGCAGGAGAAGGCGATAGGACTTGGCACTATACATGGTCAGACATTGCATGAATCGCCAACATGACTTGACTTAAACCGGACCTTCACCGTGAATAAGAGCATATCCTATATTTTCCCCACACCTTGTACATACAGATTGCCTACATTAAAATCCTACCTGCATCTACTGCATATTCTGAGCCTTTAAACATCCAAGATGGCAGCACATGGGATCTTAGGCTGCCTGCAAACAGGAAGTGCCTTCTGACTGTGTCGCTCTGCATTCTGGGTTTGCTGTCATTTTCCTGATCCCAGCTCTGCTCTGTATGTGCAAAGCACAGCTATAGGCCATCTCCTGCATTTTTGCCCCCTCTCCTCTCCTCAATATGTGACCACTCTAAGGCAAGATGGCGGTGCTCGTATCATAGAATCCGGCAGCCCAATGGGGGAAGAATAAAAGTGACTAAAAGCATAAAATGTATTACATTTATATTCTGGGGAATAGTTTTTTTAAGGATTTGGGCTTTTCATTAATTGATACTGAAGGTCGATTTTAAAGTCTAGTGTAGGCATAGTGAGTAGAGATGGGCAACCCTCCCAAAGTTCGGGTTCGGCAAGACCCGAATGCGGTCCCTATTGAAATCAATGAGGACCTGAACTTTGGGGGTGGCTGTGGGGGGGTGTGCAGAGTGTGCTGCAATAGTATTGCTGTAACTCACCTAAGCTCTGATCCTCTTCTGTCAGCGGCGGTGATTCAAACTGGCAGCAGCAAGGGCTACAAAAAGATGCCAGCAATAGGAGTGTCCTCATTCATGAGAGCTGGAACCCTTCTTTTTGTAGCCCAGCAGGGGCCAGTTTGAAATACTGCCGCCGATGACAGAAGAGGATTGGGGGCTAGGTGAGCAAAAGCAGCTTCCTGCTGCTGCAACCTTAGGTGAAGCTGGTCGATGGGCTGTTCAGAAGCTCATCAACCAGTTTTTTCGTGTTTGGGTCCGACACCGAATTTGAACACGAACTTATGGCTGAAGCCGAATATTGCGGTTCAGCTTCTCCCATCTCTAATAGTGAGGTTTAATGCAGAAAAAGAACTTGGGATTTTGACTATGCTGGGTTTTGTACCCTGGCCCAGGGCATCCCAATTTGCAATGCCCTGTTGTGTGAAACCCCTCAGATCGCCCATACCAACTCAGCTGCACATTTAATGCTTAAAAAACTGTTCTGATTATGGCAATTGGCAATCCCCTCCAGCCTATCTGAATTTACATTGGAGAGGGAGCCAGGAAGGAATGTCCCAGTGTAAGGCCAGTGGCTGGCCCCAGAGGTCCCGACAGTGTGATGATATTTCAAAGGATAACAGATGCTGGTGAGGACTATTTCTGGCCCTTTTAACTTTTGCCTAAACATGTCCTTTAAGTGCTCCTGCCTGTCTACGATTGTAACCCTTTCTTGAATTCCTGACATAGACCTCTCACTTGGGTTTCTTTTACAGCTCCAGCATTACATTTTGAGAAATCCAGTAACCATCGGCATCCATATTTTATTTATTTCTGTACAAATGTAAAGTCTATCTCTATGGTGTTTTATGTGGCATAGTACTTGGCAGCAGAGACAGTGAAATTGTAAAGACAGATAATGCTCTGGCACAGCAAAATAAATATTTTGTTAACGTTTTAATAAATTCTGCCTGGCTTGTACATTTACCGCAGGCCAAAGATGTATTGTCTATATAGAACCACTTTTTCTTGCTTAAAAGACTCAAAACTGAACAGATTTTCAATAACACACTGTCAGGAGTTGCAAATCTTCCTAAAATTTTTGCTGATTTAGGCTTTAAAAATATTGCCAGCATCTCACGGCTATTTGCTTCAGTAAACGGAGCCTGTGGCAGCTCTAGCAGCAGCGCTGATGTTAAACCTTTGTTCCAGCGATAATGATCTTGCCGAGGATACCTATTGTGCTGTTAAGAGCTGGAAGTTCTCAGCTGCCAAGTCCTATCTGTCAAATACGAGACACAAGATCGGTGATCTCGGAGAAATCTGTTGAGATCTCGGTAAAGCACTGTATTGCCAGTATAATTGAGGAAGGGTGTGAAGTATTGGAGAAAGGCTAGTGTTTGGTGAGTCTTATTAAATCAGAAGAGTATACAATATATGTACATTGCAAAATATAGGTGGATACGGATTCCAATAAGGGGGTTGGTCATTAAATACACAGTACTTGCTTTTGAATAGAACCACATTTGACTGGCCATATACTTCTTATTAAGAGATGCCAACTCACCCAATTTTTTTTGGTGACTCCTGAAATTTACCCCCCTCACCCAGCCGTCTGCTGATATCACCCAGTATTTTGTGGCACCCGTCACCCTCGGAAAGAAATCATTGCTTCAATGGCTGCCACGGCCCGCTTTAAGCAATTTCTGGATGCTGCCGTGGCATTACTTCCTTTCTTGGTTGGCAGGCTTTGCCATCCAGACTTGGAGGGGATGCTGCCTAAGATGATGTGGACCGGAAGTGAATTCCACATGAGCAGGAGGTGCAGTGGCCTGCAGTTGCGTCATGCACTTAGGACCAAAGGCTGTGTGGTGGCAGTGGAGGCAGCGGAACATCGGAGGTGAGCTGCGGGATGATGAACGGCAACAGGTGGGTGGTGAGAGTGGCTGACTGGAGCATGGTGGCAGCAAGGGGTGCAGCATCCTGAGCAGCAACGCAACCTCCTTTTCCCCCCACAAATTACCGCAAACAGGTCACACCCATCCCCCTATAAACTGATCTAAGCGGTTGGCATCTCTCTTAACTAATGCTGAGTTTCAGATTAGGGTTAATGTATAATTAGACCAGAATATTGCCCTTTTGGTTTTGCTTGTAAAAATCTGGGACAAATTATCAAGCCTTTTGTTTTCATTAATTTTAAGTGCTCCCCTGCCTACCAGCCTGGCATACCAGACACATGCTTAAATCGGTCCTTCACTCTGAATAAGAGTCTTATATGTTTCCCACACCCTGTACATGCAGATTGCTCACATTAAAAATGTATCTACTGCATGTGGCTCATGGAACTTCAGGCAGCCTGCAAACAGGAAGTGCCTTCTGACTGTGCTGCTCTGCATTCTGGGATTGCTGACCTTTTCCTCACACCAGCTCTGCTCTGTCTGAGCAAAGCTCAGCTATAACCCGCCCATCTGTACTTTATCCCACTCTCCTCAGTAAGTGTGATGCTTCTGAGTCAAGATGGCGGCGCCCGTATCCTAAAGTCCTGAACAGAGTTGCAGCCCAGTTGGGGAAAGAATAATAAGTGAATAAAAACTTAAAATATATTAACTTTAGATGCTGGGGAATAGTTTTTTAAGGGTTTGGGCTTTTCAATAAATCATGGCGAAGGTCCGGTTTAAGTTCAGAGCATTATAAAAATAACTTTTAATTACAAAAAAAATCAGTTACCACATCATCTTCATCCCAGTAGGTTGCTTGAAGATCCCCAGCACCTAGCAAACAAGTGAGAATCTTCTATATTATATTTAAGTTTATTTTTGGGAAGGGAAGTTTTCTCGACTGTGCTAGAAAAGAGTCTGTACTGCATATAGGTAGCTGTCATTGCTGCCTCACACCGGTATGTTTGTGGTAGTCTGTCATCTGTCATCATACATCTCATCATTTCAGTTAGAGTTCTGTTCTTTCCTTTCAGCTACCCTATTTTGCTCTGGTGTGTATTGGTCTTTTGGGATACTGCACTATGGGCTAGGATTAGTGGTAGCTTTGGATTTGCTGCAACATTCACACTTAACAGTGGTTGTCTGTTGACCTTAACTCTTGTGTTGCATTAGGGTAAGTGACTGTGTATAGTGAAAAGTCATCTATAAAAGTCACTATGCACTTGTTGGGTTCAGAGAATCACATATATTACCGTGGGCTGGGTCAAATGGTCTTGAGTTTCTATTCTGACTTACTTTAGAAAGTGTTGCTCTTGTAGCTTTGGATTTGCTGCAACATTCACACTTAAAGAGGACCAACACCCAGGGGTGATCGGCCCGGAAATCTATAAGATTCCCGGGCCGATCACCTCCCACCCCTCGGGACGTCCGAGATCGGGATGTCCCCCCAGAAACCCCAAAAACATCTTACCTGATCCGCCGCCGCCGCCTCCCGCGCGCCCCTCCAGAGCGTTGAGAGGTGAGTTTTTTGGGGTTTCTGGGGGGTTTCACACAGTGGGGCACCCCCGATCGGGGTGCCCCGCCGAAGTGGACCAAAACCCAGGATAGTCAAAATCCTGGGTGTTGGTCCACTTTAAAGTGGACCATCACCCTCCCGTGATCGGCCCGGGAATCTATAAGATTCCCGGGCCGATCACCTCCCTCCCCGTGGGACATCCGAGATCGGGATGTCCCGCGGGGTGAAACCCCCCCAAACACCCCAAATCCCCTTACCTTGTCTTCCACCGCCGCCTCCCTCGCGCCCCTCTAGACGTGCGCGCGCCCACGCCGGCCGTCTGTGAATGGCCGGCGCGCGCGCGCGTCAAGAGTGACGCGCTTGAGGCGGCGGCGGAGGACCCACTTGTCCGCGGCTGTCAAATGGCTTGTCCGTCGGCGCTGGAGCGGGGAGAGGTGAGTTTTTCGGGTGATCGGGGGGGTTTCACACAGCGGGGCACCCCGATCGGGGGTGCCCCACCGAAGTGGACCAAGACCCAGGATAGTCAAAATCCTGGGTGTTGGTCCACTTTAACAGGACAAGTGGATACTGTTAGATCCTTTGTCAGAATTTTCTTTTGTAGGTACTGTATGCATTCTGGTTGTCTGTGACCTAAACACCTGTGCCACATTTATATACAGTCATTGTGCTTATGTGTGCAGAGTCTTACCTGTTCCTTCACTGTTTGAGGTGATACAGATCATCACCCAGCTTGGCACTAGCTTTCTTTTGCTTGTCATCTATAATAAAATACTTGTCATCATGGAATTTTGCAGTGAGTCCTTTAGTTGTTAAATGCTTTATGTGACATCAAATGTCCTAATTTATGTCATGTTTTCCCCCTCTGCCTCATCTCCAGCATTCCTACAGACATCCTATAACAAATAAACAGTTCTCCAAAGTCTTCCTGCACACAGGGGCAATAAATCCTTATGTAGGAACAGAGAACACCACTGATAAGGAAAGGTTGGGGGGGAGTGCAGCTTGGAGAAGAGATTTACAATAATTACAATAATTTACAATAATTTGTCCACACAGCACCCACCCAGGGAGGGGGATGGCATCTGTCTTTCCAGCCCCTTGGAATTTAGGATAAATCAGGGGAAGAAATGGTTTTGAGGGTCAGATACAGAGAGTCCGATCTTCAATCGTGGGGTGTCTGATCCATTGCTCCTCGGAAAACTGAAGAAGACTTTGTATCCATTTAAAAGGTATAGGATTTTCAGTGTTTACTCTCCTTTGTTTTTCTAACTGTTTTTCTGCACATTTGTTTACTGTCTTTTTTTTTTTTTTTTTATTATTTGAATTTTTGTCTTTTTATTAAAATTTTAAAATTTCCATTTTGCACGGGCCTACCTTCTTGGCAATTAGAAATCCTCTAAGCTGGTTTCCTTGAAGCTCTAAAAACGACCCTGGTTTCTGAAGATTGTATGACCGCTCGTAATTGTGTATTAACCCATATACTGTAAGATCGATTGTAACTAATCCATTGTATGATTGGGAAAGCGTAACTAATCATATAGTGTTACAAGGTTGAATGACTCACAGTTAACTTGGAGTGCTGCATTGTGACTGTGTGCGAGCCAGCAGATTGCAAGCTTATTGTATCTGTATGTATCTGTAATTAGTGTGTGGGGTGTTTTTGGTGTGATTGCTCTCTGTGCTGGAAGCAACCCACACACACGCCGCAGATCGCTTGATCAAACAGACGTTGAACGATCAATTTCGTGACACTTTACAGATAAAAGTCCTCCTTCTAGATCAGGGAAATACAGCACATCTTACACTGGTATGGCATATGGCTAAATTATCCATATCCTTCTGCACAAAATTTACATTTATCATCAAGATATAGTCTCTTTGTTATTCAGAGGAAGTTAAATCATGTTCTGTGAAAAAGAAATAAACTTGTCATGACTGGTTGCCCCAAAGTCAATGCACCAGTCTTGCAATTTATGATTGCTTGTCACTTTAGCTTGTGTTTAGTCCAATAGGGACATTGTTTAATTTGCTCTGCTTTCCATATACTAAAGTATTTCTTTATGTGTTCCTGTTTGTGGTATCTAAAGCATACTCTGGTTTCCTTCCTGTGTAACCTTGTGTCTGTAGCTTTAAGAGCCATTCTATCATGTCATGCTCAAGTACCTTTCTAAGTAATAGTACTAGTATGTTAATAGTGCCAACAGTGCCCATTGTGTGCTTATACACACATGGAATTTTACCTCTGCATTTTTTGAGTTGTTAACAACACACCTCCGTGAACCACCAGTGAACAAAAACTATATTAGTGACCCCACACAAGGGACACAGGGGACACACCATATCAGTAAATACTAGGAATCAAACCTGCCACCCTCTGTTCCCAAGGACGATTTCCTACCTCTAGGCCATGACTGCCTATATACATACATACATACATACATATCTGGTCTTTAAAAATGCTAGTGTCAGCTCTGTCTGAGGCCTTGTCTCCAGCGCATTGATCAGTGCAGTGTATGTGTCAGATAAACTGCACAGCTACAGCATGTAGCATCTGTTATATCCTCACTGACTGATCTGAGTTGTGCAATCACTGCTGGGATAGCATTTATATGCTCCTGTGTATCCATTTCTTTGCTAAGCCTCATTTTGTAAAGTTTCCTCAGCAGAAACAACTTTCTGTTTAAACTGGAACTTTAAAGCGGCCCAAAACCAACATTTTTAAATAGCATCCCCTGAATCGCTCTCAATGAGCACCTTTTGCCTATTTTCACTGCTCATGCTTCACTCTAATTCCAGATAATGGCACCTGTTTTAGCTGTAAAGCTCCACCTCCTCCATTCATTGCCACTGTTGTGTGTGGCAATGATGTAATTGCCATACCTATGCAATGACTGATCGCCTGCCATCTTACAGAGTTCCAGGAAATGCAAAAAATGAAAATATCTATTTCTAGTTCTACAACCTAAGAGGGAAGTTTCAGTGGGGTTTGGTTCGCCTTAACGCAGTTTTTTCACTACTTCCCATTGCCTTTCGCTGTACTTTTATTGTGTATGTAAATAAGATTCCCATCTTCCGTTAGCATACCTACCTACTTTTAAGGGTGGAAAAGAGGGACATTTGTTAAATTAGGGCATGCCCCCTCATTGAGGGACGGATAGGAGGTGGGGTGGAACAGTTAAAACAATATAAACACTTTAACCCTTTAAGTGCTAAGCCCGTAGTACCTACGGGCTGGCTTTCCCCCATGCTAGTTCAAAAACTAATGTAAAAAAATACTCACCTGACCCGTTTGAACCAGCCGGTCTTCTCTTCACCCTGGGTGTATCCTGGGCTCTTCTGGCTTCAGGAGGGGGCAAAAAAATAGCAGCCCCCACGCTTTAGCAGCCGCTGTTGCTAAGTGTAAAAAAATAAAATTAAAAAAAAACAAGACATTTACTCACCTCTGTGCCCGATGCCTCGGGCCAGGTCTCCTTCAGTGGGGGGCCTCCGATCGCCCCCCCCCCGGGCTCTTCCGTGGTTAGGAGGGGCTCAAAACATACCCCCTCCGGCGCTTACACCGCTGGCTCTGCCCCTTGTGGGCGGAGTGGGATGACATCACTCGTGACGTCATCCCACTCTGGGCTCCGGACTGTCAGAGGTAGGAGCTGATCACAGGAGGCCTGTTGGTGAGCTAGAGGGCTGGGGAGTCAGGGGACCTCCAGTGATCAGCCCCCGCAGCTGTCAAAAAAAAGTATTTTTTTCTCTGTGTCTGTGTCTTTTTTTTTTACACTTAACCATGAGACCCCTATACCAGTTCAAAATACTGGGGGCTGGCAAGTCACCTGCGGCTAGCGGGTGACTAGCCATTAACCTCCAGCCCCCCTATTACCTGCCACCCCAGAGCCCAGGGGGGGGCAGATGAGCCCTGGGACATGACACTTTGGGGCTTGTAGCCGGCCAGAGGTGGGGCCACCAAAGCTGGCCCCTGTACCCTGTTCTACAAGCCCCATAGCTGGTCCCCGGGCTGGTTATGCTGGTTGGGGGAGGCCTCACGCATTTTTTGGGGGGGAATTTTTAAGGGTTTTTAACCTGTCTTTCCCTAGTCCTGCACTGTTCCAGGTGGAATCAGTACAACTGTTGGTGATAAATAAAAAAAAATCCCAGTCAAGGATAGTGATGAGGAGATGCTTGTATTTATATATGTTTTGTGGACAGTTTATCTTTGTATGTTAATTTGTTGGTGTAAGTGTATATTTATACACACTCACCCTAATGAAAAAGTTTAGTGACTATTTAAAAAAAAAAATAGTACTCACTTTGCCCCCAACTTTAGCCCACCTTGTCTGCTGATATTGTGCCAGTGCCATTGTAGCTTTCTTCTATAACACTAGGTGCAGCCTCCATGATGTAGGGCCACCCCACCATCAGTCTGCAGTATAGGGGCGTGGCAATTTTCGGAGATCGGACTGCAGCATCCTTTGGCGGGGCATTTCCCAGCTCTCTCATTACTCCACACAGCAGTAGCTGAGGCTTAAAGGGCATATTGATGAAGACCAGGGGATGTCTTGTCTGCCCTTGTGGAAGAAAGTCCAGACTTTTCCATCATGGAGATCCCTGCATCCTAGTTCCCAATAGTTTTACAATGCCACAGTTTACTGGTGGGCACAGACTATTTGGGGAGGTGCTTATTAGACGACAGATCATTGACAAGGCATCAATTACTGGGAAGGTACAGATGAATAGCAGCACACACGTCTAACAAGCCATTTATCTTGATGATAGATATTTCTGTCTATGGCCATCCTTAATGTTCTCCAAAATCCCAGGGCTACATAAGTACATAAAAAATGGAATCAGCAAAGGATTTGAAGAACTAGACATGGTGACTGTGTCAACAGAACAAACCTTGACTAAGTTCAATGCCTTGTATTGCCATTGGTATTCAATAGCACCCGATACTCTACCTTGAATAACCACTGATGGACATTGATTTTGTCTCTGCTCTTCACAGCGCAGCAAAATTAATGTGAAAGTCAGGGTCAAATGAGTCCCAGCGGTGTCCTGTGTGCTATGCTGAGAAGCACATTTCAAATACTAAAGAAGCTGGCAATCAACTGAGACCCATCACACATTGTTACAGTTAATGGATATGAATAGACACCGCAAGGGAAAGAAATTTACCTTTGTATCAACTTTGGAGGTTACATTCCTACAACACTGTATTATTCTGGATGATTTACATGCACCCCAACCCTACTACTTCATATCATATCCTCTTTTTTTCTTTACTAACTGGTGTGTATCGCACCTTTATTCTTCACCTTGGCCCTTAATACCTTGACAACAATTAATTGAGAAATAGCTTAAAATGACCCTGACACCAACAAAGGTGTAATTAACCTCTTTTTTTAGGTGCATTTTACAATTTCTTCATTTTGCTCAAAGGGGTTGATGATGGCAGTTTCCCTTTCACTTATGATGCCAGTTCCACTTTCCACTTTTTTTGGCATTTATAAAAGTGTTCATTATTGTGTGCCAAAATAATGTCCTTAGGGTCTTATCTTTTTTTTCCCATTTGCAACTCTGTGTTTTAAAAGAAACAGTTTTCTCAAGCAGCAATGTTTTTACCTTAGCAACCATAGACATACTTGTGTGTTTGGTGTTCGGAACAGAGACTTCATAACTCTGGCTTGCTAATCTTCTGATTTGCAGAGGCAGAGATGGTGTTCCACACTTATGATCCTACAATTTTAATTTGTCCTGCTGTTATATAGGTTCTTCAGGTGAGGGGGGTCATAATCTTGTGCTCTAGTAAGAAAAGGGTTACTGGTAGCATTCACATCTGGAGAGGGATGTCTGTTAGTGCTGCCTTATTTTTCCAAGTTCTGCCATAGGGGGAGAGGAGCTTACCCCTGTAAGTCAATAGATTGGGGGCTTTACTCCCATTTAAGCAACACAGAGCAACAAGAATATGAGAAGCTTATAAACTGCATTCTGATAAGTAATTCACAGGTCTGGGGGTACAATAATAATACACATTTATTTTACAACCAAGAAGAAAAAAAAACTGTTAAAAAAGAGTTTTACTTTACATTACTTTACTCAACATACTAAGTATGTTGCACCGTGATTTGCTGAAGCTATACCACCATAGGTTCAGCATGCACAGCAAATAAAATAGTATAGTAGTATAGTAAAATAATATAGGTGTGCTGACACACTGAAATAATTCCATATTTAAAATATTTAAAAGTGGATTTGTTCTGTTTAACCCCCCCTAACAGCAGCTATGTAAAATTTACGTAGCTACCTCTCCTAGCAGGCAAGAAAAAGCAACTCACCTGACCCCTTGATCGATCCCCACTGGGCTCTTCCGGCTTCAGGAGAGGGCCCGGAATATGGGTGCAGGTGCACCCTATCTTCTAATCCTCTGCCCCCCCATCGATCACTGCGTCTGTCTTCGAGATCTGCGAGGGACAGAGGACCTGTAGAAACATTTTTTACAGTGTGCAGATGTAATATTAGAATGTATGAAGATACCAGTAAATAATAATAGTAAACACATTTTTAACATGATACATTTTATTTACTTGTAGTTCTGAAATTAGTCACACACTTGTATATACATAGAAATGTTACTCCACCTTTTTTTTCTCCCTTACTAGCTAGTGGTGAGAGTGTGATTTGCATAAATATTGGCCTTTGCTGTCATCTTAGCAGGCACAGTGTGGCATAGTAAGGCACAGCTATGCTAAATCAATTTATTACAATGCTGTCAACACACACATGACTTGAATGGTCGAATACGGGTCATATTTTTGTGATTCTATTTTTTCTATGCTTAAATATTAAACATAAAACCGCATGATCTTACGAGGTGCAATGTTATAGGAATGAATATGGTATATATATGGTGCTGAATCAAGCCTAATGCAATACACATGTTTGGGATGCCTATAGACATTGATGGGCTGCTCTGTCTTGGCCTTTGTGGTCCATATGCTGCATGCAGTGTTTGCCAAAATGGAGTGAATAGCCCATTAATTTCAATGGCCATGATTTCTTTCCCTCTTTTGTTGCATTTGGGTATTCGGTATACGGTGATGGTGAATTATTTTTGAATGTTTTTGAATTTGCAAGGGGCCCAAGGGACCCTTATACCAGTTTACACATTGTGGTGGAAAGAACATTGGCATTTGAGAGTGCTGAATGTTGGGTATTAAAACTATCCAGCCACAGGGCTTCCAAACCAGATAGTCCCCGCTCCAGCTCATCATTAATTAGACTTGGAAGAAGGAAGTACCGGGTGTGTTTAAAAGCAGAATGAGTGATTTTGGTGGGTGTCATGAGTGATAGGGGTTACACCCATCAAAGAAGATTTCTCTCTATACTCCCTATGGCCACTCCTCTCTTGCTATAGCTATGGTTTCAAAGCACTGGTTTTGGACTGCCACTGTGGACTATATAGATCACAACAACATGTAAACAGCTCCAACACTTGATGTCACCTTCCCATAGTCATACTGTAAGTCAACATGTTTATTCACTATCCAGGTAATTAACACGGAATTAGAATTCCTATCCTCTTGATATGTACAACAGATGTGCCAAAAATATAAAAATAGAATATCTTCGATTCCTATGTCACCCATGAAAAATTCAAGTAGCATGCACCTGCTCCACATTTTACAGGCTAATTGGTAATGCAAGCAGCAAATGACTTGCAGAATACCAATCAATTATATTTTCCTGCTTTTATGGTGTACAGTTTAACTCTTTCATCATTAGAAATGCAAAATACATACAGCAAACAGTATGTATGAGCAACTGAATTTTCAGAAGGCTTCTTCTTTATGAATAATGTATCATTTTGTTTTTACAGAATGGGTGTTGTTCCTAGCAAAGGGGGGATACCGATTGCCTGTGCCCCCTGCGCATTATCATTTTTAAACAAGAAAAAGTCTCCTTGGTCCCCCAGCGAAATCGAGTGCTGTGATTGACCGCTGTGGTAACCTGGTCCACAGGCTTCTGATGGATATCTGGCCTCCGGCAACCATGTGACCATGGTGGATAATCACTCAATTTTGCTGGGGGACCAAGGAGAAAGGTAAAATTTCTCCAGTTTGAAAGCATTAATGCACAGGGGGGCATCGGCGAACAGAAAAAATATATTTTTTAATAAATGTCATTTTTTGTGTGGTGGTGTCTTTTTTAAGGGATCCATGAGACCCCTATACTAGCTCACAAGGCTTAAGGTCTGGCAAGTCACCTGCGGCTATGAGGGCTTGTAGCCTGCAGGGTGGGTGGCCACTGAGGCTGGCCTTCGTGCCCTGTTCTACAAGCCCCCATAGCTGGTTCCCGCGCTGCTTGTGCTGGGTAGGGGGGATACCCATGACATTTTGGGGGGGGGGGGTAAGTATTAAAAAAAACAATAAATAAAATATTTTTTTCTCTTCTGTCTCTGTGTATTTTACGCCTAACCATTTGTGAACTTGGAAAGAGCAATGAGTAAGAGGAATGAGACCCGGGGCCACAGAGGCTATGCTAACTTGTAGCCTGTAGAGTGGGGGGCCATGGAAGCTGGCCTCTGCACACTGTTCTACAAGCCCCCATAGCTGCTTCCCGGGCTGGTTATGCTGGGTAGGTGGCACCTCACACCGTTTTGGGGGGATTTTTAAGGTGCTTTAACCCTCAAAAATCCCTCCCTTGGGGAGGGGGACTCCACACTATTTTTTAAAAAAATGTAACCGTTGTAATGGGGCAAAATGGGGCTTTTACATGCAATATGGTTTTCTTTAATAAAATTAAATGTTTTATTTAAAATAAACAAGACAATTCATCTTAAAGCCAAAACTCTGCCCCCCAAAAATATATAATTTTCTTGGAAATTCCTGCAAAAATCACAGTTAAACAGAATGCAAAATGGTCAATAATTACCTGTCAACAGAGGGTGACAAAATTTTAAAGGGGACCTTCAGCATGATTTAATGAATAGCCCAAACCCTTAAAAAACTATTATTCCCCAGCATCTAAAATTTGTATATTTTAAATTTTTAGTCACTTGCTTATTATTCTCTCCCCCTGCTGGGCTGCAACTCTGTTCAGGACTCTAGGATACAGGCGCCGCCATCTTGCCTCTGAAGCATCACGCATATTGAGGAGAGGAGAGCGGGGTAAAGTGCAGAGCAAAGCTGGGGGTCAGGGAAAGGACAGCAATCCCAGAATGCAGAGTAGCACAGTCAGAAGACACTTCCTGTTTGCAAGCAGCCTGATGCTCCTTGAGCCGCCATCTTGGATGTTTAAAAGGCTCAGTAGGCGCAGGTAGGATGATTTTTAATATGGGCAATCTGTTTGTACAGGGTGTGGGAAACATATAAGATAGGCTCTTATTCGGGCTGAAGGTCCGCTTTAAGTAGGCTGGCAGCTAAAAGGGTTAAAAAGTAGCTATGCATGTTGGGTATTGTTCTGTTCAGGGGACTTTGAGCTTTCAGATTTAGCTTGTTTTTTCTTGTTTGCATATCGATATTTTAGAAGTTTTTATTCTGCTTTTTATACATTTTTTTTTTTAGGGAAACCCTGTACAACCAAAGAATTCTTCGAGGGATTACTTCCAGAAAGATGGGCCCCCTTTTAAAAAGATTTGTACAATAAGGAAAAATACTATTTGAAAAGTGACCACTGAAGATTCATCAATCTTCAATTTAAAAGGCTCAATTTCCTGAAAAAGGAAACTTGAACACACCAAAAGCACAATTCTCTCCAACAAAAATATGGAGGAAATTTTCACACCAATGTCTCACCTTAATAGCGTCTCACTAAGGTTCATTTTGGGTCAGGAATCATGCTATGAGAATTTTTGCATGTCGTAAAACTTCAAATGAGAATACTCGCTTGCAAACTTTTACATAAGCAGATGCTTGCTGATTCGTGTGACACACAAAATTAAGGTTTTCGCACTGGAAACTGTGTATAGCTGCATTTCCGCACAGTGCTAAATGAACCTTTATATCTGTGTAAACACTTTTTCTCATGAATTGTTCCCTCAGTGCAATTTAGCATCTTATTAAGACTTGCTGAATTGCATCAGAAAACAAATCACAAGAAAAAGTAAAATTATATGGTGCTGAATCGACCCTGTTGTCTTCCATGAGAGCACTGGTAACTTTTCACCTCTCCTACACCCCTGTTTCTCTTTTTCAGTCCCTCCACTGTCAGCCACCTTGACAGAGAATTCACTTTATTCTACAATGCCCCCTCCAGACTTTATATTTCAACACTATTCCACAGATACCATCTAAGGTACAATCTACTTCACTTAAAGTGGACCAACACCCAGGGGTGATCGGCCCGGGAATCTATAAGATTCGGGGCATCCGAGATCGGGATGTCCCGCGGGGTGAAACCCCCCCCCCCCCAAAGCCCCATAAAACATTACCTTGTCGGCGACGGATCAGCCGCCGCCGCCTCCCGCGCGCCCCTCTAGCAGTACGCACGCCTGCGCCGGCCTTTTGTGAATGGCCGGCTCGGGCGCGCGCCCTGTAAGAGGGACGCGCGGGAGGCGGCGGCTTGTCCGTCGCCGAAAAGGTACGTTTTTGGGGGCTTTTGGGGGGTTTCACACAGCGGGGCATCCTGATCTCGGATGCCCCGCTTCAGTGGACCAACACCCAGGATAGTGAAAATCCTGGGTGTTGGTCCACTTTAAACTCTCATCTCCTAGTCTTCTCATGGACCTCTCCTGTACAATTAGCCACCTACCTGTCACTCCTTGAGATGTCCACGCTGGCCCCTGTAGTCTGGGTTCCTCTGTGGTGTTTGGCACCTTTCGGTGCTGTCTCCCTGTCCCGATGATGTCATTGCGGGTTGCCTGGGGCCGGCCAGGTCACTTTTCTCACACCTTCTCACAACTCTGTTCTGGTAACCGTTATCAATTGGGGATGTGACATTCAACCTTTCTTCGTCCACATAGAATCTGGTGCTGTCCTCTCGAGGTACCAGTCTAACTTCTATTCCTTGCTGGTACTGGTCTGGCTTCTCGTCCTTGGGGGGTTCCTTTACTTCTGTTATGGGGCTGTGTCTTTCTGTGGTGGTAGAATGGCTCTGGGCATAAGGATATTGGCCAATCAGCAAGCAGACAGCTTTGGAAGGACTCAAACCAAATACGAGTTTACAAATTAACTTTTTGTCATCTTTGCATATATGCTGCACCCTACTTGTAATACTTTCTGTATTATTTGTGTCTTATTTGTTCTACTCTCCGTGTAATTATCTTGTTTGTGGCCACAGAAGGACATGGTGCTATATAAAGAAACAATAATAATATAAAATAATGACAAATTGCAGATTTTAAAAGTTTTGCAAATAAATTGACTGAAGTACTTTCCTTTTAACATTTGTCAGGAGTTCTGCCTTACACATATTTTGTAGGTGAATATGGTTTTATAGCTGAGCCCAGGAAAAATATACAATCCCTATAAAAAATGTGCAATTCAGTCCAGACATCATCAATAACAACCTGCGCTGAGAGTACGAAAAAAGTGATTTTTGTATCTTTTAGAAAAACACATACAGCGCTGCCTGTGCGCAGATTTATGTTGGCGCGCCTGCTCTTGGTGATTCATACATACAGTAGCCCCACTGGAATTGCCTAATTAAATATGGTATTATTTTCTTGCAAAGAAAAGAACAGTTTTTATAGCTTTGTAGCTTCTGGAAACTATAACCGTAATGTTTATGCTTTATGGAAAATAATGTCGTTTATGGAGCCATAGATTTAATTGGTATTTCTGTTGACATTATCAGATAAGTCAGTAGTGCATTGTTATAGAGAACTTGTTTTAAGGGTGGAATTTAATGATAAGGAATCGGATGATGGGATTAGAACTTTTATTTTCCTAATATCTATGCAGCAGCAATATGTTGAAGGTGTTGAAGATCAATAAAAACAGCTGTTTTAGTATGTTCGTTCATGGACAAAATAAGGCCTAGAGCAGGACAAAGCACTAATGTTTGACTGGGTTACAGGTGGTAGTTTAAGGGTAAAAAAAAAAAGTCTTTAGAAGATACATGACTGGCCTAAATAACATTACTGAGTTAAAGTACATAAAAAATCTAGTACACACCTTTAAGACCCAACACTTGTTATACACAAAACGTAGAGGCATCTAAATGAGCATTAGTAGTAGTTGCCTAGGAAATCCCAGCACAAACATTTGAAAACCGCGGTCATCTAACCATGGCCCAGCTGCTCGCTCCCTATGACTGCAATAGGGAATGCCTGGAAAATTCCCTATGGCCGTTGAGGGGAGAGCATATAAGAGATGGCGAGCACTACTACCAGGTGTTCCAGAGTATGCAGGAGGAAGCGGTGCTGTATGCTATACCATACAGCTTTTGTATGAGGCGTCCCTTTCCCTCATGCACACAGAAAAAAGACCCCGGCTGTCATCTTGTAGTATGTGTGGAGGCCAGAGGAGCACACCTTGACCCCCTGGTTCTGCAGCAGCCCTAGAATATAGGCAAGGGGGGTTGTGGGCCCACCATGCAGCATTTATCATGTCCCCCAGTCCAGTCTCTCCACCTTAATTTATTACCACCCACACAAAACCCCAATTTCCCAGACAGCCCCCCCAATCCTGGCAAGTAGCCAGATTGATTGGCTGAGTGGCCTGCAAGCTTACTCTCACTCAGCTTCCTTCAGCTACGGCGGCATCTAAGCAGCAGCAATGCTGAAGGGAGCTGAGTGCACCACTGCCCGCATCTCCCGCCAACCTCCTAGCCGCGGCATGCTCGCACCGCCCATTCAGAAAGCACATTAGAGGTTGCAGCGCAGAGACACAGCAAGGGCTCTGGAAGAAGGTGAGTGAAACTGGCAATCGGAAGGGGGGGTTTCACACAGCCGGGCATCTGGTTGGCCCAAGGAATGGAACTCGGACGGCCTTCAATGTTCCTTTTTAACGGTAAGTGATGCAGTCCCGTACATTTTACGTGGATGACATTTAAAGGGTTAAAGAGCAACAACAGCCTCTGTGGGGTCTAAAAGGGTGGCCAATTTCCCCCTGGGGACACCCCGATTTGAAATCTCCAGACTTACCTAAAAAAATCCCATACCTTCCGGTGATTCCACAGCACATGCGCAGGCTGCAGCCTCATCCCCTCCCCCGAGCTGAGGCACTTCAGAATGGCTAGCATAGATACACGGGTGAGCATCCAGCATTTCACACTCCATTCTTCTTTACTATCCAATCTGTCATCAGATAGGCTAAATAAGGAATGAGTAAAGTGCAAGCCGCTGATTGGCCAACGGCCCGGTGCATGCACTGTGGGTTTGCCGGAAGGTTAGCGTTCTTTATTTCAGGGGGCAAAAAGGCCCCAGTACCGGCCAGGGCAGAATATACAGGAAAAGCAGTGCTGTACTTAAAAACAGATTGGCTCCTGTACGCCGCTCCCCTTTCCTCCACAAGCACCAGGAAGACAGAGGTTATTATAGGACATCTTGCTGTGCGTGCAAATAGTATTGGATTGGGATGTTTGTGGCCCACCAGTAAAACTGAATTTGGGGGCCCACCACACATACAGATGCAAGTATTACTGGCTTGCATTGAGGGAAACACAAACAGTATGCCAAATTGTGTACATGGGATGCCCCAAATCTATAGAAAGTTTATAGCAATATTTTTGTGATAAAGAAGACCCTCAAAGGGGCAGTGGGGGCTAAGGGCCCGTCGGGGGATTCCCTGGTAAACCTGTGGGCCAGTACGAGCCTGCGTGCAGGGAAGCCATTTACAGGAGCTAGTTTGTATACAGCACCACTTCTTCCTGCATACGATAATGCTGCATACCGGCTCCCCACAACTTGTGCCTTTCCTGGCAGTACATTGACGATCCTGACAAGTCCCACCACCCCGCAAAAGGTGCTCCAGTACTCCAACTGCCCCTAGATTTCAAACCAAACAGAGCCAACATTTCGGGGGCAAATTGCCAGCATCCTATCATCACAATGACTTGCTCCCTATTGCAGTCAGTGAGTAATGGAGCTGTGGGGGGGCCTTGTTTTCCTGGGGTCCACAAGGTTGGGTGGAGTACAGCCTGGGGCACAGGTGCAAAGCTGGTTACTGGAAGATAAGCCTTCCTTATTTCTGGGGGTTTCAGTGGTTTTCTGGCATACCTGGCTGCTGCAGTTTGGCCCTCATATGCTCTGATAAAGCCAGTTCCATATTTTTTATTTATTTATTTTTTTTGGGGGGGGGGGCATTAAAGGGATTGCATGGCAGGCAACTACAGTTCAGAATTCCCTCTGGGGCCCATGGGATTGTAATTACATCACTGGCAGCACCACTTTGCTAATCCACACACACTTCTTTTATCTGGATTATGTAAGTATTCCACCCACTGCTAATAAAACAAAGTAATAAACAGTATATATTGTAATGGCATTGGCACTCCCCATGGCAGGCTAATGAGTAACTGGACAGCTTGCCCCAACAGAAACCTGGCAGTATATATATATATATATATATATATATATATATATATATACACACACATATTCTAATGGCAGAACCTCTATATCCTCTTTAGAGTCAGATATTAATGTGTCTACCTCAGTGAAACAGCCTTTAAGGGCATTGAGAAAGCCTGAGTGGGTGAAACATGTCTGCCCACTTTATAAAATAAGGGAAAATACAGCAATGATAAGATGTAATGTATGATGCCGTCATGAAATTCAATGTGCAATAACATATGCTGCTTTGTATTATGCTGCTATAAAATCCAATGTGCAATATTTCAAACTGCTATGTAAAAACTCTTTATGTAACAATCTATTATAAATGTGTAATAATATGTATGTGATAAAAATAAAAATGAATTTATTTGATAAAACAATGTTACTCCTGTTAAGGGGTTTCCCTTTTTTTCTTTTTTATTAGATTGATCATATAAATTGTTGACAATTTGTACATATAAAGTGATGTGGTCATGTTTGGAGCACAGTAAGAATCAGGAAGGCCTAATCCTGGTAATCAGTAGTAACGAAGGCGTCCATCCACAGACCCTCCATATAATAAGACACTGACAATTTATTTGCCTCCAAGACATGATGGTAGGGATAGGGAAGGGTCACTAAAACTCTTTATGGGTGATTATACAGCCATGTAATCCCCCAAAAAGTAACTGACCATAGCTAATTTTATTATCAGGTTGTACAAAACAAATACAAAATTAAACAAAGAAAATCCTGAGCCTCTCTGGTACATTTGGAGTTCTCGCCAGCATCAAAACGTACAACCTGATTTAACAGTTCAATTCAGCTCAGATTTTTTTTTTAACATTCAGCTAACATCCTAATGGCTCACATTACATGTGTCTGTTTCCCAGGCTCTGAGCACTAACTGAGCTCCAGACCTTTTCAAGCCTTCCACAGCTGATTAATTAGCATCCCAAAATCTGGGCTGTCTGTGTCTAGTTGGGTGGAGTTGGAGCTCCACCCTTCTCCAATCCAAGTCCAGCACACCAGGCCCTAATACCAGGTTTTTCCCAAAAATCTAGGGCAGAGAGAAAATACTTGCTCCGCTGTAAACTCCCTGATTGATGCCTTATAGAGAAGAAAACATAAACATGGAGAAATCAATACAATATATATATATATATATATATATATATATATATACACACACACACACACACACACACACTGTGTGACAGACCCCGGTGCAAACATTAAGTGAGGCCCTTTTAACTTTTTTCTGTATTTGAACTCAATTGGATGCAGCTAGACAACTAAAGTGTGAAACAGCATTCAGAGAGAAATGGTGCTTTCTCTCTCTAAATGATGCCAAGTGAGCACAAATATGATAAATAAGGTGGAGGAGCAACAATGATGGGCCCCTGATCTCCCGGGCCCTGGTGCGACTGCACCCACTGAAACCCTAATATACAATATGTATTAAAAAGATTGTCCATGTTACCCTTTATCTGCCAGCCTACCTTGAGATTTTGCCACCCAGGCCATTTTTCACTATTTAACACTCTACTTGTTGAACTGAATTTTTAAAGGGATTTCCCAGGAAAAAAATATATGTTTGGGCTTTAACAGCAAATTTGTTCATTTGTTTAGTGTGTTCTCGATATTTTGGATGAAATAGGTGCAAAAATAATTTAAAAATTCTATTTTTCAAAAAAATAAAGAAAATCATATTTCGTGTAAAAGCCCATTCCTCCACATATGTATCGTTGGACACCATTTCCTGCCCAGAGGACTCCCTCAAACTGAAACAGCACTTTAGGAGATTTTCAGATAAAATACAACTGCTTTGCGCACCTTGCAGTTTTTCAAGAAAAACAACCCCTTTATATTTGAAATCCCCCACCACAACCTATATATACTTTGGAAGTACACACCTCAAAATTTCTAGGCCAGTTGAGGTGGACACCGTTTTCGGGAAGTAATGTCTTTATTAAAGTGGACCAACACCCAGGGGGGATCGGCCCGGGAATCTATAAGATTCCCGGACCGATCAGATCCCTCCCCGTGGGGCATCCAAAATCGGGATGTCCCGCGGGGAGGAACCCCCCAGGAGGCCCACAATCCTTACCTTACCGTCGATCCAACGGCGCATGCGCGAGACGCGGCCGCGTCTCTCGCTTCCCCCTAGCAGGGCGCGCTCCCGCGCCGGCCGCTTTGTGAATGGCCGGCGCAGGCGCGCTCCCTGTTAGAGGGAAGCGAGAGACGCAGCCAATGACAGCGCTCTGGTATGCGCGTCCAAGCGGCTTTGGACTGTCATTGGCCGGACGAGGTCACGTGGGAGCGGGGAGAGGTGAGTTTTTGCGGCGATCGGGGGGGTTTCACACAGCGGGGCACCCCCGATCGGGGTGCCCCACCTAAGTGGACCAACACCCAGGATAGTCAAAATCCTGGGTGTTGGTCCACTTTAAATAAAAAATAAAAAAAGGAGATTCAAAGACACATGTTACTAAAAAAACAATATGCAAACAAGAAAAAAGTTAAATCTGAAAAAGTAAGGTCCCCTGAACAGAATAATACCCAACATGCATAGGTACTGTCGCCAATCACCCCAAAATAAGGCATGTGTGTAAGGGTAATTTTACTTACTTAACGTATGCAGACAAAGTGTGCACCTTGTGCTTTTTCAACAAAAACATCCATTTACATTTGAAATACCCCCCACAAATCATATATTCACTGAAAGTACACACATTAAGCTTTCTAGGTGCATCCAGCTTGTTGTAGTGGGTGCATATTTCTGGAAGTTATCTCTCAAAGAATTATTTGGTTGCACAGGGTTTCCCTTAAAAAAATTGTATAAAAAAGCAGAATTAAAAACACATATTCCTAAAATATCAATATGCAGACAAGAAAAAGCAGGCTAAATCTGAAAGTGCAAGGTGCCCTGAACAGGACAATACCCAACATGCATAGGTACTTTTAACCCTTTTAACTGCCAGCCTACTTAAGATCTGGTCACCCTATGTTGACAGGTAAATTTTCACCATTTTGCGCTATGTTTAACTGTGATTTTTGCAGGAATTTCCAGGAAAATTTAAGTTTGGGCTTTAACATGAAATGTCTTGTGAAAGCCCCATTTCTCCCAATTAGAATATGTGTAACACATATGTTTCGGCATCCCCCTATTCCTGCCCAGGAGACCCCCCAAACTGAAAAGAGCACTTTATAACATTTACAAATAAAATCTAACTGCTATCCACACTATAAAGGGTTAAATTAGGAAGGGCCCCCGGGCTCTTCTGCCCCCCCCCCAGGCTTTGGATGGGTAGGTAATTCGGGGGTGGGGGTCAATGGCAAATCACCCAACTGTAGCGGATACTGCTCTCCCAAACAGCCGGGAGAACAGTCCAGCTAGTGAGCGGGTGGTTGGGACTGCATCTATGACAGTTAGTGGTCATAGGGGATTCTTTTATTAGGCAGACTAATAGAAAAATTTGTCACCAAGACCGCCTGAACCAAATTGTTGGCTGTCTCCCTGGTGCCAGACTGGCATGTGGTGGAAAGGGTAGATACATTTCTGGGAGGGCCTGGGGATGACCCAGCTGTTGTGGTCCATGTGGGGACCAATGACAGAATTAATGGGAGATGGAGGATCCATAAGAATACATTTAAGGTATTAGGCACCAAGTTGAAGAGAAGGACCTCCAGGGTTGTATTCTCTGAAATACTGCATGAGCCATGCGCTCCACAGGGATGACAGCAGGAACATAGAAAGATAAATGCATTGCTTAAGTCCTGGTGAAGGGCAGAATGATTTGGCTTCCAAGAGCACTGGGCTGACTTTTCTTGGGGGTACAAACTGTATTCTACAGATAATTTGCACCTGAATGGAAGGGGGGCTGCTGTGTTGGGTAAGAGAATACTAGAAGTGGTGAAGGGGTATTTCAAGAGAATATTGATGTTGTTGGTGTGCCTGAGACATGGCTAGACTCTACACATTACTGAACTGGCAATCTTCAAGGTTTTACTCTCTTTTCCGGGAAAGACAGAGCAAATAGGAAAGGGGTGGAGTGGGGTTCTATGTCAAACAAGAATTCAAACCATTTATTAATGAGAGGATACTAGCAGAAGATTGTGAGGGCAATGTAAACAATGTTAAAATACAACTGAGGAAATAGAGGGTCAGCTGCATAAACAGATAGAGTGGCATCACAGGCTGGTACAGTGGGGGGGGACTTCAACTACCCAGGTATCAACTGGAGCCATTGTTCTGCTTCAGCTACAAGAGGGAGAACATTCCTCAGCTTGCTACAAGATAACTATATGAATCAGTTTGTCGAGGCACCTACTAGGGTGCAATATAAACACTATCACTAGACAAATCAATCATTTATTAATGCTGATCTGGATGTTAAACCTCAGAGAGAGACAAATGAGAACAACGAGGGACAGGGGGACATGGACTCAAAAGAGGGACAATCCCTCCAAATGTGGGACAATTGGGGATATATATTTGAGAGAGAAAGAGAGTGTCTGATATATATTCTGATATATATATTATACAAATATTATATATTATTGAAATATTATTTTTATCAGCGTGCTTGTGAACTCAACACGTTTCACACACTGTTCTGGCAGTAAAAGTCTAAAAGTAATTTAGTCTGAGGCTGTTTTAATTTATATGTGATGCATCCATTGAGCAGGAGCTTACAACACAACCCAGCAAATGTCTAGATCTCTAAGTCTAAAAGCTCCCAAAGGGCTGAACGCTCTTCATTAGCACTCTTGAAAATATTTGCTTTGTCAATAAAATATAATAAGCAAATGTCAAGCAGGAAAGGGTTGTAAATCTGATTTATGCATTAGCTTTTGATCTAAAAAAATACACATACCCAGAATTTGCAAAGGTGTTCAAAAACACTAAAAGCTGTGATTTATTGGCTTGGTTAAGCCGCCACTCCAGCCAATTTTTGCCTGGATGAGGAAAGGCCAAGCCCACTTCAATGATCTTTGTGGCTTCTTTTTGCTACAAATGTGTAATTTGAACAGAAAACAACTAAAACGCAGCCTAAGCATACTACTACCCCAGCAGTGAATGTAATTGTAATGATAAAAATGCAGCGCTAATTTTTCCAAGGAGGAAAAAATTCATAAATACGATGTTCAGTGCCAGAAAAACAGCAAAATGGCACTTACTGGTGCTGGGATAATCGGCAGTCGGAGCCAACAGGCCCTGACTCAGGTCAGCCAAAACACAGTGAAGCAATCAAAGATTTTGACGCTCCAATTTATAGCACCATTTGTAGTTCTCAGCACCAGAAAAGATAAAAATGGCGCTAGAGCCACCAGAAAGATGCTAAATGGCAAACATTATAAATAAGGCCCATAATGTTACATTTTAAGGCTTTCTATTGGAGCGATGGAGACCATTTTTTCCAACATGCCTCTGCCATTGAGATATCAAACCAGAATCTTATACCAGTGCATACAGACAAGACAAGGTGGGAAGAATGGAGTAAGCTGTAAAAGGGCCATTGACCAGGCAAGGTGGGTCAGTTTGCAACCAGAAAAAAATAATAATAATAAAAGTTACAGCTAGACAAAAATCTTAAGTAGAGATGGGCGAACCCGAGCTGCAAAGTAAAAGTTTGTAGCGAACCCCTTACTAGTAGGGATGAGCGAACCCAATGAAATTCGAGTTCAATGAGTTCGGCCGAACTTGCCGTTAAAGTCTCAACCCGAGCCCCATTGAAGTCAATGGGGGTATAAATTTGAAGGACCAAATAATACTGTAAAATGGTGATAGCTAGGGCTAGAGGGCTGCAAATTGAGTGGAACACCAGGGCAAGTGCCCTGCACAACATGGGCTAGGGAAAGTACAAAAATAAAGAAATAAATATAAGCATAAAAAAATACTAGTTTGTTTTACTGGTGTGGGAGGCTGAACTGGGGGTGGGGGGCACTGCACAAAATGGCTATGGAAAGTACTCAAAATTATAACAGAAAACTAAAATATTAAAGAAATACATGCATGACCTGACCCAGTAGATACTCTACTAACATTTACAGGGCAGGGCAGGGATCCCCAAGTGGCCTGAACAATTGGTATTACAGAGGTGTGATCCCCAAGTGGTTTGAACAATTGGTATTACAAAGTACTGACACCCAAGGGAGACTACACAAAAATGTGAGGGCCCTAACTGCCCTGACCCAGCGCTTACGCCAATAACAACTGGTATTACAGATATACTGACACTCCTGTGGCTGTAGCAACTATGCTATTACACCCAAGTGAGACTAAATTTAAAATTGTTTTTTTTTTTCAAGAGGGCCATAACTGCCCTGACCCAGTGCATATGCTAATAACAATGGGTATTACTGAGTACTGACACTGCAATGCTATTAAACAGTACTGACACTTTTGCAGGACTATCAGAGTATTGACACTGACAGACTATCACAGTATTGACCCCCTACCTATCTTGCCCTCACTCCAGCAGCTTTCCCTGACTAAATGGCCCGGAAAGGGCAAGAAAGGACTTTTACACCTATCTAGCCCTGACTGAAAAAGCTTTCCCTATATAAATGTCCTTACAGTCGTCTTAACAAAAATAAAGCCCTATCTATCCCTCAGCAGCACCTCTCCCTATCTAATGCAGAGGGTGCAGTGGCGGTGTGCGGCGCCTTTTATATGGCAGGGTCACGTGTCCCACTGGGCCAATGGTGGGAGGGGAAGGTGAGTTTGGGCCGAGCACTGAATGCACACATGGATTTCTATTTAAACTTTGCGGTTCGGGTTCACCCAACCCTACCAGTTTGAAGTGAAAATGAAAGTTCATGTTCGGGTTTGGTGGCCCGAGCTCGTAATGTTCGGTACAAACCCAAACTTTGCAGCTCAGGTTCGATCAATCTTATATATGATGTATATAGTTAGAGGTTTTAATGAGGTTGATTCATTAAAACAAAATGTAATTGTTACGCTCCGGGTTGAACGTGCGAAGAAGTGGACCCGCAGGATCTGCAGAACTGTTTGGCAGATACCGCGTCAGGGGAGCGGAGTCTAAGGAGCCACTGGTTTTCACCAGAGCCCACCGCAAGGCGGGATGGTCTTGTGCGGCAGGTGACTCCCAGGTCGCTACCCCCCAACAGCGGCACAGTTCCACAAACTGCTGAAGTGACGTGCAGTAGAGACAAACAGTGGTCGAAGGAGAAGGCCGAGGTCAGGACTGGCAGCGCGGGTTCAATAGCGGAGACACAAGCCGAGGTCGGGACGGGCAGCACAGGTTCGAAGGTCAATGGGGGAGCCGAGGTCATACACGAGGAATCAAGCAATACAGCGATTATCATTCAGGGAACAACACCGAAGATCCGGCACAGGAAGTAAGGCAGGGTTCAATTTATGGGAAGAGCCAAAAAGGGATTGGATGGCAGACACCAATTAACAGGGCCTTGGCCCTTTAAATCTGTGAAGGTTGACGCGCGCGCCCCCTAGTGGCCGGGGACGTGCGCGCGAGGAAGGCGGAACTGCAGCAGAAGGAGGAAGCCGGCGGCCATGCCGGTCAGAGGAGGAAGCGCGGGGACCAGGTAAGGGGGAAACGCAGCCTGGGGGGCCAGCAGCGGACGCCCGGATGGCGGTAGAGCGGGGAGCGCTGCAGGAAGGGGACGCAGCGCTCGCCCGAGGAGAGGCACGAAGGGGGGCGCTGCGCGGGGAAAACGCAGCGCTCGCCCTAACAGTACCCCCCCCCTTAGGTCTCCCCCTCTTTTTGGGACCGAGGAAGTTTGAAATAAGGCTCCGATCGAGGATATTCTCCTCAGGCTCCCAGGACCTCTCTTCTGGACCGCAATTCTCCCAATCCACTAGAAAGTATCGTCTCCCTCTGGATGTTTTGGAAGCCAGAATCTCTCTCACCGAGAAGGCATCTTCGGTACCCGCGACCGGAAGTGGCTCCAACGTTTTAGAAGAGAATCGATTAGTCGTCAGAGGTTTTAATATTGAAACATGAAAAGAGTTGGGAATACGTAAGGAGGCTGGCAGATGAAGTTTGTAACAGACCGGATTAATTTGTTGCTTGATCCTGTACGGCCCTAAATAGCGAGGACCCAATTTATAACTGGGTATCTTGAAACGAATGTACTTGGCTGAAAGCCAAACTTTATCTCCAGGAAAGAAAACAGGAGCGATTCTCCTTCTTTTATTAGCGCTGTTCTTCATGCGGGTAGAGGCTAGAACAAGAGAATGTCGTGTTTCACGCCAGATAGAGGAAAAAAACTGTGTTAAGTCATCCACGGCGGGTACCCCCGACTGTGTAGGTAAGGGTAGAGGAGGCAAAGGTTGGCGGCCATAAACAATGAAAAATGGAGATTTTTTTGTGGCTTCAGAATCTTTGAAATTATAAGAGAACTCCGCCCATGGCAAGAGATCGACCCAGTCATCTTGTCGGGCCGAAATGAAGTGACGTAGATATTGTCCTAGAACCTGATTGACCCTCTCCACTTGGCCGTTGGACTGGGGGTGGTAAGCCGAGGAAAAATCTAATTTCACTTTTAACTGAGTACAGAGAGCCCTCCAGAATTTTGAAACAAACTGAACTCCCCTGTCGGAGACAATGTGGGAAGGAAGTCCATGGAGCCGAAAAATATGCTTAAAAAAGTTCTTAGCCAACTGAGGAGCGGATGGGAGTCCTGGTAGCGGAACGAAGTGCGCCATTTTTGAAAAACGATCCACAACAACCCAGATCACTGTATTGCCTTGAGATGGAGGAAGATCCGTGATAAAGTCCATAGCGATGTGTGACCAAGGGATTTCAGGAATAGGAAGAGGATGAAGAAGACCCGCCGGTCTTTGGCGAGGGGTTTTATTACGTGCACAGGTGGTACAAGCTTGCACGAATTCTGCCACATCCTTCTCAATGGAGGGCCACCAATAATATCTGGCAATAATTGCGTTAGACTTTTTGATACCAGCATGCCCGGCAATACGGGAAGCATGACCCCATTTTAATATTTGGAGGCGTCGGCGAACCGGGACAAAGGTCTCCCCAGGCGGAGCCTGCACTAGGGAGGCAGGAGCAGAATGAATCAAATGATCTGGGGATATAATGAACTGAGGAGCAGCGTCCACGTCTGTGAAGTCCGAGGAGCGAGATAGTGCATCTGCCCTGATGTTCTTAGAGGCAGGCCGAAAGTGAATGCGGAAATTAAACCGCGCGAAGAATAGTGACCAACGAGCTTGGCGAGGATTCAAGCGTTGAGCAGTTTGAAGATACAAAAGGTTCTTATGGTCGGTAAAAATAGATATGGGGTGAAGCGACCCTTCTAGTAGATGTCTCCACTCTTCAAGAGCTAATTTGATAGCCAGGAGTTCACGATCCCCAATAGAATAATTTTGCTCCGCGGAAGAAAAGGTCCTAGAAAAGAACCCACAAGTATGATTTTTTCCTGAAGGAGACCTCTGTGTGAGAACAGCTCCTGCTCCAATGGAAGAAGCGTCAACCTCCAGAGAAAAGGGACGAGAAGGGTCTGGTCTGGAGAGCACCGGGGCCAAAGAGAATGTCTTTTTCAATGCTAAAAAGGCTGCCTCCGCCTGTGGAGGCCATGACTTGGGGTTGGCTCCCTTTTTGGTGAGAGCCACAATGGGGGCCACGATAGTGGAAAAATGGGGTATGAATTGACGGTAATAGTTGGCGAAGCCCAGAAATCGTTGAATGGAACGCAGACCAACAGGCCGAGGCCAATCTAATACCGCTCTCAATTTGCTAGGGTCCATTTGTAGTCCTTGGGCTGAAACAGTATAACCCAAAAAGGGCAGAGCGGTCTGGTGAAAGAGACACTTTTCTAATTTGGCATAAAGATGATGCTGCCGAAGGCGGGATAGTACCAGACGAACGTGCCGGTGATGCTCTTCAAGGGAAGAAGAGAAGATGAGGATATCATCTAAATAGACCACGACACAGGAATACAACAAGTCCCGGAAGATGTCATTGACGAACTCTTGAAATACGGCAGGGGCATTACAAAGCCCGAAGGGCATCACCAAATACTCGAAATGACCGTCACGGGTATTAAAGGCAGTCTTCCATTCGTCTCCCTTGCGGATGCGGATCAGATTGTAGGCTCCTCGGAGATCTAGTTTGGAAAAGATCCTGGAGCCACGAAGACGGTCGAAGAGTTCTGGAATTAAAGGTAAGGGGTATCGGTTCTTTACCGTGATCTTGTTAAGACCCCGATAGTCAATACAGGGTCGGAGAGAACCGTCTTTTTTCTGTACAAAAAAAAAGCCTGCCCCAGCGGGAGAAGAGGACTTCCGGATGAAGCCCCTCTGCAGATTTTCTTGTATGTAAGTAGCCATTGCTTGAGTTTCGGGGACGGATAGTGGGTAGATACGGCCACGAGGAGGAGTGGTTCCAGGCAGGAGATCGATCGGGCAATCATAAGGGCGATGTGGCGGAAGGGTCTCAGCTTGCTTCTTACAGAAGACGTCAGCGTAGGCCCGGTAAACTTCGGGTAGGCCCGGTAGAGATGTGGTAGGATGATCGGTTCGAACTGGTAAGGCTTTCAAGCAATTCTTTAGGCAGGTTGTACCCCACGCCTTGATGTCCCCAGTGACCCAGTCTAGGGTAGGATTATGGAGCTGAAGCCAAGGAAGACCCAATAGGATTGGGGAAGTACAATGGGGTAACACAAAGAGTTCCAAGTATTCCTGGTGAAAGAGGCCAATCTTAAGGAGCAAAGGCTTGGTACGGTACTGCACCATACAATTCAGTCTATCTCCATTAACTGAGGCGATGAATAACGGTTTGGCCAAGCGGTTAACTGCTATGTCGTATTTCTTGATCAGGGAGGCCTCTATGAAATTGCCCGCCGAACCAGAATCCAGGAAGACCGGCAAATTAAGCACAGAGGCAGATGAGAGACAAAGCTGTGCAGGTACGGTAAATCTTGGAGAGGAAGCACACACACCCAGAGACGCCTCTCCCAACGAGTCTAGGTGCGCCCGTTTCCCAGTCGAGAAGGACGAATGGGGCAATCTCTTAGAAAATGATCAGGACTGGCGCAATACAGACAGAGATTTTCATTCCTCCTGCGAGACCTCTCCACGGGGGTTAGGCGAGAGCGGCCGACCTGCATGGCTTCCACCTCTGGAGATGATGGTACAGACAAAGGTTTCTGAAAGGTGGGAGCCAAACGAAACATCCTCCTGTCGCGTTGGGAATCTCTCTCCAGGCGAAGTTCTTCACGCCTCTCAGCAAAGCGTATGTCAATGCGAGTGACGAGATGTATGAGTTCAGAAAGGGAGTCAGGTATCTCTCGGGCCGCTAGAACATCTTTGATCTTGCTAGAGAGACCTTTCTTAAAACAAGCGCAGAGGGCCTCATTATTCCATGCTAACTCGGAGGCCAAAGTACGGAATCGAATAGCATATTCACCAACAGAAAGATCACCTTGCGTTAAATTCAATAGAGCGGACTCGGCAGATGAGGCCCGAGCGGGTTCTTCAAAAACCTGACGGAATTCTGTAACAAAGGCCTGGACGGTGAAGGTGAGAGGATCATTACGGTCCCACAAGGGAGTGGCCCAAGCCAAGGCTTTTCCGGAGAGCAGACTAATGATGAAGGCCACTTTAGAGCGTTCGGTGGGGAATTGATCGAACAATAATTCCAGGTGCATAGAGCACTGGGCTAGAAAGCCTCTGCACAACTTCGCGTCCCCCTCATATTTTGCTGGCAAGGAGAGGCGGATTCTGGATGAGGAAACTGCTGGAGACTGCGGTGGCGGCACCGGTGGCGGTGGAGAAGGCGACTGCTGCTGGGTCAAGAGTTGCTGCATCATAGCGGTAAGCTGATTAATCTGCCGGGACTGCAAAGCCACCAGCGCTGGGAGTTCGGAAGTCTCCGGCAAGGGCACCTCAGCGGGATCCATGGCCGGATCTTACTGTTACGCTCCGGGTTGAACGTGCGAAGAAGTGGACCCGCAGGATCTGCAGAACTGTTTGGCAGATACCGCGTCAGGGGAGCGGAGTCTAAGGAGCCACTGGTTTTCACCAGAGCCCACCGCAAGGCGGGATGGTCTTGTGCGGCAGGTGACTCCCAGGTCGCTACCCCCCAACAGCGGCACAGTTCCACAAACTGCTGAAGTGACGTGCAGTAGAGACAAACAGTGGTCGAAGGAGAAGGCCGAGGTCAGGACTGGCAGCGCGGGTTCAATAGCGGAGACACAAGCCGAGGTCGGGACTGGCAGCGCGGGTTCAATAGCGGAGACACAAGCCGAGGTCGGGACGGGCAGCACAGGTTCGAAGGTCAATGGGGGAGCCGAGGTCATACACGAGGAATCAAGCAATACAGCGATTATCATTCAGGGAACAACACCGAAGATCCGGCACAGGAAGTAAGGCAGGGTTCAATTTATGGGAAGAGCCAAAAAGGGATTGGATGGCAGACACCAATTAACAGGGCCTTGGCCCTTTAAATCTGTGAAGGTTGACGCGCGCGCCCCCTAGTGGCCGGGGACGTGCGCGCGAGGAAGGCGGAACTGCAGCAGAAGGAGGAAGCCGGCGGCCATGCCGGTCAGAGGAGGAAGCGCGGGGACCAGGTAAGGGGGAAACGCAGCCTGGGGGGCCAGCAGCGGACGCCCGGATGGCGGTAGAGCGGGGAGCGCTGCAGGAAGGGGACGCAGCGCTCGCCCGAGGAGAGGCACGAAGGGGGGCGCTGCGCGGGGAAAACGCAGCGCTCGCCCTAACAGTAATGAAATAATAGGTCCTAGTGTGGCTAGAGAGGGACAATTTAATTCAAAATAAGTGTAGTTTCTTTGGCAATTGAAGGTTAAAGTTAATGGTAGATTAGTAGGCACAAGTTGCCAAGAAGGTTATAGATCCTTTTTAACCCACATATGCCCCTTAAAGGGTATATTTTTAAATTTGAGACCTTATAACATTTGACCCAGGTGCCTTAAGAGCTGAGGTATAGCTATCCTTTATTTTCTGACATCTTCATCATCTTTAGAGTAACACAGGGCGAAATCTGAGATCATGGCAAGTGTTAACTACAGTGTTGTACAGCTCTTTACTTTTGCAGTCACAGAAGATAAAGCAATAAATGATTTACAATTTAATTGAATTTATGTCATATCTACCCTGTGCAAGACACAAAAAGTTAACTGGACTCCAGGCCTTTAATCTGTAAGACAGAAGTCATTTTAAATTACTAGGTGACTTTTTCTGAGATAAGGAGGGGAGGTCAAGAGAGCTCCGTTACCATTAACCAAGCCATGACCAGTCTTGACCAATTCATGCAGTTTTTCATTGACTTCTTTTAAGTCACAATAAATAACTTTCAGCAGGATGCTATATATAATGCTGGCAGTAAACTGTAAAAAAAAGCTTAAAAAAAGAAACAGTTTAGCGAGTTGTATCTTGTAATAATAAAAATCAATATAAACATGCTACATAGTACATGGAAGGGCTTGTCCTGGTAGAAATAACATCCAGGAGTGACAGGTTCTGGGCGTACCATTCCACTTATCTGCTCCATTCCAATGCCTGTCTCCTGAGTCACTCTGTGTGGAGCAGCTGCATTAACCAGTCTCAATATCTGCCCAAGGTATTGCATGATGGGTAGTGTTGAGCAAACCCCTAGAGGTTCGGGTTTGGCAAATTTGGCAAAAAGTTCAGTTTAGGTACCAGTACTTGCCCGGAGCTGGAGCCCAGTTCTAATTAAAATCTTTATGCCTCTTGCGACTCTGATCGCCGATCCAGGGTCTTCTGCGCGGCAGAGAATGCCCACTCTATGCCCTGCATGGCGGCTTCTGGCATCTTACTTGCTGCCGCTGGGCGGAGTCTTTTATACCAAGAGTGAGATGACATTGACTATCTCTGGCGGTATAAAAGGAGGGAGTAAGCACAAAGGTTGAGGTGTCAGAAGCAGCAGCGATGATTGGCACGGGACAGCAGGATGGGCGATGGGTCAGAGGTAAGTAGAAAAAAAATCATTTCTCTTTCTGTCTCTTTGTGTTTTTATGGTCTTTTTTACATTTAACTCTTTGTGAACTGATAAGGGGTTCTTGAGACCACTATACCAGTGGCAGAGCAGGAGGGGCCGACAAGTCAGGTGACTTGCCATAACCCCCTCACCATATCCATGGTGGAAATACAATACTTTGCAACAGCTTCTGCTGTTGTGATAGTAGATGCTGCTGTTACCAATGCTTATCTGTAGTCTCAATGCATTTTTCTGATGTGTTGGATTTCCTGTATCTCAGTTCTTTTTCCTGTCTGTGCTAGCTACCACGTTAAGGCGACATTCACTTACTGCATTTATGTTCCAGTAAAACCAGTTTCTTTTACACCACATATGTCTATCTGGATTTGACTCACACGCTGCATCAGGTTTGGGGCCCAGTGACCGAATTAAGCCACAGTGAAAGTCCAGTGATCAAGTGCGGCCCAGGCAGAGCAAAGCCCAAAATGTGAGACAGTGCAGTCGGTGGAGATCGACATAAAGAAGCTTTCCAGAGACATCTCTGTATACAAGTAAGACTGTTCTTATATAGGACAGCCAGCAGCTCAGGGCTTAAACTCTCATTGGCCAAGCTCAACAATTATCAGCTATGGAAGTAGAAATGCTATAATCCAGAGATGACTTGAGGGAGTTTATAACTACTGAGAGGCCACAGGACAATAATCAGGACTGGGACAGGAAAAACAGACAGGCACAGACTACCAAAAGATACCGAGTAGAAGACCTATTGGCTTAGTTGCATATGCAGTGAGGCTACAGTGAAAGGCATGTAGGATGTAATAAATGTACTAAAAGACTGTATAAGAGATCCAGCCTTCAAGAACAGAGACTTCTTAAGCTACTTTGTTGCTCTAATGAGGATACCAAGCACCTGACCGATGAAAGAAACTCTAGGCTTTCAAAGAAGATGGATTCTAAAGACTAAGCCTCAGCTGTCGAGAACGGGCATTGGAGATACAATACTTTGCAACAGCGTCTGCTTGTCTCTGAATGTGATTTGCCAGATTTTCTGCAGTTTACAGTTATGACAGTAGATGGCACTGTTACCAATGCTTTTCTGTCTGTGTTAGCCACTCTCATACGGCTGACACTCTCATACGGCATTCATGTTCCAGTAAAGTGAGTTCCTGTTACTCCACATATATCTATCTGGATTTGACTCCACAGCACCCAGCACTCACTCTCTGCAACAACCAGAAAGCCCAGGGGGTGTAGAAAAGACTGTGTTTGCCGCTTATCCTCTGCGTCCTGGTCTACAAGCCCCCATAGCTGGTGCCTGGGTTGATTTTGCAATTGTTTTTATTTTTTAAGAGTTTAACCCTTGATAGTATAGTAATAGTAATTGAATTTATTTTGAAAATGTCAAGCGCTCTTTTCAGTTCGGGGTGTCTCCTGGGCAGTAATGCGTGTCTACCAGGAAATATGCAGTATTTTTATTTTAAAAAAATGCATTAAAATATAAAAATAATTTTTAAAAATGTTCACATATTTTAGAAAGCACTGGAAAATTGCAAACAAGATATTACATGTTAAAGGCCAAACTGCCAAAAAAAAAAAAAAAAAAAAAAAAAAAAAAAATATATATATATATATATATATATATATATATATAATGAAAACCCTCTGGCAATAGAGAGTGACAAAATCTCTAGGTAGGCTGGCACTGAAAAAGTTAAATGCTTAAAATAATTTTTGACAACATACCAATTAAAATTTGAGACGTGTGTACTTGAATGCTCTTTTGTTAATTGCGACCCATTTTTTGGCATGGAGCGTATTAGTGATCCCTTCATCTTGCTATCTAGTTTATTTATTTGGATTTTTTATTGAACCATTTCTTGCGACAGTACTTCTTTAAATGCGGAATGGTAAGTTCAAAATCTGTCACCCCAGTTTCTTTTTCCTTTCTATAAAACAAAGAAAGAGGCTTGATGGATATTTTTTGGTGCAGGGTGTATAAGTGACCCCCTCTTTTTGCTATCTTGCTTATTAATTTGGAATGTTATTATTTGACCCTTTATCACGACATTGCTCCTTTAAATACTTTAAAGACAAATTATTATTTTTTACAAAATACAAATTAAAAATATAAGACCTGTGTCCTTGAAAGTGATTTTGTTTATTGTAACCTCACCAGGGAGAAGTGTAAGTACAAAAAACACTTAAAATAAAGCCTTGGTTCTGGAAATTAACAAAAATCAATTAAAAATCAATAATCCAAATCCCAACTGCCCCAAATACAGTTTTTTATTCCAAAACAGTAAAAGTACAAAATATATACCCTGAAAAGACCTATGAGAATCCTAATAAGATTAACAAGTCCGCCACTTTTGGGATCCACTTCCTGCTGTGACTGTGAGCAACCAATCATGCTCACAGTACCAAGATACAATTAAGGGCTGAACTGCCCAAAAGGCGTCATCCAGGTCCCTATGAGAGGTAAGTTATGTTTTAGGGTTTGATGCTGGATTCTTGGACCTTTAAGCATAGCATGCCAGGCACATTAAGAGGCAACCACCAGCATGACGAACTTGGAACCTGCAAAGAACCCTGTAAGTGGTGAGTATGGGCAGTCCTGTTCTCTGGGTTATGATGCAACATAATAAAGAGAAAGTTCATTATTGAAGTTAAGAGGGGCTTGGATAAAGTATAGAAGGCTTCAGATCTGGTTGAGGTACAGGTCAACCTGCCTTGCCAAGTACCACCTGAAGGGAGTACGAGTACCACTGGCTGAGAACCTCTGTTCTAGAATTATACATTTGTTGTGTTTGGAAATATCACTCAATCTTTCACCTACATATAGCACATTCTTCCGAAAAATTGTTCCATGGCCACAGCTCAATGGACAGTTGACTCACACATTGCAGTCAATTGTCAATCAGCTGTCCTCTATACAATGCTGTTAAGTAACATCTATACAATGCTGCGAATCATTTGTAACAAGAGCAGCGCCTTCTGTACATACAAAGTAAGGTAACAGCCACAAGTCTCATCCGTTTATTATGTAATATACAGTGGGGTGTGAGCTCATCCTGCTTGTTACATTGTACAGCATGATGGAGCAGCACTGTCTCTCTCCAAGTTACTGACAGTGTTCTCAGCTGGGGAGGTAAATTACTGCTGCTTTGTTTAGCCAAAGTCGCTACTGAGCTCACATTTAACAGTGGAAAAAATCTGGGAGTTGTAGTAAGAAAGGATACTAATAGCTTTACTAAAAGTCAAGAAAGCCCCTCCTACTTTACCAAACAGAGCCAGAGGAATATAGAAACCTTGGAAGTCACAGGTCTGGGGGCACAATCCTAACAGAAATGTTTAATTTACATCCCAGGAGAGGAAAACAATAAGGCATCTACGTATAGACAAGACTCCTTCACACATAGCACATGAAACAGTAGGAGACAGTATCTAAATCAAAATAAAAGAAGGGGGTGGGGATCTTGTAAAAAAAGATGGAATTGTTCTTGTAAAACACTGCCTACTGTTGCTTCATGTTTAATCGACAAAAAACAAGTGGGTGAGGGCACCACTAAAAGTTATGAGTAAATCCTAAGATATTAATACCAGAAGATGCACCCCGGGCTCCTCATACATATAAAGTAACCACTAAAGAACAACCCAACCAAGGAGTCCGATTTAAAGCAGGGCACTCAACCGGATAATATATATCACAAATATCTTTATTATCTAAACTAAGCCATCATAAAATATAAAACACAAAAGACACAATGACAACACACAAAAATAAGTCTAAAAAACATGCCCAGGACATATAGAGCACCACACCAGAACCAAAGTGCTAGACTTTAGGAAGACAAACTTCAAGGAAATGGCGGAGTATGTAGAAAGAAATTTAGGTGCGTGGAACAGAGTAGCAGAAGTGAGTGCCCAGTGGTCACTATTAAAAATGGCCATCATAAAGGCAACTAAGCATTATGTGAAACAAACTAGCAAGATTAAAAGGAAGAAGAAACCATTATGATTTACTAGGGAAGTCAGCACTATCATAAAAGATAAGAAGTCTGCCTATAAGAAGTATAAAGTAAGTGGAAGTGTAGCTGACAGAGAGGCATATAAAATTAAACAGAGGGAAGCAAAACTGATTATTAGGACTGCTAAAGGGCAAAAGGAGGAAGAAATGGCCAAATCTATGAAGAGGGGAGATAAAACCTTTTTCCGATATATTGGTGACAGAAAGAAGAAAAACAATGCAGTCTCAAAAATTAGAAAGAGGGAAAATAAATATATTGACGGAGATAAGGCTGTGGCTGACCATCTGAATAGCTACCTTTGTTCGGTATTTTCAGATAGTAGCAGGCATGGCCATAGCACAGCATCCAGCTGGGAGGGCACAGCTCCGGAGTTTCTGGAGGCTGATGTCTTAGCCGAGCTGGCACATCTAAAGGTAAGTAAGGCGATGGGTCCAGATGGAATCCACCCCAGAGTTCTAAGGGAACTTAGATTTGTGATTGCAGCCCCTCTGACTGATTTACTTAACCATTCCCTTTCAACTGCTGAGGTTCCAGATGATTGGAGAATGGCCAATGTCAAACCAATCCATAAAAAGGGGAGTAGAGAAGAAGCCAGTAATTACAGGCCAGTTAGTTTAACATCTATAGTGGTCAAATTAATGGAAACACTCTTTAAAAAACAGATAATTTCCCATCTAAAAATTAATGACCTATTGGACCCAAAACAGCCCGGCTTTACTGAGGGCAGATCATGTCAGACCAATCTTATTGATTTCTTTGACAATGTCACTAAAGTGTTAGATGAAGGTGGTGCTGTGGATATCGCCTATCTGGATTTTAGCAAAGCCTTTGACACTGTACCACATGAGGAGCTCATAGATAAGTTATTGAAGTTAGGACCCTGGATAGTTCAGTGGATTTCCAGTTTGCTGAGGGATCGGTATCAGAGCGTTGTTGTAAATGGTGTGCAATCTGAAAAAAGGCGAGTTACAAGTGGTGTGCCCCAAGGCTCTGTCCTGGGCCCCATTCTTTTTTATATATTTGTAAGTGACATAGGAGAAGGCTTGGTAGGAAAAGTTTGTCTGTTTGCTGAAGATACAAAGGTTAGTAATAGGGTGGATATTCCCGGAGGTGTCTGCAACATGGAAAATGATTTAGCTTTACTGGATAGATGGTCAAAACCGTGGAAACTAGAGTTTAATGTCTCTAAATGTAAAATCATGCACTTGGGTAGAAGGAATCCCTGCTCTGAGTACCATATGGGCAGTACTGTGTTAGCCAGGACCTCGGAGGAGAGAGATTTAGGGGTACTGATTACTGATAGCTGCAAGATGAGTGGACAGTGTAGCCAGGCAGTGGGAAAAGCAAGGAGGATGCTCGGCTGCATAGCTCGAGGTATCACCAGTAGGAAGAGGGAGGTTGTGATGCTGCTGTATAGAGCCCTGGTAAGGCCACAGCTAGACCTTACCTGCAAAAAGACATTATTCAAATAGAACGTGTCCAAAGGCGGGCAACTTTAACTTAAAACTTATCAGGAGAGACTTAAAGAACTTAATTTGTACAGTCTGGAGGAAAGAAGGGAGAGGGGGGAACTTGATTGAGACCTTTAAATATGTGAAAGGATAGAATAAGGTTCAGGAGGGAAGTGTTTTTAAGAAGAAACCTAATGATAGAACAAGGGGGCACAACCTAAAGCTAGTCAGGGGGAAGATCAGGAGCAATGTTAGAAAATATTATTTTACAGAAAGAGTAGTAGATGCTTGGAACAAACTTCCAGCAGAGGTAGTTGAAAAATCAACAGTCACTGAATTTAAACATGCCTGGGATAAGCACACATCTATCCTAAGATAAAGAGTACATACAGTATACACATAAGGGCAGACTAGATGGACCGTATGGTCACCTCCTGCCGTCAACCTTCTATGTTTCTATGTTACCAATAATTATATAGAATTCATGGGATGTAACACAACACAATAATGTTGGTATTATTAGATCAATCAATACATGGTACATGTGGCTACTAAGATCATATAAGTTAATTATATCAAATCCTTAAATCCAAAATACATGAAAAAATATAAATATATGTACAATTAATGTAAATGCAACTATTTACTCCCCCAATCTATCATAAATAACCATTGTATAAAGTGACCGTGCACAAAAAACTGGCTATACCTAATGCAAAGTGCTGAGTGCTGAGTAAGACAATGTGCATCCAAACTGCCGTTATACCCAAAAGACTAAATGCATATGTAGTGCTATATGAGTTAAAGTGCTGGCAAGATAAATAATATAAAAAACAAAAAAAATTATAATATGTAAGGATGAACTACTGTCTACATGTTCTGTGCAACTAACATGAGAAGGCCATGGCAGTCTGGCCTAATACAACACAATCATGACAAGGAGTTGCTCACAGACTAAAGATACCGCATGTACGGTGCTGCTCGTCCCGGGTGAAGGCTCCCCCACGCGCTCCGCTGTGTGCCCACAGCTTCTCTAGGGAGTGAAGATGTCTCTCCTGGGTCTCCTTTTGTTGCTAGTAGCCCCTCCCATCGATGATGCGTCCATATGTCACATGACCACTGCAGGAAATCCGGCGGGTGAAGCGCATATGCGTCTCACACCCAGGCAGGCAGCAGCCAGGAAGGGAACTCCCCACATGCCGGGCGTCCGTGCAGTGGAGGGCATGCTGCGTCCCCACACCCCCCACACACCGTCCACCCGTGGCCCCAATTAATCCCTTTATGCGCAATGGAATAATGACAGCGCAGGCATAAGCCTGCAACAATCAGCACCATGACGCCTCACATCCCAAACGCACCATCCCATCCCATCCCGTGGGGCAATGATCCAGCCGCCATCATGGACAGGGAGGGAGCGGAGGGATGGGAGGGAAGGGGAAAACAATCGGAGCCGCGGGTGAAAGGGAAGGAGGGGGGCAGGAGGACACCTGTACACATCAGATGGGGGGGGGGTGGTAGCAGGAAGGTTAACCAGCCTATGTAATCCATAATTACACAATCAAAGATGGCTACCACAATAATATTATCCAACTAATCTAAAGATGTATTGATGAACATCACAATATCATGATATAATAAGGAATCCAAAAATATCGTAAATATGATGTAACATGTTGTCAATCCAGAGTAAGACCTTGATAGGGTCAATTGATCATAATGGCTCCAATGAAATCATGTTTCTATACAAAATATGCACAAACTGGAATTTAGGGGATGACAATAGGTGTCTCAAGGCCCCCCCCCCAATAAAGGGGGGGCTTGTTCGCTCCATGTATAGGATGGCATTATATTCTTCTTCTTGTCTCTGTGTGGGTCTATTTCTTCTTACAATGTTGCATTCCCAGATCTTCTTTGACTTCCCACTGCCGACAACAGCTGTTTATAGTTTCATCCCCCCTGCCCGTATCATTCTGTTTACTTCGTTGTTCAAACTCCTCATATCCCAGCCATATCTAAGGTGAAGATACACAAACTGTAAGACACCATTTGCAAAGAACAACCCAAATATATATATGTGTGAAAAGAGTTTTTTTTATGTATATTAAAACCAAACATTGTGATCTCATAGCTATATTGAGCAAACCAGCATGAATATTCCACGCATTAGGCCCACTAACATAAGAAGGTAAAAGTGCACATAATACACAGGCTACATAGAGGAGGGGGAGAAACTCCCATGTGTTCAGATGGAGATGGGGGCAGGAAGGAGAGAGAAGAAAGAAAAAAAAAGAAAAGAAGGAAATGTATATCTTTATATTTTTTCTCTCAATCCTCTATAATACCTTAATTAATAAAAGGCCCAAAGGATATGTCTTCATTTAAACCATGGGGGGCCGCTGTATCCAAGGTATAGATCCATTTAAGCTCCTCCTGTAGGAGTCTCTTTTTAAGGTCCCCACCCCTAGGTCCTAAACGTACTTTTTTTAGACCCACTATGTGTAGGCCCTCAACCCGAGAGTTATGTTAAGAAAAGAAATGTCTAGCCACTGGTGTCAAGGTCTTACCTCTGTCTGAGTCCCGTCCTTCCAGCCGAATGTTTGATAGATGTGACTGTATCCTATTCTTCAAACTGTTTCTGGTCTCACCTATATAAGATTTGGAATAGGGACATGTCAAAAGCTAAATTACCTATTTGGTTTGGCAATTGATGAAGTCATGTAGCTTGAAGGCCAGTCCCGTATGTTGATTTTTTACCTCTTTGGCCTTAGTCATAAATCTGCATATAGAACATTTTCCACACAGTGATGAGCCTTTAAAATTGGACCGCGTTAGCCAGGTGCCCTCCTGCCGTAAGAAATGGCTATGGCATAGTTGGTCCCTGATGTTTCTCGACTGTCTTGCTACCAAACAAGGTGCCTCCGATATCCATTCTGCTAAGTCCCTGTCACTTTTCAGCACCCCCCCAATGTTGTGCCAGGATAGTTCTTATATCCAACCACTGTTGATGGTGGTTACCACTCCAATATTATTGTGTTCTTTTCTTTTTTCCGGTTGAAGCAATTGTGATCTATCTAGCCCGCGTGCCTTATTGAGGCTTCATGTTTAATGAAAGGATGGGATAAAATAGGAAAGGTATTGGTATCTGCCTCCTAATATAATATGGAGTTCCTTACATTATCATGTTGCCTCCACATAATCTTTTGTGTACCACAAAACCCTTAACACTAAAGGAAATCTCAGGCATTTAAAGGAAAACACAATTTTTTGGCATGTCTTTGGTGTTCTGCCTTATTGTTTTTCTCGTTTGGAATATAAAATTATCATGTGTGTTAGGATTGTGCCCCCCAGACCTGTGATTTAATTATCAGCATGTTGTTTCCATGTTTCTTATATTCCTGGGACTCTGTTTTGCTACAGTGGGAGTGGTTTTCATGGCCTTGAGTAAAAACAATGGATTACAAGTCCACAAGTCTTCCAGTGTAACACATAAACTCTTTAGAAGCTTCACCTAAATCTAAGCAACCTAATGACCTCTCCGCCTGAGAAGCCGGCCATTAACCATTGCTACTAGAACACAAGACTGTAATCGCGCCAAACTGAAAAAGTTGAATTTCAGCAGAATGGGTTAAGCCAGTCACCCATGCCTTTGCCAATCAGCGAACTAGAGTGAGAAAGTCTATGATATGTATATGAAATCACCACTTTGGTGTACATAGCTAAGGTAAAAACATTGTTGCTATGGAAAACCTTTTTTTTATAACAAACACATGGAAAATTAAAACATAGCATATAAGCTTAGCACATTGAAGACATCATTTTGCCACACCAAAATGGAAACTTATATTATAATAATGCAAAATGCCATTGAAATTGGAATTACCCTTTAAAATGGCCCATTGTGTGAAAAATCTTTTTGTTAAGCTATAAAGACTGACACCAGTTTTAATTTAACTTCAGGGGGTCTATGATGTCAATCCTTGACAGCCAAAAAGGCTTGATATAATGAACCAGTTTAATCACTTTAATGAGCTTCCCAGGTTGCAGGGGACACCGGTTGTCTGGCGTTTTAATGTTCATGATTGCCGTTTCCATATGGAGGCACCATTGGGATACTATATAGAACATTAATTTTGACATTTAAAATACATATGTGCATTTGTTTAAAGATGTCATAAGGACGGGCATAATTTCCTTTTAATGGTGTGACATATGTTTGAATGCTTCTAATGGAGTACAGATTAATAATATGTCCCCGTTTCCGAGGGTGGGATAAGATAAGGTTTTGGATAAGGCTTACAGTTCAGTGGACAGTCATCCAAACCCAACGGAAGATCTAAACTAATAAAATAACCTGAGAAAGCTGTACGAACTTTATAGAAACAAGGTTGCCCTTATCCATCTAGTTGCCCTTATGTATGTTTTCTTTATCTTAGGATAGATGTATGCTCATTCCAGACATGTTTAATGTGGATCAAACCCATCCTGGAGTATATGAGGCTCCAGGTCAGGCCTATCCCCTGCCGCTGGGGCATGCCCCAGTCTGTGAAACTCCCTGAGTCGCCCGATATTCTTACCTTTTCCTCGAGCTGACGGCGCAAGCGTGACTGGCACTGGCGTAATTCGCTTCCCTTCTCGGCTGTCTGTGGCCCTGCCCGTCACAACTGAATGCCTGTGCAGGGCTGCGCACAGCCGAAGGGAGCCGAGTGATGCTGCACGCCGCTCGTAAGTGCAGATTCCAATCGGCTTCTCTAGCTGCACTATCGAGGCAGGAGAAGCTGATTAGACGAGCGGCTATGCCTGGGCTCGAGAAGAGGTGAGTGAGCTTAGAGTTCTGGAGTGTTTCACACAGCAGGGCACCCCAAACTGGGGTGTCCCGGGGGAAGGTCCTAAATACAGTATAACGATAATCCCGGGTTTTGGTCCACTTACTGTTGCTTTTTCATATACCTCTGCTGGAATTTAATTCCAAGCCTCTAATAATATTTTCTAATGTTGCTCCTAATCTTCCCTCCGACTAGCTTCTGGTTGTGCCTCCTTGTTCTATCATTAAGTTTCTTCTTAAAACTCTTTCCTCCTGAACCTTATTCAATCCTATTTAAAGGTCTTAATCATGTCCCTTCTCTCCCTTCTTTCCTCTAGACTGTACAAAGTATTTTCTGATAAGTTTGAAATTTAAGTCCTTCTACCATTTTTGTTGCCCACCTTTGGACTCGTTCTATTTGAATAATGTATTTTTGTAGTCGAGGTCTTCAGAACTGCACGCAGTATTCAAGCTGTGGTCTCAACAGGGTTCTATACATCACAACCTCCCTCTTCCTACTGGTGATGCCTCAAGCTAAGCATCCGAGCATCCTGATTGGCTTTCCTACTGCGTGGCATCTTGCAGCTTTCAGTAATCAGTATCCCTAAATCTCTCTTCTCTAAAGTCCTGGTTAAAGTAGACCAAAAACCAGGATTTTGACTATCCTGGGTTTTGGTCCACTTTCCCATGTGAAACCCACCCAACTCACCTCACCCTCCTCCTACGGCACATGCGCGGCCGCTCGTCCAATCAGCCGCTCGGAGTCGCTGTGCTATGCACGTCAATGAGACGTCTTACCGCAGCGGCTCCGAGCACGCTGGCGGCCACATCTCGAGCTTCCCTCTAACAGGGAGCGCGCCCGCGCCGACCATTTGTGAATAGAAGTGCGAGATGTGGCCATGGCCCACGCATGCACCGTTGGACCGGCAATCAGGTAAGTGCAGCAGGTGTCCTGGGGGGTTTCACACAGCGGGGCATCACGATTTTGGATGCCCCGCGGGGAGGGATTGGATCGGCCCAGGAATCTTATAGATTCCCGGGCCAATCACGCTGGGTCTTGGTCCACTTTAACACAGTACTGCCCATACAGTACTCAGAGCAGGGATTCCTTCTACCCAAGTGCATGATTTTACATTTAGAGACATTAAACAGTTTCCACTATTTTTACCATTTATTCAGTGTCAATAAGTTGTTGTACCGTGTTAGCCATCGATGTAAGCAGGAAATCCAAGGTTAAGGTAATACCATTTATTGGCTAATTCAATAAGATTGAAGATGCAAGCTTTCGAAGCTGTTCAAGCTTCTTCTTCAGGCATAATGCCTTCTTGCATTATGCCTTAATGCATTATGCCTGAAGAAGAAGCTTGAACAGCCTTGAAAGCTTGCATTTTCAATCTTATTGAGTTAGCCAATAAATGGTATTACCTTAACCTTGGATTTCCTGCTACCATTTATTCAGTAAAGCTAAATCATTTTACTTGTTGTAGACATCTCCAGAAATATCCACCCAATTACTAACCCTTGTAACATCAGCAAACATGCAAACTTTACCTGCCAAGCCTTCTTCTATATCACTTACAAACATTATTTAAAAGAATGGGGCCCAGGACAGAGTCTTGCGGTACAACACTTGTAACTCGCCTTTGTTCAGATTGTACGCATTTAACAACAACATTTAGGAACCTATCTTTCGGCCAGCTTGAAATCCACTGAACTATCCAGGCATTAAGTCCTAACTTCAATAACTTATCTATGAGCTTGTTATGTGGTAAGTGATATCAACAGCACCACCTTCATCCAACATTTTAGTGACATTGTCAAATAAATCAGTAAGATTGGTCTGACATGATCGGCCCTCAGTAAAGCCGTGCTGTTTTGGATCCAACAGGTTGTTAATCTTGAGATGGAAACTTATTTGTGTTTTCCATTAATATGATCACTATTGTTCTGCCCAGCAGGATAGAGAATCAGTATAATTAATTTCTGCCCTGTCATCATATCTTTAGTGAGGTTATAGCACCATCTAGTGGTGTTAAGTTGTATAACATGTTTTTTCTGATTTAAAAGTATTATGGGAGATTGCAAAGCATTCTGGGAAGAAGTGGGCTGTCTTTAGCCTCCTCACACAGATCAGAGCTGCCATCATATTTCTCTCTTCTAAAACTCCACCATCTGTGTAACAGCATATCTGGTGAGTCACTTACCTCGGTTACTAGGGCATTATGATATCTAGAGATGTTACTCAGAGAGCTTACTGTATAGATGTTAGATGTGTTAGCTAGCCATGCAATCTTTTGCATATGCAGCCCTTTTTGTCGTGTACTTAACTGGTATGTAATGTATGGTACATACAGATGTTATACGCTGTACTTATACATTGTCATTTGTATTCTTATTGTTTTACCACATATTTCTACAACCCTGTTTCGCCATCACATAATAAACCTGTTAAACTGCAAACAACAGGCCTCTTATTTGGAAGACAGGAATGGTTTATGCTGAATGTCGGATTACACACTGTATGAACATGTAAGAAGACAGAACAACTATAAATGATAAACTAACTGGCCTGTAATTACTGGATTCTTCTCTACTCCCCTTCTTATGGATTGGCACGACATTGGCCATTCTCCAATCATCTGGGACCTCACCAGCCCAAAGGGAATGGTTTAGTAAATCACTCAGAGGGATTATGGCTAGTGATGGGCTTCGGCTCCAGTTTGAAGCTAGATTAGACCTGGGTCATGCCGATTCGGTCTGGTTTGCCCCATCCCAGATACCCGCAAGCTCCGGGTCAAATCATCCTGCATGCTGGTCCCTTGGACCAATAAAATACCCAACAGTTAAAATAAGTAAAATAAAAAAGAACTCTTACTTCATCTGTCCCCCGCTGGGTGTTATCCTCTCTGCAGGTCCACTAGGTCAGGGCTTTCTCATGGTCCAGCAGCTGAAATCTTTTTCATGCCTGGAAGTGGTGCTCTGCCGGCAATTACGGAGGTACCCTCCCCTTTTTTTGGCAGCCAGACAAGGCACTCATATACCAGTTCACATTTAGTAGTAGTTGGCTTCTGAACTGGAATGTCCCAACCCCAGCTGGCCCTAGGTCGAATACCACGGAGGGATTCAGGCTCGATTCCTGGCTGGGAGATGAAAAAGTGCTCTTGAGCAAGGCACCTAACCTCCACCCTCTCCCCCCCCCCCCGGGTGCTGTTGCTAGAATAGCCCACCTCTCTAGGCATGTGTACATTTACTGCTTGTGTTTGTCTTACTGCATGGAAGGGTTGAATGCGGAGGAAACACTCCTATGTGTGCGCAATTTTGTTGTAAAATGACCACAGCAGGAGTTACAAAAACGTGAATTAATTTTTGAATCCCCTTTTTATCCAGGGAAGGGATGGATATGAGCACTGTTTTTTTCTAAGGGTGTTGGGTCACTTTAATCAATCCTTTTAATCAAAATTTAAAAAATCCAAAAATATAAGATCTAAAAATACATTTTCCATTTCATACTTGGAGAGTAGTCTCCACCCCCTTGGAGGAAACACAAACTGGACAGAGATCAAAAGCCTCCTCCTTCCTGTCTACCTTAGTTCTTTGTGTTTCCTCACTGGGGAAACACTGGTCTGAAGATGGTTCGTCGACGGCCAACTTAGTTTTTTTATTTTTTTATTCTAACAAACCTACGTCGCTGGAATAGCCCACTGTACCCTTTTTTCGTCACATACCTGGTGGAGTCGCATCTGCTGACTTGGGGCAGCCAGGGTAAAAATTATTGACCTATCCACTAGTTGTGTGATGTCACTAACAACTCCTGGCAGTTTTCTTTGTTACTGCAGGTATGCCTGCTTCTGGTCATACAACAGCTTCAGTAAGCTGATTTTTCTTCCAAGAATTTCAAATTTGGAGCAGAGTCAAGGCCGGGAGCCGGCGCGCTGACGTCATTGCGGGCCGACACAGACATGTGCGAATAGCCGGAACTCTGCAGGCATTCCTCCCCATCTAGCATTCAGGTCGAAGGAAGGTGAGACAGACTAGAGCAGCAGTTAGCATCAGCGATGTCTGAAGACGGGCAAGCGTTTTCAGCGTTCAGCTATGGCGGTCACAGTGAGTTCTCCGGACAGAAACGCTCTTAAGGCTACAGGACCAGTGGTTGACTGTCTCAGGAAACCGGTAGGATGGTACCTATTTGTTTCTGTTTGTTGCCCAGAAAAGTGTAGTAGTTTATAGGTTAAGCCTATATTTAATTGTTGTTATGTTGTTTAGCCTTAAACACCTAAAAGTTAAGGACACTGACCCCCCCCCAAAACCTAAAGTAAGCTCTTAAGATTGTAATGTGTGCTTCCGGATACACGGCAGAGGCCTTATGTCTGGATTGTATGGGACACTGATGCGGCTACCATATGAAAGAAGATCCTTGTAATGAAGCGGCAGATTGCTTCAATGCAGGAGGCTCAGTTTGAAAGGGGGGCATCCCTCTTGAAGGTTTGGGGCAAGGTCATCCCATTTGGCTGACACCTCTGATGTGTTTTGCGGGATCGCTGCAGCTTAGCGCAGTACTGGAATCTGGGGAGCATTTGTCCTCTCACAATTCGGGTGATGGAGAAAACCGAGATAATGAGGTTTCAGAGGATCTGGATAAGCTGCAGCAGAACTATAAATATTATTAGGAGATCTTTATGCAATTTGGGATTGTTGCTGGAAAAGAAATGTTTTTTTTTATGCCAAGGTTTTTTTTTTTTTTAAGAAAGTATCCATTTAATAATCAGGATATAGAGTTTTGAAGTAAATGTCCTAAGCTGGATGCATCCTTGGGTTAGATGTCGAGGTCAGCAGACTTAAAGTGGACCAACAGTCAAACAATGACATAAACCAGACCCACACAACAAAAAGTGCTCATATCCATCCCTTCCCAGGGCAACTTAGACTGCAGCACATTTGATTAATTTACCCTTGTCTAATTGCTGCTGGGCTTCCTGTTACTGTGCATTTCCAGTTATGTCAGTCAGGAGCGGAAGCTCCAAAATTGGCGCTACCTTGCTTTTCCAACTGCTCCAGGCTGTTGGTCCAGTTTTGATGACATGGGTATTCTAAGGGATCCCTTGGATCTTAGAATAGACATTCTAGCCAAGAGAACTTGGGGTATAACCTCCCCTCCACATAGGCCCTTGGCATCTAATGGTATCCTAAGAAGCATGGTGGTCGGGCTTAATATCTGGAAGGCAATACTTCAGGGCAAAGCCGTTTTAAGGTTCTTCCAAACTTTTTATAGAGCTATTAGTTTCCTGAATAATGCTTCTGCAGGGAATGTCAGGGTTATATGTGGTGTCGCCTTGGCCTGCTTTCCCTTGGGGCGCTACATGAAACAACAGCAGCATTGGTACACTGCAGTGAATCAGGGAGAACGCTTCTACCCTGTAGACATCACATTTGTCAATGCTGGACAGGATACTACAGCTTCACTTGTCCAGCGCCAAAGCTAGGTCACAATGCCAGAGCCCCGTTTGTAGAGTCCACTTTCGGACACTCCGAGTGCAGCTATACAGATGCATAAATGGCAATACGTGGCGCTAGTCTTAAATCAGCCACCACATTACCAACAACCATTGAGTTTGCTTTTAATTCTTACCTGACTGGATGTCACATAGCACACACGTGCTCTCTGCCAATAAGCATGATTGTATTTATAGCATGTTTCCTAAGCTGTGCAATTTTCAAAGGAAGCATTAGCATCAGGAATGTCAAATGACTTCCCTGAGCCGGAGGACCCACCAATCAAATAAGACTGAAGAGTTCCTGAACTAGGCAGTGGTGGGCCTCCTTGAGGGGGGATTTTCTGCTCCACAAACCAGTGCGGGAAGCCCGGTACTGTTCTACTCCTGCAGCCCCATGTGCCCTCTGCTTGCTCCCTGGTAAACCCTGCAGACTCCATAAGCAAATGTAAATGTGTAAGATCTCCAGCCATATCCTCATCTTACAAATATGTTGGTATGACAGTAGCGGAACATCCATCATTGGTATGCCATTCTCTTGATGCCTAGTTCATGTGCCTTTTTTCCAGCATTTTTTGACTAGAGGGCTCTGTTAACTAGGACCTGGAGTTATGCAGCTCATGCAGAGGAAGAACAGTCATGGCTATACTGACCTGGAACAGGCCAGGTCACCATGGAACAGGGGACTGGAGGCCACAGCACAAACTGCATCAACCAAAAGAGGGCAGAGAGGGTTTCAGCTTCTGACCCCCCTTCTTATGGATCAATGCTGTAGGGCAGGGGTGGCAGGAGTGGCTTCTTGGAGGGGTGTGGCCCCGTCTAGCCCTACATTTGGATAAGGGTCTAGTGATGGTCTCTAAGAGATGAAGGACTGGAAGCTGCAGCTGCAATGAGTGCCGTGGCTTCAAGTTCTTGCCTACTGCAAGGATGCTCATTGAGCATCAGAATTGGAAGCCACAGTGCTCAGAGAGACCATGCATGCAGTAGGCAAGTGTACTCAGCTGTAGATAAGGAACAGAAACATGGCCAGCCAGTAGCTTGTGTTGCTGGAGCTCATTCTTCTATTTTCGGTGCTGCTCTGTTTTACAGAAGGAGGAGGGGGCACTTGGACGGAGGAATGGGAGCCTGTCTCTTTGTTAGACATGCTGATGTTGGATGCCAGGAACCAGCATGGTCACACCTCCTTCCTCCTTGGTGTGTGGGGTCTCTTGCTGGCCCCTCGAAGCTCTGATGTCCTGAGCGATGTGTGTTTTAGGCAGACAGGACGCTGCATGTGCTCTCCTGCTGCTCCAGCAGTGTCAGCAAATGCCAACAGACCATTATTTCACCCCTAAAAGCTTCATCTGAAGCTGGGGACCTGTGTAGACGCATCCACTGCAAGGGAGAAGGTAAACACAGGAGAGTGAGTCTATCTGCTTACGGTATACCCCAGTCACATGAAAACATAGCAGAGCAAGTGGCAAGGTGAGTATTGTCCATATCTTGCCCTGTCCAGCACATATCTACTGACTTTTAAAATATATTTGTGTTAGAGGGTAGTGGGTACGCGGCACCGGTGTGCTTGGTGCTAGACTCTGCTCCCTAGATGAGCAAAGCTGAGAATGCGTCAGTGCAGTCAAGCGCGCTGATTGAACGGGAAGTCACACCGGGGACCGGGGAAAGGTGAGCCAGTTCGGGCGACCTGGGGGGTTTCACACAGCGGGGCATCCCTGATCGGGGGATGCCCCGGGGACAAGGTCCAATATCCAGCATAGTCAAAATCCTAGATTTTGGTCCACTTTAAAATGAGGGTCTGATGTATTTCCTTTTTGCAGTTTATAGTTTGGGGGTCATAAATTTCATGTTAAATATTTCTTCAACTGACAGACTTCCTTTCCCTTCCATGTGTCTAGAATGTAGAAGCAGGTACCTGGATGACTTTGTGCTGCCCCCCTGGGGTATTGTATACGAGGCATTAAAAAAAAGCAGCAGGACATCTGTCTATTTCTTCATCTTTTTTAATAACAAAGAAAGGTGGTGACAGGGGACCCGGGGAGGTCCAGAAGTCGTGTCTGCCGCTCTAAAGTTGATGCATTACACAGAAGACGTAAAGAATATACTTCTCACTTTAAGCTTATGATCTCTTGCCAGTACCAACTGCGTGGCAGGAATAGAGGATAAGAGATGCTGACAGCTGTGCCCTATATGGAGGCTGCCAAAAACCACGGTGAGCCTTGTTAGCCTGCCATGTGGCTCCGGGCCAAGGAAAGAGCAGCGATACGTAATGAGCAGCTATAAGAAATAGTATGCATTGTATATATTAAAAGACCCTGCCGAGGCTATGCCAGGAACTTCTGTTCAGATTTAAAAGTACGAACGAAAGATATCAATTCGACAAGAAACGATAGTAGAAAGTGATTATTCAAAACTTGCAGTGATCATACAGCCCTACTCAAGAAAAAAGCATATATATATATATATATATAATAAATAAATATAAATATAAAGATATAAACATATGCATTTTTATACATTTCTATATACACTTTTATACTGCTCCCCCAGAGAAAGTACCAGGCTGGTCTGAGCAGCTTGATGTGCTTAATGCCACCTGTCAGAGGAAGTCATGTGAAGCTTCCATTTTGTTAAAATGCTGTCAGGATTGGAAGATGCTAAAGGTCCGCCCAAGCAGTAGGAGAACCAGGTAAGACTGTTTTGCTAATGTTGGGTCAGGTTTATTTTACAAATGATTGATAGGCTTTGAAATTGAATGGTAAACATGTTTGCAGGATTTATATATTCCCCAAATTATTTGCAGCAGAATATAATACTATTACTGCTAAGCTTAATCCAACCACAGCAAGTTCTACTGTATATAGGGCCCAGTGAAGTGGTACCCCAGCCTTTCAATCCTCACCCTTCAATGGTCTAATTTGTCTCCCCTCTCCACAAGCCCGGAATGGGTATCATCATAATTACCATTTTCACAACTTTTGGGGTGGTTTGGCAACTGCTTCTACTTCCTTATCCAATGCCTACATTCCTAGGCCCTCCTCCACACCGACCGCTGCCACCTTATATGCCCCTAAAATACTATAGCTTCAGTAGTATTCCACCTCTACCCATGATCTGTCAATGCTATAGCCTCAGCCTTGCAGCAACCGCAATGATCATCTAGGATATCACAGGCTATTGATGCTTGTCGGAGGCCAGTAATATCTTGGGCTGATTTTTATTCCCAGTCCCCCACTGGTTGTGGGGATAGAAGATGTAAACAGAAGAAGTAAATTATTTTAGGAAATGTGCCAACAGACCTTAACTTTTTTGCAAATGTGTGCGAGAGTCCTGAAATATTAAACTGATCTAACCTACCCCTTTCTCTATTATTAAGCCCTGTGTTAGACAGAGAGTAACCTTTGCTAACAGAGTGCCATCGGATTACAGGTAGTAAAAAGCTACCTGTTAACCGAGCATGCCTGTTGGCAATGCAATGTAAGGAGCAAGGTCTTCTGGGCCTAGTGTGTCCTATGTATGCAAATGTGGATCATGGGGTGAGTTCAACAAGTAACTCAACAAGTTCATTTACTTTTTGCCAAAATGATAAATGAATTCCTTCATTATACAAACAACTTCCAACTTTATTGAGGGTCAACCATAATATACATCTGGTTCAGCAGCTAAATACTTCCTTTTAGTTTTTTTTTCTAAAAAACTCATGGTATAACTTTAAGTTAAACAGTTAAACTAAGCTATTTAACTATAACATTGCCTAGGTAGATTACTGCAGTTTAAACAATTAGCTAATTTGATTTATATAACTACTGAAAATCCAAAAGGTTCTAGCTCCAGCATTATTTATATACATTATACTCACCCAATAAAGAGTATGTTTTTCAGAAACCCTCAGCCACTCCCCCATCCTGCTGTGCTAAGCCGTATTTGGGTGTTAAAATAATAAAATAACTCTCCTAATTGAGAAAATGTTTCCCTGATGCTGGCGGGGGGGGGGGGGGCTTTGCATGACAGTTTTAGACTAGTGATAGGCTAACCCGAAATGCAAAGTTTTGCGAGTTCAGGTCCCCAAACCGAATACGTATTACAGCCAGAAATCTGTGTTAGAATTTGGAATCCGGTCCAGACATGGAAAAGCTGGTTGATGGGCAGCTAAACAGCCCATCAACCCACTTCACCTAAGAGTGCAGCAACAGCAGGAACCGTTGCTGTAACTCACATGGGGCTGCGATCTTCTTCCTTGAAATCGGCCCTGGCTGGGGATACAGATGTCCGCCGACTGTACTGTATAACCTTAGCCTGGGCCCAACTAGGGCTAAAGGTCTTCAGATCAACCCATTAAATACCTGTCAAGATCATACCAAGAAGAAAAGGTGATGTATCTATTGAATATAAGGCTCATGGGCAGAGAAAATAGGTGGGTTAGGGCCCTTGCGGACCTAGCCCTTACCTCACACAGAGCTGCCACAAGGGTTTAGGCCCACCTTAACTTGCAGGAATGTAGTGCAACAAGTGTTTCTTGGGTATTTCAGTGCTGCATAACAGTGCTGGGTACATGAGTGGCAATGGGAACTGTGTAAAACATTAAGGAGGAACATTAAAGAGGAATCCAAGTTTATACTGTATAACAAGGGTATCTCTGCTCGGATCGTGTAAATCCAAAGTTCACGCAGCCGTGGCGAGAAGTTGCTAAGGATGTTGTTCCCAGTAAAATGGGTAATGACTAAAAAAGCATAGGAAGCTTGACATGTTGATTGGTTAGGGATTGGCAAGGTTTAATTTCAGTGCAGAAGCCTGGGTCTGGATTCTGGAATCCTTCAATAAGCCAAGAATCGTGGAATCCTTCCATAATTTGCTCATTCTCTTGTGCACTTTAATATCTCATAATTTCCCAATGTTGGAGGCCCAGTCCCTATTTTAAACTCACATACCTACCTTTCATTCCTTTTGGCTTTACTTCTTTTAGGGGGTAGATTCCAGCTAAAGTCTAAATTAACAAGGGCTTTGACGAAAAGCAGATATTTGGGTTGATTGATTAAAAAGTTCACTTTAGATTAAAAATTAAATAGAAAAACCTTCACACCTGGTGCTGAATCAGCCGCTAGGTAGACAATAAAGGTGAAAGGCACTTCACTTAAATTTACCGTAGCACCAGGTAAAAAAGTGCACTGCACTAAATAAGTGATCTGCAGATCTAGGAGAGTTTCACACTGTGGAGGCCCAGGAATTGGTTTATGGTTGTTTAAACTCATCTAGATCAGGAACTGGTTATGGTTGTTTAAACTCATCTAGTTCTGGGAGCCCATGATGATCATACTTGCAGAACAAATCGCTCTTCTAGGCTGCAGCATCCCTATTCCTCCCAACTGCGTACACAGGCAAAAACTAGCTAATACTGCTATATGATGGCAACCAAGACATGGTAGTCAGACCCTGCTCTTACTCTGCATGTCAGTGCATTCCTGTACAATGTAAGTTGCAGAACCACCCCCTATGCCCTTCAGCACAAGTCCAGCCTATGTCATTGGGCACATGTCCCCCCCCCCCCATTCTGGCTGGTGGGGGGGGGGGTGTAATCAGGCAGCAGAGAAACAAAAGGTCAGACACTACTACTGGTAAGTGAGTTGATAGCCCCTCTACTCTTTGAACCAATTCACAAGACACTAAACAGTAACAAACACACTGACACTTTAGAAAAAAAATTAATATAAAGAATTAATAAATCAACATTAGTGTGAGTGCTAGAGCTCGCTCCTGCAGGCATGTCCTTCGTTATGACTGCATTAGTGGCTACAACAGCCATCACATTGGCATCCCGGGGGACAGTGCTCCCCATCTTTACAGTCTAGCCTGGTATCCATCCAGACACTAAGTGGACCCGCCTACTGCAGGGTGGGACATTGATACCCTAGGACTCCACTTAGAGTCATAGGGCAGCTAGGGGGCAGGAGCGATAGCCCAGGGAAGATACTCCTTAGGGCAGTGTTCCCCAGCTCTCCCCCTCAGCCACCAACAGGCCACGTTTTGCACATTTCCAGCCAAATGCATAGGTGAAGTAATTAGTGCAGCAGAAGTGCTACAGAGCCAACTATGTGGAGATCCACAAAACATGACATGACCATAGATCACAAGGAGAGGGTTGGGGACACAGCTCTAGAGTATAAAAAGCACTCATGACCCCTTTTAGACCAGAAACAAATGTTTTGCTCACACAACACAACATTAAAGTCTCATCAACAAACCAAAAGACATGAAAATCAAAAGGACAGTCTGACACTTCAGTTTCTTCAAGATGAGCTAGACTTGGAGGCTGATTCACTACTAACGCCAGGTATTGCCAGATGAGTGTCTGTATAGCGGCGCTTAGAGCGACTGCTAGTAGACGCTGTAAGTGGGTATTGGGTGCTGTAACAGAGCGTCTAGGTCGCTCTAGTAACCTGGCCGGCATTGATGAATGTGATGTGCGTTGGGCGCTGTGACAACAGGATAGCGCCGAAGCCAGCGACAGGTAGCGCTAGCTCAGTGCATCCGGTACTCAGTGCTCAACACCATATTTAACAAAACACTAGACACACAGAGAGTCAAGGCTCTAAAGCTGGGCACTGTAGCACAAAATTGCCAAACACGCTATTTATACACAACTAATGAAAGCCCATTGAATTGTATGGGAGAGCGCTACAGAGCAACAGGTACTACATGATGCTGTGGAACCTAGTGCGCTGGCGCTATACACTGAGCCGCTTGGATTAATACATGTGACACTACATGGCACTGTTAGAGGCGCTCACCAGATTTGCTTTCTTAAATTTTGCGTACAGCGCCCGGCGTTCACCAGACGCTGCCCGCCGCTATGAGGCTCTAACTGGCGCTATGCGTTCTTAAATAACTCCCTTAGTTGTGCTGCTTATATGACCACAAATGGTCAAAATTAAAAACTAATTTAAAGTTATAGACCCTTCCCTGTAGATTACCTGGATATGAAATGATACTCCAGAATATATATTGGCATTAATCTTTTCTCAGGACACTAGGATAGATGCAGTGAAAGGTGGTATAATAGGAATAAAGTTTTACATTGTGAAAACATATATATATATAGGGAATTGGGATGTAAATAATGCTGCATTATATCGATATTATTGCTCATATTAAAAACGCCACAAACCATTCCCATTAAAAAAGATAAAAATAGCTCTTTGGGTAAGCAGAGTTATTGTGACATCTACTGGGAGGATGGCGGGAGTACAGTTCAGTTATTTTACAGTATCTGCATAAGAGAGAAATAGAGATATGATCGTGAAATGATGAATGATAGATTGAAAGAGGAAAATGGGGTAGAAAAATATCAAAGGAACTCAAAAAACTACAGAATGAAATGAACAGAGAGCTTGTGATAGACAAAGAATGGGTAGACATAAAGGAGATAGAGAGGTCACAGATTAACAAAGAGGTTGCAGGAAAAAGAAATCATTGGAATTCACAGTAAGAATATGAAAAAAGAAACAATAAATGGGATAGATGGATGAATAAATGAATGGAGGAATTATTGGGGGGTGCAGAAACAAAGGATGAAAGGATTAATGGATCATTGGAAGGGGAGCTAGGAAGAGAGAACGGACAGGTGAACGGATGAACAATTGATCACTAGTAGATGGGACATACAAAGAGAAGCGGTGGATCCAGGAATCAATTGGAGGAGGTTCAGGAGGAGTGAAAGGGTAACTGGGGGAGAGGAGAAATGAATACATACCTATGGTGGGGGAAAATTAAAGAGGGATGGATATATAGCTGATTGATGTGGATGATGAAAGGTATGATTAGTAAACAAGGGGTAATGGAAAAATAAATGGATGATTTATGTAAGTTTAAACAAAGAAGTGGATAGTTGGAGCCAAAAGAAAGAGAAACCTGGAGGGCCCAGAAGGGAAGGTAATGAATGAACTGATGGATAGTTTAAAATGATAAAAGAGAAAAATACATTGGCTTGTTAAAAATGCCAAGGGGAAAGGGGGGGTGTAATGAGGGAGGATACTAGACAGATGGCTGAACAGAGGGATGGGTGGGGGAATGGATAGAACACCTACAGAGGGAAAAAAAGAAATGATCAAGTGGTGAATGAGGGGAGGACATGAAGAAGAAAATTATACATGAAGATGAGAGGGAAGGCAGATAGAAAATCAAAATCAAAAGCTCATTCTTCAGTATCTGGAAGAATGATGGAGAGTTAGAAGAAAAAACAGATGAAATTATCATGTAATTTGTCTAGTAAATAGATGGACAAATTAGAGTAAATGATTGAGGAATGGCAGAGATAAGGGATACACCAAATAAATCAAAAGCAGGGAGAGAGATGGAAGGGCTGGGAAGGAGAGGCAGTGGATGAACAGATGGATGGATGGAATGAGAGAGGAAAAAAAATGCATGGGGTTGTTTAAAAAGCCAAGGAGTAATAATTGTGTGTAATGAAGTAAGATGATATTAGAAAGATATATAAATAGCAGAATTGATGGATAGAAAGATGAATGGATGAGAAGAACACTTACATTGGGAAAGGAAGCAGTGATAAAGTAGTTAATTAGGGAAGCTTATAAAGAATAGGATCGATACATGAAGATGAGACGTAGAACAGAGAGATGATGGCAGATAGACAATCAAAAGACAAACAGATCATCAAAATGAACAATAGAAAAGAAGAAAGATGAGAAGAATACATACAGATAGATAGATAGATAGATAGATAGATAGATAGATAGATAGAAAGATAGATAGAATATAAAAGGAATGATGAAAGGAAAGGATGTGAAAGAATACAAAGACATACAATAGATATATAAGAAAAAATAATGAATTATATGCACTGGCATGAAAGTAAGCTCTCTCTGTGTGTGAGTGATGGGGCGGGGGAGGGGGATAGCATCGGGATGATCCCCCTGCCCGAAATCCTAATCACCTTTCTCAAGGTTAAATGCAATGCCTAGAGGCAAGCTCCTCTAATGATGAAAGGGACACTACAGGATAGTAATGCTCTTTGTAATGTTAATAAACCTTTATTTTGATATGTGATGCCGCTCTGGGGTAAAGCTGGCGGCCTCATGTTTTAGCAGAGAATCTGACAGTTAATGCCAATAAAAAGAAGAGTAAGGATTTCCAGAAAATTGCATTAATTTGACAAGATGAAGCTTAACTGTTCTTTCCCATCCGCTCACCCCTCCAGAGATTGACATGTATTAAAAGAGGACAGCGCCATAAAGTTTGGTCCTTTAAGTACATGAACATTTATCTGTGCTCTGCTCTGTGCTCTGCAATCATTTAAAAAAAACTTAAAGGTGTCCTTTTAATCAGATATTGGGAACCTAGCCTAAGATTGGTTGTTTCAAGGAAAACATCATTTTTTTGGTTTTCTGTCTTATTTGTTTTCCTATTGTGGTATGTAAAATAAACATGCTTGTTAGGATTGTGCCCCTCGACCTGTGATTTACTTATCAGCATGCTTTTTCCAAGTTTTGTAGGTTCCTGTGGCTCTGCGTTGCTAAAGCGGTAAGTGTAAAGTGTAAGAGTAAAGCCCTTTAGTGGCCAATCCTCAGCCAATCAAATAATTAGCAAGCCAGACTCAGGCAGTATTTGTGTATGGTTAATGGCTAATGTAAGCAGAAAACTGCTTTTTTCATTACAGAGTTGCAAACAAATAATTACAGCACTTTGAGGACATCATTTTGGTTCACAATAATGGACACTTTAAAAATGCTGTTGAAAGTGACCTTTTGACACAAGTGGTGTTTGACTTTGGGAAGTGACCATTATTTAGGCTCTGTTCACACCTCTCCGTTGAGTTAAAGTGGACCAACACCCAGGCCGATCAGATCCCTCCCTGCGGGGCATCCGAAATCAGGATGCCCCGCTGTGTGAAACCCCCCAGGACGCCCCATTCACCTTACCTTACTCCCGTTCCAACGGCGCATGCGCGGGCCGCGGCCGCATCTCGCGCTTCTCTATAGCAGGGCGCGCGTCCCCTGTTAGAGGGAAGCGCGAGATGCGGCAGCCAGCGTGCTCAAAGCCTCTGTGGTTGTCCGTCCCTTGTACGTGCATACCACAGCGGCTCTGAGCGCGCTGATTGGATGAGGCCCGCGCATGCGCCGTAGGAGCGGGGTGAGGTGAGTTTTTTCTGCCATTTTGGGGGGTTTCACGATCGGGGTGCCTCGCGGAAGTGGACCAAAACCCAGGATAGTGAAAATCCTGGGTGTTTGTCCACTTTAAGAGCAAGCGTTTGGGGAATATGCCAGAGAGGCATTGTATCAAAACACACGCTGCACTTTTGATTTGTTAGAAATGCGTTTTTTTTTTAAAGAAAAACATTTTTGCATAATAAGTAAATGGCAAAGTCTATGGCAACGCAAGATCAATGCAGGTACATGCATTGCGCTTGTGTTGCCATAGACTTCTGTTGACCTGCGCTGTTACAACGTTGCACTGAAAGCAAGAACCCAGAGAAAGAGCAGAGGAGTGAACACTGACACAGCAGAGACAAAGGGGGTTATTTAAGAAGGTATAGCGCCAGGTAGCGCCTCGTAGTGGCAGGCAGTGTCTGGTGAACGGCTGGGGCGCTGTACACAAAACCACATTTATGAAAGCGAAGCTGGTGAGCGACTGGTAACAACGCCATGTAGCGTCACATGTGTTATTACAGGCGGCTCAGAGTATAGCGTCAGCGCTCTAGCTTCCAGGGCGCCAGGTATTACCTTTTGCTCAGTGTCGCTCTCCCATACATTTCAATGGCCCTTCATTTGCTTGTGTTTAAACAGCATTGACATTTTTTTTCCTCAAATCATTGTGTGACCTCTCCTGGCTGCAAATACTTTTAGAACTTTTTATATTTTTATGCAGAATTGTCATTACAGGTCTAAAGTGTTATAGTCCCAGTGTTAAAACAACGTAATTCCACGTGTTTTCGCTTTGTTACAGGTGTATATGTGTTCAAAAACAGACTTTAATCACACAGCATCTGGAGAGTCGGTCTCACTGAGCTGGCGCTACCTTTCACTGTCTGCTGTGCTGTACTGGTGTTAAAGCTCCCAACATACATCACATTCATCTATGTGGGCCAGGTTACTAGAATGACACTATGGCCCTTATTCATCAAGCGATAGCGCCAGGTAGTGTCTGACGAGCGCCAGGTAGCGGCAGCTAACGGCGACTACCGACTCAAGTACGCCCGGCGGCGGTCACAATGACGCATTTATCAAGCAAAATGAGGCTAGCACCGGCGAGAGCGACGGCTAGCGCGGCATTCATCATGAAGCCGCCTGGACCGAACAGCGCCGCTGCAAATTCCCTCACAGCGCCAGGTATGAGCTGTCGCTCCCTGGCGATGTCCAATGCATTTCAATGGAGCAATCTATAATTAATCATAATTAATTGGTAATATTTTTTTTTTTGTTTTTTTAATGTCAAAAAATCGGAGACCACTTCTGCAATGTTAGGATTTATTTTTAAGTCAAAAACAAAAAAAATAAAAAATATGTGCAGAATTGATCTAACAGGTCTGAGATTAATGTATTCATATTACAAAATGATTCTAAAAACATGTATAATGTTACATTCAAAAAATATGGTTGTTTAGGGGTTAAAAACTAGTTAATACACATCGCCGCCAGTGCACTGGGGTTTAAACAAGGAATGGACAGCGACAGCACATTCGGAGCGTGATTTTTTGATGAATATGAAGCTAGCCGTTCGCTCTGGCCATTCGTTGTCAGGCGCTTACATACAACGCTGGACCTGTGAAACAGCGACCCCCCAGCCCGTATTCAACATTACCGCACACCGACTGAGTCGCTGTCATCAAGCTAATGCCGGCCAAGCACAGCGAATACTGGCTGGCGCTGAAAAAATCACGCTACAGTCGTTCATCTGTCGCTACCTGGCGCTATTAATGAATCGGCCTCCCCGTTACAGCACCTACTTGCAGTCGCACTAAGTGCTGCTATACAGAAGGCAGACGCTCATCTGCCGATGGATAGAAGGAATGGGTCCGCACACCTTAAAAATTTAAGTCTTTAATGAAAATTATTAAAATCATCTCCAAAAAATTGTCAAGAAGCAGTGCTAAAATACAAAGGTAGACCCAGAGTGACACAAAACATACAAGACCTTCTGACGCGTTTCGGGTATCCTGTCAGCCCTTAGTCGTAGATAAAAGTTCACATTCAAGTATGCATATATATAGTATATAGAATATACAATCAACACTAACCTTGCAAGCCTGGAGCCATCCCCCAGCCGGGAGACACAGCGTCTGTCTGAGCAGCTGACGTCAGCGTCGTCACAAGCAGCCCAGCCAATCACCAGTGCAGCCCACCGACCAATGAGGAGCAAGCAGCTCCCACTCAGGAAGAATGGGCCAGCCAATGAGTGGGGGCATGTAAATGACGAGGCCGACGTGAGAGCCCAGAGGTTGCAGGTATATATCTTTTGCTCATCTGCCGATACCTGGCGTTATTAATGAATGAGCCTAAAAGGGTGCTTCTAAATTATACTAATTGAGCACAAAGTGGCCAGGTTCCTTGCCCCCTGGGCATCCTGATTTCCCCATGCCCTGTTGTGTGAAACCCTGTACCCTGTAAAATCTTCTCCCCGATCCATTGGTGCATGTTTGGGCCACAGTGTGCGTCAGCTATACCTTTAGCTGGACGCACGCCTACCCCAGGCATTTCTGAGTGGCTGACACGTGCATGCACCATTAGAGCCTATCGGCTGCTTTTGCCTAGATTCAGCAATTAGCCGATTCCAAGCCACAATTGTTGAGCGCAGCTGGGCATGCTGAATGGATGCCGCACTGTGTTAAACCCCCCAGAATGCCATGAGAAACTCATCTCTTCATGGACCTATGGCACATGCGCAGGCTCTCGTCCAATCAGAGTCATTTGTCATGATGATGTCATTCGGAAAACAGCTCTGATGTTTGGCAATGGGAGCACAAGCATTCACATCCCCATTTTAAAAAAGCAGAACCATTTGCTGAATGACGTGGAGGCTGATTCACTACTAACGCCAGGTATCGGCAGATGAGCGTCTGTATAGTGGCACTGAGAGCGACCACTAGTAGACACTGTTAGCGGGTATTGGGCGCTGTAACAGAGTGCCTCAGTTGCTGTAATATCATGGCCTGCATTGATGAATGTGATGTGTGTTGGGCGCTGCAACAACAGTATAGCGCTGAAGCCAGCGACAGGTAGCGTCAGCTCAGTGCGACTGACTCTCGGCGCTCCACACCATACTTATCAAAAAAGGACATACACACAGCGATGGCGCTCTAAATCTGGTCGCTATAGCATAGAGCGCCAGACGCTGTGTGATTAAAGTCTTTTGAACACATATCCACCAGTAACAAAGCGAAAACACATGGAATGACATTGTTTTAAAACTGAGACATTAACACTTTAGTGCCAGACCTGTAAATACAATTCTGCATAAAAATATAAAAAGTCAAAAAAGTTTCTAAAACTGTTTGTTTGCAGCCAGGAGAGGTCACACAATGATTTGAGCATAGAAAAAAAAAATATCAAACACGTTGTTTAAACGGCAAATGAACGGCCATTGAAATGTATGGGAGAGCGACACTGAGCGAAAGGTAATACCTGGCGCTCTGGAAGCTAGAGCATCGGCGCTATATACTGAGCCGCCTGTAATGATGAATCGTACGCTACATGGCGCTGTAAGAGGCGCTCACCAGATTCGCTTATATGAATTTGGTTGTGCGTACAGCACCCGGCGTTCACCAGACGCTGCCTGCTGCTACAAGACACTACCTGGCGCTATCCCTTCTTAAATAACCCCCATAGTAACAGAAAACATCTCTAATTGGACAATTTTACTTGCAATCTGGGAGGTTTCACACAGATGGGCATCCCAATCTGTGATGCGTTGGGGGAAGGCCAGTGTCTGAGCTTGTATTCTTTGTAAAACCCGGCCTGTAGGTTTTGTCCCGCTTTAAGATTTTACCTTAAAAAAGGTGGGCTTGGTATCCCACATCTGGCCTTTCTATGAGAAATGAACTTACACATAGGGGTCAATTCAGAGCCTGGTCAGAAAACTAACTGCTTTTTTAAATGCAGTGGACCCTGAGGAATCAGGGAAGGCAATCGGGGAATCGGCCCACAAACAATCTCTACAAAAAATACAACCGCAAAACACAGCAGAGCCTCTAAACTACTCCTGTAATGACAATTCTGCATAAAAATATAAAAAGTCCAAAAAATGTATAAAGTCTTTGTTTGCAGCCAGGAGAGGTCACTCAATGATTTAAACAAAAAAAAGAAATATTTAATCGCTAAACACGCTATTTATAAAGCCCATTGAAATGTATGGGAGAGCGACACTGAGCAAAAGGTAATAGGTGGTACTCTTGAACCTAGAGCGCCGGCGCTATACGCTGAGCCACCTCTGGTAATACAGGTGACGTTACATGGCGCTGTTAGAGGCGCTCACCAGATTAACTTTCTTAAATGTGGTTTTGCATACAGAGCCCAGAGTTCACCTGCCACTAGGAAGCACTACCTGGCACTAGCCATTCTTAAATAACCCCCTAAGTTATAGATTTAGTGGTTAGAGTAGAGTAGCTGTAATTACATTAGGAGGCCATGAGATGTCCCCATAGGATAAGAAAAAGAAATTAGATAGTTTAAATTAGAAATTCAGTCACCAAGTAACCCCCCCCCCCCCACCCTGCCACACTTATCCAGGGGCCCGTGCCACTCCTTCGGCGCTCTGGACCCTGGGCACCGCCATCTTGAATGACAACACAGAGCTACATCCTCCAGCACCGTGTGCGCTCCTGCCTGCCAATTCAAGTGAATGCTCGACGGGAGAGCACGCGGACCCAAGGTATGTGGCTCTGTGTCAGTCGTAGTGGTGGCCGCACAGATATATGCCCTGCATTAATATATGCAGCATAGAGTGCTTATTGAATAAAAGCCTGCGTATGTGCCATGGGATTGCTTGAAATGTGGGTATACATTGTGATCCCAGGGGGGTATCCCCTCATTGGAATGCCACGGGGATAGGGAATAAGTTGGTTGGTCCATTTTAATAGGCAGAACAGAGATAAGCATGACGCCACTTCCTTCTGAGGAAATCAACCGTGCACCATCAGCAGCTCCAATTGACATTGGGCTGAAGGGCAGACAGGCAGCCTAGGGCATCAAGTGGGTGCAGCTGCATGGTGTCCCCCAGACAATGGTGCATTGTGCAGTGGCACACCTTGCACACCCCAAGGGTGTGGGCAGTCCTGGTGGCAGACATAGGAGGGAGCGCTTGGCAATGGTGCCATTCGCGCTGTGCAAGTTGGGAAGCAGCACAGGGCAGGGAGGAAGTAGGTCCTAAAATGAGACCGTTGTAATATTCAATGAATGTTAAAGACTTCAAGGCATTATCTAATTGCACTAAAATTTGAGGATCACAGTTTCTCTCAGGTTCTCTCATTCTTAATGATCATGAGCCTTGTTGTATAACCACCACCAACCACATTTTGTTATGAATTTTGCTACCAAAATGGTTGTAGAGTTAATAAGCGGCAAGTGAACCAAGGACCTTATCATCGAAAATGTAAAAGGCTAACCACTTTTAAAATTATATTTTCTTTAAATTGTCATAACCAGAGACCAATTACCCTTCAGCCCTTTGGCTGGTATTTAAGTAAACCCTTCAATGCCAAGGAGATAGCTAATTAAATTCCTTCAAACCAAGAACAGGCACACATGTTTCCTCATTAAACTGTTTGATGACGAAGATGATCTTTTAAAGGAGGGTCAACGGCTCAGCACGCTCTGGTTAAGCAGATGCCTTATTTAACATTACAGCATTTCTAATTCAGATGCGCTTTACGCAGACCTTTCATTTATAAGATGAACAATCAGCCTGACGGACCTAGACACGACACCACCCGAGTGCATTGCGGTACAAAGCATCTCATGTAGAATAACCTGAAATGGGTGAAAGATTCTGCCTTCACGCAGAGATGCTAACAGCGCAATCAATGCTACTGTTTTATTAAAAGGAAGGATTGCATTTAGGGGCAGAGTAGCCAGCTTATCAATAAATAATAAATGGGCCCCATAGACATACATTTGACTGCGTATATAGGGTCAATATATGTGCTGTAAATCTAACTGACTGGCATGCAGTAATGGCCTGTTTATTCTGTCAGTTATAGAGTGTTCCTACACTCTCTCTTTACTCTACCAAGGGAGCCTCCACATCATAAAGATGTAGATAAGGTATCTTTTGTTGTCGCTCCAAAGAGTTTCTAGATGCCCTGTTTCTGCATTTGATGAATCTGCTCCATTGAATAACAAGTACGTTGGGTTTCTTTGTTGCTTCCAGTGTAGGAATAACTCAGAAGTATAAAGAGTATCTGTAATTCTACCTGGGGTCATGCATGACAATGCTCAGGTGCCTCTGCTAGATGATAGCCAGTTTCCAACTAGATCCCTCCCAAGATGAGCTAGCAAAATCTTATTAAATGGTTGCTGTTTGGATTGAATTTAAGTTACATTTTAAATGTTCAGTTTGATATGAAAGAATTGTTGGAAAACTTAAGGAAATATACAGTTTTAACTAGATTCAGGAAGCCCATGGCTTCCTCATTGCTTATCCCAATTTGAGTGTTACAATCCTCTGGATTCAAAGAGGTGGAGTGATTGTCCACCCAACTAAAAAGAACAAAAGTGCCCCCCGCAGCTGATTAGTCCGACTGAACTACATCCTGCACTGGCCGGGTCAGAACTCCATTCACCAGCACTTCTGTGTCGGGATTGCCCCATCTGTCACGGGGGCGCGGCCAAGCCCTTGCCATTGCCTGCAAGGGAGGGGTGTGCTGAGTCCTGATATCCCCGCTCCATTGTAGTGAATAAAGAGGACTCGGAGGCGCCCCTGTGACAGATAAGGAGAGACCCAAGTCCGACACAGAAGTGCAGAATAATGGTGTTCTAGCATGACCAGTGCAGTATGTGATACAGCGATTGGGTGATTGCTGAAGTAGTACCATCTTAGGAGGGGAAATATAGATAGATAGAAAGATAAGTACACTTTTGTTTTTTTTATTTGAGTGGTCAATCACACAAAGCTTGCCCTCCTTTCACTTTTATTCTTCCAGAACCATGCAGAAAAGTGGTCTAACAGCCACTCTGTCCCTTGGTGCTCTCAGTGTGAATGAGCATGGCAAGCCACAGAGGACTATGCTGGGTTCTGTTGTCAAAGAGAACTTTATGTTGTGCATTAATATGCACGGCATAGAGCGTTGGTTGGACAAGAGCCTGCCCATGCACTGTGGGATCACCGGTGGGGTGTTTATACCAGCAACCCCAATCAGTTTCAAGAATCAGGATTGCTCCTTGGATTAGTAGCCCCGACCCCTGGTGCTTTCTAGCGATGATACAGTTATTGTACACACAGTTCAACATTGGGGAGCACTTCCACCTAACTGCATGTCAGGGATCGCCGGACACCCTTCTTTCATAAGCCAAGCAATCCCCAATCTCCACCGCCTCTTGTGCCTATAGACAAGCCCCCGCTTGCTGGAGACACGGGTTATGCCTCCCCAGACTCGGTTGCCCCCAGGACTTACTGGCGCAAAGATTGCTGGCTTATGGTGAAGACAGGTGAACAGCGGGGTATCCCAAATTGGAAGTTCAGGCGGGCTGAGTCCGAAACGTCGAGTCCAGCAGGTTTTAGGCAAGAATGGTCGAGATGGGCAGGGGTCAAAGCCGGGTGGTCACAGGGCATGGTATCCAAGGGGTTAGCCGGAGAATGGTCGAGACAAGCAGGGGTCAAAGCCGGGTGGTCACCAAGGCGTGGTATCAAAGGGGTAAGGCAGAGACGTGGTCAGACAGGCGGATGGTCGGTGCGGGCAGCAGACAGGAGTGGTCAAAGACGGAGCCGGATCAAAACACACTAAACGCAATTCCAACAGCACACCCAAGCTAATAATGGCTATAACGGGCACTGGTGGAAAGGACAGGAACGTATTTTAAGGGGAACTGACCAATGGGAAGGGGAATGTGGTGTTTGGTGTAAACTGTGGGTGATTGGTGCGACTAGAATCAAGCTCCCTATAGAAGCAGCCCCAGGGACTGGACCGCCCTGGCCAGTCAGACTGTCCAGTCCCTGGGTTCATCCCCACCCAGGTTAGGGACCAGACTGGTCCATTTAAACTTGCCCCCGGTGAATGCGCTGGGAGCAGCGCCGCCGGGGGGCATATATAGAACGTGCTCGCGCGCAAGCACGTGACTGGCCGGGCGCGCCCCCCGAGAGGAGACGGCGCACCGGCTGAAGAGGCGGAGGAGCTGCCCGCCAACGCGGAGAGAGCCTCCGTGACGCCGCCGACCCCAGCCGCCGCCGCCGAGGCAGGGGAGGCGGCGGAGACCGAAGCCTCAGTGCGGGAGGTGGAGGCGGCCGACCGGCGCGGCCGCCGGAAGACCGGAGCCAGACGCCGCCGGGAAGAGGCGCCGCGGGACAGACGCCGGGGAGCAGGTAAGGACCTTACACTGCCATTATGTGACAGTTGTTAAATTCATTAGCATACAGCTGCCATTCAGACATTATACTGCTTCACTTCCTGTTAGTGGTTTTATGAATATTAGGAAAAAACTTAGACATAGGTGACGACATAAACTTCCTTTCTGGGTATAGGATCACTTTAATTACTAGCTATTTTCCACCTACCGATTTTCCTAACACATTACAGCCTCTGTAGGTTTCTCCCACACCCTGACTCTGCTCAGGTCTCAGTGAAGCAGTACAACAGTATCCATGGCCTAGCTATCCATTTGTCCTGTCTCACCTAGGCTGGTACGATTTACTGTGATTGGCCCCACTTCCTGGACAAGTTTTCATCACCCATTACCTTTTGGCCCCACCTGGGGCTGTCACCTATCAGCATTATCTAGCCATGAATCCCCTATTCGCCATTCCTGTAACATTATATGAGTTTCATGGGCGTACATACTATAGAGTCAGGGGAGACAGCTGCTACCATGCCCATGGCAGAGAAGAGTCCAGCGCAAGCTGCTTTCTCCCACCTTGCAGCACCTGTCAGCCATCCGGTGTGTCCGGTTTAATGCCTGGGGTGCCATCGCAGTAGGCTAGCAGCTGTTGTAATGGCATTTTCATCATCTTGTGAAACTTACAGCTCTTACCACTGGCAATTCATGCAGACTGCACCCCAACAATGCCGGTTAGATGTGGCATTCTTCAGAATGATCAGATTTCTGTGATGGACAAATGGCTCACACAGTATAAAAAGTTGTTAGCTGTTATCATTGTAATGGCAGACTTGTATCTGCTATACAATGTAACTTAGCTGTGCACGACTATTGTTACAATTAGAGCATCAGCCACACGCCTGGCTGTTACAATGCTAAACAGCAAGGAGTAGACCCCGGACAATAAAAGGGCAACACTGCCACTGACCAGGCCCCATAGCAGTTCACTGTATCAGTAAGTACAATATATCTGCTATTTTTTAAGGGGGGACTTATGAATTTGACTACAGGGTCCTGTAAAATGTATGTAGGCCCCTGTGCAGTTCCTTTAAATGCCAAAGTTTTCCAATCAGGACAATACAATGGTAAACTGGAGTCATGTAGTTTTATACCCTTTAAATCCAGACAGAAGATAATTCAACTTTCTAATCAAACAGCCTGCATGAATTGAGACATCTCACGCTATGACTCCAACAATCTATCTTCTGCTCACTATAAAAGCCAGCTACGCCTTTGCAGTCATAAGATTGTGATAAGAAGTTTTTTTTTTTAATAAACTCTAATCACCTGTAATAAAAAATCACCTCTGAGAATGGTTAAAAGAACTGTGTTGACAGAGAGAGGCGTCTGTTCTCATCCCAGCGCGAGATGTAATATTTTAATTAAATGCACTTTTATTGAAAGTACAGAGAAATGTTTACTAGTGACTTATTTTATTCACAAAGGTATAAAGCAGCTCTGATTTATAAAAGCCGGGGAATTACTTAATTTGATTATTAAAGAGCAGTGCTGTTTAGTTCTGAATGGGGGGGCAGCTTTTTATAGAGGGTCATGTGTTATCATAAAACCATAATTCCAAAAATGCTGGGACACTATGTAAAATCTAAAAAATTGCAGGATATCCGACTGTGTAAAACTGGGTGGCATTATAATCAGGGATGGACTGGAGCTAAAAATCGGCCTGGGACTTTTTGGGGCACACCGGCCCATCACTCCATTACAGGCAGTGAGCAGCATCCCTCATTACAACCAGTAAGTAGCATCCCTCATTACAGTGAGTGAGGGACATCCCACAGAGGCATGTTGCAGCATCTCCCGTTACAGGCAGTGTGCAGCATCTCTCACCTCAGGCAGTGAGCGGCATCCCCCAGTACAGCCAGTGGGGGCATCCCTCAGTACAGCCAGTGGGGCATCTCTCAGTACAGCCAGTGGGGCATCCCTAAGTACAGCCAGTGGGGGCATCCCTCAGTACAGCCAGTGGGGGCATCCTTCAGCACAGCCAGTGGGGGCATCCCTCAGTACAGCCAGTGGGGGTATCCCTCAGTACAGCCAGTGGGGCATCTCTCAGTACAGCCAGTGGGGCATCCCTCAGTACAACCAGTGGGGGCATCCCTCAGTACAGCCAGTGGGGGCATCCCTCAGTACAGCCAGTGGGGGCATCCCTCAGCACAGCCAGTGGGGGCATCCCTCAGTACAGCCAGTGGGGGCATCCCTCAGTACAGCTTACAGCCAGTGGGGACATCCCTTATTACAGCCAGTGGGGGCATCCCTTAGTACAGCCAGTGGGGGCATCCCTCATTCCACTCCCTCCCCCCCAATACTGGGCAATAATAAGGCAGCAGACGAGCAGGGTAACCGATTCATGTCTGCCCACTGCTGCTGTTACCACCCCCCCAGCCACACACACACACACACTTACGCTGGTACCCGGTGGTTGGAGGGCTGCTCTGCCCTTAACTTCTGTTCCTGCCACTGCTGCCAAAATCACCCAAACACACACACACACTCATGCTTACCAGCACTTCCTAGGTTGATGTGTGCTGGTCGGTGGGCGGGCCCCTGCCTTTCCTGGTACCGTCCTACCAGGATTTTACCCGGTATGCCCTATGTCCAGCCCCTGATTGTAATATACTCACCTCAACCTTGATTCCAAAGCACATGCACAGCTCGGTCCTGGCAACCTGGTTTGCAGGCGCAATCGCATACAGCAAGGGATGCCATGAGGTGCTGCCTCATAATGCAGAGCTCTCTCTGTGCCTCAGCACCGCATGGTATCCCAGCTACCCTTGCCATGCTTGCTTGCACCTGAAGACATTTAAGTCTCCAAGGTGTACAGAGCACTATGCAGTATGTGACACGGAGTGGCTTATTCAGCCGCATATCAGCAATGAAAGTGTAATAAAAAAAAATACAGTAATAATCAGAAAGGAGTATGGGAATGTCACAGCATTTACTGGACCATTTATTGCATGTACAATGTAAAGGTTCACAGGGACCTGTACTGCCTTTTAGATTTACAGGGCCTGCTGATAGAAACGACATGCCTTGCCGGCCAAACTGTAACCCGCCCACTGCCTGCCAAAGCTGCCACCTGCCCAGCCTGCTGCCGCATAAGTAATGTAATAAACCTATTAACTTTTATTCCCGGTGAAATCGAACCCCGTGACTGGCTGCCGTGTTCACATGGTTGAGGCTCAATTTTGCAGGAGAGTGATTTGAAAGGATTTTGTTCTTTTTATGTCTTGGGGAGCACCGGCAAGCTAGATGCCCCCCTCCCCCCACCATAGGTATTGTTCCGGTTTAGGACCCATCAATCCTGCTGCACATATACAATCAGCAGCTGCAGGGGAGAAGAGGAAAGTATTTTTTGTTTCTTTTTATCTGTACAGGCTCTACTCACCCTTACGGGCTCCACTGCTAACTGTGAACAACAGGGTCCGCAAACCAGCTCCAGCAGCACCATTCCGTCGCAATTTGGGGCTACTGGATGGAGATGTAGGTTTGGGTTTGAGGAGCAAAGCCTTCCCTGGTACAGGGAACGGTTTGGGACCACTTTAAAGAGACTGTAAACCTCAAACAGGAAAAAAACTCCCTTTTTTCCTTTGTGTCAACTCCAGCCTGGTCAAATGCTCACAAACCTGTGTTTCTGAAAATGAGAATTCCTTGGGCGCATGACCAGCACTTGCCATTTGTCTTGGCCTCGCCCCTTGTGTAAGGCAGTACCTGACCTGCCCCTTCATTGTGGTAAGGGGAGAAGGCATGCATAGCCCCTTCACAGGAGTAAAGAAACATGCAAAGACCCGAGATATCCAAATTCAGAAACTGGGAGGCTTCTGAGCACCAGAACAGTCAGAAGCTGCTGTGGTGGAAAAGGGTGAGTACCTTTTTTAAATTTGGATTTAGAAGTTTTCATGCATATTTGTATCTTGAAAATCTCTATGATGGTGGTTGATGTGTTCAGTTTATTGCTTAGAATCACTGCAAAATTATTTTTCCTAAACACTATTAAAAATAATATTATGTATTGGATAAGCTTTCCCATAACATTGTTAAAAGTGCTGGTCTAATATAGAAAAGGGACGAGCTTTCCCTAAACGTCTATGTCCTTGAGAAAACAACTGTGAAGAAGCAGACTAACTACATTTTAATCTACAGAAGTGATCATTTAAAAAACAGTGCTGCGGTCTGCCTCGACCATTCCACTTCTCATGGCGAATAGTGGAACAGATGTAAGCCATTCGCAATTTGACATTTAATAGTGACTGCTAACACTGCACGGCCGTAAAACTGTTCATAAGTGATATTTCCTGAGAACAAACAGCAAATCATCTCTATTAGGTCTGTAAATTCAGATGTGTTATTGCGCGGTAGCCAGAGCGCCGCTCTAATTAGAGACGTGATGGGTCTTCTAAATGAACTTTTGCTACTTAAGTATATGGGAGCCACAAAAATGATATTTCAGCAAAGCTGGGGCCTTACTGTTTTACAAGGACAGCTATTTGGTTTTAGATTAGGAGATAGAATAGACTGTTTTTTACCTTTAAAGTGGACTAACTACTTTAAAAGCAGACCCTCTCCACTTTTATGCCCGGTATATTAACATAGGCCCTTATTTATGAAGGAATAGCGACAGGTAGCGACTGGTGAGCGGCCGGTAATGACGGGACCCGCCGCGAGAACGCCGGCTCCCCACCACAATCACACATTTATCAAGCCAATCCTGCTTTGCGACTGAGATAGCGCCATATAGCCACTCATTCATCATTATTCCAGCCTCAGCCCACAGCGCCAGCGTCCGACCTTGAACAGCGATAGGTATGACCTCTCGCTACCTGGCCCGCTTCAATGGAACAATCTTTAAATATTAATAATTAATTGTTATTAATGTTTATTTTTATTTTTTTTTAATGTGAAAAATTCTGTGACCACTTCTGCCATTTTAGATAATTTTTTAAGGGAAAAAAATGTACAGAATTGATATTACAGGTCTGATATTAATGTATTCATATTACTAAATCAATTACAAGCCTTTTTTTTTGGTTTCCAAAAATATGGTGGTTTAGGGGTTAAAAAACTACTTTGAACACATCGCCTCCAGCGCTCTGGGGTTTAAACATGCATTTCACAGCGCTTTAATTTTTGGAGCGTGATTTTTTGATGAATATGGTGGAAGCTGGTCGCTCTGACCAGTCGCTATCATGTGCACCCATACATCGCGGAACCTGTTAAATAGCGACTCGTAACCTTGTATTGAACATTTAGCCACACCGACTGAGTCGCTGTCAACAACCGAACAACGGGCAAGCACAGCGACTACTAGCGGGCGCTGTGAAAATACAGCTACAGTCGCTCAACTGTCGCTACATGTCGCTATTAATAAATCAGCCTCCCAGAGTATTTGTGCTGTAAAGCAACACATTTAAAGTGGACCAAAACCCACAGAGTTCTGCCCAGAAATCTGGGGTGCCCTGGAGGCAAAGACCAAAACCCAGGATAGTAAAAATCCTGGATTTTGGTCCACTTTAATGTTTTTTAAGTGTTATGCTAGGCGGACCCAGGAGCTGGGTTATTTCCCAGCTTCCCTGAGTGCTCCGTAAACCTTGTGCACATGATCCCGTGCACAGGCTTCACAACAAACATTTGCCACAGGGGCGAGCACACACTCCTCGTCCACACTGACCTCTGTACTTTGGGTGCGCCTGCAGCAGTGTAATAGGCATATGCATGCAAATCCATTCAACAAAGCATGTTTTCCTGCCGCAAGTATCAGAGTACGGATTTGCGAGTGTGAGGGAAATAATGATGAACCATTTGCGAAAGAAAGCAATAGGCTGCGGTGGTCATGTGGTTTTTGCAGCCCATAAATGTAGAAGCATCCAGTAAGGGCTGGCAAGTTATAAAAACTCAAGCTTTAGGTAAGTTTTAATTAAAGGGACTGTCTGGTAAGAAAAAACAATAAACAATACATACTTACATATAGTCCCAGGAATCAACCCTATTCCTGAAGTTTGAAACTTTCCTTTGATTCAGACCACACCATCCCCAATCACGAATATGACTTGTGGTCGCCTTGCAGCCTTCTTACTGTCTGCTGGCATTAAAAGAAGCATGGAATCACGGGATAGGGATGTCTTTTTGCCTCTTTACAAGGCACTGGTGCGCCCTCATCTGGAATATGCCATCCAGTTCTGGGCACCAGTTCATAAAAAGGACGTTCTGACTATGTAAAGGGTGCAGAGGAGAGCCACCAAACAAATCAGAGGAATGAAGGATCTTAGGTATGAGAAAATATTATGAGAATTAAATCTGTTTAGTCTTGAGAGGAGACGTGAGTGGGGGGACAAGATTAACTCGCATAACTATATAAATGGCTAATACAGAAAATATGGGGAAACAGAAGAAGGAAACTGAAGTGAAACGAAGTATGGTGCCGCAAGCTGGAACTCCTCGCCGCGGCTGCAGAGCTGATTGGGTGAAACTAAGCCAATCAGGAGGCTGAACGGCATATTTACGTAATTGACGTCTATTACCCCCTCCGCTATTCCTAGGAAGAGAATACGCCATCGCCGTAGCATCAATACAACATATTGTGCGTATTTAGCGTATATTTCCCCCTACGTTATTCTAGGGAGGAAAGTACGCTGCCGCCGTATCATTAATAGGGCAGCATATTGTGTGCATCTAGTGTATGTCTCCCCCTATGATATTCTGGGAAGGGAAAACCGCTACTACCGTACCATTAATGTTGTACACTGTGCCGTACCTGCTAGGAGCGTATGCTACAACCTAACGAAACAAAAATACAGACATACCACAATAGACAAGAGTTTTTTAACCCTATATAAAATGAGACCATAACCAGACCTATTTATAGGCATGAAAAAGATAAAAAGATATTATTGAAACAAATATATACCTAAGTTTTATAAATGTACATAAACAAACTGTGATATGGATAAAAATGGGTACTAATTACATGCCTAAGAGAAACAGAAAATTATTGGTCTGGAAGGAATCTGAAATTAGGGTAAGTGACAGTTAAATATATATTCTTAGTAAAATACTGTTAACTGAAGAAAAACCTGTATTAATTTTCTCTTGGGGTATGGGGTGAATTTATTACCCCCGCTCACCTGGTATAAACTGCACAAATTAAACTCTCACCTGCCTAAACCATTAAATTCTATCAATCAAGCTGGTCTGACCAAAAGGGGGACTATTTGATTTTTACCATAACTCTAAAGCAGAGGTAAGGTATATAAATGGCCTGTGTTGCAGTAGGGACCATCTGAATGAACCACACTGATATAAAAGTGCCAAAAATATTTAAAAAGTTAGATAGTAGTGCAATGGTTATTGTCCTCTTGATTATCCGCATGGTCAAGAAAAATTAATAACTTCTTTAGTCTCTTGGTTTAATACAAACTCTGTGGAGATCTGTAAATAACATCTTCAATCCCTTGATTTAGTATAAACTCTCTTTCAAAGATCTGTGAACAACAAAAGATCTAACCTGTCGTTCAAACCATCTGGAATACGGGTCACCAATTTTAATATCCATTTTACTTCTGTTTTTAAAAGTTTTTTAAAAGGATCACCTCCTCTGATGTTCGGAGTAATTCTTTCAATTGCTGTAACTTTTAGACCTGCTGAGTCTCCAAAATGCACTTTTTGGCAATGTTTCGCCACATTGGACCTTGGCTGAGATGATTTACACTGATATACATGTTCCATGAAACGATGTTTAAGTTTTCGAATTGTACAGCCTACATATTGTAGATTGCAGGTTGTACAAATTATTACATACACTATCATACGTGAATTACAATTTAGAGTGTCCATGACACTGTATCTTTTCTTCATCACACTTGATTCCACATATGTACCTCTCCGTATGAATTTGCAACATGTGCATCTATTTTGGCCACATGCAAAACAACCTTTGCACGTAAGCCAGGTCTTGGATTTGGTTTCTATAGGTCAAAGTAGAGAAGGTGACAATTTACTGCCCAACGTAGGCGCACGTTTCGCCACAACACGTACTCCTTTTTCCAATGTAGATTGTAAATCTGGATCTAGCTGTAATATTGAAAGATTAGAATTGATAATATTCCGAATTGTCTTGAACTGTTTACTATATGCTGTAACCATTGTCAAAGGGTTGTCCTTTGTTTTGTTTTTACATTTATTTTTGTTTTGCATATTGGCCCCTATATTGAACAGAATGGTATCTCTGGCCATCATTTTAACTTTTATTTCAGCCCTCTTAATCACTATCGGGTTGTTTTTTCTCTTGTGCTATGTCTGTATTTTAGTATTTTTTCCCCCCTGCCCTTTTGTTTTGTTAGGTTGAAGCATACGTTCCTAGCAGGTGCGGCACAGTGTACGACATTAATGGTATGGTAGTAGCGTTTTTTCCTTCCCAGAATAGCATAGGGGGTAGTCCCCAGACCCTTAGGGAAGGCCGCACACTGATTATAAAAATATATAGCATAGGGGGAGACATACACTAAATGCTGCCGCATTAATGATACGGCGGCAGCGTACTTTCCTCCCTAGAATAACGTAGGGGGAGATATAAGCTAAATACGCACAATATGTTGCATTGATGCTACGGCAATGGCGTATTCTCCTCCTAGGAATAGCGGCACCGTACTTCGTTTCACTTCAGTATTTACTATAGTTCCATACTGGCTACAATATAGGAGGGACTTTATAGTTAGCCCCTAACATGAGCACACATAATGCCGTTATATGCTTATTATAATAGGGCGCAAACCTATTTTAGGATTACTGTGCAGCCAATTACCTTCCGGTTTGGAATGACGTCACCTTACATACTTCCGGGTCTCAGACGACATGCTGCCCCCCTTTGCCTCACACCTTATCAGTTAAGTTGCTTAATATTTTATAGGGGTATAATAGGATCTTCTGAATGACACATTACTGTGTATCATTAAGAGCCGGTCAGGCTCGAAACGTGTCACACGTGCCAGTGGTTTTTGTTTTCTCCGGGTCGCTCTGTGACATGTGCACTATGCTTACACTAAGGATTGAATCATTTTAATTGGATACATTAAAAGTTATTTTTTATTACTGAATGGCTGGACATCACATTGAATTCCATTTAGCATCTTTTGGAGAACTGCCTGGGTCCGTGCTGAATTTGGATGGTCGGTGAGCTGGCTTTTTTTCTTTGTTTCGTTTACTAAAGTGTTATAGTCCCAGTGTTAAAACAATGTAATTCCATGAGTTTTTGCTTTGTTACTGGTGGATATTTGTTCTAAAACAGATTTTAATCACACAGCGACTGGCGCTACAGCGCCCAGCTTTAGAGTGCCAATGCTCTGTGTGTCTAGTGTTTTGTTAAATATGGTGTGGAGGGCCAATTGCCAGACGCACTGAGCTGACGCTATCTCTCGCTCACTGCAGCGCTGTACTGTTGTTACAGCGCCCAACACACATCACATTCATCAATGCCGGCCAGGTCACTAGAGCGATTGAGATGCTCTGTTACAGCGCCCGATACCCGCTTACAGCGTCTACTAGCTTGCGCTCTAAGCGCCGATGTAATGTTCACGCTTGGAGGCTGATTCACTCCTAACGCCAGGTATTGCCAGATGAGTGTCTGTATAAGCCCAAACTCTGCTGAAGAAAAAGAATATAAAATTCCTGCAAAAATCACAGTTAACCCTTTTGGTGCCATCCTACCCCGAGTTTTTGTCACTCTCTGTTGCCAGACCATTTTGCACTATTTTGCAGTACACGTGTGTAACTGTGAATTTTAAAAAGGAGTTCCAGGAATTTCCCCAAAAAATTATATATTGTTATTTTCCGAAGAGGCTGTTTTTATACAATTGATAGTGTTTTTTTTGTACGAAAAAATGTGTAGCAGAAACACATGTTTATTGGTAGACACCCTTTCGTGCCCAGGAGACTCCCCCAAACTGAAACAGCGCTTTAGAAGATTTTCAGATAAAATACAACTGCTATGCGCACCTTTGCAATCCCTTTCCATTTGAAATACCCCTAAAACTATATATTCTCTGAAAGTACACACCTCAAGCTTTCTAGGCATACCAGGCTTGTTCACGTGGGTGCATATATCTGGAAGTAACCTCTCGATTAATTAATTGGTTGCACAGGATTATCCTAAAAAAGATTTTAAAAAAGCATAATCAAAGTCACATTTTTCTCAAAAAATAGGTCCCCGAGCACAGCAATACTCAACATGCATAGCTACAATTAACCCATTTAACTGCCAGCCTACTTGAGGTTTTGTCACCCTCTGTTGGCAGGTCATTTTCACCATTTTGTGCTATGTTTAACCCTTCAAGTGTCAAGCATTTAGGTCCTAAAGGTTTGTTTCTCCTACAGTTAAGTGCCAAGCCAGTAGGGTCTACGTGACTATCTTTCCCCCCCTGCTACTGTAAAAAAAGTAAAAAAAACAGTCGCCTGACCCCTCGTTCGATTCGGCAGGATCTGTGCCCCCCCCCCCCCCCCCCGGGGCTCTAACAGCTTCAGGAGACGGCCTGAAGGAGCCCCCCCTTTTAGTGCCATCATCTACAAAAAAAAAACATTTACTCACCTGCAATCATGTTGAGTATTGTTCTGTTCGGGGGACCTTGCGCTTTCAGATTTAGCTTGTTTTTTCTTGTTTGCATATTAATATTTTAGGAAAATGTGTTTTTTTATTTTGCTCTTTTGTACATTTTTAGGAAAACCCTGTGCAACCAAAAAAATCTTTATGGGATTACTTCCAGAAAGATGCACCCACTACAGCAAGCGGAGTACTTTCAGACAAAATGTAATTTGTTGGGGGTATTTTAAATGTAAAGGAAAGCTGACATTTTTAGGTAAAAGTACCCATTACCCTTACGAGCATGCTTTACTTTGGGGTGTTTGGCAACCCCACCCTTGATAGTACCAATGCATTTTGGGTATCTTGCTGTATTAGATTTAACTTGCTCTTTTCTTGTTTGTAATTTTTTTTAAAAAAGTGGTTTTGATTCTGCTTTTTTATTTGATTTTTAGGGAAACCCTGTGCAACCAAAGAATTCCACAGTGGATTACTTCTGTAAAGATGTGCCCACTTCAACAAACTGAGTACACGGGGAGGCTGATTCATCACTAGCAGCAGCTATCGGCAGATGAGCGTCTGTACAGCGGCGCCAAGATTGACCGCTAGTGGTCGCTCTGATCGTCCGTCTGATGCTCCTGTGTGCAAGCTGTTGGAAAGAAAAGACACAATTAAGTACCACAGCTCAAAAATATACAGTATATACCTATGAAAGTTTGAGAAAATGTTAGTTTAAAGATTAATCATTAAAAATCTTAAAAAAACTTACACAACTAGGGACCACCCTAGTCTAACATCAAAAAACCACATAACCTGACCAAATAAGGCCTACTTGACAATCGGAAGAATGTACTTAATGTAGTGGTCAAATATATATGATAGTAAACTGTAGACTGCCACTAACAGGTGTACAAGGTCATGGACATATACATATGCATATGCATGTTTAGAAGGTTATTGTAACAAATAACATTACTCAACATCACAGCTGTGGCTTGGGCCCATGCTGCTGGAGGGTCCTGGAGATGGGGTGGGGAGATTTACAACTGGGTCCGTCTGCGTGGAAACATCTGTATTGAGAACACAACAGAAGCAACAATAAGAACATTGTTGTCACAATTAACTCACCTCACCTTCGGTCCCGCGCCATCTCCGGGCGGCTGGCCGGAGCCCTTCCTGTTCGACACCTGCTGTTCTCGGGTGCGTCCCCCGCGTTCGTGAACGTGCTTACGTGTGCTTCTTTTCTTTTAGAAAATTTAGAAATTAAAGGGCCAATGAGCCCAAGGTGTTTTGGGCTGTACAACCCCTCTGGCCATGTTAGGTCCAAACAGGACCAGAACTGTAAACAGCACCAATCACACACTCACTTCCCTCTCCAATCATATCTGGAAGAGACACAAGAAGGTGGAAGGATAATAGGTGGAAGGTGGAATGATAATAGGTGGAATGATAATAGGTGGAATGATAATAGGTGGAATGATAATAGGAAAGAGACACAAGAAAGGCCTGACCTTGACCCTTCTGTTTGCCTACTCCTTTGATGCTGCAATATTATTGGACTGCCTTCCCATGTATGACCCAGCTTGTCTACATTGCCCTGTTTGGCCCTTGGTTCACCTGCCTTCACTCTCCCGTAAGCTCACATCCTTTGTGCTATCAAGTTCTGGGGGTAACCTTGTCCGGCGAGGCGTATAAAGCGCCCCGGCAAATGGGGGCTTGTCTAAAGGTGAAGCTAGCAGCGAAGATTGGGGGTTGTGGGCTTACTCTGAAAGCGGGTGTCCCACGGGGCCTTACATTATCACGGGCCAGAAAATAAATGGAAGAACTTGTGCAGCTAATGCAGGCCATGGCTACTGCCATCAACCAACTGGCTCAACGCCTGGTGGTTCAAGAAAACCGTAAACTGCCTGTGTCACCAGCATCCCCATCTTCTGTCGAACTGAAGGTTCCCCTTCCCGAAAAGTTTGATGGGGATCGCACAAGATTCTCTATATTCAGAAACTCCTGAGAGTTATATTTTCGGTTACGTCCGAACTCCTCCGGTTCTGAAACTCAAAAAGTGGGCCTGGTCATTTCCCTGTTACAGGGGGATCCGCAAACATGGGCATTCGGTTTAGTACCCACCAACAAGGCCCTACAGACAGCCAATGCCTTTTTCTCGGCCATGGAGGTCTTGTATGTGGACCCTGACAAAGCTTCGACCGCTGACGCCAAGCTGCGTAATCTCAGACAAGGGAAGTGTTCTGCTGAGGAGTACAGCACTGAGTTTCGCCGATGGGTGATCGATTCTCGGTGGAATGATCCTGCCCTTACCAGCCAATATAGAATTGGATTATCTGAAAGTATCAAGGATGTCCTAGTAAACTTCCCCCAGCTGAAGAACCTAGATGAGTCCATGCAGATGGTGATCCACATCGATAGACAGCTTCGGGAGCGACGAGTGGAGAGGGGTAAAACACCGTCTTGGAGTCCTCACCGACGGGTGCCACTCCTTCATCCACTGCTAAAGAGCACATGCAGATTGGGGCTACTCACCTTTCCCAGGCAGAGAAGTCAAGACGCTGCACTCTAGGTCTTTGCCTATATTGCGGTAATCCGGGTCATCTGGTCAAGTCGTGCCCCAACAAACGACCGCAGGCGGAAAACTTCAGCGCCTAGACACCACCGAGGGAAGGTGTCTAGGCGATCAGGTATTTTCCCCTCACCTTAGTAAATTATTGTTGCCCGCCATTTTGTTTTGGGGATCTTCCAGGAAGCTTGCCACTGCCTTCGTGGATAGTGGGGTGGCTGGCAACTTTCTGAATAAATCTCTAATTGCTGCCTTAGACATTCCCTTAATATCCCATGAGAGTCCCCTACAGGTTCTAGCTATAAATAATGAACCCATTAGAGGAGGAACGGTTACCTCCAAAATCCCTTTGTTAAAGTTGGTCGTGGGGTCTTCTCATTCTGAAGAAATCAAATTTTTTGTTTTGGATTGCCCGGATACTCCAATAAACCTGGGGTTCCTGTGGCTGAAGGTTCATAATCCCTCCTTCAATTGGGGAACTGGGGATCTGACTAAATGGGGTACTTATGGTTTGCACCATTGTTTTAATATTCCCCTTAAAACAACTCAGGTTGTGCTGGAAGGGTTGCCTGAACCTTACATAGATTGGGCAGATGTATTTTCCCAGAAATCGTCCAAGAATTCGCTTCCTCCCCATAGACCATACGATTGCCCCATTGACCTGTTACCGGGTACTATGCCTCCTAGAGGTAAGATTTACAACCTCACCCGTCCTGAGGAGCAAGCGATGAAAGATTATATCTCAGGAAACTTACAAAAGGGATTCATTCATCCCTCTACTTCCCCAGCCGGAGTGGGGTTTTTCTTTGTGGAGAAAAAAGATAAGGGATTACGTCCTTGTATTGATTATAGGGTTTTAACCAAGATTACGGTGAAGAACCAATATCCACTACCCCTCATTGAAGATTTGTTTAATCAGGTCATTGGGGCACAGATATTCACAAAGTTGGACTTAAGAGGAGCTTATGATTTAATCCGTATTCGTCAAGGGGACGAATGGAAGACCGCCTTGGTCAAGGTTGGACAATACGAATACTTATGCCCTTATTCATCAAGCGATAGTGCCAGGTAGTGTCTGACGAGCGCCAGGTAGCGGCAGCTAACGGCGACTACCGACTCAAGTACGCCCGGCGGCGGTCACAATGACGCATTTATCAAGCAAAATGAGGCTAGCGCCGGCGAGAACGACGGCTAGCGCGGCATTCATCATGAAGCCGCCTGGACCGAACAGCGCCACTGCAAATTCCCTCACAGCGCCAGGTATGAGCTGTCGCTCCCTGGCGATGTCCAATGCATTTCAATGGAGCAATCTATAATTATTCATAATTAATCGGTATTATTTTTTTTTTTTTTTTTTTTTTAATGTCAAAAAATCGGAGACCACTTCTGCAATGTTAGGATTTATTTTTAAGTAAAAAAAAATTTTAAAAAAAATTTGTGCAGAATTGATCTAACAGGTCTGAGATTAATGTATTCATATTACAAAATGATTCTAAAAACATGTATAATGTTACATTCAAAAAATATGGTTGTTTAGGGGTTAAAAACTAGTTAATACACATCGCCGCCAGCGCTCTGGGGTTTAAACAAGGAATGGACAGCGACAGCACATTCGGAGCGTGATTTGTTGATGAATATGAAGCTAGCCGTTCGCTCTGGCCATTCGTTGTCAGGCGCTCACATACAACGCTGGACCTGTGAAACAGCGACCCCCCAGCCCGTATTCAACATTACCGCACACCGACTGAGTCGCTGTCATCAAGCTAATGCCGGCCAAGCACAGCGAATACTGGCTGGCGCTGAAAAAATCACGCTACAGCCGCTCATCTGTCGCTACCTGGCGCTATTAATGAATCGGCCTCCCCGTCATGCCATTTGGGTTGTGTAATGTTCCAGTGGTCTTCCAGGATTACGTCAACTATGTCTTTCGTGAATATCTGGGGCAATTCATGGTCATTTACTTGGATGACGTTCTTATCTTCTCTTGATCAGTCCTAGAACACCGACAACACGTGAGGGCGGTATTACAAAAACTGTGAGAGAATAATTTGTATGCCAAATTATCTAAGTGTCTCTTCGAGGTCTCCCAAGTTCTTTTCCTGGGTTATTTAGTGTCAAATCAGGGATTGGTTATGGATCCCTCCAATGTTTCAGCCGTCTTGGTGCGGGAACAACCAAAAACCTTGAAAGTGCTAAAGATGTTCCTTGGCTTCGCCAATTTTTACAGGTGATTCATTAAAGGTTTCTCCTCCATTGTGGCTCCTCTGACTGACCTGAACCGGAAAGGCGCCTTTTTGGAGAATTGGCCTCCCATGGCAGTTAAGGCCTTCCAGACCTTAAAGGAAGCTTTCACCTCTGCCCCGATTCCTATTCATCCTGACGTCAGTCGGGAATTCAAATACTCGTTATCATCTGCGTATCACCCACAATCTAATGGTCAGACGGAGAGGGTTAACCAGAGTTTGGAGAAGTATTTGCTGTGTTTTGTCTCCGATTGTCAGGGTTAGTGGTCAGAGTTTCTCGAGTTTGCTGAGTTTGCCTATAACAATGCGCCCAGTGAATCAACCAAAGTATCGCCATTTTTCTGTAATTATGGTAAGAACCACAAAGCATCCTCTCTCTCCGGTCCTTCCTCCAATTTGCCGGCTCTGGAGGAATGGCTTCAAGAGAGGATGACTTTTTGGTCCAAGGTGCAGGAGAATCTTTAAGGAGCCGCCGAGAGACATAAGGCATCCGCGAACCGTCATAGGTCGCAGGAACCTCCTTTTCAGGTGGGGGATCTGGTCTGGGTTTCTACCAAGAATATTGCGCTTCGTCAACCCTCGCCGAAATTGGGCCCTAAATTCATTGGTCCCTTTCCAATCATGCAGAGGTTGAGAAATGTTATCAGTAAAGTCAAGCTTCCTCCATCTATGAGGATTCCCAATGCCTTCCACGTATCGTTGTTGAAACCGGCTAGAAATATTCAGAGAGAATCTCCTCCACCTATCATTGTGGAAAATGAACCCGAATATGAGATCAATAAGATTTTGGACTCTCGAGTATTACGTAACTATTTACAATATCTGATCGATTGGAAAGGTTTTGGTCCTGAAGAGAGGTGTTGGGTTCCGGGCCAGGGATGTACATGCTAATGCCTTAATTAGAAGGTTTCATCGAGATAATCCTGATAAACCTAGTAAGGGTCCTGAGGCCCCTCGTGAAGGGGCGTAGTGTCACGATTAACACCTCACCTTCAGTCATGCGCCATCTCTGGGCGGCTGGCCGGATCGCTTCCTGTTCGGCGGCCGCGCTGAGCGGTGGCTCGGGCGGCTCCGGCTCGAGCGGCGCCAAGTACAGCTGCTTCCTCGGCTCTCGGGCGCTTCCTCGGCGCTCGTGAACATGCTCACGCACAAGCACATACCTTTTATGCCCTCCGGCGGTGCTGCACACAGCACGCCCGCTGTAGGTAGAAATTAAGGGGCCAATGAACCCAAGGTGTTTTGGGCTGTACGCCCCTCTGGCCATGTTAGGTCCAATCAGGACCAGAATTGTAAACAGCACCAATCACACACTCACTTCCCCCTCTCCAATCATATCTGGAATCCTACAGAGGCGATATCCCTGCAGTGGTTCAGTGCCCATGATAGCGTTTGCTGAGTGTGCCTTGGATTGTATTTCGCCTGTTTAATATTGTTGCCGACCTGTGCTTTGTTGACCATTCTTGCTTGCCGCCTGGACCGACCCTGCCTGAACCCCGACCACGCCTCTGTCTCTTCCTCTGTACTGCAAACCCGTGACCTCCCGGATTGACCTTTGGCCTGACCTCAGCCCTTCTGTTTGCCTACTCCTTTGGTGCTGCGATATTATTGGACTGTCTTCTCATGTATGATCCAGCTTGTCTACGGTGCCCTGTTGGGCCCTTGGTTCACCTGCCTTCACTCTCCCGTAAACTCACATCCTTTGTGCTATCAAGTCCTGAGGGCAACCGTGTCCGCGTATAAAGCCTAATCGTATATATATGTCTAAAGGTGGAGCTAGCAGCGGAGATTGGGGGTTGTGGGCTTACTCTGAAGGCGGGTGTCCCACGGGGCCTTACAGTTGTATTTGATATAGAAAATATCCCTCACAATGTATTTGATTGAATAGTTCAATCTGAGTTATTGTGGTTACACACTTGGTCATGTGTTAGCTAAAACAATACTACTTTGGCTAACACATGATCAAGCCACATATTCTTTTAAAGTAGGGGTACACCAGAAGAGAGGTTACTGTGATAGAGGCCACATGGCCACTTCACATCCATATCAGATTTCATATATTCCTAAAATGATATAGGCATAAAACACTATATGCATATACTTTATTAATCAAACTAAAGCAAATCTTACCTCTACTATGCCCGATTTCCACATCCGCAGCATATGTGGAGGAGGTGCCAGCCCTGAAAAACATTTAAAAATGGAAAGAAAAATTGTAATAACAACAATGTAACAATGGAACTACCAAGCCAAATTAAGAAGTCCACTCACCAGGGGATGAGCTGCTGCTTGTATCCCAGGGAGGGCTATGAGGTGAAGGCGAGGTGCCTCCACTCCTCACAATGGGCCCAGCAGAACCCAAACCCGAGGGGCCACCCTCCTCCCTCTCACTCCCTGATCCCTGAGGGAGTGTGGTGGAGTCCCTGGCATCCTCCCCACTGGGACTCCTCACTTGAGAGTAGCCACAGGGGGGTTGGGACTCCGCTGAGTCAGATTGAGTGGAGCTGAGGCTCCACGCTGCCCTAACCCCAGCAGCAGACTCCACTGGGGCGTCATCCCCTTCCTCCCCTGAGTCCTAGATGGGGGATCAGCGAGAGGGACCTTTCCCCGCAGACTCATCCGACCCAACCACAAGACTGCGGGGGAGGACACCCTTCCCGTGCTTGCCCAGGGAAGCACGCTTATCTGTAGAGAGAGAAAAATAAATAAAAGAGAAATGGTAAGACATCAGCAGATTTATGTGGACATATGAATTGAATGACAATCAATTCAATATTTTCCTGACTCATACTATCTCTAAAGAGAAAATTGAGTTTCTTGATTTAATCCTAGGTCTTGAAAGTGATGGTTCCATCTCAACTCGCCTTTATAGAAAACCCACAGCTACCAATAGCATCTTGCATTATTAAAGTTCACATCCAAGGCGACTGAAGGAGGGCATTCCGACAGGGCAATTTTTGAGGGCGAGACAGAATTGTTCCAAAAATGAAGCATTCTTAAGAGAGGCAGCACTAATGAAGAAAAGATTCCAACAAAGGGGTTATCCTCGACCGGTCATCAACAAGGCATGGCGACGAGCAGCCACAACACCTAGGGAACAACTGCTTAGTTACAAACTTGGAACTAAGGAAGGAAACAAGGAGGTAAGATTCATATCTACCTTCAACAATGATTGGCAGAGTGTCAGGAAGATTCTACAGAGACATTGGCCGATTTTACGGTCTGATCCACAAATTGCACGATTTATTACAAGCTGCCCACTCATGACAGCAAAACGTGCACCTAGTCTCAGGGACCGTTTATGTAATAGTCATTACATGAGACTACGTAATTGGTTAACCCCTAATAGGGACACCATGGGGTGTTGGCCATGTGGTAGATGTAACGTGTGCCCATTAGTTTTGAGGACACCAACCATCAAGGATTTGGTCACGGGTAAGGATATTAAAATTAGGAGGCATCTCAACTGTAGGTCAGAGGGGGTAATATATGTTATTCGTTGCACCTGCCCCAAATATTATGTTGGCGAGACCCTAAAGGCAGTAAAAACATGTATTCAAAAACATTTGTCGACCATAAGATTGGCAGCCAGGGACAATCAGGAAGGTAAAACTTTAACATCAGTGGCATCACACTTTTTGAGATACCACGAAGGACGAACGGATAGTCTTCGGGTCATGTTCGTAGATCAAGTCCAACTGGGTATTCGGGGAGGCAATCATAAGCGGAAGTTGGAACAACTTGAAAGTCAATGGATATATACTCTGAGATCCAAGGCACCAGGGGGACTCAATGAGGACTTTTCTTTCCATTCATTTCTGGGTCGTGATTGAACCTGGTAGGATCTGACTTTGGGGTATACGATCACACAACAGATCAATAGGGATACACTTTTAGTTAGGTCATTGCACTTGTTTTAGTGTTTTGTATATGTGATGAACACTATTCGATATATTGATACTTTGTTGTTTTATTATGTTCACGGTAGGTGTGGGTAGTTTTATGCACACTTAGGTATGTGTGTGTATATATATATATATACACATGTGTGTATGTGTATATACACATACATATATATATATATATGTTTGGGTCACATGATTGTGACTAACACTGATTGAGTTTGGAGAGATATAGTTTATAAGCACGTTTACAGATTTTGTAGTTCATATATATAAATACTTCTCACAATTTTAGTTTCACGAATATCAATTAATTAATCAATCAATTGCTTGGATGTGTTGTGACAATTGATCAGATTGACTGGGTAATGATAGACTCACTTAAACATCTGCTGTCCTTATCTCCCTAGAGCCATATTGGATCGCCCCTGTGTTTTCCCGGGTTGTTTTGGCCTCTTCTGTCTTGAATACATACCCCTGTGGAAATGGATGGATATCCTTAACGACAACGTGGAATGAGAGAAGAACCCACAGAGAGCTATATTGGATCGCCCTTATTTTCTTCCAGATTGTTCTGGCCTCTTCTGTTTTGAATACATGTCCTTGTGGAAATGGATGGATATCCTTAACGATCGCGTGGAAGGAGAGAGGAACCCATAGAGAGCCACATTGGATCGCCCTTATCTTCTCCCAGATTGTCTTGACCTCTCCTGTTTAGAATACATACCCCGGTGGTAATGGATGGATACCCTTAAGGACTGCGTGGAATGAGAGAAGAGCCTATTGAGGTTGAAGAATTCCCCTAGGGATGTACTCAGCCACTTGGATCGTCCTTCTAACTCCCTTGGACTGTCTTCATCCTCCCCCCCCCCCTTTTTTGCCCCCACTCCCTCCTCCCATCCTCTGTTCCTCCCCTCCTTCCCCCCCCCTCCCCCCCCCTTTTCCTCTTCCCGGATTGAATTCTTTTCCCGGGATATGGTTGGATATCCTTAATGACTGAGTGGAATGTGAGAAATCCACAGTTGTTGGAGAATCCCTCTCGGGGTGTATCTATGAGCCACATTTGATTGTCCTCTATTCTTCAGCTAGTTTTTCCTTCTTTTATGGTACTTTAATTTGTGCCCTTGTTGGAATGGAGGGACACCCGTGATATCTATATTGGATGTATTTGCTCAGTCCTGGAATTAGGAGGTGGATACCCAAGGAGGGTTTTTAGTTAGTAGTGATCTGTTGTTGAGTATATTATCACCCAGTAGATATTAGGCAGTTAATGATTAATACTTAATTATGTGACAATATAGTACAATAAATGCAGTCTCTTATTAAAATTTGTGGCCATGATAGTATAGATTATTAATGCTTTCAAAAAATTGTAACCTTCTATAGAACAATCATGTGTTGAGACAATGTAATGTTTAAAAGATCTCTTTATATTGTTTATTGTTTATTTCCCTCCCCTGTTTTATACTTACCCACCACGTTCCAACTGTTTAGGCTGTTCAGCACCCTGGACAGCTCTACATTCACAGGCGGTTCAGCACCTTGGAGAGCGCATGCTGCCTAGTTAGACTCCTCTCGTATGAGAGGGGCCTTTTACGCTAGTGCGGCTGCGCTGCGGGCTCCCCGCCTGACCCCTCCCTCCCTCTTCCTCTTCCCCCGCACGCGTGCGCACTGAGGCGGTCGGGCCCACTGGCGACGCCGCTTCATTACGTCATCGCCGGCGCGCGGGGGTCTGCAGGACGTGGCGGGAAGGTAATTACAACACACACGTGGTGGTGGGTGGGTATAAAAGACGGTAGAGGAGATGTTTGGCAGCGTATCCACCCTGGCGAAGTGGCATCAAGCCACGCAACGCGTCGGTGTTTAGTTGCGGCATCAGGGGGTCCGGAGCTCGAGGATTGGTGATGTGTATTACTTTATAATTGTTGCTTAAGACCTTGTGGCTATTTTTGTTGGCGTATGCACTATACTATCTGCATTAGGTAAAGTTGTTTCACTCACTTACTTTCTGTGCACCACTGATTTCAGCACTTATTAATTTTGGATAGTTTTTTCTCACTTCTTTACCTCACTGAGGCACTTGGCACTCTGACACTTTTAACTCACTTTATATATTCTGGCACACTTATACTTTTTATTTTCATACGCCAACATTTAACCATTTTAAGGTCATTATAGATATTAACTTATTATCCATGTGATTGAGCATCATTAGCTCTTAAAGAGGACCTCCCATTCCCCCAACTATTGTCTATATGTTTTTTAATTAAGTCTTGTTGTGTCTTTGTTTGTTCTAAGGAAGATTCAATAACAATAAATTTGTATATATTTTTCACATTATGGTGGTGTGCAGTTTAATCGCATTGGGACTGTGTGGGCCAGTCTAGGGCCCAGTACCTTGGTTGATATGTAAAAATAGTGTCTGTGTATGTGTGTGGAACTTACTAGAAGCGTAGGCATCATAGAGCCAGTACGCGCTCTCATTGTCCCGGCGCTTGAAATTGGACCATTTCTGGATGATGGCCCTGGGTGTTAGTTCGGTGTTGAAGCGTCGGGATATGGTGGCCCTCACCTCCTCCACTATGCTGCTCTTAGCACTCAGAGCATAGTCGTATTCTTTTACACAGAAATCCTAGATGTAGAAAAAAAATAAAAATAAAAAATATTTTCTACAATAATATTTTACATTACATTAACATATTCAATAATAAAATTTTAAAATTAGGGGACAATTAAAAAAAATTGGACTCCTTTAACCTGCCATAAAGGGCTTGTGGATTTCACAATATAGAAATATTAAAAAGTGGTTATATAACTTTAGGAAAAAATAACTTTTGGAATGTCCATGGATACTAATAAAATTTAAAAAATAAAAGTATTAAAATATTTACATTAACACAACACAAACATTTTACTAATACATTTCTATATTGTGAAAGATATAAAAATGTTTTACAAAACTATTAAGCATTAAACATTTAAAGCAGCAGGAAACAATAACACATTGAAAGAAGGCCACTACAGAGTACACAATGCATTAATACACATTTCATGTTAATACTTACCTTAACCACTTGCCCATTCACCCTGGGGTCCACGCGCTGCCTCTTACTGGGGGGGGGGCATCTGATGAAGAGGAGCTGAGGAAAAGGAGCTGGGCGTCTTACAGGCATGGCTCCGCATAGGCCGAAAACCGAAAGTGCATAAAACGAAAGCGAAAGCAAAACCTTTAACCCCCCTTGCAAGGTACGAATGCTATGAACCGCCCAATATCATATATTTACGCTATAGAATGCAACAAGAACATACAGAACAGGCTACAGGCTCGAAATATTAATAAAAAAAAAAGAAATATTTCTATACCACTGCTTTCAATATTATATAAATTGTACAACAGTTTCTATTTAAAATTCACATAATATATTTCAGTTACTGTAAGAATAGGCTAAAGAATGTTTTCCTATTTGCCAAAAATGACTTTTTCTAGGCCAGGAGAGGTGACACAATTATTTGATAACAAAAAAAATGTAAAAAAACAAAGAAAACCCTGTTTAAAAAGAGTGACAGGTAGCGACAGGTAATACCAGTATACTCTGAATCGGACGCTACATGGCACTGTTGGAGTCGCTCCCCGAAAACGCTTTGATAAATGTGGTATTGCGTACAGCGCCCAGCATTCACCAGACGCTGCCTGCCGCTTACAAGGCACTACATGTCGCTATCCCTTGATGAATATAGCCCCTAGTGTAGCGTGTGTACTTTCAGGAAATATTTGTTTTTTGGGGGTATTTCAAAAGTAAATGTAAAAGTAAAATTACCCTATGCACATGCTTTACTTTGGGGTGTTACGCAACTCTTCACTTGACAGTACCTATGCATGTTGAGTATTGTTCTGTTCGGGGGACCCGGCTGTTTCAGATTTATCTTGTTATTTCTTGTTTGTATACTGTTGTTTAAGGAAAATGTGGCTTTGATTCTTCCTTTTTTAGGGAAACCATATGTAATCAAAGAATTCATCGAGAGGTTACTTCCAGAAAACTGAACACACTTCAACAAGCCTGGTAAGCCTAGAAAGCTTGAGGTGTGCACTTCCAGAGTATATATAGTTTGTGGGGGATATTTCAAATAAAAAGGTTGTTTTTCTTGAAAAACTGCAAGGTGTGCACGGCAGTATTTTATCTAAAAATCTCCTAAAGTGCTGTTTCAGTTTGAGGGAGTCTCCTGGGCAGGAAAGGATGTCTATCAATAGATATGGGATACCGTTGTTACGTGCAATATGATTTTAGTGTAAAACATTTTTTTGTTACAAAAAAACACTACAATTTGTAAAAAATATATATATACTTTTCCTGGGAAATCCCTTCCAAAGTCATAGTTAAACTTGTATAGCGTCAGAGGGTAGCAAAATCTCTAGGAAGACTGTTAAAGGGTTAACCATTTCATATCCCTGGACTGTCTAATCCCTATATTTACTACAGATAGCTGTGTAAATATCTGGCTGTGTTATCTATACCCAAACATTGCACATCCTTGTGGCTTTCCTGGAGCATTTAGGCATAGCCTATAGGTTTAAAGAGATTAATCTACATGGCTCCTCCCATGCCCAATGATCTTGGAAGATCGGGGAATCTTACATTTGTGTGTCCTCACATTCCTCTGTTTCTCTCACTCAATATCAGCCCTACTCCTACCAGCTGATTGGTGGTAGCCTTCCTTCTCTACAGAAGCAGCTTAGATGCTGCTTTTGCTGTGGCCGGTATGCTCCTGCTGGATGTGTAGGAGACTGCTCTCACTGCAAAACTGTGCAGCATGCGTGGCAGAACCCGGCATGTCTACTATTACTATTTACTACAGATGGCTATATGAATATCTGGCAGTGCTATCTATACCAAAGCATTGCACATCCTTGTGGCTTTCCAGGAGCATTTGGGCATAGCCTAGAGCAGGGATACTCAACTAGCGGACTGAGAGCCCCATTTGGGACATACAATGCAATAGATAAATTGGGAGCAGGCTTACCTGAGGCTGCCCTAAACCTCAAGTGCAGCCCATAGGGTGGAAGGGTCAAAAACCTTGCAATACAGCCTAGACCTACACCCCATGTGCTTGCACAAATTCCAAATTTATCTATTGCATTGTATGTCCCAAATGGGGCTCTCAGAGATTAGAGTTAGGACTGCACCCCACAGAGGCACCTTGGCGCTTGGTGGTGCAGCTTAAGCATACCTCTGCAGATGTCTGTGACTGAGCCCTCTGTTTTTAACCAAGTTTAAAGACAGATTTTAGGTTGGTCTGCAAGCTAACAGGGTTGAGTGCTGTGGCTCCTTTAAGACTTTTGTATCCTAATTGCCCTGCTAACGTGCACCTCCCAGGTTAGTTATAAAATGGTCTGAGCGGCTGCCACCCCTCCTTTTTTTTTTTTGAAGGCAGACTTTGGAGCCATATTTCTGGACCCCAACCCTGCACTCAATTGCTTTTGTGTTGCTGTGCTCAGCACTGACCCCTTTACTTGTTCAGCGATGCAGTGCTTAGTCTCACTGCCAGTGTCATGCTGCCTGGCACCTAGCATTGCAATATGAAGTACTGCACGGGCGGGAAGTGGCATGGCAAGGTACACACAAACTTTGTTTCTTGGTCTTTTTGCCCCTTCCAGTCCTGTCCAGCTGCCCAAGCTCAGCTCCATCCATCCCTGTCCTGCCATTTCTGCCCCATCCATCTCTGTCCTGCCATCTATGCCACATCCATTCCTGTCCCCCAGCTTTGCCCCATCAATCCCTGTCTCCTCAGCTCTGCCCCATCCATCCCAGCCTTTTTTAGTTTTGCTGGCAGAATCTATAGCCCCCCCATTGCGCTGATTTCTAACTATCTACCCCACCCCAAGGATAATATTTCTGTTTTAAGAAATCACCACATGACATGGGCCTCTTAATAAAGCCATTTCTTTCCAATTCATTACATGCTGCTGTCATGGGACAGATAAAGGATGATGCTGCAGCGGTAAGTTCGTTTTTTCTATTTCAAAACTGCATTTATTTTTTTTTATTTTTTAACTGTTTGTGAATTGGTAAGTTGGTCAAGAGAGTCCTATACCAATTCAGATGTTGTGGTTGCCTGAGCTATTGTATCCGACATACTGGAGCACTAAATGCCGGATACTGGGGACAATTCAGACAGAGGGCTTCTGAACCGGATTGTCCTTGCTCCAGCTCATTGCTAGTCATGAGCTCTTATATTTTTTAATTTATCTTTACAATAACTGCTCCACTTTTACTCAAACGTCCTTCAACTCATTCTTTGAAATTCGTAACCTATTAGGCTGTACAGCTTGAACTCAGCCTGTGTGTGAGCTTTAGTGACTTTAAAGAAAAACATAACCCTGAACTAAATAATTAAAAATACTGAGAACCACAACAGGGGAGAGTGATAAATAACGTAGCCTTCAGGCCTTCGAAAGCTATGCGGCAATTAACTCTCTCAACACTGAATCTTATCACCCATATAGTTTGCATCAAAGATATATGTTATTGCACACAAGGTACTTTATTACCGGTAACTAACATTTGGACTAGTTAAAATGTTTCATTTTTTAATAGTATATCACATGATGTTTGCCATTAAATATGCTTAATCAAGCACTTCTGTGAATACAGTAAAAATTAGGACTGCAGAAATTCCGTCCATTGAACACACCATTGCATATGACTAATGATCCCAGGGTCTACTGCTTGAAGAACTTTTACGTTAATTATTTGTTTGTTCCACATAGGATTATACTGAAAACGCCCATTTAAGCTTTTTCTGCTACATTTAAAACTTTTTAAGCTGGAGCAAAACCCACGGCCTGATGGCCCTGAAATCCATACGATTGCATGACCTCTTGATTCCCTTCCCCCAGGGTATCCAGATTTGGGATTCCCCACTTTATGAAAACCCCCAGGTCGCCCAGTAAACTCATCTTCTTCCCCACTCCAATCGAGTCTGCTCCCTTAGTCGGGGCAGGAGCAGATCTGAGCGCACTGATTGGACGAGAGGCCACTCATGCACCATAGGACCGGGGGAAAGGTGAGTTAGATTGGGCGACTTTGGAAACTTGGGTTTCATACAGCAGGGCATCCCTGATCAGGGTGCCCCGGGGGCAAGGACCAATACCCGGGATAGTCAAGATCCTGGGTTTTGGTCCATTTTATATATATAATTTCTGAAGCTGATTCCACATAGGCAGGTATTTGTCTAATACATTAATTTGTTCTGTAACCAGTATAATAAATATATTGTATTTTCTATTCAGTTATTGATAATAATAATAATAACATTATTATTCAATTATACATCATTATTTCCTTTTAAATTTAAGCTATTGCTACACAATACAGCTCATATGCTAAACTCCAACATTCTTCAGTGAGCTAGAAATACTCGCAAGGCCCTGGCACATGGAGGTTTGGGAATTTCCTGGCAAGAAAAACACAGACTGGAGTTACTGATAGGAATGGGACTGGACTGGGAACAACAGCACAAATTAGAAACAAAGGCACAAACTAGGTTAGGGGCACAGACCCAACTGTGGTACAGACCAGAAACAAAAATAGCTGCTCGGATGTTCCAGCAAGGATTTGGCAGCCAAAAGCTCGGGATGAAGCTGAGACAGAAACAAACCAAAGATCAAGAGCTGAGAGGTCAGAGTAGTATCCAGGGATGAGAGAGTTGTAACTGATAGGTGCACTACCTAAAAAGCTTACATCAATAAAATTGTAAAGAAAAGGAAGCAGTGGGAATCCTGGAATATCCCTCACAACCCATACAGAACATATGCTACAGAGATATTGATATTAATCACACCAAGGAGAATTAAACCGAGACATAGATATGCTCTCTTATTTCTCTCCATTCTTGAGTCCCTTGAAAAAGTATCATGCAGTGGTTCGAAACGTTGGGAGGCTTTTCCTGTGTCCATGCTGACATTGTGCTGCTCCTAGGTATTTGGATTTTTTTTTGCCTTGATTCATTCACAAGTAAAATGTATGTTATCCTTTGGTGGCCAGAATTTTTGGTTCGTGGTTTTGACAACCATTCTGTATACATTTAGTAATATATATATATATATATATATATATACCTTGACATACAGTGGCTGTTCATTGCTTAAAACTTTCTCAATACAAATCTTATTCTTAAAGCAGACCAAAACCCACATTTTTAACTAGCATCTCCGGAATTGCTCCGCCATGTAGAGAACCTTTTTCCAATTTTCATTGCCCCTGCTTCACTCTAATCCCAGATAATGGCACCTGTTTTAGCTGTAAAGCTCTGCCTCCTCTACTCTCCACTGTTGTGTGTGGCAATGATGTTACTGCCACACCTATGCAGGGACTAATCAGCTACCGTCTTCCAGAGAGGGATAGCAAAATCAGTGTTTTAGGACAATTCAAAAAGCAAAAATATAATTTTTTTAGTTCTACACACTAAAAATGGAGTATCAGCAGGGGCATTAGACAAATGTATTTCACAAGTTCAGTGGGCTTTGGTCTGCTTTAAGAGCATATCTGTGTCTCGGTTTAATTATCTTTCGTGTGCATAATATCTATAACTCTGTATCACATAAGACAGAAGAGTGGGCAGGGTCAAAGATCAAGCCAAGGTTGGAGCTGGAAACAAGCAGGATGGTCAGAGGCTTGATGAACAGATCAGCAATGGAACAACAGACATCATACACCACCCAATAATCACCTATATATGTATGCTGGGGTAAAGTAGGTTTTATGTGTCCACTGGCCAATGAGAGCACAAGATAAGTGTCAGGTCAGCTTGGCCAATGGACCAATAGATATGAGAAAGGGTACTTCTAACTCTCTGACATTCATATAAAACCTAAATACTCTAAAAGCAGCACTGCCATAGTGTATTAAAAGGCCAACTGTACATCTAAAGTGATACTGGTAATGCTCAGGGATAGGAAATCTGTTGCACAGCAAGAAAGCACCAAGCAGCAGGATCATGATGGTCAGGCGAGTATTCAATCCTTACACGGCACCAGATAGGCAAGTGGGCAACTACCCAAGGCACAGAAAAACAATACCCTATAGAAGGCAAACAAAACAGCAGAAAGTCTTGTGAATGTGGATATACAGATAAGAGGGCTGGAACCCAAAGAGATGACTGAGACACACAACAGAAGGACTAAGGCCCAGTACAGAGGACAGAGGGACTAGGTGAGACACACTAAGGCCCTTATTTATGAAGGAATAGCGACAGGTAGCGACTGGTGAGCGACCGGTAATGACGGGCACCGCCACGAGAACGCCGGCTCCCCACCACAATCACACATTTATCAAGGCGATCCTGCTTAGCGACTGAGATAGCGCCATATAGCCACTCATTCATAATTATTCCAGCCTCAGCCCACAGCGCCAGCGTCCGACCTTGAACAGCGACAGGTATGGAACAATCTTTAAATATTCATAATTAATTGTTATTAATGTTTTTTTTTTTTTTTTTAAATGTGAAAAATTCTGTGACCACTTCTGCCATGTTAGATAATTTTTTTAAGGTAAAAAAAAAAAAAAAAATTGTGCAGAATTGATATTACAGGTCTGATATTATTGTATTCATATTAGTAAATTCTTAAAAAATTTTTTTTTTTTGGTTTCCAAAAATATGGTGGTTTGGGGGTTAAAAAAACTACACATCGCCGCCAGCGCTCTCGGGTTTAAACATGCATTTCACAGCGCTTGAATTTTTTGAGCGTGATTTTTTGATGAATATGGTGGGAGCCGGTCGCTCTGACCAGTCGCTATCATGCGCACCCATACATCGCGGAACCTGTCAAATAGCGACTCGTCACCCCGTATTCAACATTACTGCACACCGACTCAGTCGCTATCAACTACAGAACAATGGCCAAGCACAGCGACTACTAGCGGGCGCTGTGAAAATACTGCTACAGTCGCTCAACTGTCGCTACCTGCCGCTATTAATGAATCGGCCTCTAAATGTATTCAACAGTTTGCTTCCTTATAACAAATGAACCACTGTGAAAAGTATGAACAAGCACCACACAGCTGAAGAGATTTCTATGGCTACCCATCAATCGTTTCAATTTGGGTTCCAAATGCCATCACTGGTCCTTGCCCATCAAACCCCAGCATAGATCAGTTGGAGAAATGGGTCACAACCATGCTCCGGTAAGCATAACAGCCGAAGATGAAGATCTGCCTGGACACCCATTTTTTCTTGGCAACTGGATCCAAATGACTTCACTGGTCTCCTCCCATCCATCCCCAGTATTGTTAGGTTGGGATACCAGGTTGCAACCCTGGCTGGCTGGCTCTCTGACTGGTTCAAGCACAGGTGATTGTGATACTCACAGATGCAAGAGAATTTCTATACACTTAAGTATTTTCTTGGAGAACATTGTCAGTATACTTGTCTACTAAAAGTGGATTTGATATAGCAAGTCTGAGGTTTTTTACCAACCATCTAATTGGAAATAAGCAAGTCTGTTAAGATTTATTTTATGTTATTTCATTAACTGTCTGAATCAAACTGGATCTAGTTGAAATATGTCTCAGGTCTGAATCCAGTCAAATAAATCATCAATCATTTTTTTCAGTTGATTTTCACTGAAATTGAAAGCAAATCAGACTTGTTTTTAAGTAGAGTTACTAGAAAATATGGACCACATTTGGTTATTCTATATTATATCCAAATTGAATAACTAAATCAATGCAAATTTCCAAGAGCAGTAGAATGATTAGCATGAGACTGAGAAAATCTCAACCTGCGCTGAATCAGGCCTATTGTCTGAGTACATAAGCTGTAAAGAAAAGCTGCTAATATTTGAATTTAAAGGAGCAGTATCTCAAAATACATATAAACACCTCTGCTAATGATAAGAGGGGTCACGTATACGCCAAACTGAATAAAACTTCGGCCAAGCTTGTTGATTTTCTTTTTATGGTAGGAATAAAATCCATGTGTGCATCAGGGGTGACAGAGTCTGTCACCCTGGATGTACTTTGCATTCCATTAAAATAAAAAAACAAGCCTGGCTGGATATTTCATGATGCTGGTTGAAAAAGGGACCACCTGTCATCCAGTATTGGACCATTTTTAGGGATAGTGCTCCTTTAACTTTAGGGTTGGCCCCCAGACCGTAACAGGATTTTTGATCTCTTGAACTAGATTCTAATAAATAAATGTATAACTATTTACAGCTACATACTGTAATATACCATACATGCAGCCCCTCCACTATCCCTGGCAGAAACTGCCGGAAATGCCAGTCCCTAAGCCTGGACACTGATGTGGTTTTAATCCACAAACAAAAAACTGTAAAAATCTAGAATTCTACAATCAGATTTTCTTGCAACCATTACTTGTGACAAACAGGAGTATATCTCCTCTAGACACTCCAATAGGGAATATTTGTAATGTAATCTCCCACCAATTCTGTCTGTTTGGAAATCGTTTTGTGAAATTACATTTAATTATAGTGTCGACAAATATGTACTGCACCGATTGCTGTCAATGGTTAGGGATGATCCGACATCTATTCAAAATTATTTCAGAGAGATTGTCAGTTTACCAGAGCCAGATCACTAGGCAGTGTTGTCTGGCATATGCAAATGTGTAATCAAATCTTGTGAACAGGTAAGATAAATCATCTCAGGAACTGCTGCTAACAATGTAATTTGTAGGGAAAGGGTCTTCAAAGCCTTGATAATCTCTGACTCTCCAGCTACTGAATACTACACATTCAAGCTAAGGATGAGCATGGCAGATTGAGGGTGTCACAAAAGCTCTCTGCTCACTGCTTCTGCTTTCATGCTGCATCTGGCATCAGTGCCTTGCATGAGCCAAAACTATGCAATGGGTGATGCTGGCGACTATTACATCGTAGCTGATTGTAGGCGGCTTATTCAAAAGCTATCTGCAGAAATAACTTGCTATTGATTGTAATGTTCTATGCTCTGTTGTTCAAGCTACACCCATGCCTTCAGTTTTTGTACCTACCCTTGCTGGTCTTTGGTGGTGACCAATGTTTCTTGACTATGCCCAGTCTGCCACTTGCCCACGACCTGTGTTACATTGCTTGACCACATCTAGTCTTCACAGGAAGCACTACGTCTTCTGACCACCACCCCTTATGTCACCTTCAGAGTAGCAGAAGCTATGGTGTCTCCATCACCCAGAAATGGGAGATGCTTTTGGGCATAGCATTCTAAGGTATTGGAAAGACCAAGTTGCTCGTGCACACTTACTACAAATATGCGTGGTTGCCAGGTCAGCGGTGGTGCCGCTATAGATCCAATATGCACAGATGACCAGCACTCCTGTATGATTCCACCAAGTGCATTTCATAAAGACAAATGTGGTACAGAAAAATCCATCACAAAGTGTCAGCAGTCCATATTCGGTCTGATGGTAAACAGTGTCCATATTTCCAACGTTTCGGGGGAGCAGCCCCCTTCATCAGGGACAGACAAACAGACATGTGCCAGAGGGGTGGTCCCTTTAAACAAATTTGTTCTGAAATTCCCGCCTGATGTCATAGTGACGTCAGCAGGGGTTAAAAGACAAGATTTATGCTATAAACTTATATAAGTAATCAAAATAATAAAGATGAGGCAGTAACTACTTACCTGCACCCACAGGGGCTCCAAAATGGAGGGAGCCCCTCTACTGCCATCCGCCGCTCGCTATGAAAGCCTGCCTGTCAGCGGGCCAGGGAGCGAGAGCAGCCGGGCGGCAAAGTCTGCCCTGGCAACCAGTGACGTCACGGCTGCTGCGCCAATTGGACAGCGGCGGCCGAATTCACTAGGCGCTACAGGACAGGTGGGGCCGATCACAGCAACCGCATGCTCCAGTTTGGGGCCTGCGGGTACGCCGGAGTGCGCCCCGTGTGATGTGGACGATCCCCGGGGGCAATGGGAGCAACAAGCTCCTGGGCACATGTTATATACAAGAGTTTTCACAAGTCATTAAACGCATACATGGCGAAAAGGGGGGGTGAATGTATATCAGGAGGAGTAATAGACAGGAAGAAAAATGGGGGATAACAACAAGGGGGACAGAGGAGGTGAAGAAAAGGGAACATTGGGAGACAGGGGGGGAACAAGAGGGAGGGGGAAGGGGGAAATGGGGACAATTGACACAGGTAGAAATGGTAGAAGAAGGGGAAAGTAGGAAAAAGAATGAGCAAATAGGCGGGATCACAAAGAGAGGGACCCTACATGAAGCAAATAGGGAGATAAGGGAGGGACAGGAGAGGGAGGGATGGGTGGAAGGGAGAAAAAAGTGGGTGATGGGGTGATGGAAGTGGCAACAAAAAGAGGGATATCAGATGAGGGATAGGAAGGGAAAAAAGGAAAAAAGAGGAGGGGAGAGAAAGAGAAAGAAGGGGAAGAAAAGGAGAGCATAAAAGGGAATGGGGGGAAATACAGGCGGAGCTGGGGACAAGGCGGAATGGAAAAGAGGGGGACAGAGTAAAAAGGACAAACAGGACAAGAGAGACAGAGGGACATAAAGAAGCGGATCGGACGGGATAGTGGTGTAATAGGGCCGGGTACGGGAAACCAATTCAAAAGAGGGACAGCAGATTAACGTTCAGGCAAGAAGCAAGTAAAACCAAAGGAGGTATTCAATCCCCTAGGATGAACTGTGTCCAATTTGTGTATCCAGTAAGTCTCTCTTTGGAGCAATCTCCGATGGCGATCGCCACCCGTGGTCTCTCGATGTTCTCAATGACCAATCCCCTTAGTTCATGTATTTGGTGGTTATGTTGCACGAAATGAACAGCCACCAGTTTCTCATAGTCCAAGTTCTCACCATTTGTATGTTTGCTAATACTAACCCGGATATCACTCCGGTGTTGCAGGAAACGCTTCTTAAAGGGCCCGATCGTCTTGCCAACAAAGATCAGGCCGCACGGGCATTTAAGTAAGCAGACACAGTATTCAGTGAGACATGAAAAAACGCCTTGGATTTTAAATCGTCGGCCAGTGTGGGGATGAGTAAACGCAGGGCCGAGGATTAAGGAATTGCAAACGTTGCAGATGTTACATCTAAAGCAGCCTGTGCGGGTGGTAAGTTGAACGGGTTTCTTTAAATATTTTTCCACCGGATTGGCTTTCACTAATGAGTCTCTCAGGTTCCTATTGCGCTGAAAAATCTTTAGGAATGGCCTCTTGATCACTGGGCAGAGTGTGTTGTCAGAGCCGAGTAAACATCTATGTTTGTTGATCATATGTTCTATGGTGGGGGCAGCCTGGTTAAATGTCAGCATAAGAGGGACACGTTCCTATTTTTGCTTATCCTTTCTATCACCCGCCCATATCTCTCCTGCCCGTGCTTAGGCCTGGGTCAGTGCCGATTCGGGATACCCTCGGGCTAAGAATTTTAGAAACATCTGGTGGAGCTGTATTGCACACTCCTCAGGGTTGGAATTAATTCTGTAGACCCTTAAGAATTGGGAGATGGGCAGGCTGTTGACAAGCGGCTTGGGATGGGCACTGTCATACCGTAATAGGGTATTTCTATCAGTTGGTTTTGAGTATAAGCTGGTGGTGGTGACGCCTAGGTCCTTATTGACCGCCACATCAAGGAAGGTCTCGCGTGACACGGACACCTTCTCTCTGCTCCATACAGTGATGACATCATCGATATAGCGACCCCAAAACATAACATTGTCTGTAAATAGGGGCGAGGTGTAGATGTATCTCTCTTCAAGAAAGCCAACAAACAGGTTGGCAAAAGCCGGAGCTTTGGCACTGGCCATAGCTGTGCCAAGGATCTGCTTATAAAACGTGCTCTCAAACCTGAAGTAGTTGTTATACAGAACGATTTCCAGCCCCGTGATGATAAACTCAACCGGGATATCAGGGGATTCTCCCATGAGAAAATGCTTCACAGCCCGAATGCCATGGTCGTTCGGTGTATTAGTATACAACGATGAAATGTCCATTGTCACCAGCAGGTCGTTACCATCAATAGACACATTTCTAATTTTGTTTAGGAAGTCACGCATATCCTTAAGGTATGATGATAATCTTTGTACATAGGGTTGTAAGTAGAAGTCCAACCATTGAGCAAGCAGCTGGGTAGCCGAATTGGTACCTGCTACAATGGGACGAAATTTCAACAGGTTACATCCCTTATGTACCTTCGGTAAACCATAGATTACGGGTGTGATGGGGTGCTGAATGTCAATATATTTGGCGGTGTTCTCATTCAGCCAACCGTTAGTAACACCCAGTCTTTTGTCTTTTAACACCTGCTGACGTCACTATGGCGTCAGGCGGGAATTTCAGAACAAATTTGTTTAAAGGGACCACCCCTCTGGCACATGTCTGTTTGTCTGTCTCTGATGAAGGGGGCTGCTGCCCCGAAACGTTGGGAATATGGACACTGTTTACCATCAGACCTAATATGGACTGCTGACACTTTGTGATATATTTTTCTGTACCACATTGGTCTTTATGAAATACACTTGGTGGAATCATACAGGAGTGCTGGTCATCTGTGCTGGTCATCTGTACTTGGTGGAATCATACAGGAGTGCTGGTCATCTGTGCATATTGATTCTAAGGTATTGGAGGCAGCTTATTCAAAAGCCAACTCCAGGAACAGTATGGCACGGTTTGCATTGGTAGGTTGCTGTGCTTCCTCAGCTACCCTGTGTACATTCACTACCTTTACTGATCTTTGTTGCTGTTTTCTATTCCATGATCCAGTCCAGATGCTTTAGATGCAGCGTGCCTATCCCAGTGCATCATGATTTTCCCAGAGTGCCATGTGCTGGAATAGGCGTGGTAAAGAATAGAGCATGCATTGCAGGGCCATGCCCAATCTGCAGCATGCCCCTCTCCAACGTCATGTCGACGACCTGCTCATAAACACACCTGCTAACTTCATGTTTCTGAGGCATCCTAAGGTGTCCATGTATAGCCAGCAATCATGGTACTTGCCAATTCTAGTAATTGTATTGAGTGTAATAAGGGGATACCTAAGTGCGCTCCATTTAAGCTACTTACAGATCCATGAATATTTCTCCTGGATTGCCACTTTGCACCCGTTTTAATTTTTTAAAATGTGAACTTGGGCATATCTTTGTTCCCTTGACAGCTGCCTTTGAATGTCATTCCTTACTGTGTCTTTGTTCCTTCCCTTCTTCTTTTTCCTGTGGCTACTGTATGTCCTGGAGAGGCATAACTGTTCCCCTATACCTGATTCCATGTGGCATAGAGTAGCCAAACCTAAGCACAGTGATTTGTGCACATAGTGCAGACAAATCAATTATTATTCTATCTGGGGCCTGGAGAATACCGACTTTATTTTGGGGATTTCATATTACCTACCACTACTGTATAATATCTGCCACAAAAGGAAAAAAGCTCATCCTATTCATCCGTGCCAGGAAAGGTACACAGATGGCTTATTGCAGAAAGCACAAAACATAGAAGTATGAGTACAAAAAACAGCACCCTATCCTGGTTCCTGAAGCAAAAAATGTAGCTTTTACTTCTTCATGTTAAAAAAAATTGATCCTGAGACAAAACAAACATGTATGATATTCACAATGTGTTTCAGATCTACACAATTATTAGTCAAGCTTGCTGTATATAGCCCTACAAAACAGTTCACTTGATATATTTAAGCTCCAAGCAAGGTAGATTCCATTTGGATTAGTGGCAGGCTCATTTTGTGGTGTCTTGAGGCTACCGTAAAGTTAAATGCGTTTTCCTATCGAGTGGCATCCTACCACAGAAAAACAGAAGGCATAAGCATTTTGCATCTGGAGCAGTGCTGACCTTAACCAAATTCTAGATCAATTTCACCCTTTACATTCTTTCCACCAATTCTGACCTTATAGTTATGACAACAAAGCATACTACACAGCAAGGTTAGCTCTACAGTTTGTTCCAAAATACAAGCTCTTTTCCCATAAAAGCAAAGGTTAAAATCCTCACAATCTATTATACTATGTGATAATTAGTTGACTTGTCCCAGGAACTAGTAATGTTCATATTGGCTCGCCTTTCATGATATGCTGTTGTGTTTAATGGCCAATATTTCTGCTCATTTAAACTCTGTTTTCAGCCTCTTCCCGTCTCTTTCACTCCTCAGTGAATTTGCATGTCCAGTTTTACTAATTTCTGGATGGCTTACAAAGGAAATTCTCTGCAGGCAGCTGAGAGATAATCAGATCCCCAGCTCCTGCCAATTCTGTTCTGGATGACACTGCTGGAGAGGGCTGGGGGAATTCCAGGTGGCGCAGGCCCCTAGGAGATCATTCAGTGGTTGCAAAACAGGTCTTGGCTCCCTTTCACTCCAGATGGTCTCTCTGGGACTCTAAATAAAATGCTGATCTAAAATAGATATAAATGTTGCACTTGCTAGCTTAAGGAGGGACTCTGTTTATAACTTTCTTTTAAAACTACCCCTAAAGACATCCAGCCCAACATGGAAGAGCTTTACTTTACAGATAAAAATAAAACATATGTTTTTTTTTAATTTAATGTAAAATGCTTGTTTCTTCAAACACAGTCACACCACTATTAGTACTCACTGTCTTTAACCGTCTTCTTTCCAAAATTGGCTTGCTACTGCCACTACCAGGATCCATTTTGGGACTACTCCTGCCTGACTGTGTAAGCTGCATTCCACTGCCTATTTTGCTATGATATTTGGCATAGTATATACATGTTTGAATAAATATAAACATGGGACACTTGTGGCATCTGAGACGTACAGGCTGATTCATTACTAGCGCCAGGTAATAGCCGATGAGCGTCTGTACTGCGGCGCTAAGAGCGACCGCTAATGGCCGCTATATTAACCTGGCCGCCATTGATGAATCTGAAGTTTGTCAGTGGTTACAAAGCCACTGTACATTCGCTCACCCAAATCTATTGGTGTCTGGGCGTTTTTATGCTGCTTTTATGCTTAAATTTGATTTAATGTTATATTGTCAATGATCACATTAAATTTTGTTTGTTTTTTTGTGTGTGTACTGCTTGAATGTTAAGTTGGAATAAAAATTTTTGGGAAAAAGACAAATTTTTTATTAAAAATTATAAAAAAAGCCAAACATGGGCAAAAAACTATGCCGCACAGTGGCAACCCTAATTCTCCCCACCCTATGGCTTTTTCTTCTTCCCCTGCAGCATTAGTCTTGTCCTTCGGACATACTGCCACAGTCTGCAAAGCTCCATTGTGCAAGCTGTAGGGAGAAAAAAATATAAATAAGTTCCACAGTTCAAAATATACAGTATATACCTATGAAAGGGGAAAAATTAGTTTTAGTAAGTAATATGATTTCAAACTATTTTGACCCCTAAACAAGGGGCAAGTTTATCTAAATAATAGATGCCAAAATAATAAAAACTGGCCCACCATTCTATATTATCCACCCTAGTCTAACATTAGAAACTACCTTAACTTACCAAATAAGACCTACTTAACCAGCAGAAGACTGTACTTTCTGTCTTGCTCAAGTACTCCTGTCCCTTTTTATTTTTAAATCCTTCACCTATTCAATTTATAGATTGTGAAGTTACAATAGTAGGAGTATTAGAAATCCACAACATAATCACCGGCTGCCTGTATAATGTTCTGTCAAGTAACATTAGCAAGGCCACCAAACTAGCATGCTTACATGCAATTATGACTGAGGCTTGCAAATATATCAAATATATATAATATATATCTCCATGTCTGATAGTAAACAGCAGACTGTGACTAACATTTGTACATGGTCATGGACACAGACATATTTGTGTAATCAATGTATGATGTTGAATTTAGGGCACTCACCATCGCAGCTGTGGCTTGGGCCCATGCTGCTGGATGTTCCTGGAGCTGGGGTGGGGAGAATTAGAACGGGCTCCGTCAGTGTGGAAACATCTGTTATGATAAAAAAAACAGAAACAATCATAAGAACTATGTATTTGATGTTGTTAATAGGCCTCAACATGCATTAGTTTGAATGATAACATAAACATACTTGTGGGTATATACTTGGCCATGTGTTTGTTTAAACAAACCAACTTTGGCTAACACATGTTCTGGGCACATCAGATTAGGATCTTCATAACCATATAAGGTATTTGGCTGAAAAATAAGGGATGACCCAAAAGAACCCCCCCCCCAAGTGCTTGACAGAGTCTTATTACTGCACACACCAAAATTAGTAATAAAAAATATATGTATTTATTAGTTCATTAAATTCCAAGACATTACATCAAAGACAAATTGTTAAAAAACATATAAAACAAACTAAAACATATTCTGCCAGGAGGGGGCGCTGATTTACTTTGCTGTCATATGGAATAATGTGAATATTCAGTGTAATTCATAAAAAAGTATACTAATAATATTAAGAATTACCAAGTAGCCACCCTCCAGACGATTCGCCAGACTTAAAACGGCCATAGGGTGGGGAATTCATGATATGTATCATGGGTGGAGCCCGAAAATCCAGCCATCATGCTCATAAACCTTAGGTCAGGGCCCGCAACACACTGGACATTGATGGAATGTCCCATCTTACGGTTCCTGCACAAAAGACAAAAAACTCACCAGTCAAGAGCAAAACTACATTCAAGCCCACCTACACTGACAGAACAGATGCTAAGGAGGAAGGGACAGCCACTGGTAAGACTGTATTCTTTGGCTGAGTATTAAAAAGGGAGGCCATAACTTGTGTGATGAAAAGGACAAGGAAGTGCTCAAATACATTATGCCTTAGGGACTACTAGTTGAAAGCAGAGATTGAGGTCCGCTTTACAGGATCCAATACAATGCAAGGTGAATATACACACTAAATATGGGGAAGCTAGTCTCCAAAAAAAATTAACTACATTGCATGAAATGAAGGAGGCAAAGAGGAAATAAAGACATAAAGATACTAATCACTGCCATGGGCAAGCAATCAATCGCACCCATAATGTTAGGAATATCGTCCAGCTCGTAAAATCTAAACTTTACTGTAGAGAAGCAACTACCCCTTATGATCAATGATAATACAGAAGAGAACATGGGCAGTTTCTGTTAAATTGTCTTAGACTGGTGAAAAGGATTGTTTACATCTCAGTAACACACAGAATGTGTTTCTGCCCTTCTCGGAACTGAAATATTTTTAAACCTTCATTATTAAGAGCAGGGTCGGCTCCAGGTTTATGTGGGCCCCTGGGCGATAGTCTCAGTGGGCCCCTTGCAGTGTGGTATAACACTCCATACATGGTGATAAAGTTGCATGTATGCTGAATATTGCCAAAGAACAGAAATAAAAGTAATAGAAGGAATTACGGAAAGAAAGTACGAAAAAGATAGGAAGAAATATAAAAATAAAGAACAAAGGCAAATGTCTGAATGAAGAAATAAAATGAATGATAGAATTTGAGAAAGCATGAAAGGAATGACAAAAAAAGAAAGAAAAGGAAAAGCAGAATGAGCAGATAAAAGAAAGAAGCAATGGCTAGATGGAAAGAAAAAAAATAAGGAACTAGCAGAAATAATAGAAGGAAGGAAAAAAGAAAGGAAAGGAAATGAATGGCATTATTAACAGATGAAAGAAAGGAAAGAAGCCCCTGGCTGACCATTAGTCCTGGTTACTGCATGGCCCTGTGTCTTGCATAGGGTAGATGGAATGAGGTGGACCCTCCCAAGGTGCAAGGGCCCTGGCACCTGCACGGGTATGCCCAGTGCTGACGCCTGCCCTGAGTATCCTACTAGGAAGCATCAGTGCTTGGTTTTGGGAGAGCACTAATAGAGGGGTTATTTAAATGGTAGCATTAATTAGTTAGATTTGGGACAGGTGTTTGGTGTAAACAAAAGCATGGCAGCCCTAACCTTTTAAAAAAAAAAAAAATAGAAATTAAGATATCAGATGCCTATAAGGAAATTTCATGCAAAATCGTAATACCTTCTATCTATTAGAGAAAGAATTATAAAACATATTCAAATATTTTATAAAGGAAGAAATCAAAGAAACACTGTCTGTCTGCTTTATTGCCATTGAATAATATATTCCAGTTTTGAGACACAAGAGCAATGACCCTTTTCACTAGATGGTCTCCTGTAGTGTTCATCAGCTGATTAGTATGATTTACATGAGAGGTGCAGACTTCAATTCTTGCATTAATGAAGTTTCACAAATTAGCTTCAAATATTGCTCATAACTCTCGTCTTTGCATAGTTATAAAATTGACAAGGTTCACCCTTTTAGTTAAAGGGGTTATAATGTACCAATCTCCTGTCTGTCTCTTACACCTTTGTCATATGTTACTCTTAAATCAGGAGCAAATCATGGATTGGATGAAAGCTCCTGCACTGTAGAAGGTTTTCTCCAGTTGTTCGTTTTAGTAATGCATGGTCAAATAATTAGGGACAGAGTGACAGGAGTGTTAATAGAGAAGGAAAGAGAAAGGGACCCTGGCTGTTTGTAGCTCAAAGCTTGGCTTGGGCACAAACTTGATCTGGCTCTGATTATACTGATTATGGTATTAAGATTTCCTTATTATATCCATTGTGCTCAGCATTCACATGCCATTGGGCATAACATGATAGTGACCCCATGGCAGTACAAGCATAAAAGTCACAAAAACAAGAAAGGCAAAAGGATAGTACAGGAAGTTAAAGTTCAAAATAAGACAACCTTAATGTTAGTACAAAAATCAAAGACCCAAAATTATGTGTCATGCTTCAGGCTGGAATAACTAATAAGGGTTCATAATGATGAGCCATCATTGTAATTCACTATAAACAATTTAAAGTGGACCAAAGTGCACCCTGGAGTCTATGAGACTACAAGCCAGGCATACTCACCCCCCCCCAGGGCATCCAGATTCGGGATGGCATGATTCCAGTGGCTGGCATTCCAGTGGCCGACATGACACCTGACAGTACTGGTGGGTAGCATGCCATATGATTTGGCCGGATCTTGCCGGTATCTGGAATGAGGCAAACCGATTAAAATCTAGCTGTAGAACCAAAGCCAATCACTGCTCATGGTTCTTACTTTTTTAGATCTTGCTTTTTCTGGATGGAGATGCTACAGTATATATTTGAACTACAGTTATCTACAGAGGTTCAATTTCTCCCCAGGGGCTTCCACCACACTTAATTTTGCCCAGGTAAAAGCAGTAGGTTTATAGAAAAAAAAGATAATTTAAAAACGTTTGTTCAGATGTTAACACATATGGATTTTTGCTTGTATAGCTGCTTGTCTAGAGTTGTACTTGCACTCATTCAAACAGAATCAAGTTAAAGGTTTGCTCACTCTTTTAGCACTGCTATTTACTGGTTGTAGGTGGAACTGTATATTGTACTAATTAAAAAATACTTCATTATAAAGGTGTTTCAGTTTATTTCCACCATGCTTGAACCACATAATTTTATACTATGGTGAAGGAATTATATAGTTGTAAATAAGACCATGACAGAGCCACTTCTTTGATTAATACTGAAACATATGCTTGGCCTGTTGTGAAAACCTTTCAGAGTGTTGCAGACACTGTAAACCAGGTCTGGTACTTCATTTCTTTGTCAGTTAAATGGAAAGGCATTTTCCATGAATGTCTTATAGAATGTCCTCCACTGAGTTGCGTACAACTGACCTGTGTCACTGCCATTTCAAAGTTTGCCCTAGTTGGGTTAACCAGTAAATTGAGAATTTAAGGCAATTTTTTAGCAGGCTCTGACGCAAGTCCAAACTTTACAGAGGGCCAGGAGGAAAAAAGATAACAATTACACCGTAGCTCATATCTTATCTTCATTCTAAAAGGAAATATTAATTTGATGTCATTAAAACAAAGCTTTAAATCAAAGGTGGCAAGCTTTAAACGACTCTTTCGGAATAACTCATCTAAATCATTTATAGTTTAATCGGCCCCATTATAAATATCCTTCAGAGCTGCATATGTAAAGTGGGAAAGGCATTGAAATAATCAATGAATTTCAGATTAATGTGAGAACATGAGATAAAGAAAGGTCACACTGCCCGGGTATTGTCTTCCCTCTTAATGAGCCTGATATGAGGACAAAGTCATCTAAGGAACATGGAAAACTTTACATCCTGGCCCCAAAGGGGTTCAATTTAAATGTTACTGTATTTATGTTGCCTCATACAGGCCTTTCCCCAAAAATGAGGGGAGGGGGCTATTCTTGTTTAAAAAGATGACAAATGTTAACTAGTGTTGACCTCTTGTCAAAAATGAGTCCACTAAGAAGCACACCCCTGGGGTATCCCCAGTTGGTATGCCATAAAAGGTGAACGATAAAAGGAAGACCACGTAAAGTCCAATAGAAAATACTCCTCCTTGGTCAATCAGGATCGGAAGCCGCATCTGGTTTGCTGCTCTCCTAGAGACCATTTTAGCCTGCTGGGCCAGCATACACTCAAGCGAAGAGGGGAAGAGTAAATTATTTCACACCCAATCAGTCAATCAATCATTGCCCAATCAATCAATGCCAACCTATTAAGTTATTGTCTAAGTTTGGAAGGCAATCGGCCTGATTCAAATCCTCTCTTCACACATTTCTGCATGAGAGAATGATTTTATTTGGGCGTGTTTTTTGTCCAAATTAGCTGTTTTGTGGGGCTTTACGGTAAACATACGCCCATCGGAGTATTCGCCATATTATTCTGGTCGATACCTAGATTTTTTGTTCATGCAAACTTAATTTTATGGGTTTACCTTCCAGAGCTTTGGAATACCCACAGTTGCCTGGATATCGCTCAGATGTCCGATCAGCAGGTTTTTGAATTGATCCAACTGAACTGCCTTTCTCTTGAGAAGCTTTACTCAGAGTATGGAAATACTCATGGAAATATGACCAAATTGGTTGGCTGCCTTCAATTTTTAGCAAATGGCTCCTTCTAGAGATTAGGGGCACTGTCAGTTGGCATGTCCCAGCCTTTGGTGAGTGCCTTGACTAAATTTCTCAATGGCATGGCTGTCCTGCAGGAGAAATTCATCTCTTTTCCTGACAGCATGGCAGCCTGGAAAGTGGTGAGGTTGGGTTTTTTCAACATTGCAAATATGCCAAGTGTTATGGGCGCCATCGACTGCATGTACGTGGCCATAGTTCCCCCAGCTATGTTTTGGTATGTTTAGGGCCCCTTTTGCCCCCTCTCCTGCCTTTATACTATGCCTCAGCTCCCCTAAACCATCTTCCTTGTGTCCTTGTTGTGCCTTTGTAATTTTTGAATTTTTATTTGCAATTAATTACTTGAAGCCACTCTATTTACCTTCTGATTGTTTGGCTCTATTTCAGAAATCACTTTGGGACTGGATCTTCATTATTTCATCGTTTTGGCCGGCTTCCCAGGCTCATCCCAGGATGCATTCATCTTGCAGAGTTCGAGTTTATATACCCGTTTTGAGAGTCACACTTCCACTTTTTTATCCACTGTAAAGTTATTTTGCCTTTTTTGTTGTGTTGTCCATCTATACTGCCTTCTGTTTTCCTTGATTGCTCAGTGGTTTGCAACACTAACACTAGTTGCCTCCTACAAAATGTGTTTCCCACTGGTTTCACTTAGGACTTGGTTTATGCTGTTTGTGTGTTTTGGTCATTAATTGATGTTAATAAGGGCAATCCACAGCCCTCTAGCTTAAATTTCATTTTAGTGCATAAGCCCATTCACTACACATAATTATATGGGCACTCGCATGATTAGAGCCTCCATCTTGGGCCGCATCATACCTTCTTTGTTGTTACGTAAGCCTGTGTACGTACCTTGCTGAGAAATGTGTCACTGTTCAATGCCTGGCTAACAGGCTTTTCTGAAAGACACCAGAACAAGGCTATCAGATAAGCTTCCGGAGTTGGCCGGTACAGTGGTATCCAGAGAACAGCCCTAATTGTTGCAGAGTGTGAGTGCTAAGTGCAGCAGAGTCAAATCCAGATAGATTTGTGGTGCAACAGGAACTGGCTTTACTGGAACATGAGTGCAGTAAAAGAAGGTCACCTTACATGGAAAAATAACCTAAACAGGAAAAAGGCGATCATAGAGATCACCTGAATGTACAGGAAACACAAAATAGATTACACATAGATATTTGTAACAGTGCAGTAAATTATCTGTTTTGTCCTTCATTTTTGTGTGTTTAGTCCATGGTCTGTTTGCACACGCTGGCTTGTAAGCATGTGCGCCCACTCATTTTTTGTAAGGTCAGGATGGGCGGCAAAAAATGCACATACACAGGCAGTGCAGCTGAACTAAGCCATGCCCTGATGGATGTTAGTGCCGGACCATGTTGCCACAGCCCCCCTTCGAGCACACACCAGCACACACTCAGCCAAAGCCAGCACCACCTCAGCTAAAGTCAAACCAGTGCTAGAGCAAGCCAGAGCCACACCACTTGCATCCAAAGTGCTAGGGCAAGCCAGAGCAGTGTCAGAGAATGTTCGAGGCCAAGACAGAGCAGTTTGAGGCAAAGACAGAGCAAACCAGAGGTGGAATACCCCACAATCTGGAATTTATAGCTGCAGAAGAAATGGTGTATGGCCTGTTCAATCCAGCAGCACTCCAGGGGACCACTGACTCTGACATGCATGCTGCTGCTGGAAGTGGTAAGTTGTGGCGTCATTTGGGATGTTGTGTCAAGTTTGATAGCAACCTCATTTTAATGCCCAAGTTCAGGATACCAGCACGGCCTAAATTTTCTGCCTGGGCCATAACACACAGGCTGGGCAACCAGTTGAATCTTGGAATAGTGCCACATGCAACCTTTAAGCCAAGTATTGACCTTTAAATGCATGTGTATGTGCCAGACCTTGCTTACTTGTACTACGTGAAACCAAATGGGATAGCCATTGCTTAGCCACACAAGGTATGGGCCTTTACTAAGCTTATGCCCTATTCACATTGCAAGGATTAACAAGTACTGCATGATCAAGGATAGCACCGATGGAAGGCTTGGATCTGGTATGTGTCATTTGGCCAAAGTGTGGACCCCTGGATCCCCATGCAGCCCTATTTTTGTGTACTGTGTGTGTGGCAGTAGAGAGCTAACTTATTTGTCTGGCTCTACAGACCCCTGCTACTGGCTGCCATACAGGATCTCGAGGAGGATGATCCACAGCATCTGCCTCCACAAAAACAGCAGCATCAGTACCCTCTGCAGCAGAAGTTGCCTCCCCAGCACCCTCAGACACAACAGCTGCCACTGCAGCAGCATCTGCCTCAACAGCTGCCACTGCAGCAGCAGATGGATCCACAAATCGATCTGAAGCAGCAGCATATGCCTCCCCCACTCACTTTGCAGCAACAGCTATATTCACAAATCCATCTGCAGCCGCAGCTCCTTCCAACACTCCCTATGCAGCAGCAGCTGTATCCACAGCTCCAGCATGACTAATATGAATGCTGATGATGATTTCCCATCACCCACATCAAGCACAACACATGCGGAAAGGGCAAGCACAGCTCCTGTTGCAAGTGTCGCTACTCGGGGAAGAGAACGATGGCCATATACCCCTGTTGAGGTGGGTGCAGTTGATGGAGGTGGATTGACGAGCAGATAGCAGAGCCTTCATGCAAAGCACAGCCTGGTACCACCAAAGCATGCGGAGACACATAATGCTGCTCTACCATGACCTCCAAGCAATAGTGGGGGAACAACAAAACAGCAACCAGCAAAGGGAGACACTGATAGCACAGTGGCAGTGGATAAATGACAACCTGGCGAACATGATGCTACTCCGAGAAGCCAGAGACCTACCAGATGTTGCAGGCCACCCACCCTAGAAATAAGGAAAAATACATTTGGTAGAGATTTTTTGGTTGGGTTTTTGTTTGGGAATCTGTAGCCTATGAATATGGTCAACATTGTTCCAATAAAAAGTTGTATGTCAAGAGTTTTGTGACTAAAATAAACAAAACAAGCTGATTTGGTAATTCAGTTTAAGCTCATAGAATACATTAAAAGAGGGGGTGAAGTTTACAGAACCAAAAAATGGGCCAAGGCTTGCCTCAAATCAAAATTTACATATAGAAATACATACATAAACACAACACAAACATACAACCAGAGAACGAACTAAACAAACAGATTAGCTTAACTGAAACACGACAAGGTGGTCTCGGACAGACTGGTCAGAGGCACTCTTAGGAGAACCTTCTCCAGGAGGGAAAAATTGTGCAGTACCATGTACACCATGATGATTTTGATTATCGCATTATCACCTGCAAAAAAAAAGGGAAGTGGGATGCATCCACAAATACATGAGTTCAAAAAAAAGCAAGAAAAGAGTAATAATGACACTTACCAACTAGCCACCCGCCGGACAACTCGCCAGACTCCGTTTGTGCATACAGGCTGGAATTCCGCAGTATGTAGGCGTCATGGGTGGAGTCTGGAAAGCCAGCCATCACGCTCAGGAACTGGAGGTCAGGACCCGCCACACTCTGCACATTGATGGAATGACCCATATTACAGTTCCTGCACAAAAGACACAAAGCACACAGGTCAAGAGCAGAGCAGCATTCAAGCACACCAACACTCACAGAATAGATGCTAAACAGAAAGGGACAACCACTGGTAAGACTGCCTTCTTTGGGTGAGTAAGAAAAAGGGACTTGGTAGATTGTGTAATGTGGGAGGCCATAACCTGTGTGAGCTAAAGGAAATTGACATTGGCTAACTTAAGAGTGAAGCAGCCACAGGGAGCAAGGGGCAACTAGTTGGGGAGGTTGAGGTCCACTTTTCAGGAGGCAATACAATGCAAGGGCCAACCCACACTAAATATGGGGAAGCTAGACTAAAAATAGATGTCACTACATGGCATGGAATTAATGATTCAAAGGGAAACCAAACAGATACCTAAAGAGATATTCATCTGCAACCAGTGGCACCAGCACCACATGCGTACAGTTGATCACACCCATGACACTGGGCATATCGGCCAGCTCATAAAAACCCAAATGAAGCACATTCCAGGCTACCATGGTGTAAGGGAAAGATATATACTTGTCCACCAAGGTAGCTTGGGACATGCCCACAGAGAGGGCGCTCAGCCTCTGGAACGAACCATTCACCATAAATTGAAGACAGCCAACCAATTTGGTTATGTCTACATTTGCATGCCCCTTGCTTGAGGTGGGGGCCAACCATGGCCACAACCTACAATACAGTTTCTCAAGGGAACCATGGTTCAGTCAATAGCTCAATGGCATGCATGCGATCGACATTCACATGCAGCCGATGCAATCAAAGCTCTTATAATCGCCTTTGGCCTATTGAAGTCATGGTTATGGTGTCTGGACCACACAGGGGGCATCCCCCAATACAAGTTGTTCAAATCATCATGGCCTGTATTGCCCTCCACAATTTTGCCCTAACGGAGAGGGTATTGGCAAAGTGGAGGAGCCAACCCCTGCTGCAGCTCCCAAGATACATGGCCTACTGTATTCCGGTACCCAGAGCTGTGCTGCCCAATCTGTTCACCAGCACTTAGTTGACAACTCTTTTTCATAATTTGTGTTGATGTATTATATTTAGCCTGGTTTTTGCCCAGTTTTATGTTTTGGTATGTGCAATTAAAACAGCCAAAACAAGTGGAGCCTTTTATTTAGGGGATATATCTACAATGCCCCCCCTCCATAGGTGGATCAAGGGCAACACAGTGCACAAAATTCAGCAAAATAAATGTTTGCCTCCATTAGCCAGGATTAGGGTGAAGTGGCCTGGTTTACACTCTCTGCTAGTTGGCGTGCCTCAGGCAGTGGGCGCATACTGGCATTTTGCTGGTTTGTCTCTATTATTTGGCCCAGCAGCACCTCCAATGTTCAGTTGTGGCGCTGCTGCTCCTCTACCACTGCATTCATGCCCTCCTGGATCTTCCTGGTGATACGGCATACCACTTTAAAATAGCAGGTGGAGTTGCATCTAAAAGTGTGGCTATTGGCCCACTAGTTTGCCTCCATGATTTGGCACCGCTTTAACAAAGGCAAGTGCCGTCTGGCTACAGGGCAGGGCTGACTTCCTCCCATCCCTTCTCTGGAGGTGGTGTGCCTGCTGTTGCCAGACTACTGCTGTTCACCAAGGTTGGGGAGGTGGGGTTTGCCAAAAGTGGCAGGTGTTGCAAGCAGCTGGAGGTGGGATATTCGTTGTGCGGTCCACACTTTCCTGGCTGTCTTCCTCAAGCTCCTGTATTGTATCCATTAGAGGTGCAGTCTGTGTTTGAGAAAAAGAATTAATAATTATTGAGTCCCTGAATGTGCCCACACAGTCCCAAAAAAGCTTAACATAATGTGAGGTCAGCCGACTCCTCCACCCTGCCCCTTGGCCTTGGTTCATTATGGACACACAATTACATCATCAGTGTCAGTGCTCCCCTCACTGGGTGGGTGCCTTCTGTGTGGCCATGGCCTCGATGGTGGGTCAGGGGCAGCCAAGGTAGATGGTGCAGCTGCTGGCGCAGGAGTTGCCTCTTGAACAGTGGTAGCTGCTGGCTAGTTGTTTGCAGCAAAGCCATAGGAAAAGCAATGGCAAGGTCAAGCCACGGTCAAGGTCACTTGTATGGAATCCTTCCAATACTCCACCAGGGTTACACCCTGGGCACCACATCCACGTGGGGCCCAAACCACTTTGCTGTGAATTAAATTATCCGCCTTACATTAAAACAGTTGTCTACAACATTTGTGTGTTACTTGGCCCATCATGTGTATCCCAGGCCAGCCCTCCAAATGTGGGCATGTCTGTGCATTGTCATGTTGCTGTATTGTTTGGGTCCCTCCCCAACCCCCTGTGCCAATCGGCATATTGCAGCTAACTCTTACCGCTGATGGGCACATGTCAGTGCCTGCTGCTGATTTTCCTCCGGACAACCGTTTTCAGATTGTCCTATTTCTTTTTGGCCTGCTCGGCATCCTTGGGCTCAGGCCCTGTACCCATCACATTGCGGGCAATAGACGGTCATAATTTGCCAAAACACCATCCAGCAAGACCTCCAGCTGGGCATCATTAAACCAGCCACTCAGCTTGCCCTGGTGAGTTTGTGACTCTATCTGGTTGGCCGATGTTGGGTTCTGCTGGGTGGTGTGTTGGGTGGAGGGGGAGCCTCTAAGAGCACTACCAGGCCAAAAAGGCTGGATCGCAGGCTGCTGGCTGGGGAACAAGCAGACCCAGTTGTGAATGGTGGGGCCTTGGGCTTGGGCTGCGGGACCTGTGGTGTGGCTACCTCGGCCATGCCTGTGTTCCTGGCTCTGGGGGCTGTGGTATCACCTATTGTGTGGCATACTGAGCTCCAACAGGAAAGAGAAAGTAAGTATGTGCAAGGACATGCAGACTACATGGGATGCCCTAAATGCCAGCAGGGGGGACAAAGGTAAGCATGTTTAAATACATGCAGACTACCATGGGTACATTGGTGGGGGACAGCAGGAAGCACCTTAAAATAGCTTTGAAAAACTAAAAAAAAACCTAATAAGTATGTGCAAGGACATGCAGACTACATGGGATGCCCTAGATGCCAGCATGGGAGACAAAGGTAAGCATGTGCAAATACATGCAGACTACCATGGGTACATTGGCAGGGACAGTGGGAAGCACCTTAAAATTGCTGGGAAAAACTAAAAAAAGGCCTACGCCAGAAAGCTACGGACGGACCTGACACACCGATAACAATGGGATCCAAAAGTTACGTCCAAAAACAGATAAAAATGCGGCTTCTAGACTACTTCAGCTGCAAATGACATAAATGCCCGGCTAAACCGTATGCATACACAAAGCAAATATGGCCACGTAAGCATCAACAAACCTTTCTCGCAACACCGCTGTAAATGATACCAGCATTCGCAATTTCCCCGTTTCCAAGATCAGTTTGCGCAAAATATACACAGGCAGTCTCTGAATCAGGCCGTATGTTTTTCACCCATGGCTCCCATATTTTGATGGTATTTATAAGTACGTGGTTCAGCTTTATCAATTGCTTTCATTAGGTAAAATAGTGCTTTGCTATAACAGAAAGTATTTACTTGCTACATATAGGCCAAGATTTACTCATGATTCGAAACAATAGGCAGAGACATGCAAATCCTCTCTGTGAAATCTCAAGCACCACAAAGGAGCCGGCTAGAAATGCATTGAAGGAGTATATCTTCTAACAATACCACAGCCATCATTTCCTACTTGTGGACAATTTTTGGGGGGCTGATGGCTGTTTGGTGAGTTAGCCCTGAGACTACCAACTAAGGATATGTCACTAAGGTAGAGAAGACTAGAGTTGAGCCAGAGCAGGGGACGTGCCCTTTGGCAAGATAGTCCCCAGTATCCACCATTTGGTACTCCTCAATGCCAGATACAATAGATCCAGACACCATAGCATGTTAACTGGTGTAGGAGCCCCTTGGACCCCTTACCAGTTCACAAACAGTTAAAAATGACAAAAAATACAGTTTAAAAAAAAAAGAAAGAACTTACCATTGCCGCATCTTTTTTCAGCTGTCCTCTCTGTAGAGGAGGAGCCTCTGTGAAACCCCCATGTGACTAATGACATCACTGATGGGGAGGGAAATGTAGGAAAATGTCCCATGCTAGGCTTAATATAATGGGCTAAGAGAAAAAAGTTATAAATTGCTTTAAAGAATCCTTAAAGCGGACCTTCACTCTGAATAAGAGTCTATCTTATATGTTTCCCACACCCTGTGCATACAGATTGTCCATATTAAAAATCATCCTACCTGCATCTACTGCATGTTATGAGCCTTTAAACATCCAAGATGGCGGCTTATGGAAGCCGCCATCTTATCAGGCAGCCTGCAAACAGGAAGTGCATCCTGACTGTGCTGCTCTGCATTCTGGGACTGCTGACCGTTACCTGACCCCAGCTCTGCTCTGTCTGAGCAAAGCACAGCTATAACCCGCCCCCCTGTACCTTATCTCTCCTCTCCTCAGTAAGTGTGATGCTTCTGAGTCAAGATGGCAGAGCCCGTATCCTAAATTCCTGAACAGAGTTGCAGCCCAGTGGGGGAAAGAATAATAAGTTAGTGACTAAAAACGTAAAATATATTAATTTTAGATGCTGGGGAACAGTTTGGGCTTTTCATTAAATCATGCTGAAGGTCCGGTTTAAGTATATTTTCCAATCTTTCCACAGCCATCATGCCCTGGTTGTGGAATAGTTTTTCATTGAAGTATTAATCTGCATAGTTTTAAAATCATTATTAATACCCCGTGTACAATTGACATCTATCATCAGTGTGTTTTACAGTACTGTACAGCTTTGATTATTTACAACAATAAGGAAGCAAATCCCTTGTATTACCCCTTTCTGTTGCTGTTTTAACATCCAGCTAGTCTCCTCTCTAATTTGTAGAGCATCCTGCTGGCCAGATATTGTTTCTCCCTCGGAGCTTGGTCAGCAACTAAACAGAATCCCTCGATGTACATGTATAACAGAGATTGCTGTCACTTCAAGATTTATTTGGGAAAATGATGTAACAAATGCACTTAACAAATAATAAAAATGATAACAAGCGATTGCGATCAAATGTGTTTTGAACATTATGCAACATGCTGAGATGTCTCAATTGTCATTATAATTTTGGTACAAATTGAGCATCATATGGGATTACGGGCAGACCTTGCCCAGGACGTTGGCATTGGATTTGGCTGCACTTGCTCTTTAACAACTGGCCTTCATTACAATGTTAATGTCAGGAACAGGAAATTTGGCTGGGGGCTCCGGTTTGTGCTAAAACAAAAACTTTGCAGTTTAGCTTGTGTTGTTTAATAATCTAATAATCAGCTAAAACCAGTAATGTTTCAGAGTCCTATGGCTCCTATCCATATTTTATATTGATTTTATAGACAGAGTCCCCTGTTATTGGATTTATGCAACGCCATCCCAAAATGGCCCTAGGCGACTCTCCTAACGGCACTGTAAAAGATGGCAGGGCAGCTTGCCTTGGGAGGCCAAGCCAATGGGTTTGGCACTTGCTTTACCCATGTTTGCTCTCCACCAACTGGCTGTATTGCCCATTTAGTGTTACAAAGAGAATACTTTGGCTGGAAATATAAGTAATCAGTATATTTGTACTATGAGCCTGTAACATTTTGCAATTTAACTCCTGCTGAGAATGAATCAAACCTCTGATAAATGGGAATTACTATGCAATCTATCATTTTAGAAGCAAAACAATCATGATATAAAATGCTCTACTTGAGGTTGTTCTTAGACATTTTAAAGACCATAGAAAGGTTTATATCCCATTTGACTCCACTCCACCTCCACTGCTTACTTACTAGTAAAACCCACATTTTAAAAAGGATATTGATGTCTAGAGATATGATGCATAGATCTGGTCTGAAGCAGTTTCTATAATTTGGGTATGGTTTTGGGCATATTACCACCAACCACTACTTGGGTTGCACATATGGGCTGCCAATCACCAAAACCATGTAAAAAAAAAAACAAAACAAAAAGGTATTTAAAGTGCATAAGAACACACGACAATGCACATGCATGTTTCATTATTGTTTGTAGCAGTTTTGTACTTAAGGAGCAAAGTATGCTTGTTGAGTACACCTTATAGGCTCTCACACACCACCAGTGGTACTCTGGAGGCCTGGAAACCCCTGGTCTAGATAGAAGAAGGTCAGTAGTGGTGTAGCAGTTCAGAAGTAGGAATATATAAGAGCAGTAAGATGATAGCTGTCATAATGCCATAGTGATGAGAGAATCTTCCAAGATTCATTTTAGTTCCAATCCAGCCATATTATGATTTTTAGTTCATCACAAAATTTGGAAAAATGTGTGGAGTTTAGTTATCAGTACTATCAATTTAACACACTACAGTATAGGCTGAGATCCCCATAGCTTGGGGGTCATGGCAGCAGGTCCCCAGCCATGAGATACCTGCATGATCTTCAGCATGGGTGCTGAGCACTTGGACTAGAAAAAAACTAGCAGGTAGCACAACATAGTCCAAAACACCTAGGTACCGTACATACTTAGTAGGTCAAATCTATTGGTGGGGATAGGCATGAACAAAAATTATTTGTGAGTGTGTATCTTCAAAAAGAGGTGTCTACACCGGTCAGACATTAGTAGTGGTTGCAAATTGAACAATTTTCCCCACCAAAGAGGGCCCCTGCTTTTATCTACCTGGAGATCCAATCAGAGCTGCTCTTGGTATGCCACACTATTGGCTGGTGAGAAGCTAGTCACAATGTTAACCCATCCCTTTGTACTCCCATGGGAACATTAAATGATGATTCTGTGCACTCCTCCTTTTCACTGTAACTATATGCTGGTTAGTTGTATGTGGTGTGGAGGAGCTCCACACATTTGGAGAGACTGAATATTTAGAAAACCCGTTGACTGGTAAGTTTCTGGCCTGTGTGTTGAACACAGAAGCCAGGATTTTTAAAGTGTGGTTATTTTTTTAGAGATTTTTCAAGGCCTTTGTATTGAGGGATTCACTAAGGGATGAAATAGCACCTGCTGGGGTCAAGCAGCTTTTTCTTAGGCCCTTATTTAACAAGGGATAGCGCCAGGTAGCGAATGGTGAGCGAACGGTAATGACGCTCACCGCCACGAGAACGCCGGCTCCCCTCCGCAATCACACATTTATCAAGCCGATCCTGCTTAGCGACTGACAGAGCGCCAGATAGCGAATCATTCATCATTATTCCAGCCTCACCCCACAGCGCCAGCGAGCGACCTTGAACAGCGACAGGTATGACCTCTCGCTACCTGGCGCTCTCCAATGCATTTCAATGGAGCAATCTTTAAATATTCTTAATTAATTGCTATTAATGGTTTTTTTTTTTTTTAAATGTCAAAAATTCTGTGACCACTTCTGCAATGTTAGATATTTTTTTTAAGGTAAAAAAAAATAAATAAAAATTTGTGTAGAATTGATATTACAGGTCTGATATTAATGTATTCATATTACAAAATCTTTTGAAAAACATGTTTTTTTTTTACAAAAAATATGGTTGTTTGGGGGTTAAAAAACTACTTTTAACCCATCGCCGCAAGCGCTCTGGGGTTTAAACAAGCATTTCACAGCGCGAGAATTTTTTGAGCGTGATTTGTTAATGAATATGCTGGGAGCCGTTCGCTATGGCCATTCGCTGTCATGCGCTCCCATACAGCGCGGAACCTGTCAAACAGCGACTCCTAACCCCGTATTCAACATTACTGCACACCGACTGAGTCGCTGTCAACAACCGAACAACGGCCAAGCACAGCGAATACTAGCGTGCGCTGTGAAAATAACGCTACTGTCGCTACCTGGCGCTATTAATGAATCGGCCTCTTAGTTGTATCTAATGAAAAAACCTGTCACTTTAAGGAGCTGAGTGTCATGACCATGGCTGGCCTTGGGGTGTGTGAGGTGTGTGGTCGTGCAGGACACCATCCCAACCTCTCTGTAAGAGGGACCAGAAGCTTTTAATTAGACCAGCAAGCCTCTGCTTCAAACCCCCCCTCATCTCTCCCCTTTCATTTTTGCAGGTTTCTTTATCATTCATTTTTTACTTTTTACTTCTTCTCAAATTTCATTTTCCCCTTCTTTCTCTTTTATGTCATGATGCTTGCATTATCCTCTCTTTCTTTTTTTTCATGACATTTTTACATGCCCTCCATCTTTCTCTTGCCACCTTCCTCCAATCTGCCTCTCTTTTTAGCTTAATATCTTGCTCCCTTTTTACATCTCCCTTATTTTTTGTGTTACTTTCATTCTCTCTCGCATACTTTCTTACTATATCTCTCTCTCGCTTTCTTTCTCTCTCTATTTCTTTTTTATTTCTGCCCTTCTTTCGCTTTCTTTCTTCTAGTTTCTTCCTTCACATTTTCTATCCCTATCCAACTCTTGCTTTCTCTCTTTTTCTCCTCCTCTTTTCACCTTCTCTTCATAATACCTTCCTTTTTCATTTTCTTTCAATCTTTTGTTAACATTCTCTCATTTCCTCCCTGGTCCTCCTTAAGTCTTTATTTTTCCACATTCCGTCTTTCGTGCCCCATCTCTATATGTGGGTTAATTCATGGGGCAGTTTCATAGGACTAATACAGAGGCAGAACATGGCTTGTTTTCTGTCCTTTATACTCTGTGTTATCCTAGCTGAATAACCTAATACCTAACCTCAAAACCTCATTTTTTTTTACCTCTTGTCATCGATAGGAGATAATTATCTGGAATCTCTTTACACGGAGAAAGGACATGTAGTGGTTTTGAAATGCCACCTGATCACTTGTCTCCTTCTTCTTCCTCCAGTCATAACAGCGCCAAGGCAACTTGGCATCCTGCTCTAATCTGACAGGAAGCATTGATTTCTTTTAATTGCAAATGTTAAAGGCTCCCAGGACGGGCGTCTGTACTAGGGTTCACCGTTACATTTGACTTGTGACTCTGAATATTGTGGATTTTGTAGAACCAGCTTACATGGTAACTAGAAACTGACATGGGCTGCTCCGTCTTCGCTGAAATGTTCCATTTTACAATTTGGCTATTCTATTCTATGCTGTAGACTTTAATATACATTTACATATATGTTAAATATCATGTGGTTAAAGCAACTCTGTGCCAGGTAGGGTCCTGTCTTAGTTTCTTACACCATTAGTGAGACCTGCATGACTGGGCTAGTGCTCCATAGACCTTCAGCTGCCAACCAACCGCACCCTTCCCCAAATAACCTTCCAGACAACCATTTCTTTGGAATGATGGTATTTAAAGGAGCAGTATCGCAAAATTTGCATTTAAAAAGATAAATAATTAAATAGCCGCACAATAGCTTCTAACATGTGTATAAGTAATGTGGCAATAGAAAAAGGAAAAAATATATGCCTTTCTTTTAAATTGTATAATTACAATGGCTCAGTCCATTTGCTGAATAGGGGGATCTGCTCGGTTGTATTTAGTGAGCTGCTTCATTTAGCCCACTGGCCTCCTAGCAACACTTTACCTCAGAGGCTGACACTGTAATCAGTGGTAACGGCTGTGTGTGTGTGAGGTGCTGCTTTTGTTATGAGACCAGGTGACTCAAATGTGTAAAATCTATACAAAATAAACTAAACTGACTGAAAATGACTGAAATTCTTCTTTGAATAACTGTGCAGGAAAATCGAAAGGTATTAAAGTGGAACAAAACCCTGAGTGGCCGACCCTGAAGTCTATAAGACCCGGCCATTGACCTTGCCCCTTGGGCATCCTAAATTGGGATGCCCCACTGTGTGAAACGACCCCTGAATAACCACAGATCCCCCCATTTTTCTGGCGCGCTCACGCAGATAGTGATTTAGACAGGCCGGGCGGCCAGGAAGGTTACTACTCAGGCTCCCCATCTGCGTGCAAACAGAGCTGATTGGATGAGAGCCCGTGGATGCACTGTGGGACAGGGAAAGGTACGTTTTCACAGCCGAACTTGGGGATTTCACATATCAGGGCATCCCAAGTCGGGATGCCCCTAGGGGCACAAAACAAAACTCCAGATAGTGAAAATCCGGGGTTGGGCTTTGCTTAAAACACACAAAGCAGATTGAAACTGGTTGATGCATGGCGTACACTTCAACCCAATACTCGGGACTACACCTGCTACAACCGGGCACACAATGTGTACTCACGCATAGATTATATCTTTATCTCCCAACCACTTCTAACAGATGTACTTTCCTGTCTACACGGCTCCATAACATTGTCCGATCACGCCCCTGTAATATGCTCCATTGCCTGGAATAACGCACCCCGAGCACAGCGATTATGGTCATTAAATCGTAATATCTTAGATAAACCAGAGTTTAAAGAACAACTGGCAACCGCAATTACAGAATACTTCAACTTGAATGATAACCCAGACACCACAATACAATCCTTGTGGGAATGCCATAAGTGCTATATAAGAGGAATAGCCATCTCGATTGCCGCACGTCAGAAAAAAAAACAAGAGCAGATAATCAATGACACCTTAAGCAATATTACAAAACTGGAAAACAAGCATAAGATCTCCCTTTCAGACGATGCATACAAGCAGCTATGCATAGAAAGACAAAAATTACACGATATCATATCACTGGAAAAAACAGAATTAATGAGGAATCAGCTAAAAAAAAATTTAAACTTAGGTAAAGGCGGGAAAACCCTGGCCGATCATCTTACTGACCACAGGGCAAATAATTTCATAGATAAGATTTGCAATAAGGACGGTATTATCAAATACCTCCCAGGAGACATCGCCCGAGAATTTGCGGATTTCTACCGGGGAATCTATAATATTGAGGCCCCGAAAGAACTTCCTGACTATGATACCTTCTTTAAAACCATTAACACCCCTAAACTTAAGCAGGAAATATCGGATGAAATGGATAAGCCATTTACTCTGGAAGAAGTGGAAACTGCTGTATCACAACAAAAGACTGGCAAATCCAACGGATCCGATGGTTTCCCGGCAGAATATTTTAAAGCATTCCAATCACAACTATCGCCCTATATTCTTAGATTAGCAAATGATACCGATACGCAAAAACCTCTCCCATCAACAATGAATACTGCTATAATCCGACTAATTCCAAAACCTGGCAAAGACCTAAGTCACTGCTCAAACTACCGCCCAATCTCACTGATAAATATTGATGTAAAAATCATATCCACAATTATCGCAAACAGATTCCAAACATTTGCCCAAGACATAATCTCACAATATCAAACGGGGTTTATGCGAAATCGAGGCGTATACCAGAATATTGCCACTGCAGTATCTGTAATCAATCACATACAAACGCACAGTACAAAAGCGGTTATAATGGCTCTAGACGCAGAAAAAGCCTTTGACCGGGTTTCTTGGATCTTCCTCCAGAAATCACTAACTCACTTAGGAATTGGCCCAAACTTAGTAGGTAAAACCATGTCACTATACAAAAATCAGGCTGCCAGATTAAATATGAATGACATAATATCCGAACCGATAAATATGTCTAATGGAACCAGACAAGGATGCCCCTTATCGCCCATCCTCTTCAATTTGCATCTTGAGATACTGCTTAACAGCATATCTAACGACCCCGCAATTAAGGGTATCCCAATAGGTGGCAATAATATAAAATATCTTGCCTATGCGGATGATATCCTTTTAACACTACAGGATCCACTGTCATCAATTCCTAAAGCTCTTAATACAATTAAGGAGTTTGGCAGGTACGCAAATTTCAAACTAAATTATCAGAAAACGACTATAATGCCCTTTGCTCTCCTCAAGACGGAAATGGACATCTTAAAGCAGGCAGATAACCTTCAATGGGAAACTGTGCACCTGAAATACCTAGGAATAAACTTACCCAAATATCTGGACCAACTATTTAAGTTAAATTATATTCCCCTAGAAAAATTGCTAAAAGACCAGACGTCGAAATGGAAAAATTCTCAGTTAAATATTCTCGGAAGAATCGCAGCGGTCAAGATGTTTTTTCTACCTCATTTTCTGTATTTAGTGCAAAATATTCCAATACACATACCGCACCGCTTTATAAAACAATTAAATAAACAATTAGCAGCATTTTACTGGAATAATAGTCAACATCGTATAGCGTACAAAAATCTAACCAGGCAATCTGAGCATGGGGGGATGGGGGCCCCTGACCTTAACATATACTATAAGGCCGCCCAATTTAAAAGAGTGGATGAATGGCTAATAACTTACCAACATACAAAGTGGCCAGCTATCGAGTTATGCCCAGTATCCGTAGAGGAAATCACAGCATGCGATTATAACAGTTTAAAGGAAATAACACGGAATAATGAGCATATGAATCCCATAGTGAGTAATATATGCTCGACACTACTAGCATCCATGAAAGACAAAGCATTATTCCCATTCCCAGATATGATGCGATCATTAACTACCAACCTGGATTTTCCTCAGGGAAAACGTAATGTTTATATAACAAAATATAAACATATGTTTCATACAAGAATAGCACATATCTGGTCACCAGCAAGAGGGCTGCTGTTAAGAGACAACCCGCACGCATTCACCTTAATTCAACACCAAGTTGCCAGTTATATCAGAACACTGAACCTTCCATCAGAGAGCTTTAAACCAACAGCAATACAGGAAATTTTTATTGCTGTCAGAAAAAGACCAAATAGATTATCATTTTATTACAATCATATAAAGAAACTAACAACAAATATAATAACAGCGTATGCTAGGAAATGGGAAAGCGACCTTGGGACACGGATAGAAGAAGACGATTGGACCAACATTTATCATACAATCAAATTAGTCCAATCTCCATGCTTAAGAATTTTCTGCACTAAATTTATATCTCGCTTTTATTTTACAGCAGACTACAATGACAGTTACCCATCATACAATTGCTGGTGGTGCAGTCAGGCACCGGCAACCTTAAAACACTTATGGTGGGATTGTAAGTATACCAAATTTCTATGGCAGATTACTACAGAGAAATTGGAAAATATGATAGGGGATAAAGTAACTCTTACCCCAAGATGGGGACTATTGAATCTGTCCCCCAAGAGTTGGCCTGCAGAGAAAAGACGATTAGGGTCTGTGGTGATTTGGGCAACAAAAAAAATTATTACACTGCGCTGGGCTTGCACCGACCCACCAGACAAGGGGTTATGGTACAAAACTATAATAAAGGAACTCAAAAACGAGTTGGCTCTAACAAACTGGCCTATATATAGAGATCTGATAAACCAATTCCTAATAGGACTTGGTAATCAACTTAGTGACCATGGAATAAATTCCGTTCGGTTATAGGAAAAATAGGGGGGGAGGGAGAGGGGGAGGAAAATATAAGGGAAAAAAAAAAAAAAAAAAAAATTCCACGATGATCGAAACATTTCCACAATGACGAGCAAGTAACTCCGACTAGGCATGCCCACCACGATAAAGACGGTCGATACATGGGCTACCCCACATGTAGAAGGAGACACAAAAGCTGAGTGGAAAAAAAAAAAAAAAAAAAAACACACAAAGCTGAAAGAAAGATCATATGGAAAAATGTGTTGAGAAAAGAGAGAGAAAATAAAGTAAACTGAAAGATTCTGCAGCAGAGCCAACATGAAGGGAAAACTGTCAAAATCAGCTAAATGACTTCTAGAGCTTTTTTCTCTGTTTTAGATATATGAGTTCTGGCCAGGCAATGTTGCAATGTTGTTATCTTATGCTGGACGGCTGCCAGCACTGAACAGCTGATACTTTGATACATTGTTTCCCTCTCTCCTCAGCGTGGAACAGGCCAGAGTGTCGGGCTCCGACACTCAGTGGACATAAACATGAGCTATTAGTCTCCAGCTGCACAACACATACATCATTTTTTTCTACATTTGTAATTCTTACTCCACAGCTACATTCAAAGTACCATTTAAATATAAGTCACCAAGAAAAGTTTGCGATACTGCTCCTTTAATTGGCCACAGCCTCAACAGAATAGTAATAAATAAGTGCAAACAAAGTCCCCCATTCCTAATCTGGGTCTGAGATTTCCACCACAAATGAGCTAGCAAAAGAGAGGGAGGGGAGACAGGCCATAAGGCTCCGATACCTCCCAATCCTGAGAAAGCAGAAGCAGATTATGAGTTCGGCTGCATCCCTCCTAGGCCTGGGAGCTCAACTGGGCTAACCACCAGGATCCAGCTCACCACCTTTTGCCCCTCCCCTTCAGCTCAGACACCTAACCTCCTGGCCGGTTTCAGCAGAAACAGATGCATAATAGACTCCTCCTGTTAATCATTTCCATGCTATCTCAGACCTGAACTTCAAAGAGGGGACTGCCCAACGGCTGTGACAATAAAAAGCACACATACCTAGAAATCACAGTAACTAAAAACATATAAATAACAATCTCCGTGATATACACGCATTGACATAAAATCACCATAAACCATAAACATCCATTTATACATAAATACATACATACATACAACTTTTTTTTCTTTAATTTTTTTATTATTACTAAAAAGTTAACAAAATGCAGTGCAATACCCAACCGTCCTTCCACTGTGACCAATTAAACTATTCCATCACCCAAATAGAGGGTGGGAAAGCTTGTTCCAGGAGGAGATCGGGGGCCAAAGAGGAAGGGGAGGGGGCAACCAAGCCCCTTTATACTCCCCCCTGAAGTCACTTCCCCCGATCTACCCCACATTAACATGGCTGGTCAGCTTCTGGAGGAAGCACAGACCATTCATGGAGCTCCAGTCTTAATGGGCCGACACCCTTCTTTACAGAGATTTCCTATTGAAGCTCTATCCTGGTTTTCCCCAAGCCTCTCCTCAAGGCCATGTTTTGCAGATCCTCACTAAGATTCACAGGTGAAGTGATTAGTCTGCATGTTAATCCCCAAGAAGGGAACAATTTGAACAATAAGGGACAGGGAGACATGGACTCAAAAGAGGGACAATCTTTCCAAATAAGGGGAGGTACTGGCTTATATACTGCATGTATACAGTATATATAAGTACATGTATGTATGTATGTATGTATGTCTATATATACAGTATGTACAAATTCAGAGGTTCAAATTTAGTGATAACAGTATAGTAAAAAAAATATATTACTTCCTCTATACCTTTCCAAAGACTAGCAACATAGGCCATTTTAAATTGTGGCACCCCAGTTTGCAGTGTGACCCAGCTTACCCATTCACTGGACACACCAATACTCACCTCTTATACATTCCAGTGAACACGTGACTGCCGTCAGCGAATTAGGTTTACAGAGTGTGCTGGCACATACTGATGACCTAGTGAATTTGAATGATTTCCGGCGATTGCTTGGTGTTGGATAAAGGTGGTGCTGAGGATATTGCCTATCTGGATTTTAGCAAAGCCTATGACACTGTACCACATAAAGAGCTCATAGATAAGTTATTGAAGTTAAGACTAAATCTCTGATTAGTTCAATTGATTTCCAGCTGGCTGGAGTGTTGCTGTTAATGGTGTGCAATCTGAAGAAAGGCGAGTTATAAGTGGTGTACCCCAATACTCTGTCCTGGGCCCCATTCTTTTTTCTATGTTTGTAAGAGACATAGGACAGGCCTTGGTAAGAATATTTGCCCGTTTCCTGATAATACAAAGGGTGGATATTCCTGGAGGTGTCTGCAACATGAAAAATGATTTGGGCTTTACTGAATAAATAGTCAAAACAGTGCAAACTGGAGTTTAATGTCTCTAAATGTATAATCATGCACTTGGATGGAAGGAATCACTGTTCTGTGTACTGTATGGGCAGTACAGTGTTAGCCAGGACTTTGGAGGAGAGAGATTTGGGGCCTAATTTATCAAGCACTTATATCAGACAATGCTATTTCATTGAGTGCAAAATATAATTTATAATTTTTTCAGCATGTTGCTGCACCTATAATGTTTTAGTAAATATGTCTCTTGCAGTGCAGTAACATGCGAATGTGTGAAAAAATATATACATTTTATTTGGACCACTCTAATTTGCACTGATGTGCGCTGTCTGGCAGAAGTGCTTGATAAATCAGACCCCTAGGGATACTGATTAGTAAAGGCTGCAAGATGAGTGAACAGTGTAGTCAGGCATTGGGATAAAAAAGCCGGATGTTTGGCTGCATAGCTCGAGGCATCACTTGTAAGCACAGAGAGGTTGTGATGCTGCTGTATGGAGCCCTGGTAAGGCCACAGCTAGAATACCGTGTGCAGTTCTGGAGACCTTGCCTGCAAAAAGACATTATTCAGATAAAACGGGCCCAAAGGTGGGCAATGGCCAGGTAGTGCCTGGTAGTGGCAGGCAGCGTCTGGTGAAAGCAGGGTGCTGTATGCAAAACCACATTTATGAAAGCGAATCTGGTGAGTGATTGTAACAGCGCCATGTAGCATCTGATTCATCATTACAGGCGTCTCAGCGTATAGCGCCAGCGCTCTAGCTTCCAGAGCGCCAGGTATTACATTTCGCTCAGTGTCGCTCTCCCATACATTTCAATGGCTGTGCATTTGCTTGTGTTTAAACAGCGTGTTTGACTATTTTTTTTTCTCAAATCATTGTGTGACCTCTCTTGGCTGCAAACAAACACTTTTAGAAACACTTTTATATTTTTATGTAGAATTGTCATTACAGGTCTGGCACTAAAGTATTAATTTCCCAGTGTTAAAACAATGTGATTCCATGTGTTTTCACTTTGTTACTGGCGGATATGTGTTCAAAAACAGACTTTAATCACACAGCGTCTGCCGCTCTATGCTATAGCGACCAGTTTAGAGCGCCGACGCTGTGTGTGTGTGTGCGTACGTTTTTGATAAGTATGGTCGGTCACACTGAGCTGGCGCTACCTTTCGCTCGCTGCAGCGCTGTACTGGTGTTAGAGCGCCCAACACACATGGCATGACTGAGGAGCTCTTTTACCGCACCCGATACCTTTACAGCGTCTAATAGCAGCCGCTCTAAGCTCCGCTATACAGACGTTCATCTGCTGATACCTGGTGTTAGTAATGAATCAGCCTCTATGTTTAATTGCCGGATTTTGTGCCTGGATTCCAATGGAATGCAAAGAGGAACTCAATGTCTCTTAAGACATTTAACTAATCTTTAAAGCAAGCCAAAACCCACCAAAACCAAGTTAGCTAGCCCCACACCTGGGAGTAGAAAAATGCATTGTATTTTCCTCCCACCCTGAGTCTACTTTAAGCCAGTAGCCTTGCACAGTTGACAAAAAATTTCCCCAGACTCCCTTGCCCCATCTGCACACATGATACTGAATTATTGTCAGCACATACATTTGCTCCTGAAACCTCTCAAAGCTGAAATGGCGCCTCACCAATTTTCTCCTGGTTGCGGCGATTTTGCAGGACCTGGATTCCATTCCCAGGATCCCAGCCATGCTGCTGTCTGGACATAAGCCTCGATTCAGAGACACATTCGTCCGGACTTCCATAGCTGTCTGTGAAAGTTTTGGTGGGTGTTTGTCATTTTTTTGCTTTTTTTCGTCCAATTTCTACTCGCACGAACGTTCGGGAATGCGCTTCCGATGATCGGAAGCAAATGGGAACATTTCCGTTAGTTCGGATCATTTTCCAAACAAAATTGGAAATTTTCAGTTCCTTCAGAAAACTTCCGCTGATTCAGAGAGCTTCCGTCTGATTCAGAGAACTGATTTCCGACGGATCACCACCCTATAAATCCGTTTAATTTCCGATCCACTTACGGGACCTTTGAGGGCTTGGATTGCTATTGTTGAACATGTTTTGTGGCTATGTGGAGGAGTCTGCGCGCCTTTAGCACCAAGGCATTGCATGTATCAGCATGGCCGAGGCCATAAATTGTATAGCAATGCATACCTGAATCAATACTTTTTATGTATGCCTTATAGAAGCATTTTAATGCTGACCTTAATTAGTCCTTAGCATGTAAACATTTATTTTTCCACACATCCATATAATTGCTAAATTTTTTTAGACTTATGTCCTTTGTGAATTATATTTGGATTGTTGAACTTGAATCTTAATTTGTGGTAGGAGTTCTTGTTTTAGTTGGTTACCTTTGCTTTGTGTAATTATTTTATATTTGGTTGCAGGAACTGCAAGATGTGCCACTCGCCCTTGCTCCTGATGCCCGTTCTTTGCCTGCAGAATGCGGGCCAGGGGTTCTCTAATCGGGCACTATGCAAAACCCGGGCCGTGGAGGCGAGGGCCCTCTGGCTTTTGAAGTCCAGATTTAGGTGTTTGGACCATACGGGGGGGGGGGGGGAGCACTGCAGCATGACCCCAACAAGGTTATACCAATATTTTAATTTACGTTTTTTAACAGAGACCACACGTGCCAGAGTGTCAGGGTCCTTCAGTTGGTGGGCGAGATGCAGGAGCTGCGCAACTCATTGGGGACCACAGATGAAGAATAATGTTCTGTGGCCTGCCATTGCTATGTATTTTGTTTTTTATAGTTGTAAAAATTTAAAATTTTCAAAATTTTGATACATTTTATATTTTATGATGGCATCCCAAAAAAATGTTACAGTGTCATTTCATTTACAAAATACATTAACACAAAACTAATGGGCCCAGAAGTATTTAAAGATGAATATTCACATGACCGAGAAGTGGTTTGGGTGAGCTTTAAGGTTCCAAAAGGGAAGATGGAGGATAGTGCTAAGTGGTTTGGGTGAGCTTTAAGGTTCCAAAAGGGAAGATGGAGGATAGTACTAAGTGGTTTGGGTGAGCTTTAAGGAGCCAAAGGGGAAGATGGAGGATAGTGCTATGTGGTTTGGGTGAGCTTTGAGGTTCCAAAAGGGAAGATGGAGGATAGTGCTAAGTGGTTTGGGTGAGCTTTAAGGGGCCAAAAGGGAAGATGGAGGATAGTGCTAAGTGATTTAGCTAAAAATTGTAGTAGAAGTGAGGGTGGCAAATATGTATGCGAGCACTTTAATGAGATAAGTTTGTAGTGCGCAGGCGCAAGATCGTAAGGATTCCGTCTGGACGATTATTTTTTGTAAAATGGAAACAGAATCTATCAGGAAACGTAAAGGATTCGTTGGAGGATACGATGGGAAAAGGGCAAAAACGAAAGCCTACGTTGTAACATGTGGAAATGGAACGGAAAAGTCTGGATGGAAAATGACATCCGCGTAATTCATAATCTGCCGTACGAACGGACGGAAACTTTACAGAAGGTTTTCAATGCATGCATAGAATCGCTCGTACGCTCATACGAGAACGGAAACATTTCACAGATCGGAACTAAAACGGAAGTTTTTTGTGTCTCTCTGAATCGAGGCTATAATCCACAATGCAAAGCTGCAGGAAACAGAGCAGCACTTCCTCTTCGCATGCTACATTCCGCTCCATAAGACAACATTAAAGGAGGAAAAACAAAAAAAAGGGAGGAGTTACAAAAAGAGTAAATGAATTTTTATGTGCAGCAATCTGAGCTGCTCACGGGAGGGCATTTGATCGTGCCTAGCGGCATTAAACTGATCTGGGATGGGTAAGGTAGATAGGTACTGGGAAAACGCTCCTCAAAAGACAATCCGTAATTAAAGTACAGTGTAACTGTCAAAAGTAAGTGAGCAACAAGGATTCCTAACGTTGTTTAGAGACAAAACAGGGGTAATATTGTGACATCCTGCAGACATATCTGTAAAAAACACATTTGCAAATCCTTCTTGATGTGGTGGCCTCATACCTAACCATATTCTATGAAGGCAGCCCTTCTGTTCGGTTTGAATTGTGTTCGCTTTAGGGACACGCTGCCAAGTCACACACAATATTTCCTCGCAGGAGCATCTGGCTGTTCGGCAGACACTGTAATGACAGCAGCTTTGAAGCAGCCTCTAGGTCTGTCATATGTTTTCTCCCACCAAGAGACTGCTTTGGCTTCTTTGTTCTAATGGATGCCATTCCCTATTAACTGTAAGCTGCTTCTAAGGCTTCATTTTGAGTAGAAGTCTTCTCTGCAATCCCTGAGTCTAATCTCTAAAGGGCCAGCTCAGGGTTCACACCAGCCTTTCTGGATGGGGGAAGGTTGCTTAGTATTGAAAAGGCAATGCAAAACTTAAAGCGCTACAGCAGGCAAAGGTAATTGTTACACCATTGCGCACCGTTCTCTGTAATTATATTGAAGAAGAAATGGCCGAGAAATTGAAATTTACAGTTTCACTTCGTGATTTCTCTTAGAAAAAATTAGGTGTGGCCCTTGGATCTATAATAATTAACATAATGGGCGTGGTCTCTAAGATTCCCAGAACTTGCGTAAGACTGTGCTTCTCTCCTCTCCCCCTGTTGTTAGGCGACATTGGAACCTCGACCAGCACCAGCTACCAAAAGCCTATATGCGCACTGCAGAAGTGCATGCATGCACTCCAAATGTAAAAAGGTCAATAATAAGCATGCAAACTGCTGCATGTTTATTAATGACCTACTAAACTTACCAGGCTGTAGACTTCCGATCACCTTGCTCCCATGACGCCATCTTGCTACACCCGGGGGAATGTATCCCACAATGCTCCCTGATGCAACCTTTGACCCTGCGCTGGGCCAAGACAGAGAGCACCTGGCTCTTCCTCAGCACATCGGGTGGAGGTGGTGGCGGGAGTAGTGGGAGGCGAGGTGAGCGGAAGCTGTGGCACATGGGACCTTGGGAAAAGCTTCGGACTGTTGGCTGCTGATCCTCAGTTTCAGGTGGCTTTATGTAGCACTGTTTTACCGCACTACAAGAACCCGGAAGTGACTTAGCAAAAGCCGCAGCACAGTAGCCGACAGAAGTAGTAGTATAAACAACATGATATTCTTTCACCAGACCAGTACACAATATTGGGATTCCCATGCCAGTAACACCCCTCTGTTCTGTGAGAGATCACAACATACCTTGTAAATTAACTTCCTGTTTGTTGACTTTTTTAAAACTTCTAATACTATTTAAAACTGGAGTAGGTCTCTACCCAACTCTTTCCCAGTAACTTTTAAAAAAGCATTTATGTGCCTGCGGTCAGCAGCCAATTAGATTAGCTCACAGGAAATTATGACTGAAAATACCGATCTCAGACATGCATAGTGGTGTTGGCTGGGGACCAAGAAGGGTTTTATTTTATTATTTGTACCAAACAGTACAGGGAAAATTTTGGGCAGACCTTACACAAATCTTTCCTTATTTCTCACTGGGCCTTGACATTGGGTTGAATTTATTCACCTGTTTCAGCTCTTTAGCCACCAGCTGATGCCAATCACCAACTAAAGAGGAGTAACAGCTCCATGGGAACATGGAGTTTGGAATAATTGGATCAATTTGGACTAATTTTTCCCAGCTCAACAACAGGCCTTTAGACAATAAAGCCCTGTGGCATTCCACAGAAATGTACACACCTCAACACTGAAATTGCACCACCAAGAGGGACAAGTCCTAAGACAACGTACCCAGCACCATGAGGAGGCCTTCACAAGGAAACATCAAAAAAGTTCCTAACCTTGGAAATGATTGACATAACATACTAGAGCCGACCCCCTTTAGTCTTCCTTTAAGGAACAAGCTGAGAGCAATCGTCGATTGGGAGTGCAGGTAACATGTTAGCCTAGTTTACATGGGAACATGGTGGGGTGAATAAATGGACCAATTTATTCCCAGTTCAACAAAGTGGATGGGCAGAAATAAATGGGCAGACTTACTCTCCAGCTGAAGCAGATAGTAGGAAATCGGGTGCCCGACCTGGTTAGTCCACAACCATGATAAATCCAAAATAAAATGGTGCGGGTCTGCACTCCCATTAAACATCCACTTATTGTAAAAAATCATTAAAATCAGCCCATCAGTGCAAATGCAGGAAAAAAAACTAAAACGTGTTTCGGGAGCGACCGTGTCCCTTTTTCAAATGTGATAAAATGTGTGTAAAGTGGATGGGCAGGCCTATAAACAATATTGCCCTCCATTGAGAGCTACACTCGTCAACACTGAAATTACAACATTAAGAAGGACAAGACAAAATGCATGCTAAAATATGAAAAATATAACATTTTTAAACATGCCGGTGCTGACAAACTTATGGGGCCCACCTGATTTCAGATCTACACCGCTCCCCGCTCCCTCCTGCTTCGCCACATCAATGCATGGCACCGCTGTACTTTTGGAGACTAAGGCCCATCCTGCGCTATTGTCACAGGAACATTGCAGTGAATGGAGAGGGGGGCGTGCCATAGTACCTGTAACAATGGCACGGGACAGTGCATAGTCTTCAACAAAACAGCGGTGTCATGCATGGACTTGGCGGAGGAGGAGGGAGCGGCAGGAGGGAGGACGGGTCTGGGATTGGGCAATCCGGTACGTTTATCACCATTGGACTAACACCGATAGCCTGTGGGGGATGAAAGGTGAGTATTGTGTTTTTTGTTTTGCTACTGACTTCAACTCTAGTTTGTAGCACATAGGAGGGGCATGAAAGATAAATTGAAAGCAATTTGTTTTAGCCAACCTGAAATATCAGACCAAGTGGTGTAGGATGATTGTGCAATGCCTCTTGTTCATCGACATGCCAGTTATCGCCACTTGTTGCAAAATGAGATTTTGAGACAAAATACTTGAGAGAACTTGGTTTATCTCTCCTAGTCCGAGATGTCAGAACAATTCAATGTAAAGCGGAGATGAACCTCTGCAGTGATGGATTGTCTGATTGAATGAATAGAAGGGGTACACACAGTGGGGCATCCAAATTTGGAACAACCAAACAAGTAATTTTTTGGGGTGTTGTTCCTCTTTAAATCTCAGTAGAGGATACATCAGATTTCAAATAATTTACCAAATGAAATCATTATTTTCATGATTTTTTACTATTTTATATTATTCATCATATTAAAATGTAATCTAACTATATTTTTCTATTTGCCTTTCCATTATGTTGCTGGAACTTTTAGTGTATATGGTCTGCAAACTATCATCTCCTGCCATTTAGCATGTTATACAGATTTTGTATCCTAATTTTGTCACAGGTCTACTTTTACAAGCAGAGAGACGGATAACCTATATATGGTTCTTATTTGGTTTGCGTGTAATGCTCTGTGAGGTTGTAAATTATATGTATTCTGTATGTATTACTTTTATTAACTGGTAGTTTCAATAAATAAAACAGTTATACTGCTGAAAACAGAAGCTAAGCATTAAATATGAGAGCTACATTCCCCTTAAATCGCCCAATAAACCTGCAAATACGTTTGAATAAATGGTCTAGGTTGTGTTAGTGTGAGAAATAAATAAAGCAGCATTTCAGCTCCTATCTAATGTTCACAACGCGAGATAGAATACGGCAAGGTTAATCAGTCTGGACGTATCCGGGTCTCACCCCAGGAATGTGTTTGTAGGTAGCAGAGAACAAGCCTCGGCGGGTCACGGCCAGTGAACCATTTGTTAATAGAGCTACAGCCAGAGGCGGCGGGGATCTGCCTGTGTCTCTATACACGCTGATATTAAAAATTACACTGGCTCTAGCAGTCACAAAGGTGCAATTTAAAGTTTATTCCATATTTCTTTGAGAAAGAAAAACTAGACTGGATTAAAAAAAATGATGACATCTTATACTGAACAAAAATTCAGAAGTGGTCCGTTAAAACATTTGCTAAATTTAATTTACCACCTTAGGTGCATTTTACTCTAAAGATAACTTTTTTCAACCAGTGCAGAATTGACCCATGTTTTTTGTGAAATCATAAGATGTTATCTACTCTATTCTATCCATGGTTGATAAATAAACTGCAGGAAAAGGTTAATGGTCAAAAGTTCAGGCAAAGGCTGCTAGGGAAGTGACAACAATTTATGGTAAAATGGTGCTGTACAGTACTGAATTCCACCGATGGGCAATCGATCCCCACTGGAACGGTACTGCCCTCTGTAGTCAGTTTCGGATCGGTCTCACTGATGCTTTGATAAACTTTCAAATTACTAAAACCTTGATGAGTATATCTAACTAGCCATTAAGGCAGACCGGGGCCAGAGAGAGTGACTCCCTTGCTTGCTTGGTTTGGACCCAGCTTCTGCCTCCTCAGTGGCTCCAGAATAGCCTATGTAATTATGGTCACCACCTCGCTCATAGTCGAAGAAGATGAGATGTCACTTTCAAGGCTTCTGCCACTACTGTGGCAATCCTGGCCACTTTGCCAAGACCTGTCCCAATAAGAGAAAGCTGTCAGAAAACTTCAGCGCCTAGAGGAGCTGGGGAAGACAGGAATACTCCGTTAGTTTGGGATTTTCCTTGGCCAAAGACTCTTGGAAAAATCTGCTTAATCGCTACCTCTTCACATGGCCTTTAAATTTCCCTATTGTGTTACTCCCAGGTACTATGCCCCCTAGGGGTAAGATTTATATTTATAACTTGACACACCGCCGGCTCTCAAAAATGCTTCCCTGAAACCCAGAGCGCCGGAGGCTGTGTGATTAAAGGCTGTTTTTGCACACATATCCACCAGTAACAAAGCGAAAACATATGGAATTACATTGTTATAACATTGTAACATGAACACATTAATGCCAGACCTGTAATGTCAATTCTGCATAAATATGTAAAAATGAAAAATATTTTCAAAAATGGCGTGCACTATGAGTACCTGGAGATGCCTTTCGGGTTATGTAATGCCCCCATGGTTTTCAGGACTTTGATGATGTATTTTGTAAGGTTTTGGGTCAATTTGTGGTGGTTTATTTGGATGACATACAGATATTATCTTGGTTAGTTTCTGAACACCATCATCATGTGAAAGCGATGCTACTAAAACTGAGAGAGAAGAGTCTCTGCACCGAGTTGTCCAATTGTGTTTTTTGAGGTCACCAAATTCCCTTTCCTGGGGTATCTAGTCTCTTGCCAGGGTTTATTTATGGATCCCACTAAAGTTTTTGCAGTCCTACAGAGATTTCTGGGATGCGCTAATTTCTATAGTTGGTCTATTAAAGGGTTCTCGTCCATTGTTGCTCCACTTAAGAACCTAACCCGTAAAGATGCCTTTCAGGAGGAGTGGCCCCCTCCAGCTGCGGAGACCTTTCAAACTCTGAAAGAGGCCTTTTCATAATGCTAAAACATCGGGTCATTTTGGCAGCCCAAAAGATTTAGGGCTTGCCAAACATTATGTCTGGTGGCCTACCCTCAGATCTATGTTGAAGCATGTTCAGTGTGTGCTTAGAGCAAGGGAACCTATAAGCCCCCGCTGGGTTACTTGTTCCTTTGGAGGTCCCTTATGAGCCATGAACCCAAATTTCTATGGATTTCATGGCTGATTTACCCAGGTCACAAGGTAACACGGTTTTTAGGTCATAGTTGAGTTTCAGTAAAACGGCGGATTTTGACACCTTCCCCAAACTCCCATCTGCTCCTGAACTGGCTCAATTATTTATCAAAAATGTTTTTCACATTCATGGTATACTCTGATGGGGGGGGGTCCAATTTATTTCTCAGTTTTGGAGGGAATTCTGGGCTCGTTTTGGAATTAAAATGTTGCTGTCGTTGGCCTTTCACCACCAATCCAACAGCCAGACTGAAAGAATGAATCCATCGTTAGAGCAGTACTTGCGCTGCTACGTATCTTGTGCTGCTATGTATCGGACTGCCGAGACAAATGGTCTGAATATACCAGTTTAGCAAATTTGCAGTTAACAATGCACCTAGTGAATCAATGAAATTTTCACCACTCTTCTGTAATTTTGCTAAGAAAAGCTTCTTTGCTTTCTGGTCCTCCCTTCAATCTTCCGGTCTTGGAGAAATGGCGTCAGGAACTAGCCAATGGAGCTAATTCAGAGCCTCCCCCATAAGCATTCCCGCAGGCGGGAATGACGTCAAAGTCCCGGTTCTAGCTTTTTTTCCAGTTCATATGATTCTTTGCCGTGTTTATTTGTCCGAGTTGCCCTTTTTGCAGGACTTTACAGTTTGCGTACGCCAAACCGATTTTTGTCTGCGTTTCCGGGTTTAGCCTGCATTTTCATGTGATTCATGTGATTCTGAGCCCTGATTTGGTTTTCAGGACTATAAATACTGTAGGTTTCCGGTCCCAAATTACACCCTCTTTTTGCTAGCAGGAACAGGCATACATGTTTACGATGGAGCCCCCTGATGAGTTCTGTGAAGAGTACAAGCGCCTGCAGCAGAGGGCGTTTAACCATGTACCTTCCAGAGCTTAGGCAGACCTGCGTTGCCTGGACATTGATCAGATGTCTGATCAACAGGTGTTCGAATTGACCCAACTGAGAAGCAATTCTCTTGAGAAGCTTTACTCAGAGCTGCGGCCATAGTTGGGCCCCACCAAAATAAAAGGACATGCAATTGAGGGTATGACCAAATTGGTTGGCTGCCAGAGGCTTGGGGTACTTGCGGTAAGGTTGTTTTTTTTTTCAACATTGCAAATATACCATGTTTCATAGGCACCATTGATTGCAGGCACATGGTGCTGATTCTGTATTTGTGGGTGCACATTGGTCCTTCTTCTTAGCTACTCTCCCATATTTATTCTAGCCTTGTTTCAGCTCCCCTAAACTAGTTTCTCTGTGTTCATTTTGCCCATGTATCTACTTTCTCTTTGCCTGTTCTGGTATTGTTGCTAGTGTATTATTATTAGTGTCTTTTCTGCTTTGGTTCAAGCAACTGCAAGATTGGCCACTCTCTGAATGTGCAATGTGCCAGATTTGTATTTCTTCAGGGCCTTGGCCGGATTCCCAGGATCGTCTCACGACACATTCATATTGCACAGATCAAGCTTATACAAAAGTTTTGAGATTGGAGAGCTGAGTGGTGGTTGGCTTCTGTGTAAATGTGTGTATTCTTGTACTGCATTTCTATTGTTAGCCCTGCATTTGCGCTGTTGTATGTATCATTATCATCTGGGCCCCCTAGTTATTTTGGTTTGTCATTTCTGGTTGTTGCCTATTTGTCTCCCAGGCCTCCATCTGTTCTGCTGTGCTCATGTGCTTATTTTCAGTCCCTATGCTCCCTGTTTTGCTAGTTTAACTCTTTTGTCCTTTCATTGTTCCTTATCTTGAGATGTAACTGTTTGTGTAATGGCCATGTAAATGTGTTCCTCCTTACAACTGTGGGCCCCTATCTACTCATGTTTTCTTTTATTGGGGTGATTGTTGTTTTCTGCCCATTTGCCCCCAGTGGTTCTCTTACCAGTAGCTCTCTTATTTTTGGCTTTCTTTTTTAATGTTTGGATCTTAATCTTGGGTTTTATTTATTTTTCTGGCTACCCACTGCTGCCCTGGCCCACATGCCCTCTTTAAGGCCCCAGATACCAGCTCAGGAGTCATATAACCTGGCACACTGCCTCACCTGTGCAGTAGCGGAGTGGGCCATTGGACTCTTAAAATCCTGCTTCAGGTGCCTGGACCATACAGGGGGCATGCTGCAGTATAAACTGAATAAAGTTGTGAAGACCACCCTGGCTTGCATTGTCCTCAACAACTTTGGCTTGATGGAGAGGGTGGTGGCGTGTGTGGATGAGGTAACCCCTGCTGCAGCTTCCAGGGTTCTCGGGCACCTGTATTTGGCCTCACAGACAATCTATTCACCAGAATTTGGTTGATTTCTCATTTTCCTAATTTATTTTTTCTCTGTATTGTGTTGTTATGCTGTATTCCCCCTTTGTTTTGTTTTTGTTTTGATTGAAGAACATTCCAAACAATTTTGATTGTAATTTATTGGGGTAACTTATCTTCAGTACCCCACAAATTGTTCCCCAGTGGCCTTTGTGTTCTAAATTTAACATTTGCCTTACAACACAAAAAAGGTTCCCCTCCAAAAGTCCCCCAGGCCGGCTTATGCTGAGGTTGCCTGGTCCACCCTTGAGGTTTGGTTTCTGGTCTCCATTTGGGCCAGCATCCTTGAGCTGTTATTGTTTGCCACCATTTGGGGCAACAGTGCCTCAAAGTTGTTATTCAGGTGCTGCTGCTCCACCACTCCTGCAGCCAGGTCCTCGTGGATCAAACTGGTGGCCCAATGCACAACTTTAAAATGGCGGGTGGAATTTCACCTAAAAGTGGTGTTATTGGCCCCACCAGTTTGCCTCCATAAGTTGGCACTGCCATAACAAGGACAGGTGCCACCTGGCTGCAGGACATGGCTGGCTGGCAGGCTGGGTCTCTGGAATCATGGCAGATGGTGCAGCTGGAGGTGCTGGAGATGGCGCAGATGTAGGCTGGGTTGCTGCAAGGCAAGGGCAAAGCAATGTAAGGCAAAAACATTCCTTAGTTGGCCTCCTTCCTATCCTCAACATGGGTTACACACTGGGCCCCATTGCTACGTGTGGCCACAACACCTTTGCTCCCACTTCAATGGGCCAGTTGCCTTTGTAATTGGGGTTAACCCCATCTGTGTGCTATGTGGGCAATCGTGTGTCCCAGGCAACCAACTGTTAGTGGTAGGGCTCCCCCCCCCCCGGGCTAAACTCCATTTTGCAGGCAACTCTTACCACTGGTGGGAACATGCCGCCGATAAGTGTCAAAGGTTCCCGACACCCCCTCCTAGGTTTCGGGATGCAGCATCCCCGCCACCCAATCCTCTGCATCAGTGAACTGCAGGCTCTTTCGCAGCCCACCACCAGATTGCAACCACAAGTGAATCATATTGATAGCAACCCCCCTCAGCCCATCTCGTACTGATTTTCCACCCGACAACCGTTTTGAGATTGTCCCACTTCTTATTGGCCTGACCACCACTCTTGGCTCCGGCCCCACACACATCACACTGCGGGCAATCTGGTACCAGATCTCATCCCGCAACGATTTGTGAGTAGAGGAAAGTTATACACTCTCCTGCTATACTATACAGAGCTAGTTAGGAGGGGAATTAATTGGCAATACTACAGTACGAAAATGAGGCTGGCAACCTCTAACCCTCCACACATAAAGCCTTTATTAATTGAAATCACACAAAAAACACTACATGTGAATAATGTTAAAATTTCATACCACAATCTGCGCTCTTCCCTGTACATGTGCAAATTTACACTGGATTTATTTACAGTTCTATAGTTTTGTGTTATGTGTATTTCGTGAAACACTGAAGTATTTAATCAAATTTAAACTAAGGTGAACAAATATTTGTACAGTGAATAACATTTCTCCATATCCATTAAGTAATTTGACAATTTGCATAAGGTTTTCGAAGTCTCCATGATGATGACAGAAAAAAAAGATCAATGATTTGTTTAGCATTTATTGTGTCAAACAGATAATCATCTCACTTTCCGAACTGTAATTCCAACCAACTGTCAGACAAGCCTGTCGGCAGATGGGCCACTAATGTAATCTTACTGAAAGCTGCTTCGTTAAATATGGCCCATTTTTTCCATAGAAGTTTGTTTTGCAAACTAGTTCCAAACAAAAGTGCTGCTCTGACCTATCTAGATCAAGCATTTATTTTTTGTGTCGCTGTTACACTCTATATAGCACGTGAAAGAAATGAAGAGCGACAGTACGACAGAAGGAGAGATTAAGGTTTCCCTTTGGCTTACCATTGAGAGATCAACTTCTTGGATTCCTTGCTGGTCTTGGCGATGAGAATATAAACTTGTTTGGCAGAGTTTGATTGTTTCTGAGGTTTTGTGTTTTCTTCCTCTGACTTTGCTTACTGTAACAGAAGAATGGTTTAAAGGAATTAAGAAACAAAATGTATTACAGGCTGACCTAACAGTGTTACATAGCATAGTGAAGAAACTCATAGCAGTAATTCAAAATTAGGTGACACAGCTACTTTTCAGTAGTGGTAAATTATGGGGGTAACTAACTAGCCTTTCCACTCTTTTTTCACACCTGTTTGGATTATATCTATGGGCGGAGTCAAACCTTTATTTGCCTCAGATGCATGCACCTGGGCTTTCGTATGCACAGTCTTCACAACCCCTAACTACCATCTCCTCCCACTCTCTCACAAGCAGGGGCATAAATACAGAGGGTGCACAGGTTGTGACTGCATCAGGCACTATGGGTACTGGGGGCCACACTATTGTTGAGCCTCCAACTTATATGTAAACGATAAAAAAGGTGAATTACGTAATATTTGCACCAGGGTCAATCCCCATTTAATTATACTTCTGCTTATAAGAGGTATTGAATTTCTGCTCTCCCGAAATATATTTTAGTGGCTTAATTTTGGCTCATGTTATGTAGTTTCAGCTACGCAACTAAACTGAGTAATGGACAGAAATTATTAAGATCCTGGTTCCATCTAGTCCTGGATTTCTTGGATCTACTGGATCAGGATTTAGTCCTGGTCAAAGTACAGTGGCTGGGCAAGAATATAGTTACTGATTCTTGCTGAGAAGTGTAGACACAAATCTTCAATGATTAAGCATATCAAAGAGACAGATAAAGCATATCAAAGAGCCAGATAGTAGTCTATCTAGTTTCCAGTTTTTCCCAATTTTTACCTAGTAAAGTAAAAATATCTGTGCACCCCCCCCCCCAAGGGCTAAAAGTCTGACACAGAAGGCATATTGAGGGCTGGCAACCCAGGGCTCAATCAGCTGGCCTCCTTCCCTGCAATTGAGCCATATTATGCCCTTCACCACAAGTCCGGTGCTCTTCCATAGGTTCCAGGGACTTGACTGAATATGTGACTTAGACAGCAAGGTTCTGGTCTGTGGTGTCCCTTCACAGTTTCTGTGGCATCCCTTGGAAGTGTTTTGCTCCCAACAAGAGGAATGATGTACCCACCATGGGGTGAGGAGAGGATTTTGTGGCTTTCTGGGATTTCCCCCTATCATCAGTAACTGAATTAATAGCCCCCAGCCAGGGGGGGGGGGGGGGGGTTTTGAGGAAGGGAGATGGAATGGGCTTGTTTTTTTTCCAGGGATGGATGGACCTAACCCATGCTAAAGGACATAGGGTCTGGTACACTTGCAGGAACTGAGGCCAGCCACTTGCCCTTTGATCCCTGGCTTGCCAGCCCTTATGCCTAGTGCATGTGGATAGTAGCCCCAGAGCAGGGGCATTGTAGACTGTCCCAAAGACCTCAGATTAGGGGTTGCCAGGTGGCATCAGGCTCCTCTCATTAAGTTTCACCCGTTCCTGCTTTACTGAGCCTGAGCTGTCCTGAAGCCCCATGGCCTGGGCATGGAGGTTCCCATTTATAATAATGAGCGCCTCTGGGGGCACATAAAAGTTTCAGCCTCCTTTAATTTCTCTTAAATTAAATTAAGGACTCTTTAGTATACCAATTCAACACAATGATAATATGTTAGCAAAACCCATTATATAGGCTGCAATGCATTTCAATATTACACAGATGGGACGGAATTAATGGTACCTTCACCCACCAGTGCAGGGCTTCAGCATAGCCTTTGCCATTAATCTCACTATTTGGAACTACAGCAAGAAGTTCTGTGAAATCAGCCTCCAAAAATGACACTTCAGGGATTAAGGGGGAAGTGGTGATATGGGACTATGGGTAAACACCATCACCCAAAGCATAAAAATAGTGGGGTCAAGGCAACTGGATTCATTCAGGACTACAGTATTAAGTCCTGTGAAACCAGGCTTGAAATGACACTTTAGGGATTGGGGGGGGGGGGGTGATGTGGTGGGTCAAACAATTGGATCCCTTGGAAAGAAGAGGCTTGAAAGCATTAAAACAGTGGGGTCAAGGCGACAGGATTTCTCCACAGAATCCCATGAATGGGAGGGAATCCTGGAATGGGAAAATAACCACCAATGCTGGACATTACTGGATCTTTTGCTTTGAACAACCTCTAGCAGTCAGTCAATGCATTGAAAATCAGGATAATAGTGTTGGTGATAGACTTCACAATCAATGGCAAAGACAGAAGCAATACAGCCCTTCAACCCTGTCTCATCTGTAGACACGTGGAGGCTAAATCCCTACTAGCGCCAGGTATCGGTAGATGAGCGTCTGTATAGCGGTGCTTAGAGCGACTGCTAGTAGACGCTCCTGTGCGGGTATTGGGCACTGTAACAGAGCACCTCAGTCGCTTATGTATGTTGGGCACTCTAACACCAGTACAGCGCTGCAGGGAGCGAAAGGTAGCACCAGCTCAGTGTGAACGATTTTCAGCGACTCACACCATACTTATCAAAAAACTACACACGCGCGGGGTCGGCGCTCTTAATCTGGTCGCTATAGCATAGAGCGGCAGACGCTGTGTGATTAAAGTCTGTTTTTGCACACATATCCACCAGTAACAAAGCAAAAACACATGGAATTACATTGTTGTAACACTGTGACATTAACACTTTAGTGCCAGACCTGTAATGACAATTCTGCATAAAAAATGAAAAAAATCTGAAAAGTTTTCAAAAATGACTTTATCTAGGTCAGGAGAGGTCACACAATTATTTGAGAGAAAAAAATAAAAATAAAAAAAAGAAAACCCTGTTTAAACAGAAGAAAAGGAACATCCATTGAAATGTATTGGAGAGCTACAGGTCTTACGCTGAGCCACCTGTAATGATGAATCGGACGCTACATGGCGTGGTTACTGCTCACCAGAATCGCCTTAATATATGTGGCTTTGCGTACAGTGCCCGGTGTTCACTAGACGCTTCCTGCCGCTACGAGGCACTACCTGGAGCTATCCCTTCATGAATAACCCCCCTATAGTGTATCATCTGATGACACTATACTGCCAAATTATGTTTTGTTATAGCTGTTGATTTACCTGAAGAAAACCACAAGCTTGGCAGGATTTTTATTTAGTTTGGTGTATAAGTGACTCTTCCTCCCTTTAGCCGACATGTTGATTTTTAGCATCTCGAGGTACACCTCCTTTAACTTTGGCCCTTATTTATCAAGGGATAGCACCAGGTAGTGTCTCACTAGCGCCAGGTAGCGCCAGCTATCAGCGGCTACCGACTCCAGAACGCCAGGCTGCGAACACAATCACGCATTTATCGTGCTAAATGAGGCTAGCGCCGGCGAGAGCGTCAGCTAGCGCAGGATTCATCATGTTGCAGACTTCAGTGAACAGCGCCGCTGATAATCCCATCACAGCGCCAGGTATGACCTCTCGCTACCTGGCGCTCTCCAATGCATTTCAATGGAGCAATCTTTAAATATTCATAATTAATTGATATTAATGGGTTTTTTTTTCGGTGACCACTTCTGCAATGTTATATCTTTTTTTTAAGGTCAAAAAAAAAAAAAAAATTTGTGCAGAATTGATATTACATGTCTGATCTTAATGTATTCATATTACAAAATGTTTATAAAAACTTGTTTATTATTTTTTTCCAAAAATATGGTTGTTTGGGGGTTAAAAAACTACTTTTAACACATCGCCGCCAGCGCTCAGGGGTTTAAACATGCATTTTACAGCGCGAGAATTTTTTGAGCGTGATTTGTTAATGAATATGCTGGGAGCCGTTCGCTATGGCCATTCGTTGTCATGCGCTCCCATACAGCGTGGAACCTGTCAAACAGCGACTCCTAACCCCGTATTCAACATTACCGCACACCGACTGAGTCGCTGTCAACAACCGAACAACGGCCAAGCACAGCGAATACTAGCTGGCGCTGTGAAAATCACGCTACTGTCGCTCATCTGTCGCTACCTGGCGCTATTAATAAATCGGCCTCCCCGTACAGTGTAACTGTGGATCACAAAAGGAGAAACAAAACAGGCAAAACAAATTAAGCAAGGTATACTGTAAGCTCTGTTTATTACCATAGTGATTTAATATGTGTAACTTTTTTTAATTAGTATTGTGTCAAATTGTGACACAACTTCCTTTACTTTTTTTAAAGCAATGTTTAATATGAAGATATGTGAAATAAATTGGATTTAAAAAGGATTTTAAAAGCTAGTCTATGACATCCTACCATTCTGATTGCTGAAATGCTTCATATTATTTTGTCACATAATTAAACTTTTAATACCCATCAAATTAATGTTGTGATGCTGCATATTGATGCTGGTAAAAGAGTCTAAACGGGGGGATAAATGCGATGTAAAAGATTTACTGACAATTCTTCGTAGTCTTAAAAAAAGGTACTCTGTTATGTGTACCTCTCCAGTCTGTACTAGAGCTAAGATGGGGAAGGTTGGTTATCTGGGGGAGGTGGGGGGGGGGGGGGGTAAGCACTGTGCCTAATGGTAGAAGATAAGGGAAGCTGAGCTTAAAGTGGATCAACATCCATTTGTTACTAAAAGGGTGTTGGCTGCTATAGTACTGAGTGCAGAGGGGTGATTTTAATTACCAGCAACTCCCCCTGCAAAGCAAGAACTGAACCCTCTGACTTCTGAAGGCCAATCGTGGGGACACATTTTGCAGAAGGAGCACAGGTAAGTAATAATGACCTTTACAGTGGGGCATGGGGGGTGGCAAAAAGGAACACGCACACACACACCACTACTGTGGCTAACAGCCATTTTGTAAAAAAAATGGTGTATGATCACTTTGATTAATATTTATTTACAAGAACATCAGAAATTGACAGGGGGCGAGGTGATACAGCAAGCAGCATACATAAGAGTAAGTGCTTCCTGTGTTTGCCACCACCAGTGGTTGTTTTTAAATGGTGCTGCTCACCGCTGCATGGCGCCTGAGCATGGAGGAGGAAAGTACTGTTAATCACTGTTAGCCCCAACACTGGACTGAACATGGGACAGGCCTTGCAAGCTTCCCTTATGTCTAAGCTCTTTGCTCTTAGGTTCTGACAGCTTTCTCTCAGCTCACGCTTAACCTACCCAGCTTCACAATTTGACACCATTGACTAGCTTAATCAACTTCTTTTCCATCCAGCAATGCCAATTAAAGGCATTTTAAGCGTTCTGTTGAACAACCTACCTAATATAAATATTGTCCTTCACACAACATAGCTCTTGGTGCCTCCTGAATCTTGAACGGCTAGCGCCAGGTAGTGCTTCAGCAGTTAGCATCTGGTGAACGCTGGGACACAAAACCACATTTAAGAAAGTGAACCTAGTAAGCGCCTGTAACAGCGTCATGTAGCATCACATGTATTACCAGTGGCGGCTCAGTGTATAGCGCCGGCGCTCTAGGTTCAAGAACGCCACCTATTCGCTCAATGTCGCTCTCCCATACATTTTAATGGGTTTTCATTAGTTGTGTATAAATAGCGTGTTGGGAAATTAATATTATTATTTTTTTTTTTTTTTGCTCAGATCACTGTGTGACCTCTCCTGGCTGCAAATAAACACTTTTATAATTTTTTTGACTTTTTATATTTTTATGCAGAATTGTCATTACAGGTCTGGCACTAAAGTGTTAATGTCACAGTGTTAAAACAATGTCATTCCATGTGTTTTCGCTTTGTTACTGATGTATATGTGTTCAAAAACACACACGTCTGATGCTCTATGCTACAGCGCCAACACTGTGTGTGTATCTAGTGTTAAATATGGTGTGGAGCGCTGAGAGTCGGTCGCACTGAGCTGGCCCTACCTCTTGCTTGCTCCCAACACACATCATATTCATCAATGATGGCCAGGTTACTACAGCGACCGCAACGCTAGGTTACAGCGCCCGATACCTGCTTACAGCGTCTACTAGCTGTCGCTCTAGGCACCGCTATACAGACACTCATCTGGCAATATGTGGCGCTAGTAGTGGATCAACCTCTTAGCCCACATAGTAGCCTCTGTGTGAAAGACTATGGTAGTCCTTTAGTAGTTTTTCCTTTAAGGGATCTTTTTATTTGTCATGAAACAGTCACTTTTTGTTAATTAATTATCTAGTCTAATACAGATACACATTTTTTGTTCTAAATCCATTGTTTTAATTCAAGGCAGAGAAATAAATTGAATTTAACTAAGTTGAAAGGCAAGTCTCGGACACCCCACCGTTCTGATCGCCAAAATGCTGCGTCTTATTAGGCCGCACAATAGAATAACTAATACCCAGTAAATGCATGTTGTGACATTGCAGTGCTTTGTGTGGGTAAGAAGATTACAATTAATCAAAGATCAGCCACTGAAATGCACATAACAAAGTAAAAATAAACCTCATTTTCACATGCAAATCACTTTATTTGTGTCTGTCAGAGGAGGCCATTATCTTTGTCGACATCTTTTGTCGAATATAGACAAATATGATGCTGGCTTGTTTGGGATTGTCTTGTGCCAGCAGGATCCAAACCCATATTTTTTATGGTATTGTACATTCTTTTATGATGGTAACACAAAGCATCAGTGTGTGTATTCATCTTTATGAATTTTTAGTTTTAGGTTCTAAATGTGATGCTAATATTAGCAAAATGTTGTGTCTGGTGTCAGCTAAGATTTTTGATTTAATTGGAGAAGCTACAACACTGCAATGAAAGCAAAAGACCTACATGACATAGAGGTTTAATGTTTTGCTTGTATGAAGAACTGTAATTTTATTTAGACATTTCCAGTATACTAAAGCAGACCTCCAGCCTAAAATTAAACCTAGAATTCGATTTGTGGCCTTGAAAAAAAAAGACTTACTGACAGATGCCTGATCCCATGGTTGAAGCGGATCACCTTAAAATGGAGCAAACCCTCAAGTCACTTTAGCCTTCCCCCGAGTGATCCCAGATCGGGATGCCCCACTTTGTGAATCCCTCCTGGGGCGCCCCAACACATCTCCCTTACTGATGTAAACACCCGTCGGCCACATTCAGATAGGCCACGGCTCTGATTGGATGAGAGCCCTGTACATGCACCATAGGAGCGGCAAGAGGTGAGTTGTTCTGGATCATCTGGGGGGGTTCCACACAGTTGGGCATCCCAATTCGGGATGCCCCCAAAACAGAGAACAAGATCTGGTATAGTCAAAATTCCGGAGTTTTGTTGCATTTTAAGACCCTCTTCTCCCTGGTCTTAAAGGAAAGCTACTGCAGGGAGAATAGAAGCACATTGAAACCTGATGAAGTATAAAGAGCCCATGGTAAACGAGGATGATCGTTTTTGTAGAACTGGGTTCTAACCCCCTTACAATTGCAGTAAAATTGAAGATACCCATCGGAAGAAGGTCACGGTTTTAATTGCAGATCTTGAAACTAATAATCAAAGATGCGTATTACCCTTCAGACACAAAGAGCATCGGGAATGGGAATGGTGACGCAGCTGCTACGTAGTAGTAGCTTCCCCCATGCTTTGAAGTGGAACTTTAGTCTAATATTGACCCCGCCCTGCCATCCTACCCTGGGGTCGAAGCAGGTGTAACCCACACGCCACACCAGGGCCGGTTGACATGCGGGGCGAGCTGTCACGGGTTCTTGGAATCTTGAGGGATGATTGGGATATGGCCAGGTGGAGTCACCACACACTGCATATATCTTTATAAACTTTATTAAAGCAACCACTTTTCCACTTAGCAACAGAAAATCAGCAAAGTACTTCAGCACAATAGCAAACAGGCTCACAGGTTCCTGGGGTCACTCTAGGGGTTTGGGACTATGCTACTTTGGTACCTTGTATGTATGGTCCTCAGTGCACTCCTCTCTGCTTCTCCTAGGCCCACACGGATGTCTCTCTGTGAGTAGCTCTCTGTCTTGCTTCTGCTGGCTCAGCAACTGTAGCTCTTTCTCTCCTGTGTAGTGGTAGCTTTCCTCTCTCCAAAGGGTTAGCAGGCTCCATTAGGTACTGCTCAACAAACTACAACTCCATGGCTTTCTCTCTGGGCAATCCATCTCTACACAACTCAGTATATCATCTCGAGACAACTCTGCACTGACACTGATAAGACTGATCATTCTAGAAAGGTGTCAGCACTTATATAACCTCTGTTGATGATGTCACTTTCCCACACAGAGACTGAGAGAGTGCCACTGGCCTGAGGATAAGGTAATGTTTTTTTTTTTTGTATAGCGTGACCTGCCTAAGCGCCAGGGTGGCGAGGGGTGACTGAAGTTCGACTCTAGCAACCTCTGAATGTGCTTTATCTAGAGTTTCTTTTCCCACTGAACATACTGTCAGTACCACAATGACTCTGGAAACAGTTCTTAGTTGAAATAATAAGCAGTTTTTTTAAGACAAAATCCAACAGAAAAATCTCTTCAATTCAAAGTATAATGCAGGGTACAATGCAGTAAAGTCAGCGGTTTCCTCACCAGCTTTAGCAATGTCCAGTGTCTGATAGGTACAGAGTATTGCCAGTCCTGTATATCACAGGTACACTTTCAGGGCATACAAGCCCAGGCTGCTAATCCACAGGCTCCAAAAACATAATACATACATTCATCTGGGTGCAGTTCAGACCTGTAGGTTTTGGGAGCAGCAAGGCTCGGGCTCCTCATCCCAGTTTCTCCTTCTCCACACTGGACGCCTCAGCAGCTCCTTTTATTAGGCTGGCTTCCTTCAATTAATCTAATCACCTGGAAAGACCTGGGAGTTGTGGAAAACCCGTAGAGGACTAGGGATGTGGACTGGAGCTCTGTTATCCTGGCATGGATCGTGCCTGGCTGAAAAAACCAAGGGAAATATAGACACCATCCACCACTTTTCCATACATTTTACCACAATACATACATTGATGTTGAAAAGGGGAGGGGTAAAAAGCAGAAAAATTTATTTTAAATACCATAATTGTAAGGCCCCGGCAGTTACCTGTTTCTCCTTATGTCCTAGAGCCAGGGCATAATCGGTAAAGTTCGAAACCAGACAGGCTGTGTGTTAAGCAGATGTAGGATGCAAATTAAGTGAAATTCGATTGGGGCAGCAGACAATTGAAGGTAAGAAAGTCAGCAACAGGAAATGCAAAAAGCAAGCTCTGCTGTAGCAAAGCACCATCTACTGCACTCACCTAAATATTTCCCAAGACTCAGGCATTAACCAATCTAGCACGTATCTATCTATGCCTCCTCTCACGTACAGCTCATCTGGGGTAATAGACACCTGTTCCTGCCCAGGAAACTGCAAAAGAGCACTTCATGAAATGTTCAAATAAAATACAACTACAATGCACACTATCAAGGGTTAAAACCTTAAAAATAACAAAAAAATTTCCCGTGGTCCCCAATTTCCAGCAAAACCAGCCCAGCACCAGGGCGTGGAGAGCAAACAGCTGGCTAATGGAAACCCTGGCTGGCTATCATTCGGTTGTACTAGGCAATGGGGTGCAGGGTTTTTGGCAAATCAGCTGCTTGCCAACCTCTCCTACGCTGTGAACTGGTATGGAGCTCTCAAGGACCCCTTACCAGTTCAAAAAGATTTAATTGTTAAACTTTTTTTTCTTATACTTCTTAGCCCCTTGCATCGTCGATGGCTGCTTCTGACAGCTAGAAGGATCGAAGGAAACCCAGTCCCAAGACCTAGAAGAGGAAACCCCAGGTGTTGGACCTTAATTTTGAGCTTAATTTTGTTTTGTATGTAAAGTGGAGAAACGCCAGACACGTGAAATTTACATGGCTGACAAATAACAGGAGATGCAGCCATAAATTTCAGGTGTTTGGTGGTTAAAAGGTTAAAGTGATTCCCAGAAAATAAGTTGTCACCTACCCCCAGCCCAGGGCACCTAAACAGCCTGTGTTTTTTTTTTTTTTACTAAAGCCATTTGTAGGGCTCTGGATGTAGGTAGGTTCATGTTAGCTAGTTAAAAAGATACCCCTGTATATATAGTTGATAAGAGATTATGCTCCTTCATTTAGGCTCCTTCATGGTTTCTAGCTATGAGAGTGTATAGTCGTTGTTGTACTCTTATTTAGACACAAGATAACAGCAATAGGAGCATGCCATATAGAACAATTATGGCATAGACTTTAATGGGGAATATTCTAGAAAGGTAAAGAGAAAGGGTTAATAATTAGAGTAGGATGCTTGGGAGAAATAGAGTAGCAATCTAGAGGATAATTATTGGTTAGAGGGTTTTGGAGGGAACTGACCAGTATGTTTGGCATGTTTACAAACATGCGACGGAAGGTTCCAGAAGGTAATTAGAATGTATATAAGGGAAAGAGACGCTGGTGTGCTATACCACTTGGATTGTTTGGAGTAGTTTTAAACCGGAACTTCACCCTCAATAAGAGCCCATCTTGTATGTTTCCCACACCCTGTACATACAGATTGCCCACATTAAAATCATCCTACTCGCACCTACTGCATTTTGTAAGCCTTTAAACATCCAAGATGGCTGACCATGGTATCACAGGCTGCCTCCAAACAGGAAGTGTCTTCTAACTGTGCCGCTCTGCATTCTGGGATTGCTGACCCTTTCCTGATCCCAGCTCTGCTCTGTCTGTTGCAAAGCACAGTTATAACCCCGCCCCCTGCACTTTTGACCCCTCTCCTCACATCAGTATGTGAGGTGCCGCCAAGATGGTGGCGCCTGTATCATAGAGTTTTGAACAGCATGGGAAAAAATAAAAAGTAAGTGATTAAAACTTAAAATATATTAAAGTTTTTTAAGGGTTTGGGCTTTTCATTAAATGATGCTGAAGGTCCGCTTTAAGAAAGAGAGAGAGAGAAATGCCTGTAAAGAACATCTCAATCCAGCGAGTGAGTGTAAGCCCCAGTGGGGATCCTGAGTAGGAGATCTTGATTGTCCACAGACAGGAGTGGGATCAGTGGGTTACTATTTGGCTGTGAAGTAGACAGGATTGGGCTCCATAGGTTGGAATACTGTATTGCTGCCTTTGGAGATGTTAATAAAGAGGAACTCTGATTGCATAGTTCGGAGTGCCATGTCTCAGTTGCACAGTGTGTACAAACCTCTCTGATGGTAGAGCCACCAGCACCCCACCCACACCAAGACACTTAGGACACCCCGGGCCCAGACGAACCTGCTCCCTGCTGTCCTCACCAAACACCAGGTGTGTGAGGGCAACACATTTCCCCAATATTTATAGAAACATTAACAGGATTCAGTCTGAGCAGCAATACTGGTGTTATCCAGTGATTATTCATTCACTTACACACAGTCCAGAATTGAGGGTCAGTTCTTCAATTACTGCAATAAACCTGAAAACACTACAAGCTAAACTGCCATATACATATCAGTAAACCATGTGGCAGTTTAGCTTGTAACTGATTCAATCACCTCTTGTCCACTTAAGAACAAATGGAGCACAACAAACTGCTCCATAGAGGCATGTTGGACACCACTATTGCAAAATGTTGGTAGGCTCTCTTCTCTCTTTCGCTTACAATCATCATGTTTAAAATATATTATCCTACCTTGTCTTTTAGACTGTAAATATTAGAAAGGAAACTGTATAGTTATATGTAGAGCAATCTCAGTTCTCCAGCAATAGGGGACACTACGTTGGTCACATGGGAACGCCGTTAGCGAGATTTCTGAATTCCATAAATGTTTTAACAGCTTTTATTTAATCTGTGTCTAAATTGGGAGACAGAGGCATTCCCCATAGACTTGTTGCAAAACGGAAAGCAATTTAATAATCTTATCTGACAATTTTTTGAGTGCTACGTGCAGATATTTTCATTTCTAAAGTAATTTTTTAACTACCATGACCTTAATTTTGGTTTCACTCTTCATTTAAAAAAAAACACTACCTTCATCTGTGCCACTACTATCTGTTTTTAAATATTGACCCCCCCCCCCCCATCCTGTTACAGAACTTTGACTCTGTCTCTACTATCTGTCCCTAGATTATTTAGTTGCTACTTGTTCATGGACTGTGCCCTTACTACATGTGGAGCAGGACAATGGAATCACCACTGCCACTGTTAAAGTTATTTGGGATAGTTATAAATTATATATATAACTATCACAAATTATATATATAGAAACTATTATTTTACAGAAAGAGTATTAGATGCTTGGAACAAGCACAGTCACTGAATTAAAAAATGGATAAGCACACATCTATCATAAGATAAAGAGTACATACAGTATACAAATAAGGGCAGGTTAGATGGACCGTATGGTCTCCTTCTGCCATCAACCTTCTATGTTTCTAGTTTCAAGTAAAACTTTATTGCTCTATATATTTTAAGAAGAATTTAAGGGAAAATGGGGAGCAGTAGGGGAATGTGGACACTAGATGTCACCCTTGCTGTTCAGGAATTGGTAGGACCCAGAGCAGTGTCTGTTGGGTGGTTCCACAACTTTTAAAAGGTTTGGAAATGTCTGGGCAAAGCGTGGTGTACGAAAGAGAGAAATTCTCCTCTAGGGGTGGGACAGAGAGACCATTGTGTGCACCCACTGGGACCTAGGATTATGAATTCAGGCTGAGAATCACACTGGACCGGACATCTGGAGACACTTTGGACTAGCTGACCTGAATAGTACTCCTTTAAGAAGGGAAGGAGCAGAAAGGCTGTGTTGTGCACCCCCTGGGTTCCTTGGTGGAAAAACACTGCATCATGCAGGTGTCCCTGTAGTGTGAGCCAGAGCAGTACCCCTTCTGGAAGGGACAAGGCAGAAAGGCTGGTTTGAGTGCTCACCTCCTTAAAGGGAGAACACCAAGCTGAAACCAGGTGTGTGCTAACCAAACTGGGAGGGACTAAAGAAAGACCCCGAGTGTCAGAAGGACCCACTCTAATTTGCATTGTAAATAACTGTGTCAGTGAATAAAGACAGTTTACTGAACTTGAACCTGCTCGTGTTTTTCTACTTCAAGTGAACCTGAAGTCAACAGGGGCTCACTATTGGCCTCCCACTGAGTGAGGCACCTTGCCTACCCCTCCCTAAGCCCAGAAAGACACCCTTTCCAAACGTGGCCCTGTCTGAAATTCACCTTGAGATCTCCCTGTGCTCCTATTATCTGCTTCTAAATGGTATTTCTACTTCCTACTCTTGGACTATTGGGTTGATTCTGAGCCAAGTAAGAAAATGCAATCCCTTTTTAAGAGAGAAAACTGCCATTCACTTTCATTGTCTACCTTGGGTCTGATTCAACACCAGGTGAAAATGTATATCTAGCTGTTTAATCAGCCCCAAGGTAAAGTAAACAGTAGTTTTCTTTCCTGAAAAATTTGTGTTTTCTCACCTGCTCTGAATCGAACCCTATGTCTATACCTCCACTCCACTCTATTGTACTGTGTGTCCACTACTTTCTCCTGTATTATTATTATATCGCCCCTACCTGTTATTGGACTGCCCTGTCCCCTTACCTGTTACTGGACTCTATCTCTGGTTCTCCGCCTCCTGCTTCTGATCTATGTCCCCACTACTAGCTCCTGACATATGTTACCCTTTCCAGGTTTGTGCCTCTAAATCTCCATTGTAAACATCATGCTACTGTAACTAAAGCCCTAAAATGATTGTTTTACATAACTAGCTCCAGCTGGCATCCCATAGACCAAATAGAGCATCGCACTACACACATCTCACAACAAATCTAGCCATGAAAAAGGGAAAGGAGGGACACATCTGTATCATGAGATCTATAACATAGCTGTGCTTTTTATATGGGTAGGGTAACCTTTTTCATTTCAGGGCATCCTCACCACCCTGAGTGTGATGTCAGACAAATGTGTACAAGAAGGAAAGATTTACAGATATTCAGCAGAACACGGGGGAGTAGAATTAGACACAGATGATTTATCGTCTACTGTATTCCTTCTGTCACTCTGCAATGGCCTCAGCCTCTCTTCACAGCTGTGACTCTCTGTGGGGATCCTGCCACCGCCTGTCTGATTTTCAGCTGAGAAATGAAGGAAATTTCAAGAGATCCGGGGGAGGGAAGACACTTTTTACTGATTAATAGGAATAGACAAATTCAAGTCCAAGAGAAATCTGATCCTTTCCATGAGTAGGATTTTTTTTTTCCATTTGGTGAGTTGTCTGTTATATTTAAAAAAAAAAAAATCTTTTTTTTTTTTTTTGGGGGGGGGGGGGGGGGGTTGTCCGTCAGCCACACGGTCTGTTATGGGTTCTTGGGGGGGGATTTTGCAGATGGCCTGTTATGGGGGTTTGGGCGGGGGGTCTACACATTATTTTGCGGTTCTTTGGGGGGGTTCTGCGACACTGCATGCTCATGGGTTCTTCTTATGGGCCTATTTAAAGAAGAAGTCACATTACCTCCCTCTACCCCTACAGCTTGGGGACATTCTAAATTGCACCTATATTATATCCCCTTTGCCACAAGCCCAGGGCCTGGGCAGCCATATATTTATGCTTTCACCTTCCCTTGGTATGGCAGGCATCAGTGACTGACAGCCCACTCCTATGAAACACAGTTGTGCTGCCCAGTCTCAGACTTGCAGTAGGGGGACACAGCAGGACATACCAGATATGGATGCACCCATTCTGTTGGGAAGAGGGGAAGTAAAGACTTTATTGACTATGGGTCTGATTCAGAGCCTGTCTCCGTGAAATCGTGAAATTGCGAATGCTGGTATCATTCACAGACGAGTTCAGAGAAAAGTTATTTTATGCTTAAGTGGCCGTATTTGCTTTGTGCACACACATGGTTTAGGCAATTCTATTTATGGAATTTGCAGCCGAAGTAGTCTTGGAAAACATATAAAATTAAAAAATGTTTTTAATAATATTTTAGGGGATCAACATGGCACCTGCAAAGAGAAAAACAATGTACTTTACCACTTGCTTGCCTGTACATGCCCGCACATATTTAATTGGTTGACAACTGATTGATGCATACTTCCTCTGTGGCGCCATCGCTTCTTCAGGATTTGTAGAGGGAAAGAGCATGAGCTACTATTTATGGCCATGTGTTGTTTGTGTAATGTTTGGGTATTGCTCTACTTCACTGCCTTCACATCCACCCATACTCATCTTCTGATGAATCAGTAGGGACAGAGAAGCACAACACACCAGCACTTAGCAGACATGTTATTAGACTTTACATGCAGCACAACCTGTGTGTATTTGAGGCATTGGCCCACCGGAGTGTGCAGGAGCTGTTGGCAACTCCAAGTCCAACACACCCTCCTCTTCAGTGGGCTCCATGGCTGATGGTGATGCTGCTTCAGAGGAGGAGGAAAAGGTTGGCAGGGTTCGGGGCCACCACCTTATACCCACACCCTGTCTTCTTGACCCCACTATAATTTTGTCAAACATGTTACTCATTACCCTGATAGTTCACCTTCTCCGTTGTACATCCACTTACCCGGGAGGCTGTTGCTGTAAAACCTCTGCACCCAGGGCCACTTTGAGGTCCAACCAGTGCTGCATTATTTGGGTGAAGGTGTAAGGCGACATCCGCCACTCACATGTGCTGCGACTTCCTCTGCCAACATCCTCTTTTCATGTGTGTTGAGCTTGAAGTCGTATCTCTGATCCATGAAAGTTTGCAAACAACAAACACATTTGCATTGTTAACTTATGTCCTCTGTTTGGGTCTCCTTTAGCTCAACATGCATGCCCCTGCCCCTTTTAAGTAAATTTCTGGGGCACTGCAACCACCCAAGCCTCGTATATGTTGGTGTATGCCAATGCAAAGTAATCCATCTCTCCCATCCCATAATAGTAGCGGACGGCAAGTGCAGACACACTTAGGCCAAAAGGCGCACCTACCTCTCCACTCCACTACTATTGTCGGATAGGGCTCACTGACCTTGGCTTTTTTTCGGCAGCACATATACTAAAATTGGAACGATACAGAGAAGATTAGCATGGTCCCTGCGCAAGAATGACACGCAAATTCGTGAAGCGTCACTGACCTCGGCCAGCATCAAGGTGAAGCCAGCTCTCCCATCTTACAATAGTAGTGGATTGCAAGCTCAGAAGCACTTAGGCCAAAAGGTGCGCCCACCTTTCCACTACTGGCGGTTAGGGCTCGCTGACCAAGGCCAGCAACAAGGCAAAGCCAGCTCTTCCATCCAAAAACTGCCAGAGGGGTCCATGTGACAGTGGTAGCAAAGTACTGTGGTCCTATTAAGTTGGAAGGCCAAGCCTCCGCCATTACTGTGTCGCCATGTGCCTTCGCTTGTATGGCCACTGTCACCTGTTGGCTCCTTGGCAGGAGTGTAATGAGGTACATATACGTAGGAAAATTACATGAAAGTGCGACTTACCATCATTATTTCCCCCTGCTGCTCACAGCTGAATAAAGTGGGTGCCATGTTGGTTTTCTTTGGATGTCGTCTATGTGTGGCACCCCTGCATTAAAACGCACAAGCGCCGACACGCTCTGGCAGACCCCGGATGTGTGCTTGTGTCCATACACACATGTAGCCTATAGGTTGCTTGTACCTTTGAGGGTCTGTTAAATAAACCAAATAGTTTCCAATACAATTATCTTCTCAATTAGGTATAAGAGAACACAGCTGAGGGTCAGATTTGCTTGTCACTGCTTAGGAGCTCACTATGTCACACCATAGGCGCCACCACGACCCCCAGAGCCAGGAACACAGGCATCTGGCCAAGGTATTGTAGCCCCAGGACCCGCCGTTCATCCTACAGGCACTCCTCTGCTGATACCCACACTAGCCACTCTGAGCGTGTCCCCTACAGCAGTTTAAGGCATCAGCAGCAGTCAGAAAACCAGGGCTCCCGGGACTCCCGGCACAGCCAACCAAGGACTAACCAATGGTCAGGACACCAAAGCTCTATGCTGCCCCAGTGGGCCCCACTGCTGAGTCCACAGCAGAGCCCCATGCCAAGCCAATGGGGAGCCAAATGCTGAGCAGCATTGCCACAGCCAGGCCTGCTCTTTCCCCAGCCAGTAGCCTGGAATCCATCCATTCTGGGCATGGGGATGGGCATAGTGACTCCCACTTCAGCCAGGACACCACCCAGCAGACAACAGCATCGACCTCTCACCCTGGGCACAAACTAACAAGAGGCAAGTTGAGTGGCCAATTCAATGATGCCCAGCTGGAGGTTTTGCTGGATGGCTTGCCAAAAGGTGGGGTAACCTGAATGTGGTGGTTTGGTGGAAACTCAGCTCCAAATGGGCTAAGGGGTAAGTGCTTTATATATATATGGGTGTGAGCAGACCACAATATGGGGACACACGTCAATGTGGGTCACAGTGTGCATCCCTTTTAGGGATTTTAAAGGGTCACATACACTGTTAAGAGGAAACTACCAGTGCATTTACCTTGACTTTGCAGCAACAGCAAGACCCACCACTTGCAGCCACAGCTGGCCACTCTGGTTTGGCTGCCATCAAGACAACATCAAAGCCGGGGCAACCCACCAGCCAGCCAACAAGGGAACAGAGTCCAGACAGTGATGAGGCAAATGAGTGAGCTTTATAGGGAAAGGGCAAGGGGCATGGTGGAGGAGGATGAACCCAGGATAACATTTGGGGCACTGGAGGCTGTGTGATAAAACTGGGGAAAACTAACGCTAATATTGACCTTGCTCCACATAGGCAGCACCTGAATGAAATTAATGAGCTGGAGGAAGGGCACTCTGAACATCTGGATGAGACCCCCAATATCATCTGAACACATCCAGCAGCTGCTGGCACCATGGACAATGGCCATCACCACTCCTCCCAGCAGCTCTGGCTTCATTCTGCCAGTAGAAGCCCCAACAGCTGCACAGAGCACCCATGAGGATGACACCCCCTGCCTGCAGCCAGGCATTACCTGTCTTTTGTAAGGCGGGGCCAAATAATAGAGGCAAACTGACAGGCCAACAGCATCGCTTTTTGACAAAACGCCAATAGATATTTTTAAGTAGTGCAACGGACCACCAGTTTGCTCCATGAAGACATGACTGCAGTTGTGGATCAGCACCGCCACCACAAGCAGATGGAGACACTGGTTGGGGCTCTGGTGGAGTCCAACCAGGTTGTCCTTCAAAGGCCTGGATGCCAACCAGTCTGCCCTTCAAATTCTGGAGGCCAACCAGGTTGCCATTCAAAAGCTGGAGAGGCTGGAGGCACAGCAAGCATGCAAATACCAAAAGCCAGGCAGAAAGGTATATGGTTGACGGCCCACGCTGCTGCAGACGCTCATACAGAACTCATCAAGGGGTTCCATCATAGGTACAGAGGATGTAGGCTGTATTTTCACTAGCAACAAAAGACTGTTAAATTTTTCCTGCTAGCAAAAAGATGGCATAAGTTTGTACCAGAAACCCATGGCTTTTATAGGTCCGAAAACCCACAAATCAGGGCTCTGAATCACACACAAGTGCAGGCTTAACCCGTAAAATTACGGACGCCTTGAGCCATATATATAGGGCAAACACTCAGTTTGGCGTGAACATACTGTAATTTCCCACAAAAAGAACAACTCAGCCACAAAAACAAGGCTTTTTGTTTCCATGTCTCCTTTTCACCCCTGGCAGCAGTCATCGAGATCGGGGAGGGACAGGATCGCCAGGGGACAGGGGATGATCAGAAGTAAGTGTTGAAAGTGTCTTTTTCTTTACAGTTAAATCTTTGTGAACTGGTAAGGGATCTATGAGACCCCTATACCAGTTCCACAAGGCTTGGGGGCTTGCCATTAACAAAAAACACAACAGGTCCTCTGGCTGGTGATAACCTTCCTTGGCAGGGTTTAGGTGGAAAATTAGCCTCCAGAGGTTTTTACAACTTGCAATCCAATGCATTGGTGAATCAACCTCCAGATAGCTGAACTTTAACCATATAGAAATCTGAAGTGGATCTTCATCAAACAGCCTCTTTTACCATTCTCTCTCCACCATCCCCTCTTTCAAAGTCAGGAGAAACAGTAAATAACAGATTCCACTTGAAACTTAGGCAGTGCATTTCACTTCCCTGTAGGAGGCACCACCGAATTGCAGTATATGCTGCAGTATATAAGCTAGGCTTTCTTTACTCAAGCACTGAATCTTCATACAAAATGGCTCCTGATATTTGCAGTGTCTCTATATTTATGAAGTGGTTTATAGTAGCCCGGCTTATACTATTACGTTCACAGTATTCAACTCCTCGCTGCAGTAACTAAATGCACTTCATCCAAGTCTGCAGATAAGTTTCAAAAGTCTAGGAGAGAGTCTAAGAGAGAAGTAATGTGTCTTTCCTAAAATGACAGCATTCCAGCACATGGGCCCACACCTCCACACGATGTGTGCAATCCACTCTCTTTCTACCACAATGCAGCTGTACTCACAACTCACAGCAGGTAGGAAATGTCCTCCATGTTCTTTGAAAGAGATCAGCCACAGGAGGACACAGTCCCCCCAGTCACATGCTTCTTCCACTCCTCTCTCACATCCTGTCCCTTCCTCAAGCATCCTTGACACTGTGTGCAATCCACTCTCTCTCTACCACAATGCAGCTGTACTATCTATACTCACAACTCACAGCAGGTAGGAAATGTCCTCCATGTTCTTTGAAAGAGATCAGCCACAGGAGGACACAGTCCCCCCAGTCACATGCTTCTTCCACTCCTCTCTCACATCCTGTCCCTTCCTCAAGCATCCTGAGATATATAGTTCAATGTAGTTTTAACAGCTTTCTTCAGTTCATTAAAGTTCAACAAAGGTTCAATAAAAAGTTGTTAACCTGTATGACCGTAACGCATTTCAGCCCAGGCTCTGATAACATCACCCTGGAAGGGACGAAACATGCATCAGCCATACAGATAACCAGCTTTTTATTTTACTTTTATTGAACTTTTATGCAAGTTTTATTTGGACTTTCTAATTTGAGTTGTTTGAAGAAAAAGCATATTTGTCTTATGTTGATGGAATGTCATTTGAAAATTAAAGCTTTTATAAACACATAACGAGGAGTTATCAAGTGAAGGACTTGTGATACTGAGCAGTATTTACCTTGCAGATACAACACAGCCGCAGGGGGACACAGACTGGTGGCTAACCGGCCGCATCGGAAGGAATTTATCAAAGGCTTTGTTTGAAAGGTCTGGTTCTCCCTGTGGATTAGGGGACCCAGAACAAGGGTAAGTGGAAAAACACTTTTTATATATATATATATTTACTGTATATCTTTGCATAGATTGTGAGAGACTATGCAATATATGGCAGATAACTCAAAAAGTAAATAAAACGGTGGTATCCAACAGGTTTTCTGGCTTCATTGGTGACCAGTATAGCGTGTTTAGGACTCCACCTCACAAGTAAATGACTTGTAGTCAAGTTCAACTATTTATTTATCTCCTGCATCTCACTGGGTGTTGCTACAGGTGAAGTATTCATAACAAGGTTGGAAAGGTTCTCAAAATGTTATTGATTTGCCCCCCATAACTAAGCGAAAAAATCAGAAAGCATTTTCCTTTAAATTTTAATCTTGCTCTATTGTAGAATTCTTTGGTGTGAACGTCTGAAAAATGTAACAACAATATTGGGATGGATTTTGGAACGCATGTATTTGTGAATCAGGGAAGCCGTGCGTTCCTGGTGGGGTCACTCAAAGAGGTTTTCAGGTCCCCACGGCTTTTAGTTTTTTTTTCAGCCACTGGAGATTCTTTAGAATTGCTCAGGCATAAGAAGAATATTTTAAACTCTTCTGTCCAATTATTTCAGCTCTGTGGATGGCACACATAGCTGATGGCATAAATGCGCTTCATCCCGATCTTTTATTTATTGGCGGCTACTGCTTTGTCGGCTTTGATACAGTTCTCAGCATTCCGAGGACTGCCGTGTCTCTGAGGACTCTTCAATTATTTGGGCATGGACATCTCACTCAGAGTGGGTTAACCCCTTTTTTCATTGACAAGTTCTTCTCTTAGGACAATTTTATCAACTCATTGCCACATGGAAAAAGTTTGTCTGCAAAGATTGTATGCAGATGTAGCAAACCTTACCTTGACTCAATAGCAATACTACTTGGCCACGTTCCACTTTTAAAAAAGAAAAGATAAGGCTAAATGCCACTACAAATATTGAAAACAATGACAAGAGTTGTTTTTCAATGAAAAAGAGTTGCAGTTGCAGTTCAGTATGCAGTTTTCGTTTTCATTTTGTTTAAAAGGAAAAAGAAAAATTATGTCCCACCTCCCCTACAGCTTACCAATCTGGCACAACAAGCGATCTGTTTTCTAATTTTAACAAATAAGTGTTTTATGGAAGCAGTTCTCATCTGTTGCTATTGGCAATTTACACCAAGTACAGATACAGGTGTACGCCAATAACAACATATTACAGATAGTTGCACAGAACATTGTTGCTGAGCATGTGTAAGTGTGAGCGAGCTCCCTCACCTCAGCAGTGGCCATAGCAGCAGTGTTCTGTGTACAGGACTCAGGATGCAGGTAGTGAAAACTGATTCCATAAAACACACATTTGATAACATAGGAAAAAAAATGTAAAAAAATTAAAAAATGTAAAAATACTTGATTTACTCAGAACCCTGATAACTCAGTTTTGGACCCTTTGAGGTCCTGTAGTTAAGTAGCAGGGTATTCCTGTCGGAATGTGTTTGACAGAACTAAAGCTTATTTAATTTAAATTGCTTTAAATATTACTTTCTTTCAGGTGAGGACAAGGTTTGAGTGACCATAGTTAGTGTAGTCAGCTGCTCATTTCAGGAGCCTTTCAGTCAAATAATATGAACTATACCTGGATAAAAGACTAAAAAATTGTGGGGGGTTCTTTTATAGTTTTTACTTTAATTTGAGGATTTATTAGATAATTCTGGGCCCCATACAACCTCAATGCCACATATGCACAGTGAAAATAGTTATTGTGTAAACAGCAGTCACAACTATTTAATACATATTTTATTAACTGCATGCGGTTATGGTGACAGATAAAATAAATACACATGCAACAGATTGCTATTAGAGCCTATGATTACAGCTCAAGTAATACTTTGCTTTAATAAAATGATCAAGATGTGTCATAATACGCTTTGCTTGACCTTTGTATATACTCCTCAACACTGCTTTTCAACACCAAGAAAAATAAGTATTGGAATAATGGACATTACAGAACTGAAAGACTTGTTATTAATATGCGGATTATGAAAACATTTAAAACATCTTAATTTATTAAGTAAAGAGTATGAAAATCATGATGCTATCAATGAGGTTATTACAATGATTGTCTGAAGTTCTCTTTGCAATTGCCAACCAATGAGGTCCCAGATGTGCTCAATGAGGCCAAGCATGGACATGTTGCAGGCCATGGTTGCGCATATAGCCACACACCATGATGTCTGGTGGTGTCCTGTTGAAAGCCAGCTCCTTGGACATGTCGTGACCATATCATTTGTTACACCAACTTAATGTAATACTGAGTTGTTAGTGCATCTGAAATGAAGAATAGAGTAAATGGTGTGTTCTTCACTTAGTCTCTAGACTCATCTCCATCTACCACTGCATCCAAGATACATCTCTATAAGATGTATATAGCTGAAGAGGATAGACCTCCCTTCCAGTCTCCATCACTGTCTTGGGGTGCACTAAAAAGTTTTTGAAAGTGTTGTGGAGTCAATGAAACACCTTTAAAAAAGAACATGTGGCTAGCAGCCCAATGTCATGCAAACACCTTCCAATGGTTTGTGTGGGCAAAATTTGTCACCCTAGGCTTTGGGTGTGACATTCAATTTCACTTGCAGTACAGAATGGATTACTATTTGCTAACAAGACATTGGCCCTAAATCAGAGCCTGCCCATGAATGCTTGGTTTAATTAGGTACTGATCTTGGAAATTGCAAACGCTCGTATGATTCACTGCCGTGTTCAGAGAAAAGATCGTTCATGTGTAAGCAGTCGTATTAGCTGAGCATTTACGGAATTTTCAGCCAAAATAGTCTCGGAAGCCGAGTTTTCTACCTGTTTTGGTTGTAACTTGCTGGGGAGCCTATTGTTCTTGGTGTGCCGTGTCCTTGCATGGCTCTCCGGCACACACCTTTTTTTTGTATATCCGGCTATTTTCATGTGCTTCCCGTCGTCCCCTGCCACTGTACCCATGGTAGTTTGCATGTCCTAGCACATACTTACCTTTCATTCCCCTGCTGCCAACTAGGGAATCCCATGTAGTCTGCATGTCCTTCGCTTCAGTCTCGGGTGGGTCCATCACCATGTACTTACCCTCTGAAGATTCTGTAGGGACAGAGAAGCACAACACACAAGCACTTACCAAGCATGTTATTAGCCTTTACATGCAGCATAACCTGTGTGTTTTTTTGGGGGGTTGGCCTACTGGAATGTACAGGAGCTGTGGCCGACTCCAAGCCCAACACACCCTCCTCTTCAGTGGTCTCTATGGATGGTGGTGCTGCTGCTGCTTCAGAGGAGAAGAAAGAGGACTTTGGCAGGGTTTGGAGCCACCGCCTTACACCCACTCCCTGTCTTCTTGGCACAACTGGTCGGACCCCTCGCCTCTGTGTGGGCTTGATCGCAGCCAGAACTCCCCAGCTACAAAAGAAAATATCATTTTTTCCAAACATGTTACTCATTACCCTGATAACTCATCTTCTCTGTTGTACATTAACTTACCGGGAAAGTTCAGGCTGTAGTACCTCCACACCCAGGGACACTTTTGCCGTTTGAGGTTCAAGCAGCACTGCGTGATTTGGGTGAAGGTGTAAGGCGACGTCCCCTTGACACTCACATGGGCTGCAACTTCCTTTGCCAACATTCTTTTTCATGTGTATTGGGCTTAAATCCGTACCTCTGATCCATGAAAGTCTGCAAACAACCAACAGTTTTGCAGTGTTAACTTATGTCCTCTGTTTGGCTCTCCTTTAGCTCCACATGCTTGCCCTTGTCCACTTTCCGGGACATTGCAACAACCCAAGCCTCCTATACACTAATGTATGCCAATGCTAACTAATCCATCTCCGAATGCAAGTGCAGACAAACTTAAGCCAAGAGGCACTCCTACTTCTCCAGTCCATGACTACTGTTGTATAGGGATCACTGAACACGGGCAGCAACAAGGTGAAGCCAGCACTCCCATTCCACAATAGTAGCAGATTGCAAGGGCAGACGCACTTAGGCCAAAGGACACTACCTCTTCAATCCAGTAGAGTATCCAGCTTCTCCTTTCATGAAAAGTAACTTTTAATGGTTCAAATTTAAAAATATTCCAAAGCCATCACAATAAGTCCAAGATATGTGAAAATTCAAAATAGGGCACCAGAGCTGTGAAACCAGGTGATGCATTTCAGGCACTTATTAGCCCTTAATCATACAACGAGTGTCCAGTACGAAAGAGCCTTAAATAATGATAACATATGGTCCAGTTACCTAAGATAGGAGGCCACCAGTTCGCCCACCAACCGCCGCCGACATGGAGAGCCGGAAGCACTCCGTATGACATCAGAGGGGCCACCATGCAGATTGGTTGGCAAGACAGCCAATAGGAGAATGGGAGCCAGCTCAAGCAACGGACTGTGCCGCCCTGTCCAAGCCATAGTATTAGCGGCCGCCGATACAAGGGTATGCGGCTGCTGCATGAATGAATATTCATATGCTGCGCCTTATTGAAAACAGGCTCAAAGGGGAAAGCATGAGTGTTATAGACAAACATTAGTTTATATGCTGTATGGGGTATTGATATTAATATATCCACTATATGAAATATACAAAACCTTATACTGTGTATTATGGACAGTGATGACATTTCCCAAGCATGTCATATAATTCAGTGGCCTTCTGGAGACACTCCAGGCCCTTGCATCATTAGAGCCTTGTCACCACGCATACATTGCCACTGCCTTTGCAAGAAGCATCAGGATGGGGTAAATTATTCCAAAATGTTGACAACGCCAGGTCTATTAATACATATATAATTGACACTCTGATGAAGTGGCCTATGTGGCGGCCACGTAACGCGTCAGTGCTGGCACCGTGAGGGTGGGTGGATCTGGACCTAATGATACGGTAATGTACATTGTTTTGTACCTTATGCATTGAATTATTTGCAGTCTGCACACATGTGGTTGATTTGAGTGTGTATAATTTAGATCATCGTTTCAACAATATTTAAATACATGCCCGGGAATCTATTCTTCTTTTTACTACTTCTTTTTACTTCTTGCGCTTGTATTAGCACTTAGCACCTGAGCACTCACTGGTGCCTGTGCATTTAATATTGGGACACCTACGTCCCTCTTTTTGTCTTTGACTGTTTACTCACGCTTTTTTCAATCCTTTGTTTCTTCATTCACGTTTCAAGTTTATTTTCACACCTTTGCATGAGTTTGGCACTGTTTTGCATGACACTACAGCACTTTCTGAGGGGTAGATCCCGTGGCATTTATCAGTACTCCAATTGTAGCTATTAGTATAGACATTGCTAGTACAATTATGGAAGTGTAAATATCCTTGTAAATATTCCTATTGTATATATGTATATACTTGGCTCAACTAAACATATGTTCTGAGATAGTCCAACTATATTCCGCCACACCCCACGGTTGGGGTTTTAATTATGTGTTTTAAATGTACGTCCTTTTTTGGCTCATAATAAAATATGATTTTTGTACTTTGAAGTAACTCCATTCTGTTGAGCGGCCCATCTGTATAGATAGGTGGGGGGGGGGGTTCTGGTGAGCTGGGCTGGTTGCTCACCATTTGTTTCTTCTAGACGCATTTGACCCTGAAGGGTTGACCCTTCCCCAGCCAGCATCCAGAACTATATACTGTTACACTTGGCAGTGCGGGAATTGCTCTTGTTTCTAAAGGTCTATTAATAAAATGATTCAATTTTTTAAAAAATTGAAACAAACGTAAATACACAGATGCTCAATAAAATAGCGAGGGTCTGAAGATCCAACAGTATTAAAGTGCAACATGCATAGAATAAATAGTATTAGTATAAGTAGTATAAATAAAAACACTTTTTTATTACAATTATTTCAAAAAACACTCCATAAAACCGTCCACAGCAAGATTAAAAAGTCTCTTTTGCAAATCTCCAACTCTGGGATAGGCTTCCAATTTTTCAATCACTGTCATTTTGAGACAATTCAAATCACCGCTGTGAGCTTGCTTGACATGTCTGGCTACATTATATTTCTGATACAGGAATTTGATTTGATAAATATTTTCCATAAAACAAAATTTTTAATCTCAGCATAGTGCAGCCGTATTGCAACTTGCAGCATGTGCATGTGATTAGATACACCAAAACTTTTGAATTGAAATTTGATATGTTAAACAAGACAAATCTTTTGCCAGTTGTGCAGGATTCAAAAACGTTTGTTTTCAACATGTAAGTGCAGCTCGCACAATGGAGTTGACCACATGGATAGCAGCCCCTACATGAAAGCGAAGTTGGATTGAGGCCTACGCAATATTGATGGAGAGAGCCTGGACGCTAGGGTGGGGGCTCTGCTAGCTACAACCCTGACTCCCTGCTGTAATATTAAGTCCATATCTGGATGAGCTCTCAGTATCGACAAATTGGACATGATAATCCGCCTGATTTGGTTGAAGTCTCTGCAGTACTTGGTAAACATGGTTGGGGGCGACGGCTGTTGATTTTTAGGACGAACTGCTTCCTTGGAGAACAAAATATCCCCCCTCCTGATGGAATCTGCTTTTTGCTTGGCTTTATTTAGGGTTTGAGTGTCATAACCCCTTTCAAGGAGCCTACAATAAATAATTTTGAATTCTTGCTCCTTTGCTGCTGAAGTGAAGTTAATTTCTAACAGCCCTCAGGAATTCTCTCTCTTGTATGACGGGGATGACAACTATTTGCAAAAGGTGTGGAGTTCCCTGCAATTGGTTTCTGAAAGGTTTTGGTGTTAATGGGGCATCCCATACTTCGTACTGAGAGAACAAGATCTAAAAATTGTCTCCTTCTGATGATTACCCGTGAAAACAAGATTTAATTTGTTGTTGTTCAGATACCTGTAAAAGTTCAGTATCGCTTCTTAGGGGCCGTCCATACACATATGAGATCATCTATGTATCTTGAGTACCAATGTATACATTTGCAGAAGGGATTGTTGTCAGAGAAAATAAACATTGTTTCCCACCACGGCATATAGAGGTTGGCTAAAGAAGGTGAGAAGGGGGCCTCCATGAATGTACCCTGTTTTTGCAGATAAAATACTTCATAAATGCAAAAATACTTGTGGGCGAGTAAATATTCTAAAACCATACAGAGAAACATGTATTGATCATCGTGATTGGTAAATTTCTTCAACATATAGGTTGCAGCTTCATTGGCTAGACCATGCAAAATACAGGAATAAAGAGAGGTCACATCCATAGTTACTCAACTCCCACCAGACGGCCACTGAATATCTTGTATAGCCTTCAGAATCTCTGTGGTGTCTTTAATGTACAAACAACAAGGCAAATCCAGCTCTCCCATCCCACAATATTAGTGGATTGCAAGCACAGATGCATTTTCGAAAAAAGGTGCACCTAACCCATCCGATCCTACTGTCAGATAGGGCTCGCTGACCACGGCCAGCAACAAGGTGATGCCAGCCCTCCCATCCCACAATAGTAGCGAATTGCAAGCACAGATGCACTTAGGCCAAAAGGAGCGCCTAACTCTCCACTCTGCTACTAATGTGGTTTGCATAGAAATCTATGTCACGTATGCACCCCTGCATCGCATAAAAACTTGGCAGAGTGGTCCATGTGACAGTGGCTCTGTAACGTTGAAAGGCCAGGCCCATTATGACTTAACATCATAATGTCCTCCTGCTGCTCACGTGTGAACATGATGGGTGCTATTTTGGTTTTCTTTGGATGTTGTCTATGTGAGGCACCCCCAGCGCTGAGGGGCCCTGGCCTCTATACGCACATGTAGCCTATAGGTTACTTGCGCCTTTGAGGGGCTGTTCATTAAACCAAATAGACAAAAGAACACATTTGAGGGTCATATTTGCTGGTTAATGCTGACTTAGGAGCTCACTATGCCACACCTTAGACACCACTACAGCCCCCAGAGTCAGCAACACAGGCATGGTCAAGGAACTGGCAGCACCTGGCCAAGGTATAGCAGCCCCAGCCCCAGAACCCGCCATTCGTCCCACAGCCACTCCCCTGCTGATACACACACACTTGCCACTCTGAGCGGGTGACCCGCAGCAGTTAAAGGCATCAGCAGCGGGAGTCAGAAAACGGGGGCAGCGCACCACGGACCAACCAATGGTCAAGAAACCGAAGCACTATGCTGATTCCAAAACAGTCCCCAGTGCAGGCCCCGCAGAGCCAATGGGGGAGCCAAAGGCTGAGCAGCATTGCCACAGCCAGGCCTGCTCTTTTCCGTTCTGGGCATGGAAGTGGCCATAGTGACACCCCCTTCAGCCAAGACACCGCCCAAAAATTGTTGAAAAAAATGATGATCGTTTGCCTGGATCCCGGTTCTGCTCAACCCCCAAAGCGTTATGGTTGGAGACAGGCACGGGGCCAGAACTCCAGGATGGTGGCCAGGCCAAAAAAAAGTGGGACAACCTGAAGGTGGTGGTTCGGCGGAAACTCAGCACCAGATGGGCTAAGGGGTAAGTGCTGCCCCCAGAGGGCTGGTTGTACAGGAAACATTGGACAATTCACTAAAGCCACACTTTCCTTTGTTTGAACCTAACTTTCAAACTGGTGGCGGACTCCCCAAAACCTACCTGCTCTACCCCCAACACCTACCGGGAGTGTCAGGCACCATGGACACCGATAGACGGCATGTGACCACAAGTGGTAAGACTTGTAGCAAATTGTAGCTTGGCACAGGGGTAGTAGGCTAACCAAATACGCCAACCATAGTCCTCGCATGCACAACCAACTTTGAGGGCTTTCCTGCACAACATATGTTGTTTGACCACAGCAAGGGTTTTAGGCAACCTTTATATTTAACCCATAGGGTGTAAGCAGACCAGAATTTGGGGGCCCACTTCAATGTGGCATCAGTGTGTATCCCTTTTAGGGATTTTGAAGGGGCACATATACAGTCAAGAGAAAACTACCAGTGCATTTACCTTGACTTTGCAGCAACACCCCAACCAGCAGCACCTCACCTGCAGGACCTGTCCCCTCTGGTTTGATTGCCACCAAGACAACATCAAGGCCAGCCCACCATCAGCCAGCCACCAAGAAAGCAGAGTCCAGACAGTGATGAGTTAAATGAGTGTGCTTTATAGGCAAAGGGCAAGGGGAAGGGTGTAGGATGAGGGTGAACCCTGGAAAAAGTTTGGGGCACTGGAAGCTGTGTGGTAACATTGGGAAAAACCAACACTAATGTTGACCTTGCTCCACATAGACAGCACCTCTCCTGGATGAAATTAATGAGCTGGAAAAAGGGAACTCTGAACAACTGGATGAAACCCCCAATAATATCTAAACACCTCCACCAGCTGCTGGCACCAACCAGGTTGTCCATCAAAGGCTGGAGAGGCTTGAGGCACAGCAAGCAGCAAATACCCAAATCCAGGCTACATCCCTCTAACCTGCCATGTTGGACTTGGGGGGGGGGTTTCAAAGCTTTAGTTATGCCGGACAGGCACATTTTTATGGATACATTTTCTGTTTACCTCCATCCACAGTTGTGCCATAATCCAACAACTTGCTTGACATGCAATTATAGAATAAATACCAAAAAAAGAAGTTTGTTTGGATGTTATTTAATCACACCCAGAAAAGACAAGGGACATAAGAATTAAAAACTGACATAATTGGAGAAAAACAAAAAGACAATTTTGAAAAAGTGAAGTTTACCAGTGGAGTTGGTTTGGCCTGCACGGCTTTGGGTGTCAGCGTTCAGATGTCCTGGAATCTCTGGAGCACAAGCAGGGGTTGTTTCCTCCAAATATGCTGACACCATCTCGTATAAGACAAAGTTATGGAGGCTGATGCACATCATGATATTTTAAATGACGTTCTCTGGCTTGTATTGAAGGGCGCCCTCTGTGTGGTCCAGACGACGAAATCTAGCATGAAGGCATGCTCTACTACAACCCGTGTGTGACGGTGGGCCACATTATATGCCTCCTGGCCCGATGTCTGGGGGCTTAAGAAGGGCTTAAGAAGCCAGGGCAGCAAGGGATAACCAGAATCACCCAAAAGACAAATTTAAATGGAAAAAAAAGCCTAGACCTAATAGTAATTATTACAAAAGAGTAGGGAAAAACATACAAATGGAAGGCGGGAGGCCCGGACTAAGCATTTGTAACTGCAAAAGGGGTAAGGGGACATTCAAAAAGGGGCATGAGCACAGTTGTAGTGATGGAGGGCAGGGAGAACAATTGGCAAACACAAGAAACTTGGACCAATTACAAAAAATGGTCACAAAAAAGAAAAACACATTGCAAATGCTACATTAACAATAGACAGGCAGATCCACTTCAGCAATAAACAGAGTTACCCACAAAGCAACCACCCGTCAGCTCGCCACTCTCAGAATGGGTGTATAATCCTCAATATAAATGCATCATGTCAGGGGCCAGGGAAACCAGCCAAAGTGCTGAAAAAGCAAATATCCGGGCCCACAACACATTGGACATTAAGAGAGTGGCCCATCTTGCGGTTGCCGAAAAGAAGCCACAAATAAAAAAGGGTCACTAGACTGGCAACAACAAATGCAAAAATAAAGTAAAACAAGGGTCAAATGTGAAACAGGAAAGCTGCCTCAAGAGGTGAGAGTGGGCAAAATGGAGAAGCAATGTGGACCTAAACAGACTGAGACACAGGAAAGCTGTTTGGGGGCCGGGGAGGCTAGGCTTGCCTCAAGGAGAGTGGGCAAAAAGGAGGAGCAATGTGGACCTAGACATACTGAAAGATATACTCCTGAGCAGCTGGGTGAACCAGGGCCACATGCGTACAATTGATGGCACTCAAGACACTTGGTATATTCGCAATATTGAAAAAACCCAACCTCACCCTGTTCCAGGCTGCCATGCTGTCAGGGAGAGCTGAGATGTTTTTGTCCTGCAGGACAGCCATGCCATCAAGGAATTTAGCAAGGGTGCGACTGAGCCAAGGCTGGGACATGCCAACTGACAGTGCCCCTAGCCTCTGGAAGGTGCCATTCGCTAAAATTTGGAGGCAGACAACCAATTTGTTAATACCTAATTGCATGCCCCTTTCTTCTGGTGGGGGCTAACCATGGTCGCAACTCTGAATAAAGCTTCTCAAGAAAAAGGGGGTTCAGTTTGGTCAATTTATAACACCTGCTGATCGGTCATCTGATAAAAATCCAGGTGACTGTAGGTATGCCTAAGATCTGGAAGGAACATGGTTAACAGGCCAGGCTATAACAGACCCCACATTTAAGGCAGTGAGGGGCATCCCAATTTCAGGCAGCGTTTGGGCATCCCGATTACAGACAGTGTGTGGGCCTCCCAAATCCAGGCAGTGTGTGAGCATCACAATTACAGGCAGTGTGCGGGCATCACAATTACAGGCAGTGTGCGGGCATCACAATTACAGGCAGTGTGCGGGCATCACAATTACAGGCAGTGTGCAGCATGCCCCAAAACTAAAAAAATGTACATGTCCCGGCTCCCATGCAGTGTTTCTGAGGGACTTATACAGAGAGAGACACAGACACACACATATACATTACCAGCTTCCTCCATCTTAGTCATCGCTGCTGCCTGCCGCCCCTGCCTATCCCAAGTTCAGAGCAAGCCGGCTCTGTTCACTGGTTGGGGCTTGGCTCGTGCCAGTATCCAATGACACTGGCAGGAGTCAAAGGCCACGCCCACCCAGAAGCCAGAACCAGCTCGCTCTGAACTTTTCCCAGGATGACCATCCAAAGCTTAATAGGGTTGGTGGATAAGGGTTGAAGTTGTCCATTACTTTACATTTCACTATAGTGCTTTAGACTAGGCAAAGCAGACAGCATAGAATGCTTAGGCTTGAGTTTAAATGGCTTCACCTTGAGGAGTATGCAGTACTTTGGTGGTCTCAGTCATTTCACAGGAGAAGCTGGTTTATCAAGCAAGGCCTCAGCTAACACCCAGCAGGAGCCTGAAACCCCATCACCCAGGGTGGCTATCCATACTTTCCTTGGCCTATGGGGTTGCCATAATTTGTTATGGCCCGTAACCTAACCCCAGCTCCCTAAAACAATAAAATTCATACCCCCAACCATCCGGATTTCCCTGGGACAATCACAATTTTGGCCAGTTAGTCCAGCGGTGCATTCACTGGCTGGAAGTTTGCTCCGGCCTCTCAGACACCTACCACTGTCAGCCCCGAGTGTGGGCACTCGGCTGCACACACGGGGTCAGTGGCAGTGAGCATCTGAGAGGCCACTGCAGCCGGGCGTCTGGGAGGCAGGCTTTTTTTTTTCTCTTCTTTAAGCTCATTGGTGGTTCAGTGGGTGGGCGGGACTCCAGGAAGAAGCTGTCGATGGGCGGGACTCCAGGAAGGAGCCTCGCTGGAGATCACACAGGAGTGGGAAATCACCTGCATTGGTGAGTGTGTGCCTGTGTGTGTTTGTGTGTGTGTGTGTGTGTGTGTGTGTGTGTGTGTGTGTGTGTCTGTGTCACCCCTAACTGGCTGCAATGAGGGATGCCCCTCACTGGCTGCAATGAGGGATGCCCCTAAATGGCTGCAATGAGGGATGCCCCTCACTTGCTGCAATGAAGGATGTCCTTCACTGGCTGCAATGAGGGATGTCCCTCACTGGCTGCAATGAGGGATGTCCCTCACTGGATGCAATGAGGGATGCCCCTAACTGGCTGCAATGAGGGATGCCCCTCACTGGCTGCAATGAAGGATGTCCCTCACTGGCTGCAATGAGGGATGTCCCTCACTGGTTGTAATGAAGGTTGCCCATCACTGGCTGCAATGAGGGTTGTCCCTCACTGGTTGTAATGAAGGTTGCCCGTCACTGGCTGCAATAAGGGATGTCCCTCACTGGTTGTAATGAAGGTTGCCCCTCACTGGTTGTATTGGAGGGATTCCCCTCACTGGTTGTAATGAAGGATGCCCCTCACTGGTTGTATTGGAGGGATGCCCCTAACTTGCTTCAATGAGAGATGCCCCTAACTGGCTGCAATGAGGGATGTCCCTCACTGGATGCAATGAGGGATGCCCCTAACTGGCTGCAATGAGGGATGCCCCTCACTGGCTGCAATGAAGGATGTCCCTCACTGGCTGCAATGAGGGATGTCCCTCACTGGTTGTAATGAAGGTTGCCCCTCACTGGTTGTATTGGAGGGATTCCCCTCACTGGTTGTAATGAAGGATGCCCCTCACTGGATGCAATGAGGGATGCCCTGTCCCGAATAACTCAAAATAGGGGAAACAAACTCACTTGGGTGAGACCCCCCCATATCCCACCACTCGATGTAATAGTGCAAGAGTGTTCTGGACTGCATGGGACCTGAAAGCACCATCTACCAAGATACTGTGGCAAATCTCAGTCCTGTTTAAATGGTACTCAGCTCGCTGAAGTTGAGCAACTGCTGCTCATTTCTATTAGTATATTCACTTCATGAATCATTCAGTATAAGTTCAGTCCAAACTATTATGAAAAAAAGTTGGAAATATTTAAGAGTTTACAGAGTCTGTGGGGAGGACACAGCACTGAGCCTGCTCCAGCTTTTCCCGGGTGATTTATAGCTCTGACCAGGTGAATTGAGATGCCTGTGGTTTACAATCTACCTAAGTAGCTAAACAATAGCGGAATAACGAAACCTAGCTCAGTCAGGGCAGGATACACACAAATAAGTAATTGTTAAGTCATGTGACCTCAATCTGACTAGGAATTAAAGTGACAGCCTAATATAACCCAGTGAACCTGTATCATTCCCTTTCTCCTGTTGATAAATAAGATATAATGCCTTCGCCAACATCAGGTTCAATTGCTCAGAAGCAGCACAGGACCTCTTTGGTAATTACAGCCATTTTCTTTTTGTTCTGCTGCGCTTGTCACACAACGCCCTCCAATCCATTCATGTACGTTGTTTTATGCTGAACACGCCATGCTGTGGCATTTTATTTTGTGATTTTGTTTACAAGTCACATTACAGAGACTAAATTCAAACATCTGCTTAATATTCTTCTAGAAACGCGTGACATCCAATTAGCAGATTCCAGCAGACATTAAGTTTATTGCGTGTGGTTGCAGCTCCACAGGTGCCTCTCATGTAGTCGTTTGTTCGGCAGTTACACAATGTGTTCTTTCCGTAGATTGCCGACTATCATTTTCTTTATCTGCATTTCCAGCGTGGGGGTTTAACCATTGGGCTGTCAGGAAGCAGATGAGACTGGCATGATGAAATACAGATAGGAAGAGACAGTTATGCTTCTTCTCTACATTGGCACCATCTATTTAGGCGGTGCTTTAATGGTTTAATTAGCCGTGATGGTGTCTGTTTCGATCTCTTCATTGTTATTATATATAACTTGGCTGTTAGGAGAGTTAACCTGCTTTTTATAAAGCTTCTTATAAAGCTTATACTTTATAATCGAGTCGGAGGTAAAGTTACAATAAAGTATATAGAGAATAAAGAGACAAGGAACTGAGGGCCTTGGCAGTATAGGAAAAATATAAGGGAAGGGGAGAAAGAACAAGCAGAAAGGAACAATAAATAGTTAGAATCTTAAGGAAGAAATAAAGGAAATATTTCAAAAAAGAAAAACTCAAAGAGCGAAACAGGCAAGGAAGAAAACCAAGGTTCACTGAAATTTTCCGAAAAAGTTCGGTCCATACTCTAAAATGCATGAAAAAAATGGTTGACGGCACAAAAGTTCTTTATAACACTCTGAAGGGACCCAAGGCTATATAAAAACGAGTGGACTAATTAGCATTTAAGTCTTGGCTAATTAGCATACAATTAGTGCTAATTAATGCTAATTAGCATTTCAAAAGAAACAGGGTTTGCGTTCTGGCAAAGCGAAAAGAAGTGTTGAAAAATGTACCGATTTGGGGCATCACAGGGGGTAGACCTGCGGTTGTGTAGGCCTGATAGTAGTGGGTAAGCCCAGTTAGACTTACTGGTAACAGATTTTTTATAAATACTTCAGGCTGACCACATGGAGAGAGTAGGCTCTACCCTCCGGGAGAAAACACAAACTGGAGATTCAAAGCCCACCGCTTCCTGTCTACCTCAGTCTTTGTAAAGAAACCTATATAACCATCTGGACTATACGCAGGTAATATGTGGTCAGACTAAAGTATTCATGAAAAAGACATTACTGGTAAATCTAACAGGTTTTTTCCGTTTCATACTTCAGTCTGAGCACACGGAGAGGATTAGACAAGTAAATTATGCCTTAGAGGTGGGAAGCTGCAAGTAGTGCTCGTTTACCGAAGGTCTGATGCTTTGCAGATAATAAGTCAAGTCTATAATGTTTGAGGAAGGTGTGGGGCGAAGGTCCACATTGCTGCTTTGCAAATCTCTTCCACTGAAGCGCCAGTGCTTTCTGCCCAAGATGCTAACATTGCTTGTGTAGAGTGGGCAGACACCTCTGGGGGAGAAACCCCCTTAGTAACTTAAACATGTACAATAGCAAGAGATCTTCCTCCTTGCCAGCTCCTACTGGTAGAGTCAGAAGAACTATCTCCTGTGTCCTATTAGATGTAGTCACAATCTTTGACAAAAATAAAAGATCAGGTCTCAAAAACAACATTTTATCTGAGAGTATTGAACAATTAGGCTCTTTTGACAACAGAGTCAGTGCTCTGACTCTCCTTGCAGAAGTAATGGTCAACAAAAAAACAAAACTTCAGAGAGAACCACTTCTCTGGTCCCCCAACCAGTGGCTGAAAAGAAAGTCCTAATAGACCTTTCAATACAATCGATAAGTCCCATGTAGGAAAACTCTTTAGGCATTAGCCTTTGTCTACTGACTTACTTGAAAAAACGATTGATAAGTTAATTCGATCTTAGTTTCTGTTCAAAATAAAACTGGAAAAGGCGCAAGTCTGAGTCTATAGAGTACTTACTGCTAGCCCATTTTTTCGAATCATTACCGCAGGAATTCGAGAACTGTAGCTATATTTCCTTTCTACAACTTGTTAACTTCACAATAAGAAGAAAAACACGTCCATACCTTTCTGTAGATCTATCTAATAGATAATTTTGGCTGACTAGTAGCATTTCAGTCACTATAGTCAAACACCCCTTTCATCTCTAGGATGGCCCTCTCAAAATCCATGCTGTCAATTGAGGTCTTAACAGATTAGAATGCAGAATTTCGCCCCAGAAGATCTGGAAGCCACCCTTCTTCACCACTCTTCTCAAATCTGCAAACCACGCTTTTTTTAAGCCGGAACGGAGCAATCAGGATGACTTGCGATTTCTTCCAAGATAAACTAAGAGTCAGAGATGTTGGATTCATCGTTTATACAGCTTAAAGAGCAACAAAATCCACCAGCGACAGGTCTGGATTTGAAAAGATTCTGGAGCCGTCCGCTGGCTTTTTCCCGGGGCATCCTGAGTCGGTGCCCGTAAAAACTCACCCTTCCATGCTCCAACAGTTTATGCGTGGGCTCGCATCCAAAGAGAGCAGCCTGAAGTGACTACCTCATTTGGCAGGCGGCTGTCATTGTTGTGAATGGAGAGTGCGTGCTGCCACATCCACGGCAGCGTGCTCGTGCTCCAGCCATTCAGATGTGGCAGCGTGTGCCCCCCATTCAAGTCAATGAGAAAAACATAGAAAGTTGATGGCAGAAGGAGACCATACGGTCCATCTAGTCTGCCCTTATGCATATACTGTATGTTCGCTTTATCTTAGGATAGATGTGCGCTTATCCCAGGCATGTTTAATTTCACTTACTGATGCTTTTTCAACTACCGCTGCTGGAAGTTTATTCCAAGCATCTACTACTCTTTCTGTAAAAAGAAAATCTCTAACATTGCTCCTGATCTTCCCTCCGACTAGCTTCTGGTTCTGCCCCCTTGTTCTATCATTACGTTTTTTTTTCTTAAAAGCTTTTTTCTCCTGAACCTTATTTCATCCTTTCACATATTTAAAGATCTCCATCAAGTCCCTTCTTCTCCCTTCTTTCCTCCAGAATGTACAAAATAAGTTCTTTAAGTCTCTCCTGATAAGTTTTAAGTTTAAGTCCTTCCACCATTGTTGTTGCCCGCCTTTGGACCTGTTCTATTTGAAAAATGTCTTTTTGCAGGTGAGGTCTCCAGAACTGCACAAAGTATTCTAGCTGTGGCCTCACCAGGGCTCTATTCCTACTGGCGATGCCTCAAGCTATGCAGCCAAGCATTTGGTTTGCTTTTTCTATTGCCTACTGTCTACACTGTCTACTCATCTTAGAGCTTTCAGTAACACAATACTGCCCATACGGTACTCAGAGCAGGGATTAATTTTACCCAAGTGCATGATTTTATATTAAGAGACATTAAACTCTAGTTTCCACAGTTTTGACCAATTATCCAGTAAGTTAAATCATTTTCCATGTTGCAGACACCTCCAGGAGTGTTGAGAGTTGTTACTAACCTTTGTATCATCAGCAAACAGGAAAACTTTTCTTACCAAGCCTTCTCCTATGTCACATACAAACATATTAAAAAAGAATGGGGCCCAGGACAGAGCCTTGTGGCACACCACTTGTAACTCGCCTTTGTTCAGATTGCACGCCATTAATTTCAGCACTCTGATACCGTTCAAATACGTCAGGTGGCACTTATTGGACAAGAGACGCACATGCGCTATTGGATTGTTTTTATGGGTGAACTGGGTGGTTTCACACCGCCAAAATTGTAATGCCCCGGTGCATGAAAGTCAAATTCCCAGGTTTTCTGCTTTAAAGTGCCCATTTTGTATACTGGTTGCTAGTTGACAGCTACAAGGTAGAGATTTCCTTTAAATTGGAGCTAGAAATAGGATACCCTGAATATTTATAAATGTGTATTAGATATTCTCCTGCACCTGATGAATTGTTTAACGATAACCTACCAGGATCCTCACTAGGCAAAGTAGGTATTATTGCTCGATTTTATTCCTTGCATTTGTGCTTAAGAAATAATACCGCAAGTTGGCAACAGAAGGTAATATTTGCGGGAGAAAAAAGGTTGAGTAAGCTTTAAATGCCATATGGGCAGCTTTATTATCAATAACTTATCTGTGCACTTTATATTTGAGGAAGCTGAGTCAAACAGAGCCCTGCCTCTTTCCAGATGGGGTGTCAAATCATAAAAAGCCTCTTAGGATTTTTTGTGCCAAACTTTATTTTAACCCCAAGGTGAGCTGAAACAGGTCATTGGCACTGAAATTTAAAGGGAATACCTGGGTTAAAAAAATAGAGTATCATTTGGAAGGTCCCTGATGAAGTTCCATCACAAAATGTGTTGGAGCAGTTAAAGCTTTCCAATAAGAAACTGTAATGCATCTTTGGCTTACTGTTAAATTTTAATTGGCTCTACACGTGTACTGTATCATGCAATTTGTTTGATAAAAAGATGTTCATGGGGCCCCTAGGAAAATGTTTCATCACAAAAAGTCCCTGTCCAGGCACACACTAACTTTCTCCCACCCTCTGCCCCTTGTGAAGTGTAAAACGAACTATTTCAAACCAGCTCAAACTCTCGGATTGAATGTAAATAACATGTATATAGTGAGGAATTTCTTCACTTAAAATTCTAGATTGTGGCTGAGCTGAAATTGACTAGCAATGGTGCAGCCTTATGAGTTATGTGCATGCTCTGCTGTGGTCAAAGACAGCTGTGCAACCACTGTAGCTTGCCGTTTGCGCTCAATCTGAAAGCACATAGGGACAGAGTAGCTGTTAGCCCACTTTTCTGCATGGCCCTGGAGCTATGGAATTGAAAGGAGGGAAAACTTTGGAGCTCTGCTGCAGCTTTTACCCTGAGCTGCAGGAAATAAAGGAAAAGCACCTGGGAGAAACATCAGCCTTGTTGCCTTCTTATTGCCTTTGGGTTTACAGTCCGTTTAAGACCAAAAACCAATTTTAGTGGGAAAGACTTCCTAAATAAAATTAAAATTGGACTGGGTTACACAACATACATGCCTGCAATGGGTGAGCCACAGGGTTATAAGAGGACCGCACCAGATAGTAGTTTAACCGTTTTTGGTCCCATTAATAGGATGATGAAGATGGGGGTTAATAAGTGGACTGGAGGTTGTATAAGGGGACCTGAACAATATGGGTGAGTTTCAGTGTGGCATTAAGGCTATGGCCTGCAAGACACATGGGGACAAATAATGATATGACAAATTGTAAATAATAGTATGGAACCAAATAAATAATATTTCATATTATTATTATAATCATGATTAGGTAAAACATTTTGGATGTTAGGGTTAAAGGCCAACTCTAGTCAAATTGGACCTAAACTCAAAATAAGGCCCGCTGAAAACCTCCGGAGCAGGGTTGGGTGGCCATAGGGAGACTCAGGAGATTTCACCAGGGCCCACTCTGCATTGGGGCTGTCTGACTTGCTACTTCTAACACCCCCATCTATTCCCTGCCTCCCTAGCCCCCTCTTTTTAGTACAGAGCCCCACTACATCCCCCATTTAGCTTATGTGCTATAGCTATGTAGATGTTAGATGTTATCCATAACTCTGAAGTGTCCCTGATTTGGAGGGACTGTCCCTCTTTTGAGTCCATGTCCCCCTGTACCTCGTTCTCATTTGTCCCTCTTTAAGGTGTAACATCCAGATCAGCATAAATAAATGATTAATTTGCCTAGTCAAAGTGTTTATATTGTTGTAACTGTTACACCCTATCTCATAGCCATCAATCAATGAGGGGGCATGGCCTAATTTAACAGGTGTCCCTCTTTCCCACCCTGAAAAGTTGGTAGGTATGACATTATCAACTCCTACAATACCTAGGTTTCAGTGGTCCCTTGAAAGCCCGGTGTGTGTTTCTGAACTACCCATTCAAGCCAGGAAAACCCAATTGATTCCTGGAGAAAAGGGCTGAGGCTGGTACTGTGAAGGCTCCCAGAAGTTTCCTAGGAATTGTTAATGAGATGTTACAAGGGGCATTGGCAGACCTTTTTCACTTTTGATTTTAAAAAAGACCTCCTTTAGATAATTCCCTCACATAAATTTAGTGATGTATTGTGCAATATTGGCACTTCCAAATAAAGTTGGCAATGTAATATGGAACGAAAATGCCGAACTTGTTGTGAGCAGGGGGTAGTAAAGGGAAAGGACCAAGCAGGTGGCATCTCCATCTGGGTAGGACGCCGCCATTGCTGTTTTCACTTGGCTACATTGTTCTTAGAGGTCTTTGCTGTTTGCGAGTACCCATCTATACTAAATATTTTTTTTTTATATATTTTGCTATGGAATGTACTCTTATCTTTAGGATTTAAATAGGATGCCATTTGAGGTCACAATGTGTAATAAAGATTTAAGGATTCCCCAGGCTGAGAACTACTTTTAAAAAAGGAGCAATTGGTAACTTTTTGAACTAATAGCTCAAAGAATCCGGTGAGTGCGGTGGTGTGATGGTGGTGGGAATCCATTACAAGCTAAAATTACTCTGTTGAGCTAATTCCTAGACTTAGAGTTAATAGATATTTAAAGATATACTATCTTAATGTGTATGCTTATAAATGCCAGAGCTCCATTATTTTATTATTTTTTCATGGTGATTTCTGAAATTTGTGGTGCTGGAGTTCATATAATAATTTCCCTATTTATTGATAGGGCATTTTTAGCTCTATTTGTTATGCAGATTTTTTCTGTGGGTGTTAGGACCTAATAAGGGATGAATTAAGGGGGTAGAACGACTTTGCTATTGTAAGGATAAACTGAAAGGATGGTTATTAAGAAAATGGCTTCTGAGCAAAAGAGGGCTGGCTTACTAAATCACTAAAGACACTGCATAGGCTGTGGTGCCTAACAGAGAACAAAATTAAAAAGAAGGCCAACTTCAGTAAGCAAACCAAAAGAAAAATCATGTGTTTAGTGTACATTTGGAAGAAACAGACAGTTAAAGCTTCACTAGATGGTGACATTGTGATGGAACCCTATGTGACCAATATACTCTAAGCTATAGATAGAACAATGAGAATTATGCATACAGAAATTCATAACAGACAACAGGTAATTTGCCCAAAGCATCTGATTGGGGGAAAAACATTCACCCCCACTTTATCTTACTTTTCTGACCTTGATCCCTGAGTGCAATGGCCTGCTTGGTGAGCATTATACTGTTTATTTGGGCCTGAAGAGGGCACTGTATCCCACCTCCTCCACCCACCACTTTGGAATGTGTTTCGGGGATGGTAACTGCTGTGTGGAATGGAAGTTCCCCTTCATGGGGAAGTTAACTTTAGCCCAAACCTGGACTAAATAAAAGAAAACGACCTGTATTATCAGTATATATTTTGCAATAGGAGAGTGCTTTCCCATAAACAGTCCCCATAGACCTTGTAGTAAATAAAGCCTATCTAGCCAAATGCAATGTAACCAGCAAATATTTTTTTTTATTCATGTGATTAAATAGCACATATTAGTTTAATGTAAACAGGACTGCCACACAATCTTCCCCTTCGTAATCTTTTAAGTAATCCTCGAGAAAGGCATCGGGAAGATTCTAAATGTCCCGAGCAGTGTTGCTCAGAATTCTGGGCCCTGGTCGGCTGATTTAGTTAGATCTGCAAGAATCAGCCCCTGTTCTTTTCAGATACAGTCCAGACAACATGTTTGGAACATTGTGGTTCTCCAGACACCCAAATACCATTTATATCTGGACAGAGAAAATTCTGGTTGTGTAATCTGGCCTCTGGATAACTAAAACCTCCAAATAGCATTTGAAGACTACTGTTAAAAGAATAAAAATCACTTGACCCCTATTTCTTTTAAAGGGACAATCCAGGGAAAAATAATTGCCTGTTCTCACAATCGCCTTGTGAGGATTGGCACTGCAAGGATGGAAATGTCCTTATAATTTTAAGTTTTTTTTTAGTTTAGTCTGTCTCCTAAATTAAAAATAACTAGGATTCTAATCCACAGATAACTTCTTATTCAACATTAGGGGACCCCTTATCACATCACTGGAAGTGGGGGGGGGGGGGGGGACATGGAGGGAGATCACCCAGGGAAATTCCCCTTTATGTTCCTCCCCTCCAGTGATGTCTTAAGTCACATTGGAGGGATTCCACAGAGGCTCCTCCAATGTGGTATAATAGGTACCCTCATCAACAGCCCCTCATTGGCCTGTGCCAGTGTTCACTACAGATGCTGGAAAGTCAGCTGCAAAAGCCATTCCCTGTTATCACAACACCCATCACCCGCCAGATTAGAAGGGAACCCATAACCACTGTTCCCTCTAAGGTGTGCGCACCCGCGCCTGTCCCCCCGCGCAGCCCCGCCTGCCGTCCGCGCATGGTCGCCGTCGGCAGTGAGGAATTTTAAGATGCGGACGATAGAGCAACATGTGGGCATGGTTTGTGCATTGGGGGTGTGGCCGCCTCTTCCTTTGCCTGTTTTTTGCACAAAGCCGAGTTACGGCAGTGAGTGGCGGCCATTTTATCGTAACCCTGCTCAGGTATGGCCAGAGGAAGCGTCCGCAGTAGGCAGCAGCCATGATGCTGTAGCCATGATGCTGTAGACCGCAACGCTGTAGACCACAACCCTGCCCTTTCTGAGGTAAGCTGGCTTCTTATCTCTAAAGGCATAGTGTGACCTAGTTCTACAGAGGTCTCTACATTGCGCCCCTGCCACACAGTGTTTATATTGTATCCATGTTTAAGCAGCAGCAGTCTAAGCAGCAGTTTAAGCAGCGGCAGCAGTCTAAGCAGCAGTCTAAACAGTGGCAGCAGTTTAAGCAGCGGCAGCAGTCTAAGCAGCGGCAACAGTCTAAGCAGCGGCAGCAGGCTAAGCAGCAGTTTAAGCAGCGGCAGCAGTTTAAGCAGCGGCAGCAGTCTAAGCAGCAGTTTAAGCAGCAGCGCAGTTTAAGCAGTGGCAGCAGTCTAAGCAGCAGTTTAAAGTGGACCAACACCCAGGATTTTGACTATCCTGGGTTTTGGTCCACTTCGGTGGGGCACCCTGATCGGGGTGCCCCGCTGTCTGAAACCCCCCCGAAAGCCCAGAAAGACTCACCTCACCACACTCCCACGTGACCGCTCCAGCCAATCCCAGCGCTCAGAGCCGCTGTGGGATGCGCGTCCAAGGCCGCTTGGACGTGCATAGCAGCTCAGCGGCTCTGAGTGCTGGAGGCCGCGTCTCGCGCTTCCCTCTAACAGGGAGCGTGCCTGCGCCGGCCATTCACAAACGGCGATGGAACGGGGCTGAGGTAAGGTTTGTGGGCCTCCTGGGGGGTTTCTCCCCGTGGGACATCCCGATTTCGGATGCCCCGCGGGGAGGGATCTGATCGGTCCGGGAATCTTATAGATTCCCGGGCCGATACCCCCTGGGTGTTGGTCCACTTTAAGCAGCAGCAGCGGTTTAGGCAGTGGCAGCAGTCTAAGCAGCGGCAGCAGTCTAAGCAGCGGCAGCAGTCTAAGCAGCAGTCTAAGCAGCAGTCTAAGCAGCGGCAGCAGTCTAAGCAGCAGTCTAAGCAGCGGCAGCAGTCTAAGCAGTGGCAGCAGTCTAAGCAGCGGCAGCAGTCTAAGCAGCGGCAGCAGTCTAAGCAGTGGCAGCAGTCTAAGCAGCGGCAGCAGTCTAAGCAGCGGCAGCAGTCTAAGCAGCGGCAGCAGTCTAAGCAGCGGCAGCAGTCTAAGCAGTGGCAGCAGTCTAAGCAGCTGCAGCAGTCTAAGCAGCAGTCTAAGCAGCGGCAGCAGTCTAAGCAGCAGTCTAAGCAGCGGCAGCAGTCTAAGCAGCAGTCTAAGCAGCAGTCTAAGCAGCGGCAGCAGTCTAAGCAGCAGTCTAAGCAGCGGCAGCAGTCTAAGCAGCAGTCTAAGCAGCGGCAGCAGTCTAAGCAGCAGCAGCGGTTTAGGCAGTGGCAGCAGTCTAAGCAGCGGCAGCAGACTAAGCAGCAGTCTAAGCAGTGGCAGCAGTCTAAGCAGCGGCAGCAGCCTAAGCAGCAGTCTAAGCAGCGGCAGCAGTCTAAGCAGCGGCAGCAGTCTAAGCAGCGGCAGCAGTCTAAGCAGCGGCAGCAGCCTAAGCAGCAGTCTAAGCAGCGGCAGCAGTCTAAGCAGCGGCAGCAGTCTAAGCAGCGGCAGCAGTCTAAGCAGCAGTCTAAGCAGCGGCAGCAGTCTAAGCAGCGGCAGCAGTCTAAGCAGCAGTCTAAGCAGTGGCAGCAGTCTAAGCAGCGGCAGCAGTCTAGGCAGCAGTCTAAGCAGCGGCAGCAGTCTAAGCAGCGAAAGCAGTCTAAGCAGCAGTCTAAGCAGCGGCAGCAGTCTAAGCAGCGGCAGCAGTCTAAGCAGCGGCAGCAGTCTAAGCAGCAGTCTAAGCAGCGGCAGCAGTCTAAGCAGCAGTCTAAGCAGCGGCAGCAGTCTAAGCAGCAGTCTAAGCAGCGGCAGCAGTCTAAGCAGCGGCAGCAGTCTAAGCAGCAGTAGCAGTTTAAGCAGCGGTAGCAGTCTAAGCAGCAGCAGCAGTTTAAGCAGTGGCAGCAGTCTAAGTAGCAGCAGCAGTCTAAGCAGCAGCAGCAGTTTAAGCAGTGGCAGCAGTCTAAGCAGCAGCAGTTTAAGCAGTGGCAGCAGTCTAAGTAGCAGCAGCAGTTTAAGCAGTGGCAGCAGTCTAAGTAGCAGCAGCAGTCTAAGCTGCAGCAGCAGTCTAAGCAGCAGTTTAAGCAGCAGCAGTCTAAGTAGCAGCAGCAGTCTAAGCAGCAGTTTAAGCAGCAGCAGTCTAAGTAGTAGCAGCAGTCTAAGTAGCAGCAGCAGTCTAAGCAGCAGTCTAAGTAGCAGCAGCAGTCTAAGCAGCAGTTTAAGCAGCAGCAGTCTAAGTAGCAGCAGCAGTCTAAGTATCAGCAGCAGTCTAAGCAGCAGTTTAAGCAGCAGCAGTTTAAGTAGCAGCAGCAGTTTCAACGGCAGCAGCAGTTTAAGCGGCAGCAGCAGTCTGAGCAGCAGCCCATGCATTTGCTGTGGGAACTGAGTGCCAGTAAGATTAGGTTATCTAAAGTAGAACAAACCCTCCCAGCCTGGCCCGGGGCATCCCAGATGTAAACATGGGGTTGCCGCATCTTTGGGCTGTGCACTCGCTCCCATCACCAGCCATTCAGATATAAATAGCCTATCATATCTTTTTGTTTAATGTGTTTTCCTTTTTTTAGTAGATGTACCACTGTTTTTATCTTTTTTCCGAATGCCTACCTTTCATTGGGCATCACCCAGCTCCCTCGCTACTCCGCACAGCCGCTGCTCCGGCTTAGAGGGAACATTGCCCATAACCCCGCATGCACCTGAAGAAAGGATGCTGTCTGATTGGGGACAGAATAAGAAAGATACAGAGAGGTGAGTTTGTTATGTTTTGTTTGTGAACTGGTAAGGGTCGGTGGCCAGACATATTGTATCCAGCTTTCAGGATTACCAAATGCCAGATATTGCAGACTATCTGGCAGGAGGTTTTCCAAACCAAGCCATGTCCCCTCCATGGCTCATCACTGGGCCTGAGTAGTTTATTTTTCATATTAATGTAGCAAATGATTTTGTTACAGATCTATTGTATCTGTCATTCCAGAGTACAAATATTGGGGGGATATTCAGAAGTTGCTAATGCACGATATTGGGGACTATCTGGCCGGAGGATTAGCAAACCGGATTGTCTCCTCCATGTCTCATCACCTGGCCTGAGTAGGGTCTTTTTCATAATAATGTGGCAAAAGATTTTGTTACAGATCTATTGTATCTGACATTCAGGAGTACCACATGCCAGATATTTGGTCTATGGGCCTGATGCAGAGCCTCCCCCGGTCTGAGCTTAAAACCTTCCGATTGTCCGGGGCTCCCGTTTGAATCATGGCACAAATGTGATGCAGAGCCTCCGTCGGAATGGCTCCCTAACTGATCCGTCAATTTGTCTTTACTCGGGAAGTTTTTTTTGCTCTCTCGGGTGCCTTCAATTTGATCGGGGCTTCCGTTCCCGTTCACACGGGCGGCCCGTTTTTCCCAGCTTTTTCCTTGGTTTTTGAACGTACCTGCTTGGTTTCCGTCGTATTTGACCTTCCATTTTGGTGATTTTTCCAAGTATACTTACATCTCCATGGCTCTTCAGTTGCCAATCTAGCTACACGCAAGCGCACATCCCTAAACCTCCATTGGAATATGCATATGGCACCAACTGCCAATTTGACACATATATATATTGTCAAATTTATTTTTGGGTGTTCCTTCTTTCTTGCCATTAATGCATACCTTAATCTCTTTGGTGTTCCTTCTTCCTTGCCTTTAATGTTTACTGTAATTGGTTGTGAGTTTTTCTGATTTTTTGTCCCATATCTAAACCTTTTGTGTCATGTAAATGTGTGATGATGTTGTGTGATTGTACATTTGCAGGAAAGACAACTCACAAAATCTGTTTATGTTTTTTTTAATCAAACTTTTTTTTTGGGTTTTGTGGTTTTGAGATTATTTTTTTGATAAAACAAAAGTAAAAAACAATTTAAATTTGAATTAAACATGTGGAAAATTAGGCCTCGGGGTCTTGTGGCTGTGTTTTTCTTTGATCTGTGAATGAAAAACAACCTTAGTTTAGCATTGTTTTTATGGTTTGGTTGGGCGTTGTTTTATTGGGGCCCTTTTTAAACCGGACCTTCAGCGTGATATAATGAAAAGCCCAAACTCTAAAAAAACGATTCCGCAGCATCATCTGTAAAAAAAAGATACAAGGACCCACCATTAATCCACAAAATATATTAACAAGTTTCCTGGCCTAACTAAAGTCACTTTATTAACCTTTTGCTGCCTCACATTGCCCTAGTTCTTCTATCTGCACGTAGCCTAGTTTGTAGCTGCATACATGGGTTAAACTAAGGTGGGCTTGTATTTAACAAATGAAGTTGTTTCAGACTATTCTTGTGCTTTGTTTTTTTTTATTATAAGGAATGTGTGCGCGCACATAAACGCACGCTCGCATACTCACATCCATGATGATGTCGCCCTGCTCCTGTGTAAAGATGGCATAGCTCCTGGTATAGCTCTGACGTTCCCCCGCAGTGACGTGCAGGACATCCCAAATTGGAATGCCCCAGAGACATGATAACCCAGCCCTGGATTCCTTCACACTCCAAAGGGCTGGGTTACATGGGTTTTGGCCTGCTTTAAAACATCATGACCAAATCAGGTTAGGATGGAATAACCCACCTCCTTTACATTATTATTAAAGTAACACAGGTTCCCTCACATAAAGCAGAACAAAACCCAGTGCGGCCACTGGTCTTCCCCCTGGAAATCCCAGATCGGGATGCCCCACTGTGTGAAACCCTTTTTAATGAGACTTTACTCAGAAATGGCAGACTCCCTCTCTTAAAGCGGAACAAGCCATTATTAGTTTAATGACCTTTGCAGGCGTATATTGTAGTGCCCCACCAGTCTGATCAAGACAACGGAACCTCATCTTCAAGAGACCAAAGGCTTGCTCCACCACAGAGCGAGTCCTCCTGGGGGCAGTATTGTAGGGCTCCTCTGCCTGTGAAGATGGGTGCAGGATTGGGGTCCGCAGCCAGGGGAGCAAAGGATAGCCAGAGTCTCCTGCCCCAAAAAAAAAACAAACAAAATAAAAATAAAAAAAGGTGTGCATTGCAACAATAGAAAAGAGGGACAAATAGGTGAGCGGGGTAGGGTTGGAGGAAAGGACATTTGTAATGAGCATACATGCACATCCAACCTGTACACTCATTAAAAAAGTCTGGGGAATACTACTTACATAAGAGGGCAAGAACATGACGCAATAGGGTTCTATCACTTAACCCATTTAATTTAAAGTTAAAAAATTAGGCTAAAAATATACTAACAAAAAAATTACCAAATAGTGTGTTAAGGGAAAAAACAAAGTCAGACAGGGTGGGCAACCAATACAAGTTTCATACACATACCCAGTAAGGCGGGTGAGCTCAAATAGGTGCAGCCTGGTTTCTGCCATACTCAGCAGGACAAGACCGCGGAGCTGGCGCCGCTGATGTGCTCCAACAGGACTGCATATTATTGCCCGAGTGCAAATACGGCTGCTCTGACTTGCCGTAAATGAAGGCTCGGCGGCCCCGTTTCAATAGGCTGATTTCAATCGGAAAACAAGGCTCTGCATCACTGAAAAAAACGGAACAATGAACGAGGCGTCCGTTTTGCCGGGAAACAGCCTCGTGCGAGCCGACAATCGGAAAAGCGGCTGAGCGCACACCTGAGCGCATAAACGCACACTAAAATCAACGTAGCACCCTTTCCTGACCCGATCAAAGCCCCAAACCAACGGGAAAACGCACGGGATAGCTGAACGGGGAGGCTCTGCATCAAGCCATATATTCGGAAGTTGCTAATGCAAGATATTGGGGACTATCCGGCCAGAGGATTTCCAAACTTGGATTGTCTCCTCCAAATAGCCTGAGTAGGTTTTTTTTCTTGATAACGTGGCAAATGATTTTGTTACAGATGTTTCTAAATGCATGTTGCTGCTGGTCTGACGTGTTTCGTTTGGATTTAATTCAACTTCCTCTGATATCTAAAAATACTATTTGACCAAATAAACATGTGCAATCAATTTAAAAATCTGAATTTTAAATTTATTTTCCTGGATTTAATCAGCTTTAATCAGCTTTTTAAGAAAAATAACATTTTACAATTACACCCCAAACAAAATCTGAAAAACTAGCACACCCAGAATGACAGCAGCCAACCCATGTTTACTAATATATTCTAATATGTTCTCTGGATGTGAATGTAGAATATTGTATTTAAGCATTTCCATGAATAAAAGTGTACTTTACTTTACTCATAATCATCATTATAATGTTATTATGCATCATTGTTTCATTATTATTTGTATAATTATGTGTATTTCAGTTCACATCACCTGTCAGTATTTAAACTGTCAGTTTCTGGACAGAAAAAGAAAGTGCCTTGCAAGCTACTGTATATGTGATCTGCACCAGCAGTAAGCAGTAAGGTGTTCGTAAGGCAGCCATATGCTAATACATTCAATTAGAAGCTAAACTGTCACATAATGGCAGTTAGGTTTTAGTGCTTTCCGATTTATTGCAGTTATTATAACTGATAATGCTGACCCTCCAATGCAGAACTGCATGTACTGTAACTGAATATATCATGGCTAGAATGCACAAGGGGGCGGGGCTGCTCGGGCAGGGAGCGGCTTGTGTTGTTGGGCAAAGGCTTTAGTAAAAAAAAAAGGCAGTGTTGGGGCACTGGGCTGGGGATAGAAGGGGACAATATAAGCTTTCTATCTGGGTATAGGATCCATTTAAATATTCAGCTTACATTTGGTGCACTAAGTGTATCCCTATTAGCTAGCTTGTTTCAGTGCCTGTGTACTTATGGGTAGGGATGGGCTTCAGAACCAGGCTGATTCAACCCAAATGTCGATTCGGTCCAGTTCACCCTGTCCCAAGTACCTGCAAATCCGCATAAAAAAAAAATACCCCTATCTATCCTCTTGTCCCCTGCCGGATAGCATCCCCTTTTTGCATCTGCCATGTGGGAGGCACCCTCCTGGCCCAGCAGGTGTTAGTGTTCTGATGCGGGGGTGCGGTTATTGCAGCTTCCTCGCCGACATCTGTTGTTAAGTTAGACACAAGTCCCCATTCCTTCTTCCTTGCTGTCCTACCTAGCTAATGCAGGGCTTCTGGACAGGCAAGCTTTTATACCACACAGCCTCCACAGAGAAGGAGGCTCAATGGAATCCCTCCCATGTGACTAATGACATCACTGGATGCGAAGGGCATGGATGGCGATTCTCCAGGAAATATTTGCTCATGTCTAACACGCCGCAGAGGATTTAAGGTGGTTCTTATGTTACACAAACTGCTTCCATGTTTTGCATTTCTTTTGTTCATTATTTTCCTGCTTTGGGCTCTGTAGTAGCTAAGGCTTAAAGTCCCTGTCCAGGCACCCCTTAACGTCCTCCTACTTCATCCCTCTTTGGAACAGTGTCCAATTAAAGATAGCTTATGTATTCTAAGTAAAGCCAAGTCAACTAAAAAGGAAGAGCCCTGATGCAGCTTTAGAAGTCTTGAGCATTCTCTAGTGTGGTCAGAGATAGCTGTGGGACCACTGTGGCTTGTCGCGCTCCCTTGCACTGAACGCACAGAGTGGCTGCTAGATGACTTTTTTTGCGTGGTCGTGGAGGAATGAATTTAAAAGCAGAGCAAACTCTGGAGCGCTGCTATTACTTGCATAGTGCTGGAGGAAATGGAAAAGAGGCAAATGGGTCAGGCATCACCTGTAATCTGCTTGCGGCAATATTATTGCTGTTGGGTTTACATTCCCTTTAAGTGGAACTTATGACTGTTGTAGATTATACAACTGCGCCAAAGTGCGCTGCAAAAAACGCAATTCATAAAAAAGTTCAATTAAAAAAAGTCATCTGTACAGTATAAGGCATTCTACTTGGCGTTAACTGTCGCAAATTACCTTAATTAGGCATACAGGGATGCAGTGGTCATGATGCCTGTTATGGGGTTCTTGGGTTGGGGGGATTCTATACACTGCCTGTTATAAGGTTATTAGGGGGAATTCTTCACACTGACTGTTATAAGGTTATTAGGGGGATTCTTCACACTCAGTGTTATAAGTTTATTAGGGGGATTCTTCACACTGCCTGATATGGGGTGATTGACGGGGGGATTAAGCCCATTACCTGTTCATGAAGTTCATGGGTGGGGGGATTCTGCACACTGCCTGTTATCGGGTCTTTGGGGACAGGCAGTCTCTGCACTTTGTCTGTTATGGGGTTCGTGGGGGAGGATTCGGCACACTGTGTGTTATGGGGTTCTTATGGGGGGATTAGGCACACTGCCTATTATGGGATTCTTGGGGGAGATTCTGTATACTGCCTGTTATCAAGTTCTTGGGGGGGGATTTAGCACACTGTCTTTTATGGGCTTACTGGAAAGGATTCTGCACAATGCCTATTATTATTTTTTTTTCTTTGGTGGGGGGTTCTGCCACACTGCCTGCTTTTGTGTTCTAGAAGGGGGACAATTTAGCACATCTTATGGTCTGGTCAGGGCCAGATTATGAGGGGGGCACAAGGGGCATGCAGCCCAGGGACTCCACCACTTGCCCTGCAAAGGGGGCCTCCACCAACCTTTGGGTTATGGTCTGGTCCAGGAGGCTTTTCAGTCTTCTGTCTGATGGGCCACGGGGCCTGCAACAAAGCTATCAGTGGCAATGGGGCCCCCCGTGCCTGGGCAAGCCTTTTTTTTTGTTTTTGCAAATCTGCAGCCAAAGCCACCACAGAGCAGGATGGAGAGTCTAGAGCAGCAAAGCCACCATCACCAGCACTACAGTGATGGGTGGGTGCAGAGTTGTCAATCGGCGGCTGCTCACTGCACATAAGCCAAGCACAGCCGCTGGCACCTTAATGCAGGAAACTGTTTTCTGCTGGACCAGCTGGGCGACTACACCCCCCCAGAATGGCAAAGCAGGAGTTCCCGAGCAGCACAAAAAAAATAGTGTATCAGGGGCCTTCACCAGATTTTGTGCCCACGGGCCTCCACCACACTTAATCCGGCCCTGGGTCCGGTGCATCATATAGTATGAAAAATAGGTCATTTATATATATTACATAATATTGTATATATATATATATGTATTATATTTGTTTTAATTGTTTTTTTTGTTATCATTTATCTTCAAGAGCATGAGTTAGTTGTCTCGTAGCAGAAGATTTAGTACTCGGATTACGAGGTACAGAATAGTTTTAAAAAAAACGTAAAGGGTACTGCCTCCACTTTTGATGGAATTGTTAAGAAGCTGAATCTGCGATTACATTATACCTTTACTCTCCTGTACTTTGAAAACATTGTTATTTTTGCAACACATTAATGGAATGTATTATACTGTAATGCACTTATTCTGATATTTCTCATAAAATTTGCAATAAAAATATTGTGACAGAAAACCTATATAATGTAATACCTTCTGAATCGTGGTGCAGGAGCCCTTTAAGAGCAGAACCTGGGAGGAGAATTTTATTTTTGCAATATAAATTGTGAGCTAGAGCTTCGGTGCATCTTTTGACTAAATAAACACAATTTGTTGTTTTACAGCTTGCAGACCTAACACCTATGAAATGAAATAAGATTTAGCCCATAGTCCATTACTTCAACTTGCTCAGTGGATGCCGAAACTTTGTGGAACAAATAATTGCTTCATAGAAAGTTGTAAGGAAAAGGTCAATTTAAATGAAACACATTTTCCAAGTGACAAAGCAAAATTATTAGGTGCTTGATTAGAAAATCTCTCTGCCTAACGTTGCTTTGATGCGGGATCTGTCTTTAAAATTCCACATTAGCAGTAATTCTGCATCGTTCCCGAGACTCCACTACCAACAAACAAGAGTCGTGCCCTCTAGTGCCTCAACCTGCTTTAGCACTTGAATTCTTATTAGCTGCAGAACATGGTGGCTTCCCATTATGCAGATTTGATTACTAATTTAATTCATTTCTCCATTAATTACACAGGAAATGAGACTGAAGAGGGATATGAAAGTTTCAAGCTGCTCACAAATCAGATTCTTTTTTTTCCCTTTGTGCTTTTGACACCCGAAGAGTGTTGTCTGTGGACGAAAAGTGGCTTCTCAAAAGGTGCAAGCAATGTACAAAAATATTCTGAGACCGTGTTTCCTAACTCTGTTAGACCCAGGGTTTATGGATCATTATGTGGAGATTAAATGAATATAGATGTGTTCGGCATTCAGTAAATTTGGTTGATGGGCTGCCAAGCCCATAGTAGCGGCGAGTGAGGCCCTCTAACATAATGCAGAATGTGCAGCAGATAGGAAGCAACTACACTTACCTGAGCCGGGAATCAGCTGCAGCCAGCTGCCTCATTCATGGAGGTGGGTATCTTATTGTAGCCCCTGCTGTCGAACTTCAACCCTGTGATCACCGGTTCATTCGCTTTCTATGCTATCAAAGTTCAGGTACCTGAACAGAACTTTTGTTCAAAGAACTCACTGAACCCAAACTACGGGTTCGCTCAACACTAGAAATGACCTGTTGGTGGCTCTTCAGGACAGGATTGAGAAACGTTTCTAATGCACACCCTAAATGTAACACTAGGGGCCTAGCTATTGCAAATGCTTCCAGCCACAAAATGTTAGATCATGTAAAGGTGGAGCCTTGTCAGTAATTTACCCAGCTGCGTCTGTGAGGACAGGTTTTTAGACCTTCCCACATGCAGCTCTATAGCACTACTGAAGTGCTACACCCATGCCACTGTGTTGAGATCTACAAAACCTAACTGTTTAGTGGTTCTTGAGGACAGGGCTAGGAAGGCACTAAGTACAGACACTCTCAGCAAGACTATTAACCAAAATGGGTTTGTTCATATAAAAGCGTGGCAGATATCAGTTGGGGCTTTGTCAGCGGGTGAGACTGTGCTACTTTTGCTCCTTCTTCTATTGCTTCCTCTGCTGCATCCTTCTTGCAGTTTTCCTTCTCACCAAGTTCTATTTTACCAAACTGTAACTCTTTATTTTCATCAACCTATTTCTAATGGCACCTATTAAACATCTGGCTAGATTGAGTTGTGTTCCTGCTTTAGAGCATTTGTAATAAATCCCCAACGCAGCAAAACACACAGATGTCTAATTGAACCTACTCTTACGGTTCTTTCACACTATGTGATTCCGCTGCATTGTGGTGGAAATGCAGTATTGCAAGACAGTGTAATCCACAAACTTGTGTTTAAAACAAAGCCCAGGGTGACCGGCCCTGCATTCTAAAAGATTCCAAGGACAACAGCTGGCCTTCCCCAGGGGCATCCCAGATCAGGATGGCTTCCTGGCATCCCAGGCAATGTCAACATCCTGGGGCTGCATCCCCTCATCTTCCATGAGGAGCCATTCAGACAGAAGCACACACCCTTCTGGGAATGCTGCCGCTGCACTCCCAATTGCTGAAGGTCTGCATGTAAACAGCCTTTTACCAAGCAATACATATGGCTGGCAGCTGATTGGCAGAGGGCCCACTCATGCCATTGGACCAGGGGAAAGTACAGGCATTCTGGGGGGTTTCACACAGTGGAATGGAGTAAAACCTGGGATAGTAAAAACCCTGGGCTTTGTTCAGTCTTAAAGGATTTAGTCTCTGCTCCCTCATGGCCAGTGCTGGAGAAGTCTATCCATTATGGCTGCTGCAACATAGCTGGTTTCTGTGCCATGCTAAGAGTAGTGAACTGGTGACTGGTGACTACCTAGTGACAACAGCAATGTCTGGAGGGTGATCAACAGCAAAAACTGACAGCAACGAAGACAGAGAGAGGGCAATGACTTGTGGGATGCTTGCAACAAGGATCTGGAGGAGGCATTGGAAGACCAGATGGCAGTGGAGGACCGGTTAATGACAGAGGAATAGCAAGCATTCACATTGAAGGACTCATTGGTGAGTAGCCAGCAGAACATCAGTAAAGGTGACAGAGAATCGTTGGAGGTTGGGAACAAGTATTACCTGTGGGAGCAGAGAGTCGGCAGGCAGCAGTAAGGTTCCAAAGGCAGCATGAGTCAATGGAGATGGCAAAAATAGACACATAGGCAGCAGTGAGTAGCCATTGGCCAAACTGCAATGCAGCACAGTACAAGTAAAGCATAATGCATTCACTGCCCATGGGTTTCTTTGGTTATGAGCATTGGTGCAACAGGAGAACAGGGCATGCGGGTTTTGCCAAAACGCAGAGACACTAACAACAAAACACAAAGCAAGCGGGCAAATGTAAAAGAGGCCTTAGACATGACAATGCAGTGAATTTCAGGTCTCAAAAAATTGGAAAACAAGTTTTTTCTTTTGAAAAATCCACTAAAATATCTAACTGTGCCAAGAAATGTGTAAAACATTCAATATTCATAAAAAAATAAGGTGGTGAATGTCATGCGGCCTTTTGTCCCGCCTTTACTGAATTTAAACGCTGCGTACCACCGTGCCGGCTCACCTAGTGAAAGTCGCGCTGAGCGACGAAACGCGTTGGGAGCCGGTGGTTTACGATTTTGGAGTTCAGCAGCGTGGGTTGGCTTAACCTTTTAATGTGACATGCGAGTTTTATTCCTGTGTTTGTGAGTATTTTATTGGCCTAATTAAATAGACTTATAGTATAGCAATACTGCACTATGGTCCTCTTATTTCTTCCTGCATGATTATGCTTTGGAAACCTGGCCAGCTATACCAACATATATTGAGGAATCGTACCCCCAATGGGTGGAGGTTATTGATTGAAGTGTCTGCGATATTGCTGTGAATGCTGGCTATTCGATTAGCGCTGGTAAGAGTACCAAACTGGTGGTGGAATTGCACAAATTGACTGCTGATGTTCACGGTGGATTTCTGATCACAAGTTTAAGGACTTTAAAGAGGACTTTAATTAAGTTACATATAGCTCTGTGTTTTTGTTTGTTTTTTTCTGGTTTATTTTCTTGATGGTGGGATTCAAGTTTAACACGTGGAGCTGTATCTAAGATTTTTATTTTCATGTTTGTTCTTATTATCACAAATTAATTTCTGAGCGCGGTATTTATATATATATTCTATATATTGTTGTTTTTGGTGAATGTCATAACCACTTAACACACTAAGGCATTAAATATTAAAAGACACATGGATTACAGTACACAAGCGTCATCATCTGGTTGGCTGTGCTCTTATAAAACTAAAGGGTGTATATGCTCTGGAATGCAATAGAGAATATTACAGTATTCCTACTTTTGATATAGTAAAAAATTCTGAAACCTATGTCATGCCATGGTAGGTATAGCTCTGCTCTTCTCAACCTCTGAAAGCTCCGGTTACTCAATTGTAACAAGGTTGGATGTTCCTCCTGTTTCCTCGGTGGGACAGAATTAGCATGTAGGAAAATAAATAATTGGAACAGTGTGCCGTCTCTAGAGGCTCCTGAGACGAGCAACCGCTACACCAAGTATCATCAGTTAGTGTACTGTACATTACCAAATATTGCATCGAATTTCCAGACCCTGGATGGATGCCAAGTTCTACCCAGAGTAAATAAAACTGAAATGTATCCACAACTGGGCCATTTATCTTGGCAGGGCTCAGTGGCAGGCTCTGGGGTGGCATCAGCTTGAGGAACGAGCCCTCAGGGGAACATTTGGTTTGATGTATTTCTGCCTACCTTAGTATATAACATTGAAATGGGCCAACTATATTCCATAACGTTAAAACATTTTAAATAAACATCTAAATAGAACTTTTGTTAACTTTCATTAAAAAAAGTTGTTTTGCTTAAAAGGGAAACTTAAAAATTAAACAATATAAAAATGGAGTAAATATATTTCATCTTCATATAATGGAAATGTACTGTACTATAAAATCAAACCAAGTATCTGAAAATCTTGAAGTGAACCACAACTCATATAAATGAGTTAATACGCTTTTTTGAGACTTCCATGACGGCACATGCATCCTGTATACTCACCTCGGTCCTTGATCTCACGTGTGTGGCAAATATAAGCTATTAAAACCAGCTTGGCATTGTGGTAATGCTGCCAGAGGCCTGCATATGCAATGTGGAAATGAGGGGTGATGGGGAAACCAGGAAGTTTCACACTGCGGGGCATCCTAAATTTGGCAGTCCCTAGGACAGGGATTTGGTCCTCTAAATCCCAAGAAACAGTGTCTCCCAAACCTTATTTAGGTACCCATGTCATTAAAAACATATGGAAATTCCAGCAGCAAACCCACACTTTTCCATCAGCTGCATAAGCTACCCATCTGACCATGGGTGGTTAAAGGGATTCCTTATAATATCCTCCATAGGCAAAAGGCTTCTCTATTGGACCATTGGAGAGGTTAGGTAGACCACTGCAATTCCACGGGATTGCTGAGGGTGTGAGTAGCATCTCCACGTACGTTTAAATAGGCATACCTTGATGCCCAGAAAGTGAAAATGCAATGTTCCAAAGGCAACTCTTCCCAGGCACAGAGGATGTAGAAGAGTCCAATGCCTATTGGTATGGGCCTGGTGTTCCTTCAGAGGTACCCATTGTTCTGATGCCTATGGAATCCCACCATGGGTGTAGACTAGGGTACCAGGGGGATACTTACTTCATAGAGTTTAATTTGATTCAGATTTGGTTTCATGTGAATCCAAAGTTATTAGGAAAATATGGAAACAGAGTCACATTTGGAGAGACCAATTTTAGGCTTAACCCTTTAACTACCAGCCTACCTAGAGTTTTTGTCACTTCGCTGTTGCCAGACCATTTTTCATTTTTCATTTTTGCGGTATACTTGTTCAACTGTGATTTTTAAAGGGACTTCCAGGGATTTCTCAAGAAAATCATATATTGTTTAAAAAATGTATTGTATTTTTTTCAATGAAACCTTACTGCATATAAAAGTTCAATTTCTCCCAGTTACAACGGTACCACATATATATTGGTAGACACAATTTCCTGTGCAGGAGACTTTTTTTCAGATAAAATACAACTGCTATGCGCACTTGCCTTTTACATTTTTTGAAATACCCCCAACAAACTATATATTCTTTGTACACACCTCAAGCTTTCAAAGCGTACTAGGTTTGTTGATGTGGGCGCAGTTTTCTGGAAGTAATCCAACAATTAATCCTGTGCAAAGGGTTTCCCTAAAAAAAATAATAAAACAGCAGAATCAAAGCCAAATTTCCCTTAAAAAGCAATATTCAAACAAGAAAAAAAGTTAAATCTGTAAAAGCAAGGTCCCCCAAACAATACCCAACATGCATAGGTACTGTCAAGGGAAAAGTTGCCAAACACCCCAAAGTAAAGCATATGTGCTTAATTTTGCTTGAAATTTCAGCTCTGCAGACAACCTTGCATTTTCTCAACCAAAACAACATTTTACATTTGGAATAATCCCACAAACTATATTTTCCCTGAAAATACACCTGTTAAGCTTTCAAGGCATACCCAGCTTGTTGTAGTGGGTTCAGCTTTCTGGACGTGATCATTGAAGAATACTTCAAGTATCATGTTGCACATGATTTAGCTAAAAAAATGAATAGAAAAGCGGAATAAAAAACACATTTTCCAAAAATTTTGATATGCAAACAAGTAAAAAACAAGCTAAATCTGAAAGCACAAGGTTCTCCGAGCAGAACAATACCCAACATTCATAGGTACTTTCAACCCTTTTAACTACTTGAGATTGACAAGTCATTTCTCACTAGTTTACGCTGTGTTTTACTGTGATTTTTGCAGGAATTTCCAAAACAATTACGTATTTGTTGTGGCAGAGTTTAGGCTTTAACATGAAATGCCTTGTTTGTAATTTTTCCACTGTTTTTAAATATTTTTGAGTAAAAAACTGAAAAAAACGGAGACCCGGTAGAAGGGATCACACACGAAGGTGAGCAACATCATACGGTCGTGACGGGTGATTTTAACCTGATCGGTGATCCTGGTGATCGGGAAGGTGTATGGGATGGCAGACAATATAGTACATACTTGGTGTTTAAACATCTGATACAGGATTTCCACTGTCGAGATTTGTCTGGGATTACTGAAGGACCCGATTAATTAGGCTTAGATACTTTTGGGGAAAGTGGGTGTGTAGGAAACAGGACTTTAGGTCAGTGTTAGACTGGTAAGAATAGGTTAAGGGGACGCTCAGGTGTTTTTTAGGTTAGAGGGGCATAGAATAGGTAGGTGGCGTAGGTGGGAGGAACAACAAATTGGGATTTGGCTCTAAAAACTCCTTAGATTAGGGGGAATTTGGATGGGAGGTTGAGGAGGAGTTAATGGTGGTTAGGGCGCAGAGGGCTCGATTTTTTTAGAATAAAGCTAAGGGGATTCTTTTCCACTCTAGGGTACAGAATCTGGAGGAGGGTGAAAAGTGTAGTCATTTTTTCTTTAAAAAAACTTTTCAGGCTAAAGACGTTTTTTATTCTGTTCTAGCACAGGGTAGGGAGGTCACTGAAAATGTGATTGATAGTGTGCGGCAGTTTTACAGTGACCTTTACACAGACCGCTTAAAAGCATCATATGTAGAGATTAAGGACTCAAAAAGACCAAACAATCCCGCACCACCTTAAATCTACGCAATATAGTTGTGCCCGGCCCAAACACTCTCAATACCTTGCATAAACTGCAGACAATTCTAACAGAAAAGAGTGGTTCCAGTTACCACAAGATTATATTTGGCCCTGCACAAAAAAATTTAATTACACTATAAAGTCAAATCATCATCATCATTTATTTGATTAAAAAACATATATACCTACAATACTCCATCTAAGACATAACATACAAAACATTCCATATTAAAAACATTTTTTACAGTGGTCATGTCCCCTGTAAATGTGCAATCAAACCAAACAATCCAGTATATAAATATATATATATATATATCTTTGTGCAAACACATACAAATAAAGTGACCTATTGCTAAAGTGCTTTTGCATAAGATGATCAAGAACACATGATCAAAGAAAGAGAAATCAAACAACAACTAATCAGGCCAACAGGCCGTGCTCAGTGAAAAAATAAAGAGTAAGGAACAAAATCACCCTAAGGAGACCATGCCGCTGTACCGACCAGACCAGAGTATCCCCACGCGTTCCGTGGCGAACCACTTTTTCAAGGTGCCAGTGCCGTTCCCCCTCCACCCCTCCATCCTTATATACAAGGGAGATGAGATCATCCAACACTTCCGCATTACGTGCTCCCGCCCTGCCCGGTGGCCCCGGACGGCAGCCGCCATGACATGCAGAAAGCGTGCATCGGTGCCAGATACATTCCCCCGACCGCCCGCATCACACGGCGACACAGCGCCACTCACGCTGTCTGTCACCACGGAAACGGACGCTCCGAGGCAAGCGCAGGGCGCCGGCGGTGTCTAGGGCAAACACACAGGTGCGTGTCAAGAAAGGAAGGAGGTAGGGGGGAAAGGAGGAGAGAGCGGCACTGGTTCCATCTAGCCATCACTCATACAACCTCGTGAAACACATATACAAAACAAAAACAACGACTTTAAAAACAATAACATTTACACTATCAAATACATTTAATTATGTTCTTATATAGTAATAATATTCACAAAAATAAATAATGATAAAGTGATAAGGCTTCTATGCATTATATATATACAACCATATAGAGGTGAGACACATGCATACACATAAATTCATACATGAATACATAGGTCACATAGAGACTGTAAGGTGGATCTAAATTGACATTAATAGCATACAACAGTATATAGGTCATATAAATATTCCCAAGAGAATCTATATTTACATTTTTTATCCTACAGCTATAGATGGATCATCGAAAAACTCCAAAAAGGATCTATCTTCTGTTCATGAACATGGGGTACATTTTAATCACATTAGATAAGGGAAAATTCTGTACAAATAAGGAAGGAAGGGAAGAGCAGAGGAAGGAAAGAGAGGGAGGAAGATGAAAAATGGGGAGTTCTTGTTGAAAAGAAAAGGTATTTCTCTCTTCACTTCAGCATTCCTCTTCAAGAAATCTTTTTCCTCTTCAATAGTCCCGCTCTTCCTTCCTTTCAAAAACTCAATCCCAACCAATATCCACGATACTATAAAGGCAAAACAATAACAATAAATAAATCATTTAAAAAAAAAAAAGGAGGGGGGGGGAGAAAAGGTGGGGGAGGGGATATGTTAACGTCCCAAAAAAGGTTCAAAGGATACATCTTCATTTAAACCCAGAGGGAATATTGTATTGAGTTGAGTTGATGTGCATCCATTTCAGCTCCTTCTGTAGAAGGATTCTTTTCAAATTCCCCTCCCAATCCCCAAATTGACCTTCTCCAAAACTGTGACCCTTAGGTTGGCACTCCGACCCCCATGCTCTCTCAGAAAGTGGTCTGCCACTGTGGATATATTTTTACCCCGGAGTCTATCCCTCTCAGCGAACTTAATATTTGATATATGGATTTGGATTCTTACCTTAAGGCCATTCTTCGTCTCCCCTACGTATGCCACATTGCATCCACATTCCAGCAAATAGATTACACTTTCTGTTCCACAATTAAAGGATTGGTTGATCTTAAAATTCTCCTTTGTGTATCTATTGACCACCCTATCCATCTTTGTCATGTATGGACATATACTGCAGTGACCGCAAGCTCTGCTTCCCTTAGCTGTTTTTTGCTTATGTTCCTGGAGCCATGTATTCGATCTGACAAAATGACTCCAACATAGAATATCTCTTAGACTCGGGGCACGTCTCGATGTCATTCGCACCTCCTGTCCAATAAAATCACAGATTGAAGGATCAGACCTTAGAATGCCCCAATTTCTGGACAGGATTTTACGTATCACCCCCAATTGTTATTATACCTCATTATAAACCTCACCGTATCTTCCTTTTTCCAAGTTTTGGGGATGAGCAGTTTTCTTCTTTCTATATCTGCCAATTTTTGTTTTGTTTCCATGATCATCTTCTTAGGGTATCCCCGTTCAACAAATCTCCTTGTCAAATCCTGTGCATGTCTTTGATATTCCTCTTCACTGGAGCAATTTCTTCTAATACGTGAGAATTGTCCCTTTGGGATGCCCATCTTCTGGTGCCGAGGGTGGAAACTTTTAAAATGTAATAGGCTGTTCACAGCCATTTCCTTTCTACATAAGCTAGTCGATATTATCTCATCAGCCTCTAGTTGTATCTTCAGGTCTAGGAAATCAGCCTGTTTGGCAGATATGGAAAACGTCAGAAAAATATTCATCTCGTTGCGATTCAATTTATCCAGAAATTGTTCACATACATTTCGGGGGCCCTGCCAGAGTAACAACACGTCATCTATGAAGCGAACCAGCCAACAATGTGTGGCTTGTATTCGCGCATAGTATCCCCAAAAACCACTTCCCTCTCCCACCACCCCAGAAAGAGGTTTGCTATTGAAGGGGAACATCGTGCCCCCATAGCCACTCCCCTCACTTGTCGGTAGTGGTGATCATTGAAGACGAAGTGGTTATGGGCAAGAACGAATTCAATGAATTCTAGAATTAACACGTTTGTCTTTCTCTATGTTTGTTTCCATATCAAGGAAATAGCTCACTGCCTTCAATGTCCAATTGTGGGAAATATTCGTGTAGACGGATTACTCTACTGTAATAAGTAGAGTACCCTCTGGCCAATGTATACCTTCAAGCTTGCTCATGAGGTCTAGAGAATCACGTACATAGGAATATAAGGATTTCACAAAACCCTGTAAATATGTATCGACAAATAGGCTAGCCTGTTCCGTCAAACTGCCTATGCCCGAAATTATTGGGCGACCCGGTGGTGTAACCATATTCTTGTGTACCTTCGGAAAAAGGTAAAAAGTCGGAATGACTGGGCAATCCACTTTTAGAAAATCAAAATCCGTATTGTCAATCACACCCCCATTCAAAGCTCTATTTAGAATCTTTAGAAATACATTCTTATAGTTTTCGAGGGGATTTCCCAACAGCTTTTCATAGTTATGATTTAGCTGTCTGAGTGCCTCCCGAACATATTTCTCCATCCCCCATAGCACCACATCCCCCCCTTTATCTGCCTCTCTAATCACAAAGGCAGAATTCTTTTTGAGGGACTGTAGTGCTACAGACTCCTCACGGGTGAGATTGGATTGAAATCTAGGAGTGGTGAGTTTGTCAATCTCCTCACTTACCACACGAAAAAAAGTTTGAATTGATGGTGATGAACCCAAAGGTAGTGTAAAAGTTGACGGTTTCCTCAATTTCTGAGATAAAGTTTTCAATTTTTCAGTGGTATCCACATTCATATAGGTCTCGGTTGTAGTTTCTGAGTTATCCCCTCGTGTATAGGCATAGGGTTGTGCCATAATGTGGGTTTGTTGTTCCGTTTCTTTTGGCGTTCTCCCTGTTTTGGTATCAAAGTGTTTCTTTAATAATAGAGTTCTACAGAACATATATAAATCTTTAGTCATCTCAAATTTGTCCATACAGTGCAGGGGGGAAAAACTTAATCCCCTACTCAGTACTGACCTTTCCATTTGGGTAAGTTCATGTTTTGAGAGATTGATTATTTCCAGAGAGCCGGAACTACCGCCACTCACTGTTGTTGTTATAGGCGTCGTTTTTTCGGATGATGGGGTGCCATTCTCACGGGGTCCCATGTGGTTTTCCCACTGGGTCGTTGTTTGTAGAGATTAAGGACTATTACAAAGTACTGGACAATCAGTTGTCAGCTGAGGATGCGGAGTGTTTGAAAGGTGGGATTGAGGAATCTGAGGTTTTGTCTGCTCTTAAAAGTATGGCCAAGAAAAAGATGTCAAAATGAGAATGCCAGCTGAGTTTTACTTTGAAACCTGGGACTTGGTGGAAGTGTTAGAGTAGGTTTTTGATCTTCAACTTGATTTTCAAGAAGGGGGACAGGTGTGAGATCAAAAACTGGAGACCAATGACTGTTGAATGTGGATTAAAAATAATTGCTAAAAATTGTGGCCACCAGGTTAAGGGGAGTAATCTCCTCCATTATCGGCGAGTCACAGACCTGCAGTTCTGTTTAGGGATATAGCCATTCTTGTCAAAACCATTAATTTGGAAAAAGTGTTTTATCGGGTGGTGCACTGGTTCATGTACTCCGTTTTGGCTAGGATGGGCTTTCCTATTGAGATTTTGAAGTTGATCTGTGGCCTTACCTATCCTTAGCTATTCTGGTATCTCTAGTCAAGTGTTGGTCAAGCAGAATCGGAGCGATGAGTTTGCCATCAGCGCTGGTGTCCTGCACGGCTGCTCATTGTCCCTATGGAGCCATAAATTTGGTACATTTGTAAGTACAAGTTATTTAAGGGGATCCCTGTCCCTGGTAGTGGGAATAGGATGACCAAGACTATGGTGTACATGGACAATGTAGTTTTGGTTGGGGACTCAGCCCAGGATGTTCAGAGAGGGAACATTCAGCTGCACATTTTTTGTGCAACTGCGGGAATGTCAGTTAACTGGCAGAAATGGCCATGTAGCTGTTTGAATCCAGGATTGAGGATGTAGCAGCAGTCTCGGAGGTGGAAATCTTGGGGGGTATTATTCGACCCCCACCTGAGGGAGACTCGGTGGATACAGCAGATGAACAAGCTACTGTTCTCTTTCTATTGGGGGACCAGAGTGGAGAGGGACAGTTGGGTCAAAGTGGTCAAGGAGGTTAGGTTGGGGGGCTATGGGTTACCTAACTTAGGATTCTTTCTCCTGGCTCATTATGGTTGGGTGTCTGATGTACTCTCCTCGGGAGCTCCCTCGCTTCAACTATGGTACGGTATGCTGGGGTACTAGATGGGGTCATATGCTGATAGATCTGGGTTGGTGTACTAGAGATCTACAGTTGATAATTGTGTTCTCTCCCTCTAAGTTTTACAAGGTACTTCAAGCTTTTGGGTCAGATGGGGCCTGGGTGTTCTTGGGAGAGGGCAGTGGACAAACAACCCATTTTCTTATGAGCCAGGAGGGAGGACCAGGTGAATCTGGTCCCCCTTTTGAACACCAACCAGACCATGGAGATTTCGAGGAAAATTGCACTAGTAGAACTGATGTAAGGACACCTGTCACCCTAGTTGCAGGGCCATCATTGGCACTAACTTTATTTCTTTTGCTCTTATGCTGACCGGCATACGGGTAGTAAGGAGAGGATTCGTTGTGGGTGGTTTCTTAGTGCTCTTATGAAAAATTTTGCTTATTTTTCATTTCTAGGTTGGATGTACATGATTTCAGGGTGGAGGTGGCGGAAGGATGATGCTTGGGTCTCTTGTACATAGATTAGTTATGTCAGTATTATGTCAGAATAGGGCGGGGGCGTCGGTTAGGACAAAATTAGGGTTTTGATCTGTTTTGATAAACTGTATATAAATTACTCTTGAATGTGGTATATTATTAAGTCACAAAAGGTTAATATAAAATCAACAAGAAATCACATTTATGATATCAATTACTATCAATTTTCAAATAGTAATATTACATTCAAATAGATTAGGGGCACATATAAACATTAAAGGGTAACAAAAGCCTGGCTTGGCCTGGAATGCTGGTCATCGATGCCCACTGTGTGAAATCCCTCTGGGGTTCCGCGAAACTTAACTCTTCTGGCAGACCCCCCAGCACTATAAACAATGGGGAGTGAGAGCCGGCGCACCCCGAGCATCTTTGTGCTGCATACATGCTCCCAACCCCTGCTATTTAGATGCACGATGCTGGGAATGCGGCCCATCTTGTTCCCGATTCCCATAAATAGAGCCATATGTCATTAAATATGCATGGGGGGATGGCTCTGATTGGATGGGAGCCCATGCATGTGCCGTAGAAACAGGGAAGGATGAGTTTGTATGGCAATCTTGTGGGTTTCACATAGCTGGGTATCCAAACTGGGATGAGAAACAAAACATGGGAAAGTCAAAATCCCAGGTTTTGTTCTGCTTTAAATCAATATTATGTAATTGACACATTTAAATTAATGTTTATATTTAATTCAATCATTTTCAAAAAATGGGAATACTTTTTGGTCTGTCACTGATGGAAAATCTGAAATCCAGAGGTAATCTGATTTAAGGTAGCGTAGGATGTGCTACACACACACAAACATATAATCTTTATAGTCTGTGACTAAGAGCAACATTTTAATTACAACAACACATAGAAAAAATAACATGAAAGTAAAGAATAGTACTTAAAAGATAATTGGATGGGTAGAAAGAGCTGTTTCAATGTAGTGCTGATCAAAATACCTCTTGAAACCTTACCAACGGAAGCCTACCTGGGCAAAACACACTGGAGAAAAGAGGGGAATACAAGAATGATATTGGATGGACCCTGACCACTGAAATATACACACTATGTATTTTACAGAAATAAGAGGCAGAAAGTTACTTTAATTTGTTATAGACAGAGTTTTCGGATTGGAGGCAACTCCAGTGGTTGAGATTATAGGTGAAACAGGCTGTCTAGTTGGACTATGTCCAGTATACTCACTGAATAAAATGCTGTAAAATGGTCACAACAATCCAAGGAGTCCAGAATTTGCTACGTTCCGTATCACACTGACATACACTTGTTCCAGCAATTGGACAAAACATTTACTTGTAAAATTGTCACATTTTCAGAATTTCAGTCAATTTTGCTCCAGCTTCCCTGCCTGCACTTTTCCTCATCTACTAGAAGAAATTCTTATTTGTAAAATGTTTATTGATTTTCTTCACATTTCAGGAGAAAAAAAAAACTAATTCTTCACATTGGCGGTTTTATAACAAAGGAACGTGAGTCATTTTCACAGTTATTATATAGCTTGAAAGAACCCAGACAAAATGATATTAACCTAATTTAAATCCCATCTCTGGTGAATCCAGGTTAGAAAGCAATTACCTAAGTAAATATAAGAAGCCAGCTAGATCTTTACCTGCTCCCTGTCAAGACACACAAGAAAATGTCATAGAATGAAACTTGTTGGAAAATATAGAAGTTATTTTGCCTCTGGTTTCCTATTAGAAGCAGAAACTATAATGGCCATTATACAATAAAGCAAGAGGCACTGCCAAAAGGGAGGGTGTGGAAAAAGTATCTATGGGCATGGGGTGAAATGTTTTCTGGGTGCTGCTAAAGGTGGTTATAAGAGATGGGCGAACCCGAACCGCAAAGTTTGGTTTCCCAAATCCGACTTCAGCCAGAAGGATGCAGGCTGATGCAGTATTTATTTTTCTACTGAAGCAAATGTCCAGTGTCTGCAGAACAAGCCCCACCTAGCAGGTTAACACCGGACACGGCACGCAATTACACATTTATCAAGCAGAATCTGTTGAGCGACTGGTATAATGCCATGTAGCATCCGACCCGTGCCCGAACACAGCGACTACTAGCGCTCTGAAATGCCTGAACAGACGCTCATCTGTTGCTACCTGGCGTTAGTGATGAATCAGCCTGCCATTTGGCCCCAGCTCCCATGAGTGAGGACACTTCTAGTGCCAGCACTGCACCCTATTACGTGCACTTCTACACCCATATTTTTACATATTTTTACCCTATATAATATATATCATATTTTTTGTAAACTCATTTAAGTCACCTTTATATACATGTATGAGTTTATTATTGTATATTTGTACTATATACATGGCCAATTTAGTGTATGGTGGAGGCTGACGCAGTATTTTTTTTCTACTGAAATAAATGTCCAGTGTCTTCATAACGTCCCACCCTGGCTTCCTTCTCCTGATGCAGAGGCAGGGCAGGGGAGTTACAAAAAAAAAGGATGCAGTACAGTGATGCCGTCACACCCAATCTATTCACTGTGGTGGAGAGGGCATGCTGGGGCGTTACAAGTATGTGGAAACAGGTTATCCACCCCCACTTCACACACATGCTCCTCCCCTCTAAAACTGCAAAACCAGTCATTGTTCCAATCACTCTAACAATCACAACACTGTGCACTAATAGACAAACACACACGTCAGTAGCAAATGCCACTAAAAAACAAAACGCAAACCAATTTCTGCTATGAGTGGATAAGCTGTGTTCCTGTTTAAAACTATTCAACCAATTGTACATATCTGTTATGTGCAGTGTGTGTGAACCCCACACACAAAAGAGTCAACAACCCTTTATCTCCTAGGTAGATAGGTTATGTTAGGAAGGTAGGTGGATGAGCAGACAGGGATATAGGTGAGTGGGTAGATAGGTAGGTAAGTGGGCATTTAGGTGGGTAGGCAGGTAGAAAGATGGTTAGGCAGGTGGGGGTAGTCAGGTAGTTGAGTAAGCAGGTTGGGTGGGTAGGCATACAGATGGGTAGGTACCCAGATGGACAGGTAGGGGTTAGTCAGGTACAGGAGTAGGTAGGAATTTAGATAGGAGTTCCTATGAGATAGGAATTTAGGATAGGTAGGCAGATGGGTGGGTAGACATGTAGATACATAGGTCAGTAGGTAGGTAAGTGGGTGTATATGTAGACAGGTATATAGTTGGGTAAGTAGGTGAGTAGGTAGGAAGGTGGGTGTTTAGGCAGGATGCTAGGCCTCCTAAGTCCAGAGAATCAGGGCTCCAAAGTGAGTCACCCTGGGAATTGATGCACCTCACCCAGGGAGGTCCAGTTCTGAGCCCTGATTCTCCTGGACCATGAAAGTAAGGAAGGCCAAACTTACAGGGAATGTAGCTGCAGAACAACCAACCCCCCCCCCCCCCCCACCTAGTTTTAGACCCCAGCTCCGGTAAGCAAATTTACCAGGACTTTGCAGTACCGCCAATTGGATCCACATGCTCTTGCAGAGGTGCATACCTCAAGTTGCTAGCCCCCTGGATCCAGAGAACCTGGGAATCAATGCACCTTGCCCAGGTAGGTAAACTTGTGAGTGCCAGATCACCAGATCTAGGGGCTCATGGGCACCAGGATGGTACATTTCCAGTGCCGTAGCTCTGAGACCTAGGGGGGAGAAGGCGTCATTGGAAAGGGGTGAACCTTTGGGGTCACAACGATAAAAAATGTCTTACCTCACCTAGAACCCTGGCACCGGACACAGCCATCTTTGATTTGCTGCATGGGGAGGATGCTCTGTTAAGCCACCAGTGCAGTGATTGGGAAGGGATGAACTGCCTGTTATAGGGGGAATGGGGGGATTCTGCACACTGCACACTGCCTAGTTTATTGTGATTGGGAGTATTCTGCACTCTCCCAGTTGTGGGGAGATTGGGGGGGGGGGGATTCTGTACACTGCCTGTTATAGGGGGAATGGGAGGATTCTGCACACTGAACCCTGCCTAGTTTATTGTGATTGGGAGTATTCTGCACTCTCCCAGTTGTAGGGAGATTGGGGGGGATTCTGTACACTGCCTGTTATAGGGGGAATGGGGGGATTCTGCACACTGAACCCTGCCTAGTTTACTGTGATTGGGAGTATTCTGCACTCTCCCAGTTGTAGGGAGATTGGGGGGGGGGGATTCTGTACACTGCCTGCTATAGGGGTATTGGGGAGGATTCTGCACACTGCTTGTTATAGGGGGATTAGGGTGGAGGCTGCACACTGCCTGTTATGGGATGATTGGGGGGTCAGCCACTTCCTGTTCATTAGGTGTTATTAGGGTCTGGGGGGCGGGGGTATTTTAGCACAAAATATGTTTTTACCCAGGTTTCATTCACCAAGAAAAGCAGACACCCCCAGAAGAATCGCAATAAAAAAAAATGCAAAACAATAAGGGTTAGCAAGTGCTGGGTTCTCACATGCAGATCAGGTAGCCATGCAGTGCAGTGGGAGAGGGAAGCTGGGTCATCAATAAGCCTGAAAGTAAGACATTCCACCGAAAATTAGCCCCAATGCATCTTTTGGAGTAAAAATAAATATAAGACGCTGTCTCGTTTTCAGGGAAACAGTTTACTTAGTATAGTTATAAAATAAGGAAAGGGTTTGTGTTCAGGGGCGGACTGGCCATTGGGCATACCAGGACAAATCCCAGTAGGCTCCTGCTTCCCATCTGGCTGCTAGGCCGCTGCTCCATCCCCTTGTCCCCACCAATCACCTCCATGGCTGGCCAAATAGGTGATTTGGGATGTCCTACTGTGTGAACCCCTCCAGATTGTCAGGAAACCCCTTACCTTTCCCTTGCTCCTAGCCATTCAGATCGGCCGGGTGTGTGGGAGCACTCCACAAGGAAAATGGGGATGCAGCTGCTCTTGCTCCCTATAGCAATACACAGTCCAAAACCACGGCTTAAACTCTGACTGGACAAATGCCTCAGCGTGAGAAAGGCAGAAAGGTGAGTGGAGTCGGAGATCTGGAGGGTTTCACACCGCTGGGTATCCCAAATCGGGATACTCACAGGCAAGAACTACTGACCAGAATAGGCAAAATCTTGGTGATTGGTACACTTTAAAGAGCAATGTCAACCTGTCCAGTCCAAAAGGTTCCAGGGATATCTGATTCCCTATCCCTGGGGCATCCCAATATAAAATACTTCACTGTGTGAAATCTCAGTGATAGTTGAACAAACTGCAAGGGCTACAGACTTATTCCTGCTATACCTTTATCTGGACCCGTATGCCCCACAGCTGGAGATGCAGGCAGCAACGCACTTGCTCTATTCAGTTCACTCACCACTCTGACGCCAGAGCAGCTAGCTGAACTGAATAGAGCAGAGAGCACTGATTGGCTGCCCGTCTGTGCCATGTGATCATTAGAAGGAAAGTAGTGGGAACCTGTGGTGATACACACAGTGGAGCATCCCAAATCAGAATGCCCTGCCAGAGAGGAACAACACCCAGGAGAGGGAAAATCCTAGATTCTTTTCCTCATTAATGGCACTATTTTAGGTTGTAGGTAGGGAGCTACATGGCTACAGGGGGGGAAGGGGTGCATATGTTGTGGGCTGAGCTGAGACTTGACTTTGGGAAGGGGGTTACATAGCTACATGGGGGTGTTGGCTAGTTGGTGGCATTTTGTATAGCTCTGATTCGCTGCCGTCTATATGAAGCTGTGGTTGTCCGATCTGTCCCAGGCCTTGTTGTCATAGCCAAGCTGACTTTTGCTCACCACTGACCTGACCCTGTTGCTCACTTCTTTAGATCACATAACAAGTACATATACCCAGAAACCTCTGTGCAAAAGCATGCTAATCCACCACTGGTATACATTTGGCTACCTGGCAGGCAGACATTGCCCCCCCCCCCACTTGGCTTGACTACCCTTCTGGATTGTCTCTTTGATCTGAACGCTATAAGTACAGGACATTGACTCACCCAACTGCTGCTAATGCTTGCAGACCCCCACACCTATGGCTCTACCTAGCATCTGCATTCCTGGTGGCAGTGGGGACCCTGGAAACTGGTTTCAGTAGGTGAACCCAAATCTGACAAACTCTGACTTTTGGCTTCTTATTTTGCTCTGGACTTCATTCTTTGCTTACTGCTGAGATGCTAACTAGACTGATCATCCATCGCTGATCTGGCTAACTCTGACCTTCTCTGTGTCTCAACTATTCCCCCCATGTCCAGCTGTATTCTGGAATTTGCTGCTTCAGGTGCCTTTGCCTCCTTAAGTCTGGGGGTAAGTGAAATAGTGATGTTAGATTAGGAGTTGGGATCTGCCATAGGCAGTCATTACTGGAAGTATGAATGTATTGTAAGTATGGTATTGTAGAATTTGTTCATAAGTCTAAAAGAAGAGCTGATGTATGGCCTCTATCTTCTAATCTCTTAGGACCCCATTGGGACCAACAAGGTGGATGGTTACAGACTGAGTCTGACACTTAGGTATTCTTCCTGTTGTTGTTTGCCAGAGTTAAACTAATTGAACCTTGCCTCAACAGTGGTCAGGGCAATAGTTTACGAGTAAGCAATGTGTTTTATCTCCTTCTAGAACCAAATTAGAAATTGCTTCTCCCCAAAATACCCTGGATTTTTTGGGCAGTTGAGTTTTTGTGGACTCGTACAATGTTAGTTCCCTCCTGAAGCTGTGCCATCTGCCATGAGCAGCACCGCGTCTCCTCAAAGGAAAAATAGTGTGCAAGTTGGCGCATCCCCTGCATGACCAAAGAGATGCTTTGTGATGCTGGCTGTGCTGCTACAGGTATGGTGGTTATATGAGAATAGTGTGCAGTGGCTGCAATGCATGATTAGGGCAGAGAGCGCCGTGGTACAGCTCTGTATATTACAAATTTCACATGAACAACAAGAATTCCAACCAGACCATCGTTTTGACCAGGAATGATCTAAATCCCATATTTGCTTAAAATTGGCTCAATGGCCATGGGTGCACATTATCATTCAACAGCAATCCTTAGTTTTGAAGTGGTTAAGGCTCGAGGCAAGCACATTTTACATTCTCAGACATTTTATATTTCTTAAATTGGTTCACTTTTTAAGGGAAATAAACAAATCAATTTCTGTGTCACAAAAGCATTATCATCTCTTTCATCTACAATGTCCATAACAGTTAAGACTTGGAAATGAAACATTTGCCCAAGCTGAATGCAAAATATTTTTTTTTTCCTAAACTCTCATTCTCTGACCCGCACAGGAAATATGAGATGAGATTTCTGCATATTTCAAGCAAATATGTCAGTGCTATCAGCATTTAGTTCGTATCGCAAGCTGAAAACCATATTAGCAGATCTAGACCTTATTTTATGTGAAATGTGATGCTCCATGTCTAAATTTCTCTCACTGTGTCTGGAGGGAAATGAAATTTTTGTAGCAGTATAATAAGTTTTAAATATATATTTTATCATGATATTGTTTATCATGATAGTAAACAAAGATAGTTCAAGTTATTATGATAGTAAAAAAGTAAATCATAGCCAGGTATTTTTTAAACTTGGCCTAAAGTCAGTGGGCAACCTGTCTAATCAACCAGTTTGATTATTTACCTATAGGTAGAGGTGGGTTTATCAGTTAGACATTTATCAAATTCCATCTAAAATGTCTTTATTTAAGGATGTACTAAATACAATTATTTAGACATCACTTCTTCCCAACACCAACATTTTTGCATGGTTTGTAAAAGCCCTTCCCCCCCCCCCGCCCCCAAAGTCCCCATGATTTAAATAGGGACTGGGGTCGGGTCCCCGAACCCAGACATTTATTCAAAGTTTGGCTAAACTTGGCAGGCCTGACCTTTGGAGGGTTCGCCGGCACCCTCAAACTCGCCCCCCGTTACCTCACAGCCCCCCAATTCAGCTGCTACCTTTTTCCATTAGGTTTCCCTAAGTGAGAAAACTGACTCACCTGAACTCATCTGAATTATCTGAGCATATGTGTAGCCCAATATTAAGATCATTATACTCACCTCTCTGCACTCATATGACACAAGTTCCCTTAACAGGACCTTCCAACGGTCAATAAGGTTCACTAGCTGGGTTAACTAAGCTGAAAGCTACACTGCCAGCTCACTAGGTGCATGACTTTGGCTTTTGTAGGGTCTTTTAGAAAGTAGAATTTCCATATTTATGATGCCAAGCAGGTAAATGACAGTGGCATACTCAACCCAAAAACTCATTGGTCAATAGCACAGGACTATCAGCAGTACAGATAGACTTTCCCAGGAGAGCAGAAGTGTAAGTTTATAGGTCAATTCTAGGCTCCTCAGTAGGCTTTTATGCAGACTATTCACTACTGGTCTCCGTCAGTCACATGAAGTGGCGAAGAGCCTCATCAATATTAGCTAGAATGTCCAACAATGTCTAAATGCAGGAAATATGAGACAGCCAGTACCAATGCAAACAGGGCAGGGTCACAAAAAAATCAGGGCCATCTAGGGACATCCTTTTCTTCGCCCTTTAAGCCCCCTGGAATCAGGAAATGGTTTTGAACTACAGAAATATCTCAGGTTATGCTACTGGACAGTGACAAGTGACAAAGTGGGATTAGGTAACCAACCGAGGGCTAGATAATGAATTCAAAAGTCAGATTTAAGCCGAGGTCTTAGGCAACTAAGCAAAATGCTTAGGCAAATAGTCTGGGGTAAGTGTATGTAGAGAATGCTGGGTCATACATGAAAAGATGCAGGATACTCAGACACAGGTGTCTCAAAAGAATATCTTACGGCAGGCTGGGACCGGGCCTGGGGAAAAACATGATCAGACGTTTAGACCTAAGTAGATACCAGCAATCAATACTGCATAGATGGTGCACTACGTGGTTTTATTTTTTTATTTGACAGGAGTAGCAGGTAATACTTATGTTGCCAATAGAAAATATAGGACACCCTAGTCCAACACTTTCTACCAGTGATGTATTGCAAGGGATTTGGGATACCCTACAGTGCAAAACCCACTGGTTTTCACAATTTCTCTCCTCGATCCCACAACACAAGTACTGGCATTTGGTACCGTTGCTGCTACACATGCTTGCTATTCATGTAGGCTCCCTGCTTTGAATGGAGCTACCCAGTCTGGAAAGAGTTAAGTGTGGCTAAGCTTAGCCTCAGCCATGTGATCGAGGATTGAGGTGGCAACTAGGGGATTTTACACTGAAGGGCTTAGACAGGGCCAACGGGCAGGCTGATTCATCACTAATGCCAGGTAGCGACAGATGAGCGTCTGTAGCAGGCATTTAAGAGCGCCCGCTAGTAGTCGCTGTGCTCGGCCGTGGGTCGCTAGTTCATAGCGACTCAGTCGCTGTGCAGCACTGATGAATACTTTGTGAGGAGTCGCTATTTGACCAGTACAGTGCTGTATGGGAGCACATGTTAGCGACTGGTCAGTGCGACCAACTCACAACATATTCTTCAAAAAAACAGCCTCACAAAACTCTGGCGCTCAAAAATGCTTCTTTGAACCCCAGAGCGCCTGAGGCTGTTTGAATAAAGTCTGTTTTTTAGCATGTATCCACCAGTAACAAAGCGAAAACATAGGGAATTACATTGTTATTACATTGTAACATGAACACATTAATGCCAGACCTGTAATGTCAATTCTGCATAAATATATAAAACATGATAGATATTTTAAAAAATGGCTTTTTCTTGGCCAGAAGAGGTCACAACATTATTTGAGATTTTAAAAAAATAAATAAATAACAAACACCCTGTTTAAAGAGAAATTAAAGAACAGCCATTGAAATGTATGGGAGAGCGACAGGTAGCGAGAGGTAATACCTGGCGCTCTGCAAGGCTGAACGCCGGCGCTGTTCACTGAGGCTGGGATAATGATGAATCAGACACTACATGGCGTTATCCCAGTCGCTCAACAGATTCAGCTTGTATAAATGTGTAATTGCGTGCCGTGTCCGGCGTTCACCCGCTACCTGTCGCTACCTTTACAAGGCCCTACCTGACGCTATCCCTTCATGAATAAGGGCCTAAATGATATGTGTATTGGTCCACTTACATCATTTACAACCATTTACATCATTACAACCATTTACACATAGTTGGAGCCCATTCAATGTGTTACATAGGCGTGTGTCTTGCAGGTGTGTATGCACTTAATAACACTTTTTCTATTATCTTTTCTTATTTCTTATGTTTATTAACATTTTATCAGTATCTCTATCCAACACATTCTTTCTTATAGATGTTGCTTCATTGACTGCCTTTTATATAGTAAGCTGTTATTCAGTTTTACTGGTCCTTTTAGACATCAGGGAAATTGTTTAAGACTTCTTTAAAGACTGTTTGTTTTTTAATGCCCCGTCACCCACATTATTCAGAGCTTGTTAGGTCATCTATCAAAAACATACATATTGATGATTATTCTACTTTATAGACATTTCCCTTAATTTACGAGTTTCTTGAAAAGCTGCTGGAAGTTTCCAGATAATTAGATTTTTTTCCCCTTTATTTCCATAGTATTTAAATGGATTTGAAATATACCATTCGTCACCAGGTAAAACCTTTCAACAATGGTGCCACTTGCCAGCAACGGCTCCAGAGAATTTAACTCTGATTGATGGCAGGTCAACTCGAATTGGCTGGCAGAATTTCCAATTTTCTTTTGGGAAATTGCTCATTTCTTGAAGTCTATTCTTATTTTTACAAGTGGACAGCAGGCTGAGATTATACATTACTAGGTGTCCAAGTATAAAATTGTGATGGATAGCTCCATGTAGAGAGAAAGAGTTAAATGCTTAATTTAGAATTCTTTCAGTGAAATAAAAATATCAAGTGTTGAAACGTCAACATTTATATTTACTTTTTTTTTTTTTGATTTAGAAAACTTAAGTGTTAAAAAAACACGCTTGTAGTAGAAGATTAAAACACTTACTGGTGTTCTTAACACTAGAAACGGGCAGGCTGATTCATCATTAGCACCAGGTAGCGACAGATAAGCATCTGTATTGCGGCGCTGTGAACGACCGCTAGTGGCCGCCCCGATCAGCCGTCAGTCGCTATTACAGGGCTCCTCAGTCGCTACCTGCCGTTATTGTTAATCACGCCGCCAATGTTAAATGTGATGTTTCAGATGTGCTTTAGAGGCGCTGTTGAGTTGTTACACCTAATTCAATACAGCACCTGAGCGTTTCTATGCTGTTGTATAAAAATCAATCTGTAAAAGTTAAAATTCTGCTATACCATTAGCCAAATAACACATGTAACCAGATGTTTTGAAGAAAATTTTATTTTTTTTAATGAAGCATATCTAGTAAAGTTTTTTTTTGTTGGGTTTGAAAAAGCAGATGTTCCCATCTTCATGGTGCCTGTAATGGAGACAAAAGTGTAGTTAGTTTTTGTTGTTGTTTACAAATAAAGTATTCTCAACACCCTCTGTTTTTTTTAAATATTTTAGATACAAACCACCTTTTTTGTTTATAGATTTTAAGCAAACCACTTTGTATTTTTCAATCTAAATACCACCCACATATTTTTTTATATTTATTTAAGCTACCCATTTTTGTGGTTAGTAATTTTAGAGCACCCACATATTTGTGGTTTAATGTTTAGAAGGGCCCTGTAGTACTGTAGTTGTAGTATAGTTAAGGTGAGCCAGCTTACCGAAAAAAAAGAGGTAATCATGCTTTGCCGTCGCTCAAACCCAGTCTGGGTGTCCTCATTACTGTCTGCGGTCATGTTGGGGACTTCTGGCACCAGTGCTGTTTCCTCGGGGGAGAGGGGGGGTTCGATTTGGTGGCATATGCAAATGTTGTGTAGGACACAGCAGGCGAGGATGATTTTGGAGACCTTTTGTGGACTGTACAACTTCTCTCCTACAGAAAAAGCGTGCTTTCAGCAGGCCGATGGTTCTTTTCACAATGCATCTGGTTTTGCGATGTGCTGCATTGTAGCTTACTTGGGTAGAGGTCTGTGGGTTTCTGACCAGAGTCATTAGTCACGTTTTCTGCCCATATCCCTTGTCCGCTGTAGAATAAACAAAGTGAGAGAGAGCAATTAGTAAAGTACCATGAACATAATGTATACATTAAAGCTTCTGTTATCTAGCTGTGCAATTTAGGAGTCAACATATTTAACTTGTTAGTATGTCAAGGATTATTAATTACCCAGTAGCCATCCAGGTGAAATTTCATTGTTCTCAAACTTCCGGCACAGGACTGATTGCTGGAGCACATCATGGCATGAGCTTGGGAAGCCAGATCTCACGGCCCTCAGCTTCATGTCGGGGTCACATACCACCATGACATTCATGGAATGGAATTGTTTTCTATTCCTATAATGCAGCTCCTGTGCACGGGGAAGGCGGAAAGGGATATGTGTACCATCCACGCACCCTAGCACATTAGGTATCCCTCCCATGCGGTAGAAGGCACAATTAATATTGGCAACCTCCTCCTCATCCTCAGGAAATTTAATATAAACAGGGATAAGGTCGCAAATAGCCAGGACTACCTTGTAAAAAATGCGGCTCATTGTAGCCTGGCTGAGGTTGCCTGGAAATTACCCCGTGCCACTATATTTAGCATGGCACATAGGCGAACAATGCCAGGGATGGATGGATTGGGTGCGTCTGGTGGATGGATTGATTTGGGTCTTAATCTGATCATATAGGGACTGTAGTGCTGCACGATTCAGACGAAATCTGCTTCTGATCTGCTCATCACTTAAATCCCATACAGAGAGGCGGATGCCAAAGGATCGGGGTGCCCTAAGCCTCACAGCACCCTCTTCCCTTGACTCCTGACCTTCCTCTGCGCTGCCACAACAATACATCCATAACAACCCAAACATCACCCCCACATCCACCTCACACTCACTGGCCATAGCTCATGCACTCCCAAAATTAAAAAATCAACAATCTCACTACACACACAACCAGTCCACATACACAATCACAATTCTCACACAATCACACAAATGCAGCTCACCACAAAACTAGATGTATAGTGGTTAGAACCATCAGCCTGATGAAAGTAGGCTTTCGAAGTTTGGCACAACCAAGAGGGGAATTGCTGCACAACCCACAAAAGGTCCCCAAAACAATCCACACTTGCAGTATCCTACACAATATTTGCAGATGCCACCAAAACAAATCTCCCAAAGAAACAGCACTGGTGCCAGAAAAACTCAAAAAAGCCACAGACAGTAATCAAGAAACCCAGCAAGCCAGTTCCTGTCAGCTATGTCAAAGTAACAAGCAACAAACACCACAACCTTTGCCACAGTGTATCAAGATAAGAATGAATAAAGTAATTAGAATTTATACTTAACTTATACAAAGGACTGGTCCGCTTAGCCGCCTTTTGCATTAGCTGTTAGCTGTTTCGGGTCTGTAATTAGCTTACCACAGGTGTGACGGAAATGCCTAGCACATACATAATAGTGTAGTTGTGCGGATCTGGTTGCACAGACATCTATTGTCCTATCCAAGGTGAACTTTTTAAATTTCAAATAGCAGTTTTTAAAACACCATTTCCAATGTTGATCAGAGACATGGATACTAGTAATTAATAATGATTATCTGGCTTGGTAAGTAGCTTATTAATTACTTTATTGACTTCAACACATGTTTGCCTGATACCTCATTCATTGTAATCAAGATGTAGCTACAAACACCTGTACAGTATGTAAACATAAGCAAACAATAACCAGCTCACCCTCAGACCCAAACAGCACGGACCTCAGGATCTCCTGAAAAAACTCCCCAAATCATTTCCATTTGCAATGTCCAGCTTAAGAATGGTTAAAACTTAGCTTTTACTTCATAGCTTAAAATAAGGATAATTCCAATTGTAAGCACACAGCCATCAAACTTCTTGTATGTCAGAAAGTGCTCCCCTCCACCATTGGGACCAGATAACGCGTTTCAGGCTGTTACCAGCCCTTAGTCATACCTGACATACCCACCTGTACAGTATGTGTTAATCAATTAACTGGCCCTGTTTGTGATTGGGTACTAAAGCACATAAAAACTGGCAGACACATTCTGCAATTGTTGCCATTCTGTAGTTTGCATGCGTCCTTGTGTGTTTGTTGTTTGGTGGTGTGTACAGCTACAGGAAGGAGCCAAATTCTGGGAATCTGCCGGCCACTGCTGCGTTTCATGGGGCTCCCAGTACCAGTGGTGTGAGTCGTGGCTGCAGACCTTCCTCAAGGAAAAGGGCACAGGCTGAAGGTGAAGCCCCACTCAAGCCCAAGCGTGCCTATGCCAAGAGGGAGACAGAATTTAATTTGGCGGATAATAATACTCTTGTGCGTCTGACACTGGCTAAATGGGAGTTATTATTTGGCTCCCAAAGTCAGTGCTTAGGCAAACAAGAAAGGAGCAAATTGTGGGATGCCATTGGCGAGCAGCTTACTAGCACTGCTCAACATCCACATAGTGGCACAGCCTGCAAGAAATGCTTCTACTTTTTGCAAAGGGCCCTTATGCTAAAGATGAAGTCTGATCCTCTTGTTGACAGTGGGATGAAGCAGGCTCCAAAGAATAAATGCAGGCCATATGAGGAGATGCTGAAGTGCAAGATTCCACTTTGTGGCCTGCAGGGTGTGGATTCTGCGGATGACACCACAGGCTGGGGTGAAGGTACATTGTGATTACCTTGTAAATTATTGTTGCTAATCATGTAGAAGCATATTTGTAACTACCCTCTTTATCATCCTAAAAGTAGGTCATGGTAAGTATCATATTATACCTATGTCATTTTTAGTAAACATTTCTCTTTGTTTATGCATAGTGGCACATGAGGGCTCCCAGATCCCTGCCCTTCCCCCAGCCTCAACATTAACCCAGTCTGAGGTTGAAGGTAAAGAGTCTTGATAATTTGATTCCATGGTATTGGTCTTGATGGTTATTTTCATAGCGCACATTAACAATCCCTAATTGTTTAAATTTGTTTCACATAGATGCCCTCAGAATTGCGCCAGCATCTCCTCATGGGTCTACATACTCTTTGGCTGCCAGTAAGTGTATGTGTCAATGTGGCTTCTCCTAAAGTAATTTAAATGTCTGGATGTAGCTGAATCATTTGTAGGCCAAGTCCCAGCTTCATCTTTGGACTCTACTTCCTGTGTTGCAGGCCTACAGGACCCTGTTGGTGTGTATTGCAAAGCATACTGTACCCTTTGTGTATTTTGTTTATTAATGTGTATCTCTTAACATTTCTAAATGGCAAACCATGAGACCTCACATTGAAAGCTGTATAGTTGTTTATGTTTTGCAAAAAAAGTTTACTATTTCAGAGTGATTAAACAAGGAAACTGTTAAATACATGTTTTTTTTTTTTTTGGGTGAGATTACAATACATTTACATTAACAATACTATGGCAGCTTAAAGTAATAACAATTATGCTTTCTGTCGTTAGGCCCGAATACAGGAAGTGTTGGTCCTGAAAGGGCCCTTCAAAGCGCGGCTGATAGGGATGAGGGTAAGAATGTGTTTTTATTTTTTATGTAAGGATGTTGTATCTCATGAAATGTTGTGGGCCTATTGACATTTGGTATGACCCATTTATTTTTAGGGCAAAGATCTAGTGATGGGCTAAGTCTGGACATCTCCAATGTGGCTGGTATGTGTGCTTATAAAAGTGATTATGATCTGTGGCCACACAATGAGTTGACCTTTATTGTTTAACAATGAGCTTTCTTCCCTAAATATCATACATGTAAAGGGTGTGTGTATTGACCAGTTGGTCAAATTTTACATGTATTCTATCTATACAGGTTAGACAAAGTAGACACACAATACAAGCAAAACAAAAATTAAAACTGTTTTTCTATTTAGCATATGTGATGTTGGCGCCACTATCGGATGATGATTTGCCCCTTTCTGGCATCCAGACACCTGTACTATTTGAGGAGGACCACACTCAGGTACCATTGATTAGATGGTTATGGTTGTAAAAATTTTAAATTTATTTTGGACACTCATGTAAAGCCATGTAACATACAACATACATTGATCTTAGGAGGAATCCTTGATGGCAACCCAGGATGTGGCCTTCTTACAAGTCCCATGTGGTCAGGCTTCAGAGTCAGCACCAACGGTACATGTTAATCTAACCATAGATGTGGTTGTCATAGTTTTATATGCTAAACACAATCAGTAATATAATATCTTGCTTTTTATTTTAGCCTACTACACAACCAACTGCAAGAGCTGCCCCCACCAGTGCTGAGCTCTATGAGTTAGGGAGCCGGATGCTGGAGGCCTACAGCCGCGTGATAGACTCCAGGAGCGCATTGCGGCGTTGGAAACACAATCGCTGGTGGACCAACAACAAATACGTGACCTGAGGCAAGAAGTACGGGAGCTTCGCAACCAACCCCAGCAAGAATTGTTGCATGCGATACACCAGTCCATTGAGCAGCAGGACGAAACTTTGTTGTTGTTACATCAGCTGATACAGCAGCAGTCTATTTTTTTTTACTGCACTGTTGGCCCCCAACACCGCCCCTACAAATGACTCAGCACCAACAAGGCCACCCACGGACTAAAATGTATTGACTTTTTTTGAGGAAACCAAATGATGCGAAAATTTGGTTTGCCTTTATTTATTTTAATAAATTTGTGTTGATCTTTACAATTTTGTGTTCGGTAATTTATTGCATAGATAGTAACCCATGCATTAAAACATGTCTATATCTATATATGTGAATGTGTTTTATAATTAACAACAGTAATAGGTTTGAACACATTAGAATGCTTCTAGAATGTTAGGGGTAACAATGTGTTTCACATTCTAATAACTTAATTTTAACTTGAATAAGGTTTTCAAGGTCATGCTAGTGCACTCAGAAGCGCACAACTGTTTGCTGCTTATTCAACAACAGAGACTCTAGACGTTACAGGGAATAACAGGAAAAAAAACAAAAACACATCTATCAAAAGTACAGCGCCACAGCCAGCGACAGGTAGCAATTGGTCATAGCGACTGGCCCTCGGTGCTCTAACCCAGATTCAACAAGAAATTTCTATGAAACAGCATGGGCGCTGTTTTTTTGCTGACTGTGGGATAGAGCGCCAGACACGGTTAGATTAAAGTGAATTTTTGTGGCGAAAAAAAACATTAAAGTTGTAAAAATAACGGGAATGACATGGGGTAGGGGTGTGACTTTAAGATTTGAATGGCACACTATAAATTAACTTTTCAGAAAAAAATAAAAAATAAAAAAAACAATACATACAGTTCAGGAATAATGTCTACCACATTTGTAGTTTGAAAAAAAAAGGGCATGAGAAATGGGATTTGAGGCTCTTCCATAGATAGAAAGAAAACAAAGGAAGGTCCCACTCCTTCCAAAACAACCCCTGAAATATATGGCACCCCTTCTAATTATTTTACAATGAAAAATTCATTTATTGATAACAATGTCACATTAACTACATACACAAAAGACTAATTAAAAAACATCCAAGACAAAACATTGTCAGTAAGGAAGGGAGAGAAACCCACATACAAGGGGCAGGGGGAAGGTGGATGGTACAATTAATGAGGTAAATATTACATAATTAATACTGCCTGGCTGGTACACAGAATAATAAAGTGCTCTAGTGCATATCCATGATCATTTAAAAAACAAACGTGTTACATTATATCAAGCATTAATCAAAGTGTAAGTGCTATCCTAATCACCCTAAAGCCTAACCTAACTATAGAAATATATAATACAAGAACCAGCCGGGAGGGGTAATGAAATGAAACCCCCAAAGGTAAGGAAAAATCACTTACATAAAGGAACGACCACCAACCCAAATTGTAAAATAATTAGTAGTGGTGCCATATATTTCAGGGGTTGTTTTGGAAGGAGTGGGACCTTCCTTTGTTTTCTTTCTACATATAGTAATATTACCCCTTGTGCACACTACACATAGAGTTACTTTTTCGGTGTGGTGCAGTCTCATCTTGTTTTTTACTCTTCCATAGATATGTATGGGAGAGCGGCAGGTAGCGAGAGGTAATACGTGGCGCTCTGCAAGGCTGAATGCCGGCGCTGTTCGCTGAGGCTGGGATAATGATGAATCTAACGCTACATGGCGTTATCCCAGGCGCTAAACAGGATCGGCTTCATAAATGTGTAATTGCGCGCTGGAGCCGGCGTTCTCTTGCTGATACCTCTCACTACCTGTCGCTAAAGAGTCACTACCTGACACTATCCCTTCATGAATAAGGCCCATAGTTTATACATGATGTAGTCACCGATACTTTTTTTTTGCACTTCTCTTTACTTTTTTCATCTATTATATCTATGTATCTATTTTTGTTTATCAAGAATAATATCCAAAAACAATTATTAGGCAACAGTAATTATTTGGCACTTAAAGTGGAAGTCGGCGCTGAGGCAGGACAGGGGGGTTACCTTGGGTCCTGCACTGTTTTCCCGGCGCTTTGGGTCCTGGGTGCTGCAATCCTGATAGGATCCTCAGAGCAGCATCCCCCACTCTGTGTGCGACCCCACTAGCCAATTTACTTGAATGGAATGGAGGGAGCACTCAGAGAATGGGGGATGCCGCTCTGTGCACGGTCTACACAGCTTTTGCTGGATCGTCGGTAATTATGCTAGATACAGGTGAGGTAAGCTGTTTTTCTTGTAACCCCCCCCCCCGCCCTTACTCAGCAATAGGGGAGGGAGGGCATAATTGCTAGACTGGACTTCCACTTTAATGCCAAATACCATTAAAGTCTTAAGTTTTATATTAAAAAGAAGTTTATGATCCAGGTATATTTCTGACTCTTCCACAGCCCCAATGAAAGAGTGTTTGACTAATGAATGGGGGTATTAACAAGCCACCCATTACAGTGCCAGACAGAGGGCCCGCTGACCCCTCTACTATTGTTGTTGGCAGTGTGTCTTTCTCTACATCTTCAACACTCCATTTGGTCTTCAAAATCATACTGGTTCTACTCCTACATCACTGTGTCGGGCCAGAGGAATGGTATGCCTACCTTGGGGAGAGGTTTTTACTGGGAACATGGCTTATTGAGATTTCTCCTAGTGTCACAGCATAGGCAATATAAAGGTTGAATGTAACAACCCTAGTCCATCACTTTCAAGAGTTGACATTTGCTAATTCAAGATGGAAATACCATGTGAGTTGGTAAAAGTAAAACAGTAAGTTATTAAGATATATTTGAGTGCAAGGAGAAACCATTTAAGAGTTTTTAATGGCCTTGAATGATTTAAGCCATATATTTGCACTTTTATTAAGGCACTTGGCCTCTAGCCTGGAAAATGTATATGGTCAGCAGGTGGTTTATTATTATTATTCCATATATACAGTAGCTGACAATTTAACACAAAGCAAGACACCAGACTGCTAAGAAATAGAATGTTTTAATGTCTTTATCATAATTAGAGCCCTTTCCTCTTGACGGTTCTTTTAGCACCACTGTATTATCATCAGTGATTGATATCTCAAAGAAGCTGCAAGTCAAAAAACAGATTTAATGTTTATGCCAGGCTGAAGTTGTTGTTCAACATTAATAAATCCTATCCAATTTCTTCATTATCCCCCAGCATCTGAACCTAGCCAAGTATCACCAGGGACGGCCCATAGAGCTGCAGGCAAGGAGTTATAATAATTCTGAGAATCTTATAATAGCACTCTTTGCTCTGATCAGTGAATATTACGCTGGATGCTGTATGAGACGCCGCAATAAATTCAGTACAGGTGCAAAGTGAGCTTGAAAGGAAATAAACAAGATATACTGCTTGTACACATGAGAATGTCACTGCGTAGGATTATTCCCAAGCAGAACCTCAATAAAATTAGGTGCCTTGCTCTGCAGCTTTCATGTTTAAATTTTAATTAGTCTTGTTTATCCATTTTGCTCCAAATATGTTCATGGTGTTAAATTTTCAGTCCCTGCAGAACAAGAAAATAATGTGGATGTGTGACCCCCGCTGTTTCTTTTGATATTCTAGCCCAATCTGTTATAGAGATGATGATATTATATGGTCTTCACTTCCATTAATATTACTTCTTTCTACCTGCTATAATCTATTATCTAATTCATTTTGGTAGAAGGTTAATTAATCTTTCTGCCCAGGCTTTGCAAGGACTGTTTTTCTACTTGCTCGGGTATTGATTCTGGATGTTTCAAAAACACTTTTTGAAACTATATTTTTTCTGCTGGTAAAAATGAAATCTGTATGAAGACATGGATTATCATAGCAGGGCCTTAGTACTTGTAGCTATGTTTGAAGTTTAAAGTTTTGTGGTATGGCAAAATTAAACTCCTAAAATTCCCACCTTTTTACCGTTTTATTTAAGGGGGGGGGGTTCATGGAATGTACTGAGACTTTCTAAATGTCACTCATTCCTTTTATTGCTCTGAACTTGTACTGTACTTGTACTTTGGTGGACTTTCCCTCAGACCTGCAAATCACTCGGTGCCCGTAGGCATGAGACTCAGCTCTTCTCACCTGTAGCACTGGTTTGAAGAGCCAGTATGGTAGGTGGGCTCTACCATTGAATCAGCGGGCACCTATATACAGGGAGGTTACTTGTGCCCGGGACCCTATACGCCAGTGAAATGTGCTGGATCCTGGACGAGATTATGGGGGTTATTCATGAAGGGATAGCCCCAGGTAGTGCCTTGTAGCGGCAGGCAGCATCTGGTGAACACTGGCCACTGTACGCAAAACCACATTTTTGAAAGCGAATCTGGTGAGCGACTGTAACAGCGCCATGTAGCGTCCCATGTATTATTACAGGTGGCTCAGTGTATAGTGCCGACGCTCTAGCTTCCAGAGCTCCACTGTTGCTCTCCCATACATTTCAATGGCCGTTCATCTGCTTGTGTTTAAACAGTGTGTTTTTTTTTTGCCTCAAGTCATTGTGTCACCTCTCCTGGTCTTGAAAAAACATATTTGAAAAGGTTTTAGATTTTTTTACATTTTTATGCAGAATTGTCAATGCGGGTCTGGCACTAAAGTGTTAATGTCACAGTGTGCAAACAATGTCATTTCATGTGTTTTCGCTTTGTTACTGGTGGATATGTGCTCAAAAACAGACTTTAATCACACAGTGTCTGGCGCTCTATTATACAGCGACCAGCTTTAGAGCACCGACGCTGTGTTTTCATGAATATGGTGTGGAGCGCCGAGTGCCGGACGCACTGAGCTGGCGCTACATGTAGCTGGCTCCAGAGTTGTCCTCTTGTTAGATGTGGTGTAGGCTTGGGCACTATAGTTCGGAACACCGCCTTGCATTTGCTGCAGCAAACAGGGAAATAGTTTGGACTGTGGGGAACAATGGCACCTGTTAGACATCGGGTCGGCAGATTCCCCAGCTCCTCCTCATCCTCCTTCCGAGGATAATCCAGTTCCCAAAAAGAGGCAGCGTGTGGACCCAAGAGGGCAAATTGTTAAGGTATATATATATATATATATATATATATATATATACTGTATATATATATATAGTGTTTTTTGTTTTACAGTTTGTTTTGCTGTGTTGCGGCCTTCTTTAAAAGTGTTTTAGTTGGTGGCTTTGTTGTAGCACTTATGTTTTTTTTAGTTTTTTTGTTTGTTTGTTCTTAATCATTTTTTTATTTTGTTAAAAGTTAACTTTAATTAAAGTGTATCCAAACCCATGGAAAAAGTCTTAGCAATGTATGTTATAACTGGCCTTTTAATTATAACCAGCCCATCACAAATTGTAATTCTGTACTGTATTGAGTTTTCCCAGTTTACCATAAGCGTACCTTTTTTCGTGGTACAATGGTGCATGGTTGACCAGTGGCGGCTTCCCCGCATGCACATGCATATTTTATTTTTTTTTTTTTTACATAAACCTGGGGTATTTCACATACTGAGACATCATCAATCCCTTAACAGCGGTGTCAAGGACACAAACACAGGATATGTAATTAGTTGTATTTGTTAACACTTTACTTCTAAGTCACCTAATATGTATTTGTATGTGTTTGTATTTTAATGTTATTTTTTTTTATTTCATTTATGTGCTTAAAGGATTTCTGCATCATGGAGTATGACTATGACGTATGCCATAAGGCCGACATTGTGGAAGACAATGGTGGACCGGCGCTTCAAGACAAAGCTACAATCCAAGGTTATAATTTATAATTCTTGCTGGGACCATGAGAATGTTTATAGGCTGTATGCTTCTGGTAAGTAAACTACACACACACACACACACACACACACACACACACACACACACACACACACACTTATTAGTTAGGGCAACTTTAACTTGCTAGTTTTTAATTTTTTTATTCTTCATCAACACAGATAAGTGTCCTACCCTGGGCAAGCACGGGAAGGGTGTTCTCCCCCGCACGAGTCTCCGTGGTCCTGATGATTCAGCGGGGGAGGGTCTCTCTCAGCGGAGTCAAATTGAGGACCCAGGGGAGGAAAGGGATGAAGATGGAGATTGGCCAGTGGAGTCTGCTGCTGTGGTGAAGGCAGTGTGGAGCCTCAGCAGACTCCAACTACCGCTGGGGCTACTCTCAAGTGGGAAGTACCAGTGGGGAGGAGGATAGAGACTCCACCACACTCCCTGAAGGTTCTGGGAGTGAGAGGGAGGAGAGTGGTCCCTCGGAGTTGGCCTCTGCTGGGCCAAATTGGAGGTGTAGAGGCACCCCTGCTTCTCCTCAGAGCCCTCCCTGGCAACAGTACCTCACTTCATCCCCTGGTTAGTGATTTTATTGTATTGTCATTTTCAACAGTTTAGTGGCTAACATTTTAATAATTGTGTTTTCGGGGCATCATACAGCCACCACCTCCACCAATGTCAGTCCAGCTGGGAGGCAGCATGTTGCAGGTAAGTCTACAAATAATAAAGCTCCATACCTCTATGCATCGTGTGTTGGCTGCCTTTATCATTATTTTTGAATGTGACATGCAGTTCTTTTGTGAAGTGGGAATGCTCACTTGTGAACAGTAGGGTATCTTCTTGTGTCCTACAATATTCCACAATAGATAGATAAATAGTTATGTTATTGCTTACACATGTAGATTACATTTCTATACAACCCCTATGGTGTTAGCTGCTGAAATCTAGGACTGTGTAGGCAACTGCCGCAGACATACAGAATATAATAGCTGATTTCAATTTAGAAGTAGGTCAATGTAGAATTTATTCAAATATCAAATTGTTACCAAAGTAAGGGTAGTGGTCCTCATTAAAATCTTTGTTTCCATTGATGATGTTGTCAATGGGACCAAAGGTTTTAGGGAGGACCACTACCCCTTACTTTGGGTAATTCTACATTGACCTACTTCTAAATTGAAATCAGATATTATATTCTGTATGTCTGGGGTAGTTGCCTACACAGTCCTAGATTTCAGCAGTTAACACCAACTGACCCCATTGAAGTTTTTCATACCGAGAAAATGTGTACAACAAAAGACTTAATGTGTAACCTGATTTGCTTGGTCATGTTACACTATGGTGGGTATGTAGATAGGCTACACAGGTTACTTTACCTTGCCATCATAAAATCCTGTTGGCCCATTGTCTTTTAAAAACAAAATAAAATGTGATTTTATGTGAACATCAATGTTTAACAAAGATCCTAGGTATATCCCATAGTTGTTTACCTGTAGTACTTAAGTGTGTCTTCTCTTTCCCACAGCTGGCATTCTGGAACATCAACGGATGTGACAATTTGTTGCTGAATCCCGTGGGATGCTGCTGGAGCTGCAACAGAGGATAAAGGGTCGGGATTAAAGTAGCTGCTGTGCAGCGTTGTTAGCTATGTTGGCCAGTTTGTTATTGTTTTAAAATATATTTATCTTTTTTAAAACACATTTGTGTGTTTTTGGTTTAACCCACCTGTGGGGAAACCAAAAACAACAAACAAAAAATTAAACATATGTACATTTAAAAATAATAAACATGAACTAAATATACAACTCAGGTGTCATTTAAGCTGTTTGTGTAATGTGACTTTAAAAAAATACTGCTGCAGATAATTTGTAAGACCATAACAGCATTGTAACACTCAGGCTCTGCTGTGAATGAGGAAGGGCGCCTCTACAGCACCACACAGACATCACATTTATCAATGCTAAACTAATTAATACAGCGTCACGTCAGCGACTGAGGCGTTGTGTTACAGCGCCAATACCCGCTTACAGCGTCTACTAGAGGTCACTCTAAGTGCCACTATACAGACGCTCATCTGGCAATACCAGGCATTAGTAGTGAATCAGCCTCCGTGTTTTATTTCTGTAAACCCCCATGCTTCGTCAGCAACAGACACGAATGGCCTTTAGGGTGTGCAAGATGTGCTATCACACATTACGTCATGGTGAGGGGGGTGCCATGCAGCTCTGCCCAGCCAATGCCCTATCAGCGCTCTATGCTTTATATATCAATGTAGGGCATATAAATATTTTTGTACACAGAGCCCAACATAGATACTAGGTAGCAGCTCAAAACTATGATTTCTTTCAGCACATCAGCCAGGAGAGCTGGAGATGTGGCCCATGCATGCTTGTGAGGTATGTATACTACCAGAAATCCTGGGTGGTTTCACACAGTTAGGCATCCTACATTGTGATGCCACAGGGATAGGGAATCAGCCAGCTCCAGAGTCTTTTAGTCCACTTTAAGGCAGGCCAGCAGTAAAAAATGACTGCTGGTCATTTGTACCTGATATTGGAGGAATTCCCCCACTTCTACATTGCCTCCCCACTGTTTGCAAGTTCACCACCATTAGGGTGGTCACATGTGGCAGTGAACTGCTAGCCAATGGCTAGGGAATGCTTCTGCGAATGGTACCTAGGGCTTGATGCTAGGTTATGCACAGGGGACTGACCACAGTGGCTGTTGGTAAACATATGGTGCAGTAGGCCAGTAGTGGAGAAGTGCAGAAGTGTGTTTGGGGGCTCCATCTTGTAAACTTGTATGGGGTGCCTTCCACCCTAAGGCCAGCCCTGGCAAGGGAGGCAGGGCATAGAGGTTATAGAGAGACTGGACTTCCACATTTAGAGGAATATCAGCTCTTACGGCCAGACACTTTTTACTCCCTGTGGCATCCTAAACTGAGATGCCCTGCCGTGCGAAAACCCCATTAGGCACCCCAGAGGCATGTGTGGTGATTGCTAGTTCACCTAACACGGGTGTCAGTGGCAAGCCCCACATAAAAAATGTCCCTTAGAGGCTCAAATATATACATTATTGTATCTATTTTTTATCCTATGTGGGCAAGGATGGTTCCATGCATGGTTGGCTCCTGTAGCAGTCCTCTGGGGTCCCCACACAAAGAGCATGTCTGCAGGGCGCCAGGCAAAGTCATTGTCTTTGAAAGTGAACCTATCACCCCCAAGGCCAGTTGACAAAGTGCCCCTGGGCATGCCCCACTGTGTGAACCCCCCATGCATGCCCACCTTGGCCACAGTTACACCGCCACTATGTTAGCCAAAACCCATGTTTATTTTGTATAGTTACACTTATGACATTTTAGAAAATTTCTAGTTCTTCATTCAGAAACATGCTTTTATTCTTTTTCTTTTTGTATTATATTGGAGCTTGTTAAATAAAAAACAGTAAACGTATCTATGCAAACCAGATTATACTAAGAAAAAATGTTTACACATTTCCATAACCCTCTTTTTACTTTTACATAATTCCAGTGTATAAACTAAAAGGCTGCTCCTTTAAGAGCTGTAAGTATGTGGGTGTCAAGTATTTATTTTCTTAGCCCTATGTCATTTCAACAACAACAGTAAAACTAAGAGAAGTTCTCCGATTCTATATATTCTTTTATTTCTTTCTTCACGACACTTGGTATAACCTTGAAAATAATGAGAATCTGATTAACATTCTTGAGCCGGTGTTCAGCTTCCCTTACATCGTGTCAACATTTGTCGAGGGGGCGTTTATTCTTTGCATATTATGGGGGCATGGAAACAAAAACAGAACACAAAAGGCTATTAGGACCTGCTGATTTCAGGCATACTCATTATCAATTGTGGAATTTTCTGGAACAAAGACCATGGATTGTAATTGTACGTGCAGTGTGAATTGAGACTCAAGTACAATGTACTCAGCATGTACAGAGGATGCACATTATTAAAGCTTTGCAACCAAAGGCTGGCACCTTTATAACACCTTTAGAACAAACAATACATTTTTTCATATTTGAATTTATTCATCGTTTTTTTTCAGTCTACATGACTTATTAGTAAGCAAAGCATAGTGCCAGAGTGATATTTTTAAAATGATTACATATAGCAACAGTGAAAAGATCAAGGGTTGGAGAGGGTCATTCCAGCTTTTGTCCTCTGATCCTAAGCAGTGAAAGGAGCAGAGGTGACACCCAAAATGTCCAGGAGTTGGAAGACACTTGGAAGAAGGACATCATAGGAGGGGGATGGATAGTTGTGTATGCAGGAAAGCAGGCTCTCAAGGAAATGTGCAGGTGACTAAATGGATTGTGGCCTTATGTACCCTACATCAACTTTACTACACTGATATGGTGTCGCACGCCTAAACTGGGAGGTGGATACCAAGAACCAAGCAATGTGATCGCTAGTGTGGGATGTGTTGCTGACAGGTTCTTTCCACTTTTGCAGGAGAACATTTGCACATGACGTTTCCCTGTGGCATCCCGAATTGCGTGAAACCCCCGAGGTTGCCAGTATTCACACACCTTTCTCTGGTCCAACATTGCCTGCACAGTCAGTTCCATTTGCTTGTCATGTGTATTTCAGGAAATGGCTCTTATTGTTTACAATGGGGAACAAGAGTGGGCGCATCCCCTGCATCTTCAGGCTGTGTGCATTTAGATGGCTGGGGTGGGAGAGCATGCAACCACTCTCGCTCCACGTCTGTAATTTTGTTCTATTTGTTTGTTATAAAAGAAAACAGTTTTCCCTAGCCACAATGTGTTTCTGTTAGCAACGTACACCAAAGTGGTGTTTTGGGGTACAGATCAGAGACCTGACTCTCACTTGCTAATTATCTCATTGGGTAAGGTAGGGACAAAAAGTTTAACCCCTTCTGCATTCATTCAACGTCATTCAACAGCAGGTCAAACTGAGATGCCCTGCTGTGTGAAACCCCCGAGTTGCCCAATATTCTTAACTTTTCCTGGAGCCCACAGTGCATGTGCAACCGGTATCGACATCACTCGCTTACCTTCTTGGCTGTGCATGGCCTCGCCAGCTGCAACTGAATGGCTGTGTGGGGCAGAGTGATGCCATGTGTTGCTCACAAGTGCACTCAATAAGATGAGGATGGCCCAGACACCCTTCCCTGGGCAGCATAGAAACGCACCACCAATAATCACTAATTGATATAAGAATTTTTATTTCATATAAATACACTACAATCAAAACAAAGACAATTAAAACCAATTAAAAACACATACATACAAATACTGAGGTAGGCTATGTATACCCAAATCCATAACATCACAAATTGTATATATCAAATATTGTTCAAATACCCCTGTGTAAGCCGACCCGTCACCTCATGGCAGACTCCCTTGTCCGTCACGGATCTCGTGGGTTTAGGAAGGGGGCGCCATGTGAACTGCTGTGTGACTGGTGATATCATCATTATAATCGTTATTGTTTTTAGCTTTTTAGCTTTAGATAAGTACATGCCTTATATACTTTAGCACTGGATTGGATTAGTTATAAGCATAGTTTAAATTAATGTTAGTTTTATTGGTAACTGTGTATGTAATATGTGATTTATTTGTGACTTTGCCCTGGGCACTCAATGCCTATTCAGCCTATTCAGTTTTAGATAAGTATATGCTTTATGAGCTTCAGCACTTTTTTGGATTAGGTGTAAGTATAGTTTAGATTCATTTGGATTTATGGGCAATTGTGTATATGTGATTTATTAATATTTTGCACTTGGCACTTTATGCATTTTATCTAACATATTAATTATATTTTAATGGTTATATTCCATGGTAATGTTTGAATATATATATATATATATATATATATATATATATATATATATATTATATATATTTATTGTGCTACAGTGTAGGGGCTTTTGTGATGTTATGGATTTGGGTGCGCATGGCCTACCTCTGCATTTGTCTGTATGCGTTTTTTAATTGGTTTAAACTGTCTTTGTCTTGCTTCTAGTATATTTATATGAAATAAAATTTGTTATATTAATATGTGATTATTGGTGGTTTATGCTGGCTAAGGGAGGGTGTCTGGGTCATCCTCATCTTATTGTGTGTACTTGTTATTGTGCCACCAGCTTTTTGTGGGGGGCTTTTTTTTGGAATGGAGTTTTGTTGCTCTCAAGTGCAGCTAGGATTCCAGCAGGCTACTCTAGCTGCAGTGTGAGCTTGGGTAGAGGTAAGTAAGCTACCTGGTGACCTGGGTCCCCCTGGTGACCCCAAACCAGGGTGCCCCAGGGGGATAGAACAAAACTCAGGATAGTAAAAATCCTGGGCTTCAATCCACTTTAAATGAATGAATGAGTTATTTTTAACATATAGAGCTAGATGTGCCACTTAAGGTGAAACCCTATAGTTTTTTAGAGGTAGGGATCCCAAGATATTTACTTTCTCTGATTATTGGTTATTCGTTTTTATATAAGGTACACCTTAGGGGACTTACCCAAACTAAGAATATAGCAGGTAAATGTTATTTGTAAAGTGGGATGTCAGTTGGTAGAGGGAGACTTATTTGTCCAAAACGCATAGAGAAACTCATGTCTATGCAGATAACAACTCAACTAAAGGGTCCCCTCCCCTTGGGCAGTGTGGGGTGTTAAAATAAAAATAAACTCACCCTGTCCTGGTGGCTACCACAGCAAAGCTGCACTGATATGGGCATTCACTTCATGTGCCCACTCACCTGCAGCCATTCAGGTTTTCGGGCAGTGGGTATGTGTACATAGCTGGGGATGCCAATTTGTGAAGCTATAGTTTGCTGAATGACCAGACAGGGTTCGTTATTGTTTGTACTGTAAAGGAAAACCCCCTTTTGTCTGTTTTTTTTGTTGATTTTCGTTGCTTTTTTGTTGATGCTTTGTTTTCCTAACCCCCTTGGAATGTTGCCCTCCTCCATCCAGACTGGACATCTGGACATCGGTGGTATTGCATATCTATCATCATCAGGGCGGCATAGATGTAGATCCTAATTGTAATATTAGAAGGGGTAGCGACTGTTGATGTTAGAGCTCCTGGTTGCATTATTTATAGTCTCTCCAGCCAGTTCCAGGTAGTTTCGATTGAGGGGTTTACGGACTAGTGTGGCTTCGGTCCCAAAGATTTTCAGGAGCTCTTTTAGCCAGAAGTTCATATTTGGGGGGCGTCACTTTCTTTTTCCATTTTAGTGGAATGCATCTCTTTATGGAAGTGAGTATTAAATTCCTTAAAATATGCTTTTTCAGTGGCTACGTTTTCTGCTTGTTCTGACATGAGTAAGAAAGTGGATATATTGTTTTCAATGTGGAGGTTAAAGAGATGATTTATGAGATGTAGTGCTTCTGACCATAGTCGTTCAATTGTGGGCATTTCCACCAGCAGGGGGATGGAGCTCTGTTTATAAACTTCACATTGAAAAGTATAAGTTAAAGAATTTGATAAGGAGTAATCGTGAAGAATGTTTTCCTATTCACTATTGTTGAAATTATTATTAAGATCTGTTTCCCATTTAGTTCTCACCGTGGGTGTATTTACTGCAGAATTAAAATGTATATAGAAAATCTTGCCCACAACATAGTTTTTTGAATGGGAGATCTTATATGGGATTAAAGAGCGGTTGATTTTCAGAGATAGTATATCGGCTGCTGTGCATAGGCTCATGGGGGAGATTGATGAGCTGGTCACATCCAAAGTTCGGCAAACTGGCAAAACAAACTTTTGAAAAGTTCCCTGATCTCTGGTTATTTGCGACCAGTCATTGCATGCAGCTTTACTGATAGCATCCGTTTTTTAGAAAGAACTAAGGGGCTGATTCATTAATAGCGCCAGGTAGCGACAGATGAGCGACAGTAGCGGTATTTTCACAGCGCACGCTAGTATTCGCTGTGCTTGGCCGTTGTTCAGCTGTTGACAGCGACTCAGTCGGTGTGCAGTAATGTTGAATACGGGGTTAGGAGTCGCTGTTTGACAGGTTCCGCGCTGTATGGGAGCGCATGACAGCGAATGGACATAGCAAATGGCTCCCAGCATATTCATTAACAAATCACGCTCAAAAAATTCTCGCGCTGTGAAATGCTTGTTTAAACCCCAGAGCGCTGGCGGCGATGGGTTAAAAGTAGTTTTTTAACCCCCAAACAACCATATTTTTTTGAAAAAAAAAACCATGTTTTTCAAAACATTAATAGCAATTATGAATATTTAAAGATTGTTCCATTGAAATGCATTGGAGAGCGCCAGGTAGCGAGAGGTCATACCTGTCGCTGTTCAAGGTCACTCGCTGGCGCTGTGGGGTGAGGCTGGAATAATGATGAATGATTCGCTATCTGGCGCTCTGTCAGTCGCTAAGCAGGATTGGCTTGATAAATGTGTGATTGCGGAGGGGAGCCGGCGTACTCGTGGCGGTGACCGTCATTACCGTTCGCTCACCATTCGCTACCTGGCGCTATCCCTTGTTAAATAAGGGCCTAAGAATGTCTGCAGCACGGTCCTCACAATGGGGTGATTGGATTCCTCTAATATTTCCCTGATGAATCAAAAAATGACATGAGTGAGTGATCAATAGCTTTCCCATCTTTGATTAATGCAGTAATGAACGGAACTTTATTGATGTTGTCGTTATTAGAGATATGAGGCTGGATTTTGCCAGAGTTTCTGACGAGCTCGGCAAGTGACTTGCATATTTGTCCAATCTCTCTGTACACAAAGTCATCAGCTACGAGTTTATGAGACATTTCTAATGATTGCAGGTGGTCAGTCAAACAAGCTGTTTCCTCCTTTTTTCCGATTACTTGGAGGCTATTTGGACGTAGGGGCCACAGAGGTAGCTCTTATATGCTTCCCATAAAATGGTATTAGGCTTATGAGGCGTGCAATTTATCTCAAAGAATAGATATATTTTGCTTCTTATTTCCTGCTTTTTTTTTTATTGTTTCCTCTTCTGAGGTGTAAAATAAGCTTGTGTGTTAGGATTGTGTCCCTATACCTATTTCCATGTTTATTTATTATATTAGAAATTGCTTTCTTGCCCCTTAGTAAAGCTCTTAGTATACTTTCTGACTACATCTCCAAGAAGTCTTTCACTGTAGCAGGTGAGCTCATTAGCCGCTTTGGCTAAACAAAGCAGCTGTCAATGTCTCCCCAGCAGAGAATGCTGCCAGTTACCATGTAGCTACTAGAAGACAAGACTGTGTTTCGCCCTATCAGAAGAGGTTGAATAAATGCATATGGGGTTAAACTTGTTGACTCTGCCTAAGCTAATCAGATGATTCGCAATCCAGAGTGAGGCTGTTTTTGATCTGTACATCAGAACACCACTTTGATGTACATTACCAAGGTAAACAAATTGTTGCTAGGGAAAACTGTTTTCTTTTACAACATGGGCGTTGATTCAGAGATTGGTGAGAATTCTCACCCTTTTTTAGGTGAGAAAACTGTCACTGACTTTCATTGTCTACCGGCTGTAAATTTTCATCTGGCACTGAATCAGCCTCAAGGTAGACAATAAAAGTCAATGGCAGATTTCTCTCCTAAAAAAGGAGTGAGAATTCTCACCTGGTTCTTAATCAATTCCATGGCGTTGCAATTAAATAAAAATGAAAAATAAAAAAAAACTAACATGCATGAGCCATGGGCTCGGAGGAAAGGTAAGATTATTGGGTGCCCTGGGGGGGAGGGACTCTAGAGTGAGTTTTGGTCCACTTTAAAGAGCAGCATGGTCCACCAGACAATCTACCTCTGTGGGCACTGCTAGACTATGGGTTCCCACCAACTGGTGCCTTACTACCAGACTTACCCCTGACATTTGGAAAGGAGAAGTAATTATATTTTTGTAGGCCCCTGTTTAATATTTATATCACATCTATATTTTAAGGGTAACATTTGCAACTATCACTGTCTCAAAACTGTAACAAATGTATTTTTAATAATGTTCAACAGGAGCCGGGAGCCAATAGCAATTAGCCATTGCTCTATGGAAGTTTCTGCTACATAGTCATTTTAATAACTTATTGATGTGTACAATTAACAAAGTTTTTACAGTAGACATTATTAGAATGGCGGTGCCAACCTTGTGATCAATTAACATCCCTAATCCCATTATGTTAACATTTAATTGATATCTAATTAACTTGTATGGGGATTTCAATACATGGCAATATAAAAATGTACACTTCCTTTCAAGGTTAATGTACTAATTGGAATCAAATTGAGCATTGCTTGCCATAGTAGTTTCAAAGTAATTATGTGACTATTAGATTTATCCCCTCAAACGCTCAGTAACTTATCATTTACAAATCAATTTATACAATTAAAAGAAGCAATTTTGCTGCCAACCCAAAAGCTGAAAGAAAAAAAAAAAGTGATGATCCAACTTTCACGAATGACACGTTGAGGTGCTGCAAATCAAACATAAAGTCAATTTAATTAAGGAGGAAATAACATTTTACTAGGATTCATCAATATTTCTCCATTAAATTATATCATCTATTAAGTGGTAACTTGATTGTTCCAATAAATATTTTAAAATTACAGTAGCAATAAAAGCAATATTTTAGTTCAACGGATCAGCCAACCAATAAACAATGCCCATTAAGGGATAATTGCAAATAAAATGAAAATAATTAAGAAAGTCACATGGTGCCTCAAGTCTGGTGCCTACGCAAACCATTCTGAATTTAAAATCCTAATTATTTTTTTTTTTTTAATATGCTAGAAATAACAAAATATTTAAAGGCCATAACATTATTAGAAAAAACAAATCTGCCTCAATGGAATTTCAATCAATTCATTTTTGTTACTCATTATGGAATAAAATGAATGTACAAAGGTCTGGCGTTTTGTAAAATGTATTTATCTGTAAAGATTTATTTAAGATGTATAAAGCAACTAGAAGTTATAAAATAACTTGAAATATTATTTTAATACTAGTTCAAATGTAATAATGTTTTGATACATTCGTTCATCATCATAAAAAACTGTTTTAAGTTAACAGAACTAGGGCAGCTAATTTAGCAGCAGGAGGTGCAGTGATGTTCTCAGCTTTACAAAGAACAACTACTACCGGTAGTTATGTTTTTGCAACCACTTAAAGCGGATCTGAAGCCTGCTTCACCTACATAAAATGTCTTTATCCACCCTGTCCAACCCCAATTCTGGTGGTAAAAATGTAAGTCCCTGTTCTGGCAAGAAAACAAAAAAAAATTCTTCTCTTTTCAGTCTGGCTTCAATGTTTTAAAATGTATTGATTGCCAAGATTAGGGATGAGCGAATCGGTTCTAACGAACCTGAATTTGCTCCGAATTTCAGGGAAAATTCGATTCAGCACGAACCCGAATTTTTAGTGGTTCATGCTGACCGAATTTTCCCTGAAATGAAAAAAAAAAAAATGCCGGCATGGTGGGAGCGGGGAGACCGGCTGCGCTGTCAGCAGGCGACGGAAGCCGGCTTCCGCCGCCCGCTGACAGCGCAGCCGGCCTCCCCGCTCCCACCAAGCCGTGAAATGGAAAAAAAAAATGCCGGCATGGTGGGAGCGGGGAGGCCAGCTGCACTGTCAGGGGGCGGTGGAAGCTTCCGCCGCCCGCTGACAGCACAGCCGGCCTCCCTTCTCCCACCAGAGATGAGCGGTTCGCTAAAGTTTGATTCGTTTTTCTCTGTGGCTGGTGCACACTTACAGATTCGCATTCGGCCCCAGACTTAAATATACTAACATTGATTGTATTTCAAAACTCCCGCCTGACGTCATAATGACGTCAGCGGGGTGTGCATGATTAAGTTCACAGACTTACAGAAAGAAGTAAACAAGGGACTGTTGTCTGCCACACGGGCTGCTGACATAGACAGCGGCTGCGGACCAATAGGACCGCGCCGTCTGTCGTGTCAGCAGTTACCAGGCAGACTTTACAGCATGGCTGACGGCGTCCTGTATCTCCCTGGCAGACGGTGACACCGCCACACGCAGATGCAGCGTGCGGCGGTTGGCAGGGACGGGGCTCCATGGACCTGGAGCCCCGAGGGGACAAGCGTGTATGCGCAGGTTTGTTGTTTTCAAGTGTTATTCCCTTGTTTACTTCTTTCTGTAAGTCTGTGAACTTAATCATGCACACCCCGCTGACGTCATTATGACGTCAGGCGGGAGTTTTGAAATACAATCAATGTTAATATATATAAGTCTGGGGCACTATAGACACGGTTTGGCAGTCCACCTTGATAAAGGGGGCTTCTGACCCCCGAAACGTTGGTGTCGAGACTGTTTCTGTGCATATGAACTTTATTCCACTGCTTGTTGCTTTATGGAATGTCTGCTTAATACAAGCGATTATATCATTGAATGGAGTGCCGGTCCTCTTCTTTCCTATTCTTTCCTAAAGTTTGATTCGGACGAACCCGAATTTCTTTGAGAAATTCGGCGAATCGCCCGAATCGTATTTTTGAGAAGTTCGCTCATCTCTAGCCAAGATCTTGCACCATGCTGTCCAGCACTGTTCTCCATTCACAAGGGCATGAGGATGGATTAACAACCCCTCTATTTCTTGCAATGGAGAGGGCAAAGCGCCTCAGCCTTGGCCAAGAGGAGGAGGTCATTACCTTGTAAATGGAGACCAGCTTGAAATGGTGGTTGCTTGACCTTGGCGGTCTGTATGTTTTAAAACCGGATTGGTAAGCTGCAGGGGAAAAAAAGGTGAGTATTGTTTTCTCACCTGGTTGCAACTGTTCTTAACCTTTCACACTGAGAGACAGAGGAAGTATGTTTGGCTCCCAGGTCTCCAGGAGTATAGGGGACCATGATTGATTGATAGTCACCCCATCATTGAGGCAGGTAGGCTGTAAAGATCGGGGGACTAACAACCTACCTTTTGTGGTGCAATCCGTAAGAAGCTGACAATCACTGCATGTGTAGTTCAGCTGGCCATGTGCCAATCCATCAATCAGGGTACAGAGCAGCGGTTTTCTTGCTTTTGCATGCTTCTTGCTATTGGGCATGGGGGGGGATCTGCCACACTGCATGTTATAGGGGAGTGTCTTATGGGCTGTTATATGTGCAGGTGTAGGGTCAAACATACAGTATATATATATATATATATATATATATATATATATATATATATACTCTGATTTTTTAAGTGAATCTTTATTCTTAAAGCAGACCAAAATCTTCAAACTAACCCCCTCGACCCCCCCATCTGAGTCCAGGAAAGGTAATAATTGCGGTTGATCATTTGGGAGGGGGGGGGGGGGGTAATACAGCAGGGCAGAAGGACAGCCAAGAGAACAGGGCCATCGGATACTCACCTCTTCCAGGACCCTTCCAAGTTAGTCCTAGAGCAGCCTATCAGGCTTGCACGGGCGGTGGTTGCGCAGTAATGTGCATATCTGATAGTGAACCTGATACATCACGTGAGACCTGCAACCCGGAAGATGTGAGTATCCGGATGGCCCTGTTCTCTAGTTTAACAGCACCGATGCACAGTGGGGCAGCCCAATCCATAGTAAAGCGAGTACAGTCGTTTCTATTGGACTTTATTTTTAAAGTGGATTACAACCTGCGCTGCCTGGCCCTGGAATTTAAAAGACTCCAGGGTGCGCCGATGCTGTATATTAAGAGGGAGTCCGGTCATTTCTGATCAGATTTCCTCTTTAATCAATAAAAAGGTAAGAAAATAAATGGAAGAAAACCAAAGCACATTTTATTTTTGAGCTGTGAGGAAAGTTGAAGAGAGACTTATAAATGCAGATTCTCATTTTTGTCCACAGCTGTCCTTTTAAAAAGTTTACCAAAATTTGGCATAGACAGCGGCTGCGGACCAATAGGACCGCGCCGTCTGTCGTGTCAGCAGTTACCAGGCAGACTTTACAGCATGGCTGACGGCGTCCTGTATCTCCCTGGCAGACGGTGACACCGCCACACGCAGATGCAGCGTGCGGCGGTTGGCAGGGACGGGGCTCCATGGACCTGGAGCCCCGAGGGGACAAGCGTGTATGCGCAGGTTTGTTGTTTTCAAGTGTTATTCCCTTGTTTACTTCTTTCTGTAAGTCTGTGAACTTAATCATGCACACCCCGCTGACGTCATTATGACGTCAGGCGGGAGTTTTGAAATACAATCAATGTTAATATATATAAGTCTGGGGCACTATAGACACGGTTTGGCAGTCCACCTTGATAAAGGGGGCTTCTGACCCCCGAAACGTTGGTGTCGAGACTGTTTCTGTGCATATGAACTTTATTCCACTGCTTGTTGCTTTATGGAATGTCTGCTTAATACAAGCGATTATATCATTGAATGGAGTGCCGGTCCTCTTCTTTCCTATTCTTTCCTAAAGTTTGATTCGGACGAACCCGAATTTCTTTGAGAAATTCGGCGAATCGCCCGAATCGTATTTTTGAGAAGTTCGCTCATCTCTAGCCAAGATCTTGCACCATGCTGTCCAGCACTGTTCTCCATTCACAAGGGCATGAGGATGGATTAACAACCCCTCTATTTCTTGCAATGGAGAGGGCAAAGCGCCTCAGCCTTGGCCAAGAGGAGGAGGTCATTACCTTGTAAATGGAGACCAGCTTGAAATGGTGGTTGCTTGACCTTGGCGGTCTGTATGTTTTAAAACCGGATTGGTAAGCTGCAGGGGAAAAAAAGGTGAGTATTGTTTTCTCACCTGGTTGCAACTGTTCTTAACCTTTCACACTGAGAGACAGAGGAAGTATGTTTGGCTCCCAGGTCTCCAGGAGTATAGGGGACCATGATTGATTGATAGTCACCCCATCATTGAGGCAGGTAGGCTGTAAAGATCGGGGGACTAACAACCTACCTTTTGTGGTGCAATCCGTAAGAAGCTGACAATCACTGCATGTGTAGTTCAGCTGGCCATGTGCCAATCCATCAATCAGGGTACAGAGCAGCGGTTTTCTTGCTTTTGCATGCTTCTTGCTATTGGGCATGGGGGGGGATCTGCCACACTGCATGTTATAGGGGAGTGTCTTATGGGCTGTTATATGTGCAGGTGTAGGGTCAAACATACAGTATATATATATATATATATATATATATATATATATATATATATATATACTCTGATTTTTTAAGTGAATCTTTATTCTTAAAGCAGACCAAAATCTTCAAACTAACCCCCTCGACCCCCCCATCTGAGTCCAGGAAAGGTAATAATTGCGGTTGATCATTTGGGAGGGGGGGGGGGTCATACAGCAGGGCAGAAGGACAGCCAAGAGAACAGGGCCATCGGATACTCACCTCTTCCAGGACCCTTCCAAGTTAGTCCTAGAGCAGCCTATCAGGCTTGCACGGGCGGTGGTTGCGCAGTAATGTGCATATCTGATAGTGAACCTGATACATCACGTGAGACCTGCAACCCGGAAGATGTGAGTATCCGGATGGCCCTGTTCTCTAGTTTAACAGCACCGATGCACAGTGGGGCAGCCCAATCCATAGTAAAGCGAGTACAGTCGTTTCTATTGGACTTTATTTTTAAAGTGGATTACAACCTGCGCTGCCTGGCCCTGGAATTTAAAAGACTCCAGGGTGCGCCGATGCTGTATATTAAGAGGGAGTCCGGTCATTTCTGATCAGATTTCCTCTTTAATCAATAAAAAGGTAAGAAAATAAATGGAAGAAAACCAAAGCACATTTTATTTTTGAGCTGTGAGGAAAGTTGAAGAGAGACTTATAAATGCAGATTCTCATTTTTGTCCACAGCTGTCCTTTTAAAAAGTTTACCAAAACATTTGCAGTGTGTATGAAATTATAACACTCTCCTTCTTAATTCAGGTCGATCCTTTGCATATGATTACAGGATTGCTCAATCATTACAGGATTGTACAATCATGTGGTTGTACAGTCATGGGAATACCACGCAGAAACATTAAAGTGTGCACTAGAAACTACATAACTCGAAATGAAACCCATTGTCTTCAATATGGAAATGTCATGTCCTGCTTTTGTTCTAATACAGCAAGAGTGTTTGCCATCGGGCCACAATTCTTATCTCTGAAAAGTATTTGTAAGTAAACAATGAGCAAAGAGAATAGGATACAATTGGCAATTTAAGATTGCAATATTTTCTCTAAAAGTGGCATTCCCATCACATTGCCTGTCTGTCCATTTACAAAATATTCTCTTTATGAAATATCACTGGCAGGTTGCTAGGTAACCAGGAATATATCACCGTAAAAGGTTCCCAACAAACGGCAGCCATGATTATGTGAATATAAAGGATGCTAAAGAAACAATTTAATCAAACAATGCAATCTCTGTCCATCTTTATTTTACAAGTGATAGATGGCACAAAGCCACTATTGCTTTGAATAATAATACTCCATTGTGTTGTCAGGGCCGTTTTCATTTGTATTCTTTGCTTCTGGACACGCCAATAAAAAACAAATACAGTAAATATTTTATACAGATCACTTTCGGTTAGGGAAAAAAATAGAATTTTGTTTTGTGGCGGTGTGTTTTGCAGATGGATAAAAAGAGGGAGCCATTTAAAGAGGACCCCAGGCAAATTTAACGGCTCCATATATTGTCTCTCACAATAGATATATACGGTATATACAAAACCAGTGAAGTGAAACCGCAAACCAGGCCGAACATTACCAGCAGAAGAAGCAATCAAGAGTCTCCCAGTGGAAGATGAAATACTAGTCACACCACAATTTAAAAGCTTCCTTAAAGGGATTTCAAGTGTAGTAAAACTGGTGCAGAGCTGGAGCCAGACAGATAATGTGGGATGTGGGCTATGTCAGCTAGTCATGACCTGAAACAGACAGATGTGGGCAAGACTTGTGGCAGACTTTTGACTTGTTGAGTGTGGTCACTTCTCAAGCAAGGCCATGGGCTGGTGGCAGAAAAGTGTGGTAAGATCCTTAGCAAGGTCATGGGTTGGTGGCAGACAAGCCTGGCAATATCCATAGCAAGGCAATGGGCCGTTGGAAGGCAGGCCTGGTAAAATACAAAGCAAGGTCATGTGCTGGTAGCAGACAATACAGGAAAGAGCCATAGCAAGGTCGTTGGCTGGTGTCAAAGCAAGGCAAGGTCTCAGAATCAGGGTTGCAATTGGCCCTTTTCCAGCCCAGCAAATGGGCTAATCTCAGCTACCTGTGTAGGCTGAGGTGGACAAGAAAAAAATATTACGGGGCTGAGGGCCAAATAGGGGTGGGATAGCCCTGCACAAAATGGGCTAGGCAAAGTACACAAAATAATAACAGAAAACTAAAAAATTAAAGATATACATAGATATATAAATACATTCATCAATCAATATATACATCAATGAGTGAATAAATAAATAATTATATATGTATATAAATAAATAAATATTAGCATCAATAAATAAATATATTCATTATATATTCAATATATATATATATATATATATATATATATATATATATATATATATATATATATACATCAATAAAATAAATATATAAACAAATACATAAAAACCTAAATATTTAAAAATAATTTTTATTTTACAGTTGTTAGAGGTGCGAGGGGAGGAGGAGATGTTGGAGTGGGTGTGGCAGAGGGAGGAGGAGGAGGAGGTAGCAAACACTTTAACCACTCAGGTGCTGGCACAGCCATGTTTCGTGGGATCCACGCCTGGTTCATCTTAAGAAATTTAAGGATGTCCACGTGGCTGTTGATAGGCAAATCTTACTGTCGGTGATGAAACCCTGCAATGCTGAACACGCTATACAAAAACTGAATGGGGAGGACCTATTGCTTAGTACCAGGAGATGCATGAACAGGTAGTCATCCACCATGCCAGTCAAAGTCTGTCTCCTGGTACTATGGGCTGAATCCAATGGTAGTGCATGTGGCATACAATGAAATAAGTTGTTCCGCATCGTGGTCCTGCTCGCCCTGCTGTGTTGCCAACTTGCTACTCCCTCTCTTGCTCGTCCTTGTGCCACCACTGAGCCTTCAAATTCATTTGGGAACTCCGCCAATAGTACGTCCACCACAGTATATTTGTACCTGCTCCCGTGCTGATATCAAGGTGGTGATGTTGTCCTTATAGCCAGAATCAGCAGGGTGGCCACCCAGTTATCGGCGCTAGTGACTATTCGGGCAACTCTGTGGTTGTTATGTAGGCACTGGAGCATGTAGTTGCTCATGTGAGCCAAACTGCCACAAGTGTCAGGTTTCTCCTCCTCCCCCTCTTGCTCCTCCCTCCAGCCATGCTCCAGTGATGTCCCTGAACTCTGCTGGGTGCCACCCTGCTGTGAGAGAAAGTCTTCCTCCTCCTTCCCCTCCTCCTCTGAATCTTCCAAAACTGTCCACTGGCTGAACATGTGCACCACCACGACACCTGGGAAATTGTGCCTTCTTCATCATGTAGCACCATCAGATCCTCCGTCTTGGCCTGAAGGTTTATTTTTCCAGCAGGCAAAGGATGGGGATGGTAGCACTGATAATGGTGGCATACTGGATGCACTGCAGCCCCTCACAGATGCCCCTAATGCTGGTCCACTTATGGGTGGTAAAGTGCTGTTGGTCTGCACTTCTACTCACCTGAGCGCTTTGGAGCTGAAACTCCACTATTGCCTGCTGCTGCTCACACACCCCTTCCAGCATATACAACATGGAATTCCACCTGGTGGGCAAGTCACATATAAAACAATGGGTGGGAAGTCTGAAGTTCCCCTGCAGTGCAGTGAGGTGAGAGCGGCAGCAGGGTGGAAACGCCAAAAGTGCGTGCACACACTACACACTTTATGCAGCAGCTCCAGCATGTCAGGATAATGGGCCAGTGAGCTCTGCACCACAAAGTTGAGCACATGTGCCAGGCAAGGGATGTGTGTCAACCTGCCTCGGCCCAAGGCCCTTTGTCTCACACCACCCTGCCTGGCTTCAGATGCAACAGTCTGCTCCTGGGTGCCGGTCCACATGTCCTGGGCGGTGTGGGGTTTTTCACCCAGACAGATGAGTTTTAGCACCACATATTGCAGTCTCCATATGGCAGTTCTCAAATTGTGGCAGCGCTGGCTGCTTGAGGAGGAATCAGAGTAGGAGGAGGAAGCACCGACTGATTTCTAGCAATCCTGGGTGGTAGAAGGATGCCCCACAGTTCTTCCTGTCTTTGTCCCAGCCACCACTACACTGACCCAGTGGGATGTTTGAGAGATGTAACGTCCCTGCCTGTGCGTACTTGTGTCAGTGGTGATGTGGACACTGGAGCTAATGGAATTGCCAGAGATGGCCTGGAGTGAAAAGTAGAAGCATCTGGGAATGGTGTATTGTGGAACAGTGAGCTCCATCAGATCTTAAGAACAGTTTGTCTCCATCAGACTGAATGAGAGCATTGCATTGCAAAGGCCAACAATTTGGAAATACTCATATTCAGGGCCAAGGCTAATGGGTGGCAAGGGCCCAACTTCCGCTTTCTCTCTAAAGTTTGTCTCTATGTTTTTTAGCTTTTTCTGCCTCTGCAGCTCGTGTTTGGATTACAGATGCCTGATCAAGGACATTTCAGGCACTGGTGGCACAGCTTGCAAATTACCAGTGTCTTGTCCTCTGTGGACTGCTTGGAAAAATGGTGAGATCCTTTCAGCCTTGGCGTGCTCAGTCCCTGGGCGTGGTGGGCAATGGCAGCAACTGGCTGACAGTTGACTGCTGGCACCCTTCTCCTTCTTCTGCTGGCTTCCTGGGGCTGTGTGACCACCACCTGTATCACTGATGGCCTTCAGTCCATCATCAGTATCATCACCCCTGGCATCCTCTTCCACCCACTCCTCCCTCTCAGCCTCAACTTTGCAGAAAGCTGTAGCAGTCGGCACTAGGGTTACATAATCATCGAGGGCGTCCTGTGATGGTTCACTGGCCACGTCCTCATCCTTCAACATAAGTTGTTGGACATCTGGGAAGCCTATGTCTGCAATTGGGACGGGGCAAGTGGATGGCCTATGGTATCTCAGCTAGTGTCATCACATTTTTGACTCTGTGACTTGGCTTGGACAGCTTTGCTGAGTTTAAGGAGGGTGAGGTGAAGGGCTGAACACTCAATGCTCCAAAACCTGGCGCCTGCTTGCACCAGAGGAAGATGTAGCAGGCAAGTATGAAAAACATCCCCCTGCAGATGTTACTCTGTTCTGGTCGGTACAGCGGCATGGTCTCCTTAGGGTGATTTTGTTTCTTACTCATTATTTTTTCACTGAGCACGGCCTATTGGCCTGATTAGTTGTTTGATTTCTCTTTCTTTGATCATGTGTTCTTGATCATCTTATACAAAAGCACTAGGTCACTTTATTTGTATGTGTTTGCACAAAGATATATATATATATATATATATATATATATATATATATATATATATATATAATTTTTTTTTATATATTGGATTGTTTGGTTTGATTGCACATTTAAAGGGGACATGACCACTGTAAAAAATGTTTTTAATATGGAATGTTTTGTATGTTATGTCTTACATGGAGTATTGTAGGTATATATGTTTTTTAATCAAATAAATGATGATGATGATGATGATGATTTGACTTTAAAGTGTAATTAAATTTTTTTGTGCTGGCCCAAATATAATCTTGTGGTAACTGGAACCACTCTTTTCTGTTAGATCTCCCTGCAGAACCACAGCCTTGCCCTTGTCTCTTATTAAAAAGTACCGACTAACCAATGATTGGAGCAAGTGGTATTAATGCATACTGACACACTATTGCCTGGAGCAAGTGCTATTAAAGCATACTGACACGCCAGTGGTTGGATCAAGTGCTATTAATGAATACTGACAACCAGTCAGTATTCTGGCTAGTGATATTAAAAGTACTCACACCCAAGTGGTTGGAGCCAGTGGTATTAAAAAGTGCTGACACACCATTGGTTGGAGCAAGTGATATTAAAGAGTACCAACACCCAAGTGGTTTGAGCTAGTGGCATTAAACAGTACTGAACCACCAGTGGTTGGCGAAAAGGGTATTAAAGAGTGCTGACACATCATTGGTTGGATCAAGTGATATTAAAGAGTGCTGACACACCAGTGGTTGAAGCAAGTGCTATGAAAGAGTACTGACACCAAAGTGGTTTGAGCTAGCGGTATTAAACAGGGCTGACACCCAAGTGGTTGAACTACTGGTATTAAACAGTACTGACAGACCAGTGGTTGAAGCAAGTGTTATTAAACACTACCTACCACCTACCTGTCTGTTGCCAGACCTTTTTCACTATTTTGCACTACACATGTTCAACCACATTTTTGAAGGGATTTCCCAGGAAAATTATATATTGTTTCTTTCAGCAGAGTCTGGGCTTCAACATGAAATGTCTTGTTTGGCCTTTTTTTAGTGTATTCTCAATTGGTGAAAAATGTGCAAAAAAAATCTATTTTTTACAATTTGTAGGTTTTTTTGTAATAAAAAATGTAAGTTTGTCAATAGAATCTTATTGCAAGTGAAATCCTAATTTCTCCTGGTTCCAGCGGTACCACAAATGTGATGGTAGACACCCTTTCCATTTGGAACATATATTCCCTGAAAGTACACATGTTAAGCTTTCTAAGTGTACCCAGCTTGTTGTAGTGGGCTCATCTTTCTGGAAGTAATACATCGAAGAATTCTTAGGTTGCAGGGTTTCCCTATAAAAATGTGTAAAAAAGTAGAATAAAAAACATGTTTTCCTAACATATTAATATGCAAATAAGAAAAAACAAGCTAAATATGAAAGCGCAAGATCCGCCAAGCAGAACAATACCCAACATGCATGGGTACTATTAACCCTTTTAATTGCCCGCCTACTTGAAGTTTTGTCACCCTCTGTTGACAGGTCATTTTTCACCATTTTGCGCCATGTTTAACTGTGATTTTTGTAAGAATTTCCAGTAAAATTATGTATATTTTTGAGTAAAATAAAAACAAAAATAAAAAAATATTTTTTTAGAAAACTGGCTCCTTTATTTTAAATAAAACATTTGTTTTATTAAAGAAAACCATATTGTATTTGATAGCCCCATTTCTCCCGATTACAATGGTACCACATATGTATCGTAAACCCCCCAATCTATCCACACTACTATCCACACTATAGAGTTAAGGGTTAAAGAAAATGGTGGTCCCTTTCTCGGGGGCCAGCTTTGGTGCCCCCTGACCCTGCCAGCTACAAGCCCACACTGCCTAAATTGGCTCTGGGACATCCTGCCCCCTCCTTGGCTTTCGGGAGGCAGGTAATAAAGGCTGGGGCTTAATAGCAAGTCACCCACTAGCCACAAGGCAACTTGCCAGCCGCTAAGCCTTGTGAACGGGTATAGGGGTCTCATGGGCCCCTTACCAGTTCACAACTGGTTAAATATAAAAAAGCACACACTGAATAAACATAGTTTATTCTTTTATTTTTTTTTCAATACTTACCCCCCATTCCTCTCCTTCCCTCATCAATCACTCTGGCTTCTGCTCTCCTGCTGCTGCTGGAAGCCTTTTATAGCTGCTGGGTGACAGAACATAAGGGGTTGATTAAAAACCACATAGGGTTGGGGGACCCCATTTTCTTGTTAAAAACCCTCAAAAATCCAACAAAAAAATTGGATTTTTTACCCAGCATAACTAGCCTGGGACCAGCTATGCAGGGCTTGTAGAACAGGGCGCAGGAGCCAGCTTTGGTGGCCTCCACCCTTCCAGCTAGAAGCCCACATAGCTTCCGTGGTTGACTTGTGAACTAGTATAGGGATCTCATGGATCCTTTACCAGTTCTCAAGAGGTTAACAGTAAAAATAAGCACACCACACATAAGAAAAAAAACGACTTTTTTAAGTCCCCTGCCATCCCGATCATGTCCCATGAAGCTGCCGGGAAATCAGTGGAGGGAGGGCTGGGGGGGAGAGAGATCACAGTCCTCTTGCCCCCTCCAACCTTCCTCCTCTGATCATCCAGAGCGACTGAGCTTCTCGGGCGGAAGAGAAATGCCTACTGCCGGGTGACATAGATGACCCAGCCCACAAAAGGCGGGGTTAGCAGCCGGCAACCCAGGAAGTGAGGGAGAGGGTGATTTCTCGCCCTCTCGCCTCACCACGGAAGAGCCCGGGGGGGCGTTTGGAGGCCCCACCGGTGAAGAGGAGACCCGACGGGAGGGATCATGGCCACAGGTGAGTAACTGTCATCGGATGCCCCCTTGGGTGAAGAGGAGAAGGGAAGGGAAAGTCAAGCACATAACACCTACGGGCTTGGCACATAATGCCTGGACAAAGGGAGAACTTAGGTGTTACATGCTTGGCACTAAAAGGGTTAAAGCGTACTGACACCCAAGTGGTTTGAGCTAGTGGTATTAAACAGTACTGACACATCACTGGTTGGAGCAAGTGCTATTATTCGCAATGACACAGTGGTAGAATGACAAATAGTGACATTCCAGTATTCTTTTTAATCTTGCCATTAGAGATGAGCGAACTTTTGAAAAATTCGATTCGACTGATTCGCCGAATTTTCCGACAAAAATCGTTTCGACCCGAATAAATTCGCGACGAATCGCTATTAAAAACGGCTATTTCTGAGCCTCCTACAGCCTCAATAGGGTTGTAAACCATTCAGCCTTGCTGTAACACGCACAGGATGCGTGCTGGGTTTGTTAAATAATACTTTGAAGAAATATCACATGCAGATCAGAGGCATCGCTAATAGAATCGCAGAGCGGCACAATTGCAGAGAGTTGAAGTGGCATCACTATGAGGGGCAGAAGGAGCCCAAATATACACTGGAGTTGGCCTCAGGAGCCCAAAAATTGGATGAATCACACCCTGGAGTTGGCAGAAGTTGGCAGCAGCAGCAGGAGCCCAAATATACACTGGAGTTGGCTTCAGGAGCCCAAAAATTGGATGAATCACACCCTGGAGTTGGCAGAAGTTGGCAGCAGCAGGAGCAGGAGCCCAAATATACACTGGAGTTGGCCTCAGGAGCCCAAAAATTGGATGAATCACACCCTGGAGTTGGCAGAAGTTGGCAGCAGCAGCAGCAGGAGCCCAAATATACACTGGAGTTGGCCTCAGGAGCCCAAAAATTGGATGAATCACACCCTGGAGTTGGCAGGAGTTGACAGTAGTAGCAGCAGGAGCCCAAATATACACTGGAGTTGGCCTCAGGAGCCCAAAAATTGGATGAATCACACCCTGGAGTTGGCAGAAGTTGGCAGCAGCAGCAGCAGGAGCCCAAATATACACTGGAGTTGGCCTCAGGAGCCCAAAAATTGGATGAATCACACCCTGGAGTTGGCAGAAGTTGGCAGCAGCAGCAGCAGGAGCCCAAATATACACTGGAGTTGGCTTCAGGAGCCCAAAAATTGGATGAATCACACCCTGGAGTTGGCAGGAGTTGACAGTAGTAGCAGCAGGAGCCCAAATATACACTGGAGTTGGCTTCAGGAGCCCAAAAATTGGATGAATTACACCCTGGAGTTGGCAGAAGTTGGCAGCAGCAGCAGCAGGAGCCCAAATATACACTGGAGTTGGCCTCAGGAGCCCAAAAATTGGATGAATCACACCCTGGAGTTGGCAGAAGTTGGCAGTAGTAGCAGCAGGAGCCCAAATATACACTGGAGTTGGCCTCAGGAGCCCAAAAATTGGATGAATCACACCCTGGAGTTGGCAGAAGTTGGCAGTAGTAGCAGCAGGAGCCCAAATATACACTGGAGTTGGCTTCAGGAGCCCAAAAATTGGATGAATCACACCCTGGAGTTGGCAGAAGTTGGCAGTAGCAGCAGCAGGAGCCCAAATATACACTGGAGTTGGCTTCAGGAGCCCAAAAATTGGATGAATCACACCCTGGAGTTGGCAGGAGTTGACAGTAGCAGCAGCAGGAGCCCAAATATACACTGGAGTTGGCCTCAGGAGCCCAAAAATTGGATGAATCACACCCTGGAGTTGGCAGGAGTTGACAGTAGCAGCAGCAGGAGCCCAAATATACACTGGAGTTGGCTTCAGGAGCCCAAAAATTGGATGAATCACACCCTGGAGTTGGCAGAAGTTGGCAGCAGCAGCAGCAGCAGGAGCCCAAATATACACTGGAGTTGGCTTCAGGAGCCCAAAAATTGGATGAATCACACCCTGGAGTTGGCAGGAGTTGACAGTAGCAGCAGCAGGAGCCCAAATATACACTGGAGTTGGCCTCAGGAGCCCAAAAATTGGATGAATCACACCCTGGAGTTGGCAGGAGTTGACAGTAGCAGCAGCAGGAGCCCAAATATACACTGGAGTTGGCTTCAGGAGCCCAAAAATTGGATGAATCACACCCTGGAGTTGGCAGGAGTTGGCAGCAGCAGCAGCAGGAGCCCAAATATACACTGGAGTTGGCTTCAGGAGCCCAAAAATTGGATGAATCACACCCTGGAGTTGGCAGGAGTTGACAGTAGCAGCAGCAGGAGCCCAAATATACACTGGAGTTGGCCTCAGGAGCCCAAAAATTGGATGAATCACACCCTGGAGTTGGCAGAAGTTGGCAGCAGCAGCAGCAGGAGCCCAAATATACACTGGAGTTGGCCTCAGGAGCCCAAAAATTGGATGAATCACACCCTGGAGTTGGCAGGAGTTGACAGTAGTAGCAGCAGGAGCCCAAATATACACTGGAGTTGGCTTCAGGAGCCCAAAAATTGGATGAATCACACCCTGGAGTTGGCAGAAGTTGGCAGCAGCAGCAGCAGGAGCCCAAATATACACTGGAGTTGGCTTCAGGAGCCCAAAAATTGGATGAATCACACCCTGGAGTTGGCAGAAGTTGGCAGCAGCAGCAGCAGGAGCCCAAATATACACTGGAGTTGGCTTCAGGAGCCCAAAAATTGGATGAATCACACCCTGGAGTTGGCAGAAGTTGGCAGCAGCAGCAGCAGGAGCCCAAATATTACTATAAAGAGACACTGGGGTTGGCTTCAGGAGCCCAAAAATTTGATGAATCACACCCTGGAGTTGGCAGCAGCAGGAGCCCAAATATTACTTTAAAGAGACACTGGGGTTGGCTTCAGGAGCCCAAAAATTGGATGAATCACACCCTGTGGAGAGTCATGTGGAGAAAAAGTAGCTTAGTTAGTAATATCTACATAAAATTATGAATAAACAAATGCAAAAGTATTGCCAAAGTGAAGTTTTGTTTGAGGGTGTGTTTCCACCTTTTAATTAAATCAGAAACAAGAAGGTATCATTGCCTCTGACTAATTAGCCCTCAAAAATTCTTGGAATTTTTAATCTGGAATCATGTCTGATCCGTCTTATCCGAAGAATATTAATAAAAAGTAAGAGTAACGGAAAGGATTTTTTATCAATACTTACTTGTGGTCCGATGCGGAGGAATGTCTGTAACTGGAGAGCAGCGCCTTAAATCTGTTTTGCACGATCCATCTTTCTTTAGTGTAGGTCTGGCCCCGTCATCAATCTACTGGAATACATCAGGCATTGTTGGGAGGAAAGCTTGGATGATCCAAGCGCCATTCATTTCCACGCAGGGCAGTCTCTGGAAAAAAAAAGTCTGTATAAACCAGGGTCTTTTTCATATAAAAACAAATGGTTATTCTTGCTTGTAAACCATATGTTCCACAGATTTACCAGTCATTGTGTCAGCCAATGAAGCAACTTTGTCTCGAAGTGCTGCAAAAGCAGTCCACTGCATCACAAGTGGCATCTGACACCCCCAGTCAACTGTCTGTCTGTTATGCTTTGGGTTCAGCTCCACTATCCATTGATGAAGATCTGATAATCATAAAATTCAGCAGCTACTGCCCAGCCAAGAAGTGGAGGAGACACTCGCCTCTTCTTCCAGTAGCCGGCAATTAGTGATGAGGAGAGTGTCGTGGGAGGAGGTGTTGCAAGCCGAGGTAGTGGAAGAGGGTCCCTGGAGTCTGCGGCGGTGGCGGCGGCAGCAGCAGCAGATTATTGCGGACTGTTGTTCGGAAAAATCAGCTACTCAGCGATGTGGCAGTGTTTCATGCAGCATCCTGGGGAGAAAAAGTAGGTTAGTTAGTGTATATACATAAAATTATGAATAGACAAATGCAATAGTATTGCCAAAGTGAAGTTTTGTTTGAGGGTGTGTTTCCACCTTGTAATTAAATCAGAAACAACTAGCTATCATTTGCCTCTGAATAATTAGCCCTCAAAAATTCTTGGAATTTTTAATCTTGATGTCTGAGGGATTTCTCCTCTCAGACAGCGTCACCATAAGTCCAGCCTGCTGCATTACACTTGGAAGAACATCTTGTTTGCGCTGCGACAAGGAAGCCAAAGTCATGCGTCCTCACATGGCACACGTGTTCAGTCTAGTTTTTAAGTCTTGCCCCCATCTGAAAGAACAACAGGAAAGAAAGTTAGCATGCACTTCTGGCACTCCTACACCACGAAGCACAACCCTATTGAGCCTCAGCGTCACAACGGTGTACCCCACCATAGTCTGATTTGCGATGTTTCCACCCGTTGGAATTCCACCCTCCATATGCAGGATCCACTATAGCAGTGGTCCCCAACCCTGTCCTCAAGGCCCACCAACAGGCCAGGTTTTGCAGATCTCCACAAAGATGCACAGGTGGAGTAATTAGTGCAGCTGCAGAGCAATAGAGCTGGCTATTTGGAGATCCAAAAAACATGACTTGTTGGTGGGCCTTGAGGACAGGGTTGAGGACCACTGCACTATAGGAACAGAGAAAAGCCATCACGGATTTCTGGATGATCCAAACGGATAGGGGGACACCTGTGTAAATTCAATGTAAACCATTGGCAGCTCATACGTGACACCGACCGTTTGCTCAGGCCCTTTGAGGAAGCTACGTTATTAGTCAGTTGCCAGGACTATGAGATGAACGATGAGATTCCACTGCTTCATGTACTACAACACATGTTGGAAACCATGGCTGGTCAGGGCACTGGAGACATGGCACATACATTTCACAGCCACATGAAGCCTGTGGGGGCTGAAGTGGAGGAGGAGGAGGAGGAGGGGGTGGGGCAAAGCAAACCACAGTTTAGGTTTCACAAAATGACCATTTTATCTAGTCATCTGACAGAAGAGGAGGAGCAGGAGCAGCCACAGGAGCTAGAGGGTTGTGAGTAAGGTGAGACAGAGGACCCAGACACACCGTGGCAGTTTACAGTGGAGATGGAGACAGGTAGTCCCTCCGAGTCATTTGCACAAATGGCACGATGCATGCTCACATGCTTGCGTACTAGTGAGCGCAGAATTGTCTCCATTTGTCAGCGGGAAGACTTCTGGCTCTCCAACTTATTGGACCCTCGCTTCCGGCACAAAATGGGGGCATTTTTTACGCCCACTGAGAGGGAGGACAAACTGACCTACTACAGAGACATCCCACGTAGTCAGTTGGGCGATGTCTATCTGCGCCATGGCCCATACTCCCGCAGGTCTGACTCGGGGGGACCTCTGCGATCACCTTCCACTGCCATGGCTGCTGGGGGGGTGGAAGGAGCAGCAGCAGCAGCTCCATCAGCAGCAGCCTCAGTCTTCAGTCGCTAGTGAGTAGCTTTCTACACCCGCATAGTGAGTCTACTCATGAGCAGCAGGAAGACCTGGAGCTGGACCTCAAACAGCAGGTCATGTCATACCTTGACATGACCATGCCAACACACCTTCAAGATCCACTGGATTTGCTGGGAAGCCAAACTTGACTTGTGCCCGCAACTAGCAGAGTTTGCCCTGGAAAAGCTGTACTGGCCGGACAGTAGTTGATTTAGATGGCAACTGGGCTGCTCTATATAACGAAGCAAAATGGCAAATTTACCTCACTATATGAGCTATTGCCCCTCAGATTTACACAGGGGCTGCTCTATATTATGCTGCAAAGTGGCAAATTTACCTCACAATATAAGCTATTGCCCCTCAGATTTACACAGGGGCTGCTCTATATTATGCTGCAAAATGGCAAATTTACCTCACAATATAAGCTATTGCCCCTCAGATTTACACAGGGCCTGCTCTATATAACGAAGCAAAATGGCAAATTTACCTCACTATATAAGCTATTGCCCCTCAGATTTACACAGGGGCTGCTCTATATTATGCTGCAAAATGGCAAATTAACCTCACAATATAAGCTATTGCAGCTCTATATAAATAAAAATAAATAAATAAAAAAAGGGCCTGTAGAAGCTTATTTAGTATAACAGATAGGGTGACATGTGCTGGTTTGGGATGCCCATATGGGCTAGTGTTTTGGCAGCAGTACAAAAACCAATGCAAAATGCAATAGCTTAATAAAGCTGATGCTGATCAACGCTTATTTAGTATAACAGATGGGGTGCAACATGCAGGTTTGGGATGCCCTGCGGCCTGGTGTATTTAAAGCAGACCAAAACCAATTCAAAATGCAATAACTTAATAAAGCTGAGGCTGTAGATGCTTATTTAGTATAAACAGGTAGGGTGCAAGGTGCAGCTTTGGGGTGCCCTGCGGCCTGGTTAAATGAAAGCAGTCAAAAAGGAAGTGCAAACTGAAGTAGCTTAATGAAGCTGATGCTGATCAACGCTTATGTTGTATACCAGATAGGGTGCAAGGTGCAGCTTTGGGGTGCCCTGCGGCCTGGTTTATTAAAATCAGTCAAAAACAAGTGCAAACTGAAGTAGCCTGATCAACGCTTATGTTGTATAACAGATAGGTTTAAAATAGCATGTGCCTTGGGATGCCCGTGTGGCCTGTTATATTTCAAGCTGAACAAAAAGTAACAATAATCCAAGTATGAGACATCATTTTGACCTTCTTCACAGCGCCATACTTTGAAAAAAAAAAATTAATTTCATGCCGATCAATCCAAAGGTCAATGCCCCTAACAAAAATAGTGTTCGGCATAAGTTTTCCTTCTGGAAGGACGTAACCTTTAGTTTACATGGTTGGGGTAGGTTATCTTACAAATTGGGATACCACAGGCAGCAGTGTCATTGAAAGAGACAGATTGTAATGCAGGCCATACGCAAGCAGAGAAACTCAGGCTGCAACAGGCCTATTTAGTTTACATGGTTGGGGTAGGTTATCTTACAAATTGGGATACCCCACTGTATATGAAACCGAATATAAATGCACACCCAAAAGTGGACACTCAGCCTCCAAGAGGCCTGCTTAGTTTAAATAAGAGAGCTGCTTAGTATGGTAGGTAGGTTATGTTATGTTACAGAATGGGATGCCCCAAGCAGACTTGAGATCAGTATATATGCACACAGCAGCAGTGTGTTAGCAGGCTCATACAGGCCAAATTTCTTTAAATAACTGTGCAGCTTACAGTTAATGCAGAGGCTAATGGTATGTTACAGAATGGGATGCCCCAAGCAGACTTGAGATCAGTATATATGCACACAGCAGCAGTGTGTTAGCAGGCTCATACAGGCCAAATTTCTTTAAATAACTGTGCAGCTTACAGTTAATGCAGAGGCTAATGGTATGTTACAGAATGGGATGCCCCAAAGCAGACTTGAGATCAGTATATATGCACACAGCAGCAGTGTGTTAGCAGGCTCATACAGGCCAAATTTCTTTAAATAACTGTGCAGCTTACAGTTAATGCAGAGGCTAATGGTATGTTACAGAATGGGATGCCCCAAGCTGACTTGAGATCAGTATATATGCACACAGCAGCAGTGTGTTAGCAGGCTCATACAGGCCAAATTTCTTTAAATAACTGTGCAGCTTACAGTTAATGCAGAGGCTAATGGTATGTTACAGAATGGGATGCCCCAAGCAGACTTGAGATCAGTATATATGCACACAGCAGCAGTGTGTTAGCAGGCTCATACAGGCCAAATTTCTTTAAATAACTGTGCAGCTTACAGTTAATGCAGAGGCTAATGGTATGTTACAGAATGGGATGCCCCAAAGCAGACTTGAGATCAGTATATATGCACACAGCAGCAGTGTGTTAGCAGGCTCATACAGGCCAAATTTCTTTAAATAACTGTGCAGCTTACAGTTAATGCAGAGGCTAATGGTATGTTACAGAATGGGATGCCCCAAGCTGACTTGAGATCAGTATATATGCACACAGCAGCAGTGTGTTAGCAGGCTCATACAGGCCAAATTTCTTTAAATAACTGTGCAGCTTACAGTTAATGCAGAGGCTAATGGTATGTTACAGAATGGGATGCCCCAAGCAGACTTGAGATCAGTATATATGCACACAGCAGCAGTGTGTTAGCAGGCTCATACAGGCCAAATTTCTTTAAATAACTGTGCAGCTTACAGTTAATGCAGAGGCTAATGGTATGTTACAGAATGGGATGCCCCAAAGCAGACTTGAGATCAGTATATATGAACACAGCAGCAGTGTGTTAGCAGGCTCATACAGGCCAAATTTCTTTAAATAAATGTGCAGCTTACAGTTAATGCAGAGGCTAATGGTATGTTACAGAATGGGATGCCCCAAAGCAGACTTGAGATCAGTATATATGCACACAGCAGCAGTGTGTTAGCAGGCTCATACAGGCCAAATTTCTTTAAATAACTGTGCAGCTTACAGTTAATGCAGAGGCTAATGGTATGTTACAGAATGGGATGTCCCAAAAACCAGAGAGCACCTGGCAGGCAGCAGTAAGACTATGCACAGCAAAAGTGTCTTTATCATGCCTAATTTCAATTAGAATAGGTGCAAATGGTTAGGTTCTTAAATAGAGGCTGGTGTAGTCACAGAATGGGATGCCCTAAAAACCAGCAGTAAGTACACCTGGCAGGGACAAGTTGTGCTATGCCCAGCAAAAGTGTCTTTATCAGGCCTAATTTCAAATATGATAAGAGCAAATGCTTATATGGTCTTAAACAGAGGCTGCTTTAGTCACAGAATGGGATGCCCCGGGCAGGAATCGAGCTGGCAGGGTCCAGTAGGCCTTTGGCCAGCAAAAGTGTCTTTATCAGGCCTGATTTCTATGAGAATAAGTGCAAATGTTTATTATGCTATTAAATAGAGGCTGCTTTAGTCACAGAATGGGATGCCAGTGCCACAAAAACCAGAGAGCATGCACAGCAAAAGTGTCTTTATCAGGCCTGATTTCTATGAGAATAAGTGCAAATGTTTATTATGCTATTAAATAGAGGCTGCTTTAGTCACAGAATGGGATGCCAGTGCCACAAAAACCAGAGAGCATGCACAGCAAAAGTGTCTTTATCAGGCCTGATTTCTATGAGAATAAGTGCAAATGTTTATTGTGCTATTAAATAGAGGCTGCTTTAGTCACAGAATGGGATGCCAGTGCCACAAAAACCAGAGAGCATGCACAGCAAAAGTGTCTTTATCAGGCCTGATTTCTATGAGAATAAGTGCAAATGTTTATTATGCTATTAAATAGAGGCTGCTTTAGTCACAGAATGGGATGCCAGTGCCACAAAAACCAGAGAGCATGCACAGCAAAAGTGTCTTTATCAGGCCTGATTTCTATGAGAATAAGTGCAAATGTTTATTATGCTATTAAATAGAGGCTGCTTTAGTCACAGAATGGGATGCCAGTGCCACAAAAACCAGAGAGCATGCACAGCAAAAGTGTCTTTATCAGGCCTGATTTCTATGAGAATAAGTGCAAATGTTTATTATGCTATTAAATAGAGGCTGCTTTAGTCACAGAATGGGATGCCAGTGCCACAAAAACCAGAGAGCATGCACAGCAAAAGTGTCTTTATCAGGCCTGATTTCTATGAGAATAAGTGCAAATGTTTATTATGCTATTAAATAGAGGCTGCTTTAGTCACAGAATGGGATGCCAGTGCCACAAAAACCAGAGAGCATGCACAGCAAAAGTGTCTTTATCAGGCCTGATTTCTATGAGAATAAGTGCAAATGTTTATTGTGCTATTAAATAGAGGCTGCTTTAGTCACAGAATGGGATGCCAGTGCCACAAAAACCAGAGAGCATGCACAGCAAAAGTGTCTTTATCAGGCCTGATTTCTATGAGAATAAGTGCAAATGTTTATTATGCTATTAAATAGAGGCTGCTTTAGTCACAGAATGGGATGCCAGTGCCACAAAAACCAGAGAGCATGCACAGCAAAAGTGTCTTTATCAGGCCTGATTTCTATGAGAATAAGTGCAAATGTTTATTATGCTATTAAATAGAGGCTGCTTTAGTCACAGAATGGGATGCCAGTGCCACAAAAACCAGAGAGCATGCACAGCAAAAGTGTCTTTATCAGGCCTGATTTCTATGAGAATAAGTGCAAATGTTTATTGTGCTATTAAATATAGGCTGCTTTAGTCACAGAATGGGATGCCAGTGCCACAAAAACCAGAGAGCATGCACAGCAAAAGTGTCTTTATCAGGCCTGATTTCTATGAGAATAAGTGCAAATGTTTATTATGCTATTAAATAGAGGCTGCTTTAGTCACAGAATGGGATGCCAGTGCCACAAAAACCAGAGAGCATGCACAGCAAAAGTGTCTTTATCAGGCCTGATTTCTATGAGAATAAGTGCAAATGTTTATTGTGCTATTAAATAGAGGCTGCTTTAGTCACAGAATGGGATGCCAGTGCCACAAAAACCAGAGAGCATGCACAGCAAAAGTGTCTTTATCAGGCCTGATTTCTATGAGAATAAGTGCAAATGTTTATTGTGCTATTAAATAGAGGCTGCTTTAGTCACAGAATGGGATGCCAGTGCCACAAAAACCAGAGAGCATGCACAGCAAAAGTGTCTTTATCAGGCCTGATTTCTATGAGAATAAGTGCAAATGTTTATTATGCTATTAAATAGAGGCTGCTTTAGTCACAGAATGGGATGCCAGTGCCACAAAAACCAGAGAGCATGCACAGCAAAAGTGTCTTTATCAGGCCTGATTTCTATGAGAATAAGTGCAAATGTTTATTGTGCTATTAAATAGAGGCTGCTTTAGTCACAGAATGGGATGCCATTGCCACAAAAACCAGAGAGCATGCACAGCAAAAGTGTCTTTATCAGGCCTGATTTCTATGAGAATAAGTGCAAATGTTTATTGTGCTATTAAATAGAGGCTGCTTTAGTCACAGAATGGGATGCCAGTGCCACAAAAACCAGAGAGCATGCACAGCAAAAGTGTCTTTATCAGGCCTGATTTCTATGAGAATAAGTGCAAATGTTTATTATGCTATTAAATAGAGGCTGCTTTAGTCACAGAATGGGATGCCAGTGCCACAAAAACCAGAGAGCATGCACAGCAAAAGTGTCTTTATCAGGCCTGATTTCTATGAGAATAAGTGCAAATGTTTATTATGCTATTAAATAGAGGCTGCTTTAGTCACAGAATGGGATGCCAGTGCCACAAAAACCAGAGAGCATGCACAGCAAAAGTGTCTTTATCAGGCCTGATTTCTATGAGAATAAGTGCAAATGTTTATTATGCTATTAAATAGAGGCTGCTTTAGTCACAGAATGGGATGCCAGTGCCACAAAAACCAGAGAGCATGCACAGCAAAAGTGTCTTTATCAGGCCTGATTTCTATGAGAATAAGTGCAAATGTTTATTGTGCTATTAAATAGAGGCTGCTTTAGTCACAGAATGGGATGCCAGTGCCACAAAAACCAGAGAGCATGCACAGCAAAAGTGTCTTTATCAGGCCTGATTTCTATGAGAATAAGTGCAAATGTTTATTATGCTATTAAATAGAGGCTGCTTTAGTCACAGAATGGGATGCCAGTGCCACAAAAACCAGAGAGCATGCACAGCAAAAGTGTCTTTATCAGGCCTGATTTCTATGAGAATAAGTGCAAATGTTTATTATGCTATTAAATAGAGGCTGCTTTAGTCACAGAATGGGATGCCAGTGCCACAAAAACCAGAGAGCATGCACAGCAAAAGTGTCTTTATCAGGCCTGATTTCTATGAGAATAAGTGCAAATGTTTATTATGCTATTAAATAGAGGCTGCTTTAGTCACAGAATGGGATGCCAGTGCCACAAAAACCAGAGAGCATGCACAGCAAAAGTGTCTTTATCAGGCCTGATTTCTATGAGAATAAGTGCAAATGTTTATTATGCTATTAAATAGAGGCTGCTTTAGTCACAGAATGGGATGCCAGTGCCACAAAAACCAGAGAGCATGCACAGCAAAAGTGTCTTTATCAGGCCTGATTTCTATGAGAATAAGTGCAAATGTTTATTATGCTATTAAATAGAGGCTGCTTTAGTCACAGAATGGGATGCCAGTGCCACAAAAACCAGAGAGCATGCACAGCAAAAGTGTCTTTATCAGGCCTGATTTCTATGAGAATAAGTGCAAATGTTTATTGTGCTATTAAATAGAGGCTGCTTTAGTCACAGAATGGGATGCCAGTGCCACAAAAACCAGAGAGCATGCACAGCAAAAGTGTCTTTATCAGGCCTGATTTCTATGAGAATAAGTGCAAATGTTTATTGTGCTATTAAATAGAGGCTGCTTTAGTCACAGAATGGGATGCCAGTGCCACAAAAACCAGAGAGCATGCACAGCAAAAGTGTCTTTATCAGGCCTGATTTCTATGAGAATAAGTGCAAATGTTTATTATGCTATTAAATAGAGGCTGCTTTAGTCACAGAATGGGATGCCAGTGCCACAAAAACCAGAGAGCATGCACAGCAAAAGTGTCTTTATCAGGCCTGATTTCTATGAGAATAAGTGCAAATGTTTATTATGCTATTAAATAGAGGCTGCTTTAGTCACAGAATGGGATGCCAGTGCCACAAAAACCAGAGAGCATGCACAGCAAAAGTGTCTTTATCAGGCCTGATTTCTATGAGAATAAGTGCAAATGTTTATTATGCTATTAAATAGAGGCTGCTTTAGTCACAGAATGGGATGCCAGTGCCACAAAAACCAGAGAGCATGCACAGCAAAAGTGTCTTTATCAGGCCTGATTTCTATGAGAATAAGTGCAAATGTTTATTGTGCTATTAAATAGAGGCTGCTTTAGTCACAGAATGGGATGCCAGTGCCACAAAAACCAGAGAGCATGCACAGCAAAAGTGTCTTTATCAGGCCTGATTTCTATGAGAATAAGTGCAAATGTTTATTGTGCTATTAAATAGAGGCTGCTTTAGTCACAGAATGGGATGCCAGTGCCACAAAAACCAGAGAGCATGCACAGCAAAAGTGTCTTTATCAGGCCTGATTTCTATGAGAATAAGTGCAAATGTTTATTATGCTATTAAATAGAGGCTGCTTTAGTCACAGAATGGGATGCCAGTGCCACAAAAACCAGAGAGCATGCACAGCAAAAGTGTCTTTATCAGGCCTGATTTCTATGAGAATAAGTGCAAATGTTTATTGTGCTATTAAATAGAGGCTGCTTTAGTCACAGAATGGGATGCCAGTGCCACAAAAACCAGAGAGCATGCACAGCAAAAGTGTCTTTATCAGGCCTGATTTCTATGAGAATAAGTGCAAATGTTTATTATGCTATTAAATAGAGGCTGCTTTAGTCACAGAATGGGATGCCAGTGCCACAAAAACCAGAGAGCATGCACAGCAAAAGTGTCTTTATCAGGCCTGATTTCTATGAGAATAAGTGCAAATGTTTATTGTGCTATTAAATAGAGGCTGCTTTAGTCACAGAATGGGATGCCAGTGCCACAAAAACCAGAGAGCATGCACAGCAAAAGTGTCTTTATCAGGCCTGATTTCTATGAGAATAAGTGCAAATGTTTATTATGCTATTAAATAGAGGCTGCTTTAGTCACAGAATGGGATGCCAGTGCCACAAAAACCAGAGAGCATGCACAGCAAAAGTGTCTTTATCAGGCCTGATTTCTATGAGAATAAGTGCAAATGTTTATTATGCTATTAAATAGAGGCTGCTTTAGTCACAGAATGGGATGCCTCACAGCAGACTTAAGATCAGTTCAGTATATATGCACAGTTAGTTACTATAAGCAGCCTGAAAACGCTAACAAAGGCTGGATGAAAAAAAAAATCTCCCTGTCAGCCAGCTCCGTTTTTCCTACCTTTCCCTGGCTTTCTGTCTGTCTCCTGTCTGTCTCCTGCCTGTCTCCTGCCTGTCTCCAGCCTGTCCCTGTCTGTCCCTGTCTCCAGCCTGTCTCCAGCCTGTCTAACTGCCTCAGCTACACAGCGTTCTGTCTGTCTGTCACGAATGCAATAGAGAAATGAGGAAAAGCAAGATGGCCGCCGTTAAATACCGCTGTGTGACGTCACCGGGCTTGCTGGCTGCTGATAGGCTGCATGTGACTGCCCCAGCTTGCACTGGCGCGGGATACATGTCTAGACATGTCCCACCCGCCATCTTAGAATGCCTGTAATGTAAATGAATGGATGTTAAAGGAAAACTTCGAGTGATCGAATCGCGGGGAAATTCGGATTCGATCCGAATCGAATTTTTCCTGAAATTCGGATCGAATCCGGGTTCGTCCGGATCGATTCGCTCATCCCTACTTGCCATAATAGGGGACAATCTGACCAAGTGTCTGTATTATTATACTTAAATTCACATAGGTGGAGGGTCCCATGATTTTCCACTTTTTGGGTGTTTTTATTACTAGGTATTTGGAATCTTGGCAAAGTGTCATAATGTATTGTGTGCCCCATTTTCTGTAACTCCTCTTTAATGCTTTATTAACTCAATGCATCTCTATTACAGAAAGGCTGGCATCCACATTTTGAAAACAGACCAGTATCCAATGAAGAACCTCCTCCTCCCTGTCAGGCCGGATGATGTCCTGTGCGTCACCGTCCACCATGGTTGGCAGATCAAGACTCCATGTGGTTGGCAGCCGGGACACCGCTGACTGACCTGGTGTCATCACCACCGATAGATCAGCAGTCGCTTCTGAGGACGTCACTGCAGTACAATGACTGGTTAATGCCGCTGAGCACTAGCACCAGCTGAGGAGACACCAAGTACCTAGATCAGACCAGGTCACCGCATCCCATTTTTCATTTTTCCGAGATCTGTTCTGACACTACTATGAGGGTGTTGATTAAAAAAAGCCAAAACATTTTCCTATTCATACCTGTTTTTGGAGTAAAAACTGTGCCCCTTTTAAGTTTTTAAGGTTTTTTGCACTTCAGTCATGCAAAAAAAAGTATTCTCTTTCCTTGCAATTTTGCACGTATGTGATCTGTAAATGCAGAAAATACAAAGATTGGTAAGAACTGGGACGTCAGGGGGTACTATGAAAATCGTCAACTGTTTTTAGTTCTGAACTGTTTTTTTTCAATAAGAAACGAAAAGCATGACAAAACCGTTCTCCAGAGAAAACATTTACCTGGCTCTCCCTGGTGTCACAGTGAGGCCTGTCGGGTATGCTCCCCTCTAACAGCGAGGTCAAACTCTGACTGAAAGCCATAGTGTATGTGTGATTCCAATCCAGTCCTTGGATAGGAAAAAAAAGTGGGCAGCTGTGTTTCAAAAAATTCAAAAATATGGCCGCTGGCTCATATGACTTAGGACATTGCTAGTGCTGGCGTTAGAAGTGTCTTCCCTTATGGTAGCTGGCACCCTTATTTTTGTAGCCCCGACTGGGGCAAGTTTGAAATGCCGCTGCTGACAGAGGAGGATCAGGGCTCAGGGCTCAGGGCTCAGGTGAGTTACAACAGTGCTTCTGCTGCACACTCTACACAGCCAAACCCCAAAGTTCAGGTCCCCATTGATTTCAATAGGGTCCAGTTCCGGTTTGGGTCCTTGAACCTGAACATTAATGCAAAGTTCGGCAAAAGTTGCCGAACCCAAACTTTGGGGGGTTCGCCCATCTTTATGTCTCTGTATTATGAACAGTGGCAGTAATTTTTTACAGCCCTCCATAGTGGGATGATTACCTTAATGACATTTTTTGGAGACCTCACTGTACAACCACATTAGCCTCTATTTATCACTCTATTTCCAATCCCGCAACCGTCCAATAATTATTTTAGTTATCAAGGAGGGCTCAAGATCTAGAAAGAGTTTCTAGAATTGCAGATAGTCTGTGATTTGCTTTTCCACTTACTGAACCCGCACCTCAAAAATGAACATATCAAAGCAATATAATGACATGAAATCTGAGCCGGACAAATCAGTTTTGCATAACTCTGTAATACTATTTTTTTTATTTGTATGTGCATTTTATTGGCCTTATGTAGTGATGAGCAGGCCCAAGCCGCACTGTTCAGGTCCATGCCATACATCACTGCTTCGGGTCCCTGGACCTGAACACAGACTTCAGCTAGATATCTGATATCAACAATTTCCTGTATTATTCTCCATTTAACAGCCTGTCAGCAGTATCTGGGATTTGATTCTGCCATTCACCTCCTTGAGACCTGGGGATCCTCCTTTTTATGGGGCAGCAGGAACGACATGCACACAAGTTGTGCTTAACTTTGGAACCATTTCCCCTTGTTTCCTATTATATGGCTTTTCTGATCTATGCGGGTAGAATGCAGCTCCCAACCATCTCTCAATGCTGGATGTGGCTCTCATGTGGACCCCTGCTCTAATGGGATTGAAATTTGGATGATGTAGAACCAGAATTATTTGGCAGAACTGCCCTAGAATAGAATAGAAACAGGTTCGGTTCATCACTGATTGGGACTCAAATAACTCTATCCTGATTTACAAAGCCTGTCCCTAAATCATCCCTATTTGAGAGACAGCAATTAAGCTATTTGTGATCAGCCATTCCCATTCATTACTCTGTCAGTGTCTGTGTGTATGTTTGACTTCTTCGAGAGCACATTGGTGTACGCTCCACCGGCATTACATAATAATAAATTGCCCATCTAGCAATTTCCCCATCCCATGCGATCAGTAAAGGACAAATAAATAGTAATTACTATAGCAGAATCAGGATGTAATATCCAAGCTCAGTGCGGAGAATTTTCATCATTACCCCTTAGCACTGTCATACAAGCGCGCCATTGGTATTTATGTGTCACAGTCATTTGCTACATTAAGTAGTTTATAACACAAGATCTTCTCTCCTCCTCCACTTTCTCTGCCTCCTAATGTGTTTTGATACAGTTTTATGAGTCACTTTAGTGCTGTCTTCATAACAGTAGGTTCTGTTGTGATTATGATCACAAATCATACGAGACGTATTGAAATGGAACATAATACCCTAGATTCCTCCGCTCGATATCAACGGCAAAAATTATGCTTCCTAAATGTTTCTCCTAATACGCTATTTGTTGTATTTGTTATAGACTTAATAACCAACCTCTCTTAGTTTGCTTCAGGCAAATACAAAAGTGTATTAACATGCTTTTTTGAATGTTTTTATTTTGTTCCTTGTTTACCATCACCCGCCGACTAAATGTGGTGTCTGACTGGCTACGATTATTGTTTAACTTGAAAGAAACGTCACTGCAATTTGGTGAGCGAAAGTTGAAAAAGTTCTCTGAAGCGTAATGAACATCTGAAAGAATGGAGCCTCGCTGAAAACATAAATTAAATCAAGCGGCATTAGAGTTTCCATCAATAATAGAGGAAATGTGCACATCAAATAGAGTGTTCAATTATGACGGGATATTTGCCTTAGTTATAATTTGGGGTACAATTTAGCAAACAAAGAGCTCCTAAAAAGACTATAAAGATTAGAGAGGCTTAGAAATAATAAAGTCTTAGCAGGATTGCAACATTAACTTTGTGAAAAAATCTTGCCCATTGTTTTAACATATCTGAGCTGCAAAGTAGCAAAGCGCCTGTCAAGGATCTCTCAGCAAAGAGGTCCCTTATTGTAGAATGACCAGGAAGAGGCTGCAAAACAGAGATGGATATGTGACATACCATGTTAAATGGTGACTAACGGTGAACAGAACACAATATATATATATATATATATATATATATATATATATATATGTGGAGTCAGAGTGAATACATACATAGGAAGTCCAAAGGCAGATACAGAGCAGGAACAGGAAGATTAAATAACGAGGGCAGGAGTCCAGATTTCAAGGTTCAGGGTTCAGGGTTTCAAGGTTCAAGATTCCAGGGTTTCAAGGTTCCAGATTCCAGGATTATAAGGTACAAGATTCCAGGATTACAAGGTATGAGATTCCATGGTTTCAAGGTACAAGGTTCAAAAGCCCAGAGTCAGGGTCCAGGTCTAGGTACAGGATTCAAGAATCAGGGTTCTGGGTACAAAGAGACAATCAATGCTGATCTACTGGCTCCATGTGTGGATCAGCTTATATAGAGCAGGAGGTGACAAAGGTACTGGCTGATCACCAACACCTCTGCAGGACACAGCCATCTGCTGGTGGAATGGCATATAGAAGGAGAAAGTCAAGCTGTGGAGGAACTCCAGACCTGACAGCGTCGCATGTAGAGTTTTAGCAGTGTAGTACCACATGTATAGCAGTCGCAGCTCAGTCAAAGAGTTTTACCTGTGAAATCCCGTAAGTCGTCCAAATCTAATTTTTAAGACATTCGCTCATCTCTAGTTTTTTGCGGTTTGAGGTAGAACAGTGAAGGGTGATTTTTTGTATTTATTGGTTATCCCAATGTTCTAGCCAGGATTGAACCTAGCCTCTCTATTGGCTGAGGCAAATGCCCCCCCACCCTGCACATGCTGGTTTACTTCCTAAATAAGCCGTTTGCTGTGCCGCCTGGCTCCTCACAGCTCACTGAAAAAGGCCATCAGTGATTGACTGTTTTTATGCAAAACACACCGCTAACCTACAAATGAGGTAAAAAATAAATTCAAAAAATGGTTCCAGAGAGTTCGCCTGTGATTGCAGCCTTACAAGGTCTCATTGTAGGTGCACTCCTGATTCCAGGGGCTAACAACAGTATGTTGCACTCACAGCAAACCTATAGTGTACAGCAGCACTATATTCCTACAATACATAAAAAACAAGTAAATTGACTGTCCCCAACAGCCCCCCTAAGGTTTCTGCCTCACAAGGCCTCATTCCAGGTGCACCCCTGATTCCTGAGAATTGACATTTTTTCTTATAGGATCGAGAAGATATCTGTTTTGGTTTCCAACAACATTGTTTTATTCTGTAAGCATCAGGTTTGAGCCACTGAGAAAATGAGATCAGGAATTAGGGCTAAAAGCTCAAGCTCAGAGATAGACCAATGTAATACTTTTACACTATGTCCACAAGTAAAAGCAGTATGTCTGGATTTTACTTTATGGTATATAAATAGCTGGTGAACTCCTTTCCTCAGTGCATCACTATTCTTGTAACTGGGAAATATAGCATACATTGTTCTTCATATAGAGTACAGAGAAGTGTTTGGTTGGTTAATGATCTCAGGACCAGTGAAGAACTAAATTGCTTTTTGCTAACCATACTTGGGATATACACTACCTACAACCTACTAATATTGCTACTTTGCAGTAAATCAGTAGAAGAGCCGCAGATACATAAAACATCATATTCCCAACACAAATCCCCTGAGAAGAAAGGGGAGGGGTAAATAGTCTTGGTATGATACTGAACTGATGAGTACTATAAACAATTTAAACAATTATACCACAAAAATTGTTATAACTCCTAAAACTGGGAGATCTAAAATAGAAACACCTCAAAGAAAAGAAAGGAGGCAGGTCATCATAGTTATTGAGATTTTCCATGCAGGAGGATGTTGTTCCTTTAACTACACTTAGAAACATGTTCTCTCCATTTTCCTTATGTATTTGAGATATATTTAAAAATACCATCTAGGGCCAGGTACCATGGGGAAGGTTTCAGCATGGGTTCCCACACACAAAAACTTACCTGTAATACCACAACTCTGCTTTTATAAGTGTGATGGATATGACCAAGGGCAGACTGGAAATAGTGTGCACAAAGAGAATTTCCAGTGGGCTACACTGCTTTGAGACCAACTAGGTTTGGTGTAGCCACCGGCATGAAGAACAACCCACCAAACCCTTTGCCGGAATGTATTTACTGCTATCTAGAGATGAGCGAACTTTTCAAAAGTTCAGGTGGTGGTTCACCGAACCTTTCAGAAATGTTTGACTTGGTCCTGACTAGTTCGGAATGAACTTTGGTCTAAAACGCATGGAAAACAATGGCTGACAGCCCTAACATTCCTTTAAAAGAAGTAGTGAGTTTTTACAAGTGTTGAGAATTGTTATCATTTTTGGCATCACAGGGGTTAGACCTGAGGTTGTGTAGACCTGGCAGTTACGGGCAATCCCTCAAGAAATGATCGCATTTATACAGTGGTAGCAGTGGGATTGGAATCTTGATAACTTAGTTGAAGAAGACCAAACAATGGCTTTTTTTACAAGCATTGATAAATAAACCCATTTTGTGCATCACAGCGTAGACCTGCGGTTGTGTAGAACTAGTAGTAGCAGAGGGTGGCAGCGGAGGTGCTGTTGGTGGTAATAGTGGCATTAGCAGTACTGAAAGAAAAGGCAGAGGGACAAGAGACCTGTGGTGGTTGTGTAGGGCTGGTGTTAGTAGACAGCATCAGGGGTGCTGGTTGTAGCATTAGCAGAGGAACAGATTTTAAAGACTAGGCCAAAGGATAGGATACCTCTGGTTGTTGTCTCTGATCCCTGCCACTTCCCTGTTTTGATGTTTTATCATGGTCTACTTGCCCCCCCCACACCACAACCACCTTCATAACTGCCAGTATGTCCATGTCTACCACCAGCTCCACTGCCACAGCTATGCGTGTCGGACACCGATTCCACCCCTCACCTCCGCAACACACTCCAAAGGCTGACTGTTTCCAAACAAAATCTCCTCATCACTATTCATAGCAACCGGGCTGCTGAGAAAAGCTAGTGCCCCACTGGGAGGGGGGGGGGGGCAGTAAAGAAACAGATGATGGAAAGGCTTCTTTTACTGTGATGTGTAGCTGTAGTGAATTAAGAGTCATTGCCCCAGAGTCTTCCTTCTCCTGAGATGGGAAAAATCGGTTCACCGATTTTCTATTGATTTTACAAAAGCTTTTCAAAGACTAAAATCAGGCAAGAACTTTGCTACTTTCCAGCCGCCTTTGCGACTTCAATTTTAAACCCAGCCGTGAACCGGCTCTCCTCTCCGCCTGCCTGCCCGCCGCCTTACCTACGGTCACCAGCTCAGATCTGACTACCCAAGGCAGCCAGACCAACATCCCCTACACTTCTCCAGCCCAGAGGAAACCTCAGCACTGCTCCTGTCTGCCCCCCCTCTGCAATACCTGGATTTTCCTTTTTTTCACCTGTACCCTCTGCACTACAACTAATACCACAGACCATCCAGGCTGTGGTGGTGAGTAATTACCACCGAGCATCAACTGTACTAATTTTCCTAGCAATTTTGATCAACTTACTGAAACTGCAATCCATACAATTTCCTTTAATTCGTTTACCATTAATTAAAAGGATATAAGTTAAATCACAGACAATCCAGGGTGTGGCAGGGAATAAAAACCACCGAGCATATACTGTACTAATTGTTGCATCAATTTTAATCAACTTACCGAAATTGTAAGTCATACAATCTCCTTATAATCGCTTTACCTTTAATTACAAGTTTTCACACTTCCCCCACAACGGTTACAAGCCTCACAAGACATCTAAAATCAGAACATTAAAGCAGACCTCAACCAATTACTCTGCACTAACCACCAGAACCCTTTCTGATGACATAATCATCTCCATCCATCCAAAACAATCATCTACCTCAACTCACACCGCCTACCTGGACCTCAGGAACACCGCTTATTTCATTTCAGCGCCGACCCACAACCTCTAAATCATCTATGTTCCACCAACCACATTGCTCCAACCAGCTAGAAACTCAACTCACCCTGAACAGGGAATCATACACCACAAACCAGCTCGAAGAACTCAGAATACAGGGCCAATAGTGTAATCAACACTCACCAATCTGTATAACGCTACCTGAGAGGAGAAATCCCTCAGACAGCAAGACTAAAAATTCCAACAATTTTTGAGGGCTAATTAGTCAGAAGCAATGATACCTAGTTGTTTCTGATTTAATTAAAAGGTGGAAACACCCCCTCAAACAAAACTCCACTTTGGTAATATTATTGCATTTGTTTATTCATACTTTTATGTATATACACTAACCTACTTTACCTCACAGGATTGAGGAGAACATTAACCCTTTATTTACTCTCCCTTTTAACCTGCCTTTTTATCCACAGCGCACCTACACTAATCTCTTCTCCACCTAGGTCCACACCTAAGTTAGAACAGATTTAACCCATCTAAACATGTGTCTAGTTTCCAAAAGGAGTCCGGGAGCTTCGGATGTGCCTTGCTGTAATAATGTTGCAATAACGTTGTAGCTGGGTGGAAGTGGTGGAGTGGGTGTAGTTATTAAAAGGAAGGAACCAGTCAGAACTAGATTAATAATTGTTTTTGGAGTTGGACCAACAAGAAACTTGTGCAGGGGGGTGGCAGCCAAGAGCTGAGGGAGCCCTAAGCCAGAACTAAGCCAGACTGCAACTACCAGGAACCACCAGGGGGGAAGTTAAATGCCCAGGTACCTAATTGTGTGAGTTTGGCTGTGTCAGCTGGAGCTACTAAAGAGGGAACCAAGGCCTGGTACTGCATGATGGAAAATGTATTGGAACTAGTGCTCTTTTTTTTATAATACAATCTCCTTCATATTTACATTCAGCCTCCCCCACTACTGTAAGCACCAGATTTACACTCTGCACTTCATCACCACCCACCTACCTGAAGCTAATTACTATAATCGATTATAATGATATCATGAAAAATAAGCTTGCGTTGTGCGGGCTCACACTGCTTTCTTCTGCTGGATCAATATATTTTCATACATTGGTTGCTAGGTCCAAATACCTTGATCCACTAATCAGACAATCATAAGTGTTCTATTTACATATTTATTTATAATATTCTTTTCCATCCTGGTGGTTTCCTCACTCGTGGTGGCAATTAGCCAGAAAACCTATAATCTTTCCATACCAAATACATTTCTGTTTCTTTTTCTTCTCTTGTTTTGAAGGTTTAAACTATTTAAGGTGTCCTTAGATCCTCGAGCTAAACCCTGCTGCTGCGATCTGAAGTGAAACGTCCACCTGCTGTGATACAAAGTGTCTGCCTCATCTTCTCGATAAGCTTTATCCCTGACTTTCCCGTTTAGTTCTATTACGTACAAACAACGATCTGACAAGTTTAGAAATGGAAAGAAGCTGCCAAGTCTGCAGATGAGGAAGAATCACCTTGACATACTGCATCTGTCCTTTAAATAAGTATATTTGGCATTTACAAAGTTCTGAGGTAAAGGCATGCGCTATTATAGGATTTGGGATATATTCATTCTAATGTGTTACTTTAAAATACAAAAATAATACATTTTACATTTTGGAGGGGTATTTGTTGGTAGTAAACTGCAAATATATCAAACGTTACATAAAGAAAAAAACATTTTTCAAATAAAGGAACTTCATTTCAGAAAATTGTTCAACATGGAACAATAATCTAAATACTCTGAGCCCTCTGTTTGGGAGGGTGGACGGGGCATGGGCATGCGCTCCTGCCGGTAATTGGTTTGCATTGTATTTGGAGGGGTTTAAAAAGGAGGAAATTGAGGTGAGCTGAGAGGCATCCTGATGAAGCGGTGAGACATACTACCACGCAACGCATTTGTGCATGGTCCGCCTGTTTGATATCGGACCCAGGCCTTGTGACTTAGTGATATAATTTTTTTAGTTCCCTTTTTGTTCCATAATCTTTATTTCTGTTGCACTTACAGTATTGCACTTTATTGGAAATTGATGGTTTGTTATGCACTAAGGAATACTCTTTATGAATTTTTTTCAGCTTTGGCTGAATGGCAGCTTTATGGCACTTGGTACTTTATTATTGTTGATTGTTTGCAATCAACAATAATAAAGTACTTGATTGTTTGCACTGCAACCCCGTTTTCAAGTGAGGAAATGCACGGATTGGATATATATAGGGTCTTTATCATTGGGTAGGATTGGTATATGGTATTTAAAGGAACAGTGCAATATATATATATTCATACTACAAAGAGCCAGTGGTGTTCCGTCCTCTCAAGCATTTTGTGTTTTTAATTGAATGAGTTGGGGTTGGTCCCTCTTTTGGTGGTGTCCGGAGGGTCTTCTGGTGCTGCCCAAAAATACTATAAACTACAACCTAGACAACCACAGGAATCCAACCACAGGAATCCACTAAAAACCTAGGCCCTAGACCCACGGACAAAAGAAAAACACTACCTACCCATGACCCGCAACAAAGTGAAACCTCCTCAGAGGTGAAACCTCACCCACTCTTCCAACAATCAAAGAGACAAACGAGGGCCGCGACAAAGACAACATGACGCATTTAAAGACATCAGCCACAAAAACAACACAGGACATAATCAACTTAACCAACATACCACTCACCAAGGAACAAAAATCAGTATTGGAACTAGGCCTAAATTTTTGCCCAGACACCAATACTGACAAATTTGAATTGACTAAAGACCTCCACTTATTTGTAAGAAGGGCTCTCCTAAGATACCAATACAGGAACCAAGATCTCGACCCAGACCTAAAAGTGGACACAGCTCTGTCACTGACACAGGGTGACCAAGAAACACTACAAACCCTTAGGGACCACATTAAACACAGAAGTTTCAAAAAAACAATCTAGTTACTTCCTCCCATTACATCTAAACCACAGCATAAAGACATTCGTAAACATGGTCAGTTATGACATACAACACATGGACACAAAAGGCAAACCACGGAGAAACTTTACACCAACACAAATACAGGCTCTGAAACAACTCAGGGAAAACAAAGAAATTATCATAAAACCGGCTGACAAGGGAGGAAACACAGTTATATTACATAGGCACCAATACCAGAACATGTGCAAAAAAGTCCTGGAGAACAAAGAGTGGTACAAGAAAGTCTCAATGACATCACTACAGGAAGACAAGGAAAAATACGAAAATCTTATTAGACAGGCACAACAACATAACATTATTGACAAAACAACAGAAGAATTTCTCATCATACCCAAACCTACTACACAGACGTTCTACACATTGCCTAAAATCCACAAATCACCAACAGATCCACCCAGGAGACCAATAGTATCAGGGATTAACTTATTAACCAGCAGAGCAAGTGAATACATTGATGTCCACTTACAACCCTTTGTACAGGCATTACCATCATATATAAAGGACACTCCCCATCTCCTAAAAACCATACATGACCTAATAATACCCGAAGATTCCATACTGGTGACATTAGACGTCGAAGCTTTATACTCCAGCATACCACACTCACTGGGACTTAAAGCAGTTAAATCCTTCTTAGATCAACTACACATAGAGGAATACAAACACAGCAGTTTTATAATCAAACTACTACAATTTATCTTAACCCATAATATCTTTTTGTTCAACCAGGAATTATACCATCAGACCCAAGGCACCGCTATGGGCACGACCTGTGCTCCCACCTATGCTAACTTTTACCTAGGCCGGTGGGAGCACAGTATAAGGCAAACAGATGACCTCACGGAATACCATGATAACATCTTAGTGTGGCTACGATACATAGATGACATCCTGATAGTCTGGGAGGGCACAGAAAAACAACTACAAACTTTTGTCAATATACTTAACAAAAATGAACTTAATCTAAAATTCACATTGGACTATCACAAAGAACGGGTCTCTTTCCTGGACCTGACTATTTACCGAGATAAGAAGGGACAACTAAGAACCAAATTCTACCGCAAATCCGCTGCCGCAAACAATATACTCAGAGCCAGTAGCGCACACCCAACAGCCTTAAAAAGAAGCATCCCATATGGGGAGTATCTGAGAGCCAGGAGAAACAGCACAACATTGAAGGACTTTGAAATAGCAGCCAAGGGCATAAGGGGCAGACTGACAAAGAGGGGCTACACAAAAAGAGTATTGAAACAAGCTTATAAAAATGCAAGAACAGACACACCCTCTTTTTGGACAAACAACAAAAACCACGGAGATAAGGACAGACTAACATTCATACTTACCTACACACAACAACATCAGGACATATAAGAAAAATCATTCAGAAACATTGGAGCATACTCACTCATGACCCCAACCTAGCACAACTAATCCCAAGGACACCCCAACTAATATTCAGGCGCCCCAAATCAATTAAGGATACACCAGTGCACAGCCATTACAGTAAGCAAGAAGAACCAACCTGCTGCAAAATAAATGGAATCTACAAATGCGAGGGCTGCAGCACCTGTAGATATATAAAACAAGGCAAGAAAATCCTATTACCAAATGGCCAAACACACTTAGTCAAACATTTTATTAGTTGTAACACCAGCCATGTAATTTACCTTTTTACCTGCACTTGCCCCCGTTTCTATGTGGGCAAAACAAACAGAAAATTCAAAACTAGAATCTATAAACATATAAGAGATATTATATGGAACAATCACGACACCGATAGGGAGACAATTTTTAAAACAGCACAAATCAGACCCAAACAAAGCCCTCTTCCAAGCATTAGAAAGAATCCATACCAGCCCTAGAGGAGCCAAATCCAGTGTGGTTGGTGCACTCTTACAAACAACCATGAAAGGCGGGTGCCAGGGCCGCGGTGGCCCCGCTATGAATCCAAGCAAATCAATAGGACCAGCACTCCAATGATATGATTGAAAGGACTTGTATTTAAATTCATACAAGTAATCCAAAACATCCAAGTAATAATAACCAATCTTTGCTTATTATTACTTGGATGTTTTGGATTACTTGTATGAATTTAAATACAAGTCCTTTCAATCATATCATTGGAGTGCTGATCCTATTGATTTGCTCAGCCCTAGAGGAGGTGACATAGAAAAAATAACACTCCAAAAGGAGTGTAAATAGCCAATTATAAGTAATACATTTCCTGTGGTAAAAATTATAACTTTATGTTCTATAGAACATAAAACATATGTGTTGAAACAAATGGCTTAAAGCAAGGTTGCTCAACTATTTGAAGAGCATGGGCCATAAGCGATTTGTAAGCAGGTCGCAGGCCACATTGAATATGTTCAGAATTTCACATTTTTCATTTTAAATAGAAGATTTTCTACAACAACCAGGATGCCCACTGCCCCAACATATGAGATTTTTTTACTCATAGATTCTTCTACCACACCACCTCATTACCACATTTATATGTAACAATCCCCACATACTAGAAATACACATGCTGCTGCCTTAACTCTGAATATATGTGTCCCATATTTATATTCCACTCCCAACAATTCCATATCGTAACTGTGTTCCCAATACTCAACCCATCTAAACGCCTACCATTGCTAGACATACATTTAAATGTAGAAAATCTCTTATGTTATGGTGCTAGGCAATTCATCCAGGGGACTGTTGCAATATTAATGTCACCACATTCCTCCAAGCCACCGCTGCCACCTCTATTTCTCAGTTTGCCCATTTTATCACTCTCCTTGCAACTTCTCATCCTTAACTGAGCTTCTACCTTTCCATGGCAGCTCTATTTAACCCACTTCCACACAGCAGGTCATGGGCTGCATCAGATAGGCATTGAGCATATGTACTTAAAGGGACATTCCAAACAAGGGGTTAAAATTAGCTTGCCGCATGCTGGCTGTCAGTGGTGACATCACTCCTCTAAGGCAATGAATAAGGTAGGCTTGTGGGGTTGTAAAGAAGGCTTAATGGATGCCTCCATGAGAGACCACCAGTGCTAGAAGATGGAATCCCTTGCTACCCGCCATTGGCAAGTATGAAGATGCTGGACCTGCATGAAGGAGCAAGTGAGTATAGACTTTGTTTTTGCCAGGAACATACCTTTGCATTCCTGTAAGTTTCAGCCATTGGAACTAAGAGTTGTGAAGAATGAGTGAACCCAGTCTTTCTGCTGCCTGCAGCAAAATATACAATGGTGCCACGACACCATTCCCACACCTGCTCAGTAGCTCTGAGTGATCAGTGGAGGGAGGTTGGAGGGGCTGTCATCCCTTGCGCCCCAGCCCCCCTCCACCGATGACCCAGCAGCTGTCATCAGAGCTTCGTGGGACATGATTGCCATGGGATAGCGGAGGTATCGAAGGTGAGTAAAAAAATATATATTTTTCTGTATGTGTGTTTATTTTTACATTTAACTCTTTGTGAACTGGTAAGTGATCCATGTGATCACTATTAAAGTGCCCAGTGGTCACTATTAACAATGGCCATCTTAAAGGCAACTAAGTAATATGTGAAACAAACTAGCAAGAATAAAAGGAAGAAGAAACTGCTATGGTTTACTAGGGAAGTCAGCACTGTCATAAAAGAAAAGAAGTCTGCCTATAAGAAGTATAAAAAACGTGAAGTGTAGCTGACAAAGAGGGGTATACAGAGGGAAGCAAAACTGATTATAAGGACTGCTAAAGGGCAAAAGAAGGAAAGAATTGCCAAATCTGTGAAGAGGGGAGATAAAACCTTTTTCCGATATATCGGTGACAGAAAGAAAAACAATGCAGTCTCAAAAATTAGAAATAGGGAAAATAATTATATTGACGGAGATCAGGCTGTGGCTGACCATCTGAACAGCTACTTTTGTTCAGTATTTTCAGATAGTAGCAGGCATGGCCATAGCATGGCATCCACCTGAGAGGACACAGCTCCGGAGTCTTTGGAGGCTGATGTCTTATCCGAGCGGGCACATCTAAAGGTAAGTAAGGCGATGGGTCCAGATGGAATCCACCCCAGAGTTCTAAGGGAACTTAGATTTGTGATTGCAGCCCCTCTGACTGATTTACTTAACCATTCCCTTTCAATTGGTGAGGTTCCAGAAGATTGGAGAATGGCCAATGTCGTACCAATCCATAAGACGGGGAGTAGAGAAGAAGCCAGTAATTACAGACCAGTTAGTTTAACATCTATAGTGGTCAAATTAATGCAACCGTTCTTAAAAAAACAGATAAATTCCCATCTAAAAATGAACGACCTGTTGGACCCAAAACAGCACGGCTTTACTGAGGGCAGATCATGTCAGACCAATCCTATTAATTTCTTTGACAATGTCACTAAAGTTGAAGGTGGTGCTGTGGATATCTGGATTTTAGCAAAGCCTCTGGCACTGTACCACATAAAGAGCTCATTGATAAGTCATTGAAGTTAGGACTCAATCCCTGGATAGTTCAGTGGATTTCCAGTTGGCTGAAGGATCGGAATCAGAGAGTTGTTGTTAATGGCGTGCAATCTGAACAAAGGCGAGTTACAAGTGGTGTGCCGCAAGGCTCTGTCCTGGGCAGAGTGACATAGGAGAAGGCTTGGTAGGAAAAGTTTGCCTGTTTGCTGATGATACAAAGGTTAGTAATAGGGTGGACACACCTGGAGGTGTCTGCAACATTGAAAACGATTTAGCTTTACTGGATAGATGGTCAAAACTGTGGAAACTAAAGTTTAATGTCTCTAAATGTAAAATCATGCACTTGGGTAGAAGGAATCCCTGCTCTGAGTACCGTATGGGCAGTACTGTGTTAGCTAGGACCTCGGAGAAAGGAGATTTAGGGATACTGATCACTAATAGCTGCAAGATGAGTGGACAGTGTAGCAAGGCAGTGGGAAAAGCAAGCAGGATGCTCGGCTGCATAACTCGAGGCATCACCAGTAGGAAGACAGAGGTTGTGATGCCGCTGTATAGAGCCCTGGTGAGGTCACATCTAGAATACTGTGTGCAGTTCTGGAGACCTTACCTGAAAAAAGACATTATTCAAATAGAACAGGTCCAAAGGCGGGCAACAAAAATGGTAGAAGGACTTAAATTAAAACTTATCAGGAGTGAGTTAAATAACTTAATTTTTACAGTCTGGAGGAAAGAAGGGAGAGGGGGGACATGATTGAGACCTTTAAATATGTGAATGGATTCAATAAGGTTCAGGAGGGAAGTGTTTTTAAGAAGAAACTTAGTGGTAGAACAAGGGGGCACAACCTGAAGCTAGTCGGGGGGAAGATCAGGAGCAATGTTAGAAAATATTATTTTACAGAAAGAGAAGCAGATGCTTGGAACAAACTTCCAGCAGAGGTAGTTGAAAAATCAAGTCAGTGAATTTAATCATGCCTGGGATAAACACACATCTATCCTAAGATAAAGAGCACATACAGTATACACATAAGGGCAGACTAGATGGATCATTTGGTCTCCTTCTGCCGTCAACCTTCTTTGTTTCTTTGAGACCCCTATACCAGTTCACAAGGCTCGAGGGCTGGTAAATCACCTGCGGGCTAGTGGGTTACTTGCCATTAACCCCGGCCCCCCAATTCCCTGCCCCCCCCCAAAGCCCAGGGGGGTAGAAGGGCCCGGGCCAATTTAGACTGTGTGGACTTGTAGCCCGCACAGCCTAAATTGCTTTCCATTATCCCCATTGCTTTCCATTATACCCAATCATTCATCCAAAGTGATTCCCATTTTATGAAGTACTTAGCGTATAAAAGTGATTCTGATTTAAACAAAAAGTTTTAATAATTTCTTTAATTTACCATTTTGGTCATACATACAGTGGCATGCAAAAGTTTTGGTCCAAATTACTGTGAAAAGTTAGGCAAGCTGAAGATGAAATGATCGCCAAAAGCCATAAAGTTAAACATTGCACGCACTATCTTAACTTTTTTAGCAATAGCAGTGTTTTTTTTGTTTGATACAATTTTAGAATACAAAAAAAGGAAAAGAGGACCTTAAAAATGAATGAGAACCCTCGATTTGTGAGCTCAAATAATTTTGATAAAGATCTCAGACCTTAATTAGCCTGTTAGACTGAAGGCTTGTTTAACCCTTCTAGTGTCAGCTACACGAGTCTCACATAGTAGCCTCTCCTACCGTTAAGTGGCTGCTACGTGAGACTCAAGTAGCTTACTTTAAACCCCCACAAAAAGTTAAAAACTCACCTGATCCCTCGTTCGATGGGGCCAGGTCTTCTCTTCATCCAGGGGGCATCTGATCCCCCCACCTTCAGGAGTGCTCCCGTAGTAGCGCCTCCCTCGCTGCACCCGCTGCTAACTGTAAAAATATAAAAAAGAAACCTGCGGCCACGACCCTCCCGCTGGGTCTCCTCTTCACCAGCGGGGCCTCTGATCGCCCCTCCTGGGCTCTTCAGTGGTAAGGAGAGGGCAAAATAGGCCCTCTCCACTACTTCCTTCCCCGCCTTTAGTGGGCGGGTCGGATTACATCATTCACGCCGTCTTTCCCACACCCACTCAGTAGCGCTGGGTGATCGGAGGTGGGGCGTTGGAGGGTCGCAGGGGCTGTGATCCCTTGCCTCCCCAGCCCCCCCTCCACCGATCATTCGGCAGCTGTCAGCAAGCTTCGTGGGACAGCAGAGGATCAGAGGTGAGTAAAGAAAAAAAGTAAATAAATGTAATTTTTTCTTGTGTGTGTATCTTTTTTTTTACTGTTAACCCTTTGTGAACTGGTAAGGCATCCATGAGACCCCTATACCAGTTCACAAGGCTTTTCAATGAAAAGAAGAGGAATTCAGTGAGACGGGTCCCCTTCCCCCTTACAAACCTTAAACCTGCCCCCCCTGGACTTTATTCCCACCAGAAGAAACAACTAGCTTGGTAGGAGTTTTATTCAGTTTCAGTGTATAAGTAACCCCTCCTTTCATTAACCGACACGCTTATATGGATTTTTAATATTACACAATTTCACAATACTCCTAAACACCAAACATCTAAACACCTTACACAATATTCCATTACACTCTACTGGAAGAGAATGATGCATATATCATAAATTCATAAATACTGTATCTGTTTCAATAGATTAAATTAAAAAATAATGTAATAAGTTAGAAAAAGCCATTTAAATAAGCCCACTCTGGCACACGGGCATTGCATATTGCAACATTTAAATTATATTGAGTTTTCCCTTAGTTTTAATTAATGCAATGATTTATTCATTTGACATTCAGAATTATCTTTCCATCATGTGTCAATAGAGACTGTACTTATATGTCACCAATCTCCCCGGCTGCATATTGCATTCTTTTATGTGGCTAAAGTACCAGCACGGAGAGGATGTATGGATGAAGCTTCAATCCTCCCCCATGCATCTCGCATCCTTCCCTCCACTCTGCACCCCTAAGGCACAATGTAAATGATGAAGCGGATGGGGCTTTATTTTGTCATCGTCTTTTCAAATATCAGGTTTTATTAAACAAAACATTTTTCTTAATCATAGGTGCACTGTGATGGGATGAGTGACATCTTGATGTGCTCTCTTTCAGAAGCTGACTCCCATGGCATTTTTCCATGCACTTTCAAAAATTAGCTGGGATTTCTCTGGTTCGGAGATAAGCCTCAACGTCACATCTTCGAAAAGGCTGCATTTATATGACTTATTCCAGGATCACAACTCTGAAATGAATTTAAAAGGAAAGAAAAAAGTCAGAGAGCTTTTATTCAAGTCGATGGGGATAGCGAGTGACAGATTTGACCCCTTTCCATTTCAAGAAAGAGAAAATCCTCAGAGAGGAAGATGCTCAGGAATTCATAGATGCATATATGTTTTTCAGATGATAGGGCTTTAATAAATATGAAAAGAAGACCACAGGAATAATGGGGTTAACTGGAACCACTTTTACTGAAGAAATGAGGTCTGTGTAGAAATGGCTGAACCTGAACTGAAGTTTTCAAACTCAGACTTTTCCTGTGTTCATGTTGGAAGTTCAGATGCCAAACCACACCTCCGCTCCCCTACCCTGTAAACTAGTATAGGGATCCATTGGACCCTTGCAGGCTGGATGTTGCAGGCTGGTCTTGGGTTAATGTTTAACCCCAGTCCACCACTCTATATGTGATGCCCTGTGGGACACCTGCCTTTTGTGGCTGGCAACCCTCAATCTCTGCTGTTCCTCATCCGCCTTTAGTCAAGCCCCCGCTTGGCGGGATGCTGGATACCCCTCACTGGACACCGTTGCTCCCAGGTCTAATGTAATGCAAGGGATGCCAGCTTATAGTGAATGCGGGTGAAACTAAGGGGGTAATCAGAGAGCCAGGGTCATCAGTCAGATGAAGAGGCAAAACACTGGGATGGAGCAGAGGTATGGTCAGGGAATGCCAAGGGGTCAAAGCTGAGGAGTCAGAGGTAGCGAGGTATCTAGAGGATAAGGCAGAATCGTGGGCAGAGGTTGATTCAGGCAGCAGACAGGGATGGTCCGACGGGCAGAGGTCGTTTCAGGCAGCAGACAGAGATGGTCGGATGGGCAGAGGTCGGTTCAGGCAGCAGACAGGTATGATCACAGTCAGAGCAGAATCTGAAATGTATAGTATATAGGAGAATAAAGCCCACCCTTAGCACGGAACCCTATAATGGGCAATGAGGTCAGGGCTCGATTCCTATTTAAGGGGTATTGGGCCAATCAGAGCTGCGGGCAGATTAACTGGAGGTGATTAGCCATATTATTCCCAGGGGCTGGCCCCTGATTGATTTCAGCTTCCGTGTTGTCTGCCTGCCATTGGCAGTGCAGCGTCTTCTTGAGGCGAACCCAGCTGACAGTGGGGTGCATGTCCGCACAGCTGAAGGGGAGCGAGGAAGGCGGCCAGGGCAGCCCACGTTCTGATTTCTGGGAGCGGCACAAGCGCACTGCATCAGCCTGTCAGGGACCCCAATCCACCCTGAGGAGTTTCTTACAAAATATATATATATATATATATATATATATATATATATATATATATAAATATATAATTTAGATCAGCAGTCAATTTTTCACAGGATGTCTGCTTTAAACCAATCTTTCATTTATGAATGCAGGACCAATACCATACATAATATACAACGGGACAATGCCATAAATCCTTGCCTACCTCTTCATCGCAAAACAATGTGAAGTTGAGAACTTTATTTATTATTTGCTGCCACTAAATAATTGATTGGCGGACTTTGGAAATGTCGCAAAGTTGTATAGGCTTTATAAACTTGTACGGTTTTGCAATGTTTTATGAGCTGAAACCTTGACAGATAGGTCTCCTGGTGCATACAAGGAATGATTAGCATACAGTGAATACATTACCCCAGGGCTCCATTGACATGCTCTCTTGTCAGGCTGATTGATATGAATGGTGCCGTACCTTTACATGGAGGGCAGTTCTGGATTGTTTTTACCGTTAAGTAGATGTCAACAATTTTTTAAATATGAGATCTGCACTAAAAGAATTGTGCTGTCTGTGCAGTTTTCCTTAAAAGTGATACATGCACTGCTTGTCAATAACATTTTACTGGATCTATAAATCAAGAGTGTATATTGGCTTCTTGTCAAGAAGATGGTTCAAAGGGTCTCTCATATCCATGCCATGTCCCAACTTTTGCACCTTTATTTGGACGAGGGTTGATGTTTCTGTCTGAAATGTATGTACATGTTCATTCCAAGTCCTACCTGGAGTGTAAACCCAATATTTTAAGTGAAAATTTTAAGTGGAATTCAGTTGAAATTTCCAAATGTGCATAGATGGTCAGTGAATAAAATGTGCATTTCTAACTACATTTATAGTAAAAGTGCTATAAATCATGTTGGGAGTTTTAACAAAATGGATTGGTTTATTTCTACCTCCTGCTGTGAATATAACCAGCAAGTTGAGTCATTCTTAAAAGCCTGCCAGCTCCCTAGTGAGAGTTACATTGTATTGCATTATTATAGCTAGGATGCAGCTGGTGTACTGTATTAGAATTGTTTGAATTGTAATCAGCTGTGATAAGGTCGGAGTCATACTTAAGATTTAGGGGGTTATTTAAGAACGGCTAGCGCCATGTAGTGCTTCGTAGCGGCAGGTAGTGTCTCTTAAGCTCTGGGCTCTGTACGGGAAACCACATTTAAGAAAGCGAATCTGGTGAGTGCCTCTAACAGCGCCATGTAGCGTCACATGTATTACCAGAGGCGGCTGGAGCGCCGGCGCCCCACGTTCAGGAGCACCACATATTACCTTTCGCTCAGTGTCGCTCTGCCATAAATTTCAATGGGGTGTCATTTGTTGGTGTTTAAATAGTGTTTTGTGCAATAAAACAGACTTTAATCTCACAACGTCTGGTGCTCTATGCTAGAACCCCCAGCTTTAGAGCGCCAACGGTGTGTGTGTGTGTGTGTAGTTTTCTGTTAAATATGGTGTGGATCGCCGAGTGCCGGACGCACTGAGCAGGCGCTAACTCTCGCTTGCTGCAGTGTTATACTGTTGTTACTACAGTTACCACAGCACTAGGTTACAGTGCCTGATACCCACTTATAGCGTCTAGTGGCAGTCGTTCTAAGCGCCACTATCCAAACGTTCATCTGGCAATACGTGGCGCTAGTAGTGAATCAGTCTCTTAGTAAAGCAAGTTCAAAACTAGGAGACAGATTTGGGTGTGGATTGCAGCCTACATGCAAGAGAGCTTTTGCATTTTAACACACCAAAATGTGCAATAAAAAATGTTCGTTCCAATTTGTCCTAAAAAATCACTTGCAGTGAGGTAGGTATAATTGTTTAAAAGTTTGGTCTGTGGTATGCAGAAAAAATAACACATTCCTGCAAATAATTTTATTGCTCTTTTTTTGTGTGTTAAAATTAAAAAGCTGTCCGAGATGCAGGCAGCAATTCACACCTAAATGGGCACACTAGATTTAAACTTTCTTTACCAAATCTTTAGCATGGGCCCCATTGTAAATAGCTTACATAAGGTTTACAGCTTTCTGTGATGTGCGCATCGAGCTGCTGTGATAGAGAGAGCATTGTGAAGATTGTCTCAGCTGTAGGGTAAATTGTACAATAGCTTTACAAATAACCATCTTTCTTAATCTATGATCCCCTGATGAAGCCTCAACAGTAAGGCGAAATGCGCTAGGATCTAAAATGTACTGATTATTTATATCAAGACCATGAACATTTACGTTTGTCTATGTACTAGAACATGCAATAACACATTAAACATTGTGAGTGTTAACAATAAAAATCCACAGAAATATTCTAGATAGCAAGGGAAGAGGTTACTTATACATCCTCAAAAAAAAAAATCCAAAGCCTGTTTCTTTTATTGGAAGGAAGGGATGGGCAAGCCTGAGCTGCAAAGTTCAGGTTCGTACAAAACTTTGCGAGCTCAGGCCCCCGAGCATGGACTTTAGCAAAAAGTCTGTGCTCACGTTCGGCACTTGGCGGAACCCAGAAATCGAGAAGTTGGTTGATTGCTTGAGCAGCTTTTTACATTTAGAAATCACAGCCATGCCAATGGTAGGCATGGCTATGACTGGCCAGGTGGGACATGTGACCCCACCATGTAAAAGGAGCACGTCACACCACACAAAAAATTGTCCTTTTTAGGACATATAGGAGGGGAGAGGAGGCTGGCTACATCTCAAACTGTTCTTAAGGAACCTAACTAGTGAGAACGTACAGTGTCAGTGAGGAACAGCTTAGGAGAGGGACATAGCAGCACATCTGCCTCTTCTCATTGCACCCTGAGAACAGACAGTTGCTGGGGCACATTTGGGCTTTGATAAAGTGACTATTTGTCACCCTTGCAATAACCGGGACCTTTGATAAAACTAGTTGCTTGTGGGCACACCTTTCATTAAACCCTTTCAGGCGTTGATAAACCTACTTACTTGGGGGCCAGCCTTGCATTAAACTCTTTTGGGCTTTAATAAAACTAGTTACTTGTTTGCACACCTTGCATAATACCCTTTTGAGCATTGATAAAATTAGTTATTTATGGGCAAACCTTGCATTAGGCCCTTTTTGGCTTTGATAAAACAAGTTATTTGTGGGCACATCTTGCATTAGACCTTTTTGGGTTTTAATAAAAAAAAAATTACTTGTGGGCAAACCTTGCATTAGACCCTTTTGTGGTTTAATAAAACTAGTTACTTGTGTGGACACCTTTCATTAGACCCTTTTGAGCTTTGATATAACTACTTACTTGTGGACAAACCTTGCATAACACTTACTGCAGGGTTGATAGAATTACTTACCTCTGCCCACCTGCTTTGCACTTACTGGGACAGGCAGCATATACACTGTGTATAAAAATGCAGAAAGCAGCAAATAAGGCACAGGGACATGGCTATGGTTGTGGTGCTGCTGCTGGTGATGGAGCTGTGCCTGCTACACCTTCTTCTGGTGCAAGCAGGCACCAGGGTTTGCAGCATATTTTTGTAGGCCCCAGTGCCAAAGTGGCGAGAGGACAAGCTGAGGCAGTCGTAGAATATAAGGCATGCAGTAGTACCAGTTCCAAAGAATTGTCTTCCACCCATTCCACTTCTGCCGAGAGTGCTGAGCCCTCCTCACCCCCCTTCAGATCAGCAAGGCCATCCCAACCACAAGTCATAGAGTCACTTATGCTCTTTGATGGCTGCTATCATGGGCCATTCACCTGCCCCAGCCCCAGTTGCAGACCTAAGGCTCCCAGATGACCATCAACTTGTTGCCAGCACCTAAGTAAGTGGTTAAAGTTTTGGCTCCCTCTTCCGCCTCTTGCGCTTAAACCATCACATCTACCTCCACCACCTCCTTGTTTATTGATGTTAACATTTATTTATTTATGCATGTATGTATATATTTATGTTCATATGTATTTATTAATGTTAATATTTTGTTATTTATATATATATATATATATATATATATATATATATATATATATATATATATTGATTTATTTATTTGTTTTCTGTTACTATTTTGAGTACTTTCATTACCTCATTTTGCTCAGGCAGTCATCCGGGTGTTACCCCCCCCCCCCCCCATTTTGGCCTGAAAGTATAGTGCTGCTCAGCACTAACAAATAAAACATACAGGTAGAACTAGACCCCTCTCGCACACACAACTTGTAACAAGCCTAGTCTGTTATTCACAGAGACTACAAATATGTTTAAGATGATAAAAGATCTCTTTAACTATAGGTAAAATACAACTGTGCTATGCACAAGAAAAACAAACCTTTACATTTGAAATACCCCCAACAAACTATATATTCTCTGGAAGTACACAACTCATGCTTTCTAGGCGTACCAGGCTTGTTGACGTGGGCACAGTTTTCTGGAAGTAATCCCTCAATGAATTCTTTGGTTGCACAGAGTTTCTCTAAAAAAGAAGAAAAAAGAAGAATCAAAGCCACATTTTCCTAAATAACACTATATGCAAACAAGTTACATCTGAAAAAGCTAGGTCTCCCGAAAAAAACAATACCCAACATGCATAGGTACTGTCAAGGGAAGAGTTGCCAAACACCCCAAAGTAAAGCATGTGTGTATGGGAAATTTTACTTGAAAATTTCAGCTCTGCAGACAAAGTGCGCACCTTGCGATTTTTCAACCAAAACAACCCTTTACATTTAAAATACCACCAATAAACCATATATTCTCTGAAAGTAAGCCAATAGGCCAGTTTCTGCGGTTAAAGCGTAACTGCTCCTCTCCGCGGGAGTTTGCCAACCAGACAGAGGTATTGAAGGAAAGGTTCTACAGGAGGGGATATCCCAAGGCAGTAGTTCGGCGAGCGGTGAAAAGAGCTAGCGACACGCAAAGGGACACATTATTGGTGCCCAGGAGAAAATCGAAAAAGAATGAGGAGGTAAGATTTATTTCACAATACAATACTCACTGGACGCAATTGAGGGATCTCCTGAAGAAACATTGGGGGATTCTGAGAAGTGATCCCATGCTAGCAAGATGGGTACGAAGGGGACCACTCATGGTGGCCCAGTGGGCACCCAGCCTATGGGACAAAATTTGCAGGAGCCACTATGTAGGACCAACGTCAGAACAGGCGAGTGTGGCAGTGAAGGGTTGTTACCCCTGCGGTGCATGCTCTATTTGCCCGCTAATGACTACTAGCAGGGAAGTTACCAAAAGTAGGACGGGTAGGAAATACCCCATTAAACAATTCATAAATTGCCGCACAGTTGGGGTAGTTTACCTCATCACATGTGGGTGACCAAAGGGTTATGTTGGGGAAACCAAGAATGCCTTAAAGGCCCGTATTCAGGCACACCTATCCTCAATACAATTAGCTAGATGGAATAGTGAAATGGGTAGAGTCATACCCCCGGTGGCAGCACACTTTCTTGGGGTACATCAGGGCAGTATGGAGGGATTCAAGGTCACTGCTCTTGAGATGATTAACTTGGGACCAAGAGGGGGTGACCTCAAGAAGTGTTTACAACAGAAGGAGTTGAGGTGGATGTATGCACTTGATACACAGTCCCCTTTAGGTCTAAACGAGGATGTGGCGTTTACACAGTTCCTGGGTTGAATGGGGTTGACAACATGGGCATAGGGATAATATTCACTTGTTGGGTTCACTGTGTTTACTCCCCCAATATGGTCGATGGAGAGCCCGAGGTGAGTATGGATCGGGCTGCTCAGGGGTTTTTCTTTAGGGGGGTCTTCTTAGTCATACATCTTTGAATTTGCACCAATTTTTGGCATGTTTTTGGCACACTAAAAATTTTTTTTGCACTTTTATATTTTTTGTAGTGGTGGTTGTTGTCTGGTGTATGGACACTTGGTGGTGGTAATTTGGTGTTCAGTTCACACTATATGTTGTAAGGACACAGAGCTAGTCAAGGTCCTCTTTAAAGTCCTTCAAACATTTCCTGAACTTCCACCATGTGCATCAGCAATCCACACGTGCTCCACCACCACCGGTTAGGTACTCTTACCACAACTAGATGGTTTAATCAGCAATTAAAACGATCCACAGACAGATCTCTCCAGCCGGGTCCACTTCTCAGGGTCCACTTACACAGAGGATCACACACGCTCCAAATCAAGCCAACAATATTTCCACCTCTCTGCTTCCCTTCTTTTAGATTAGGTCTCCCAGTGTGTGGTATAATCCCCAGACACGATTTAAAACATGCAATCATAAGGGGAAGAAAACAGAGGGACCATTGCGCAGTACTGCAAAACTTTAAAAGCACTTTTATTCAGGCCAATGAAACACTCACATGATAAAAAGTTAAAACTCGCATATCAATCCAAAATGTGGGCCAACTCACGCTGCTGAATTCCAAGTGTGTTGCCGCCGGCTCCCAACGCGTTTCGTCGCTCAGCGCGACTTTCACTAGGTCAGCCGGCGCGACGGCAAGCAGCGATTAAATATACAAAAGGCGGGACAAATGGGAACACAACTTCCTCAATCTTACCCAATCAACAATCAGTTCAGCTCTACGCTGCCCAATCAGCAGCTACTACGTGGATGGCATTCCTCCTCCAATCAATTACCAGGGAGGTGAATATCATTAATTCCACCCATCCCCTATTTATCTCCCCCATCCAATCCACGGCAGAGGCAGTGAATAAATTTAACTCTCAGCTTATGCGGCAGCACGCCGTCATCGGCGCCATTCTACCAATGCGCAGCCCAGGAAATGCATATACTTATGGCTACGTAAGCCCATTTGTGTCTGCGCAGCCGCAAGCGAAGTCAGTGGCGTCCCGTTTCCTCGGCAACCTCTCCCAGCCAGTTCTCAATTGAAAATAGAGAGACCTTGCAGGGGGCCTTATCTCCCGCACTCAATCGTATTATAAATTACCTGATGTTGGCATACATTAAAATCCTACTTAAAGGCACCAATGCTCTATTCATACCCCCCATCCAGTCAACAACACGGACAGTGGATACCATTATCTTTATGCTTAAAGGCAGCGCGCAGTCACCATTCTGCCAATGCGTTGCCTAAGTCATGCATATAATTATAACAGAAGAAGCATGCATTAAAAGGGGAAATTTGCTCCCAAATCTGAAATTCGGGTTATATAAACCTCCACCTTCTTATTTCAAAAGCCCTTCCATTGCCTCCCTTTGCAGTGGCCCGTGTGGGTGATTCCCAGCAGGAAAGACAACCTGCGCATACAAATTTGAAGAACAGATCCCTGTTTAATCCCCTTATACCCTCTAATTCCCATTTGGACACATTTAAGAATGTGGTCACGAGGGATATAAAGAACCTTGCAGTTAAAAAGCGGGCATGGAGGGCTCCCATGCTACAAGGTCTCAAAAGTTTGGAGCAAAAGCATGAGGTGGTCATTAAGCCAGCGGACAAGGGGGGGGGGCTGGTTGTTTTAGATAAAAAGGACTATATAGAAGAGCTTGACCGCTTATTAGCAGATACACAAACTTATGAGGTGTTACCTAAAGATCCCACAAAGGAATATCAGACACAGCTTGGTATTTTAGTAGAAAAGGGATTTTCAAATGGGGTTCTCAATAAGAAAGAGAAAGACTATCTAAGTGTTAAAGCTCCTAGAATACCCACCATTTATTACCTGCCAAAAATCCATAAAAATCTAACCCGACCTCCTGGTCGTCCGATTGTTAGTGGGGTGGGCTCTGTGACGTGCAGACTAGGGGAGTATGTCGATTTTTATTTGCAGCCCTTAGTGCTTAAATTGCCAGCCTATCTGAAGGATTCCAACCATGTGTTGGATTTGTGTGCAGAACAAGTTGTAAATGACGTCACACTGCTGGCGACAGCGGATGTGACGTCACTGTACACCAATATTCCACACAAGCAGGGTATTGAAGCGGTTCGCTTCTTTCTGAATGAAAGTTCAGATCTTCCCTTAGTGCAGATAGAGTTCATCATGGAATGTCTGATTTTTGCATTAGACCATAATTATTTTTGGTGTGGTGGCCGTTTCTTTCTGCAAAAGAAGGGAGTGGCGATGGGGGCTAAATTTGCACCTAGTATGGCCAATCTTTTTGTTGGGTGGTGGGAGTCACGATTTATTTTTGGGAAGGTATGGCCACAATTAAAACTTTGGAAAAGGTTTATTGATGATGTCATCTGTGTATGGGAGGGTCCAAAGGAAACGTTGGAGGCCTTCTTTACACAGGTGAATGAGAATCAATTTAGTTTGGAATTCACTGCCGAAATTAGTGCAGAATGTATACATTTCCTTGATCTAACTATACGTATAGAAATTCCAACCTTGACTACTGTGACATACTTTAAACCAACTGACAGAAACGGATTTGTCCCTGCAAAAAGTTGCCACCACCCCAATTGGATTAAAGCTATCCCAAGGGGGCAATATATGAGATTGAGGCGTAATTGTACTAAACTACAGGATTTTGAAATACAGGCGGCAGAATTAACTACAAAATTTCTGGATAAAGGATATGGGGCCGAAATGGTACAACAGCAGTTAGTAAGGGTGAGAGCCCAGGAGAGATTCCCCCAAAAACAACAGGAGGTGGACCTCCCTAAAATGGAAGATTTTGCCTTCATCACCGACTTTAGTGTGCAGCATCGGGAGATAAGGAAAATTTTATCCAAACATTGGCATATCTTGCAAGGGGATGAGATTCTGGGACCTAGGTTACCACCTAGACCGAGACTAATCTATAGAAAAGCCCCGAATCTAAAAGATTTACTAACCAGGAGCTTTGTTGATCCCCCTATACCAAAGGTGCATCCATCATCCATCTTTGGATTGGAATTAAAAGGCTTCTATAAATGTGGGAGGTGTATAGGCTGTAGAACTTGCAATCCTGTTTCCAAGCCATACGGGTGCTTCATTCATCCGACCACAAAGGAGAAAATTAAGATTACACGGTTTATTACATGTTCATCTAAATTTGTGGTATACTTGATCTGGTGCACCTGCAATTTATTGTACGTGGGTCGCACGACCAGGGAGCTGAGGATTCGGATAAGGGAGCACCTCTATAATATCAGAAGGGGCTATGAGGGACATAGTTTGTCCGAGCATTTTAGGACCAAGCATAATTGTGACCCTTCCTTTATGTCCTTTATAGCCCTTGATGTGATTCAGGCCCATTGGCGGGGTGTGAATATGACTAGAGAAGTGTCCAAAAAGGAAAGTATGTGGATCTATAGACTAGACACACTTAGCCCTAATGGGCTAAATATAGATTTTGATCTTAACTGTTTTATTGATTCTGCACAATAGCCCACAATGACCCCCCCTATAGGTCGTGCATGGAACCATGGGGATGTTCTGGTGGTCTCCATCATCTTGCACTTTGGTGGATTATAAGGGTTTTTAATGTTAAATTTAGATTTAAATTTAATTTTAGATAGCTTGTTTATATTGTTTCTGCACATTTTTTATATAGGCATATCTCTGTGATTATATGGATTTAAAGAATTTAATAACTGTACATTTGTTGAGATGTTTAGGGCCAACTTACTTTGCTGAATTGCTGTGTTTTTTATTGAAACATTTTTAAAAAATAATAGGGCTTTCAATCTTTTAAATGTATCAAGGCCTTTTTGATTTATACTTGAATATAGGTTACCTTGTTTAGAGGCCGTTATGCCGTCGTGAGCTTTTACATGGTACTTATATGGTTAGGGTCCTCCTTAAGGATTGTTCCTGTGACTGCCCCTGAACTTTGCTTCCCTTTATAGGTTAGTATGGGGTTCAAAGGGAGGCAATGGAAGGGCTTTTGAAATAAGAAGGTGGAGGTTTATATAACCCGAATTTCAGATTTGGGAGCAAATTTCCCCTTTTAATGCATGCTTCTTCTGTTATAATTATATGCATGACTTAGGCAACGCATTGGCAGAATGGTGACTGCGCGCTGCCTTTAAGCATAAAGATAATGGTATCCACTGTCCGTGTTGTTGACTGGATGGGGGGTATGAATAGAGCATTGGTGCCTTTAAGTAGGATTTTAATGTATGCCAACATCAGGTAATTTATAATACGATTGAGTGCGGGAGATAAGGCCCCCTGCAAGGTCTCTCTATTTTCAATTGAGAACTGGCTGGGAGAGGTTGCCGAGGAAATGGGACGCCACTGACTTCGCTTGCGGCTGCGCAGACACAAATGGGCTTACGTAGCCATAAGTATATGCATTTCCTGGGCTGCGCATTGGTAGAATGGCGCCGATGACGGCGTGCTGCCGCATAAGCTGAGAGTTAAATTTATTCACTGCCTCTGCCGTGGATTGGATGGGGGAGATAAATAGGGGATGGGTGGAATTAATGATATTCACCTCCCTGGTAATTGATTGGAGGAGGAATGCCATCCACGTAGTAGCTGCTGATTGGGCAGCGTAGAGCTGAACTGATTGTTGATTGGGTAAGATTGAGGAAGTTGTGTTCCCATTTGTCCCGCCTTTTGTATATTTAATCGCTGCTTGCCGTCGCGCCGGCTGACCTAGTGAAAGTCGCGCTGAGCGACGAAACGCGTTGGGAGCCGGCGGCAACACACTTGGAATTCAGCAGCGTGAGTTGGCCCACATTTTGGATTGATATGCGAGTTTTAACTTTTTATCATGTGAGTGTTTCATTGGCCTGAATAAAAGTGCTTTTAAAGTTTTGCAGTACTGCGCAATGGTCCCTCTGTTTTCTTCCCCTTATGATTGCATGTTTTAAATCGTGTCTGGGGATTATACCACACACTGGGAGACCTAATCTAAAAGAAGGGAAGCAGAGAGGTGGAAATATTGTTGGCTTGATTTGGAGCGTGTGTGATCCTCTGTGTAAGTGGACCCTGAGAAGTGGACCCGGCTGGAGAGATCTGTCTGTGGATCGTTTTAATTGCTGATTAAACCATCTAGTTGTGGTAAGAGTACCTAACCGGTGGTGGTGGAGCACGTGTGGATTGCTGATGCACATGGTGGAAGTTCAGGAAATGTTTGAAGGACTTTAAAGAGGACCTTGACTAGCTCTGTGTCCTTACATTTTATTTGTTTTTTGCACATACTTATTGTGGAGATTTAAGTATAGCACGTTGAGCTGGAGTCAATTATTAATTGCTTTATCACGTTAATATTATTTATCATTTGTTTAATCATTTCATTTAAATTTTCTAGCGCGGTATTTACATTTATTTAATTTGTTGTTTCACACTATATGTTGGTTAGGGTGTTTTTGATTATAAGGTTATCACTTTGTTTATTACACTAGTTGCCCCGTGACCTTGGAATCCACATTCTCAGTACATCAGGACCAAGAGATATGGGGTTGTTCAGATTGGAAGTTCCCCCTTCTGGCTCAGCGCCTCTCTCCCTCCCCTTCCTCGACATGTGAAATGTGAAAATGGAAGAAGTGGCATTATCAGAAAAGTCTCTGTTTGAGTTGGAGGAAAAGGGGTACCTCAACCTCGGCCACATGTGGTTGGATATGCGAAACAGCGGTGGATTGCGCATCCTGGTCACTTTGATATGTTTTCCAAGTCTGGTTCATGAGGTTGTCAAAATCTGTGTGGCATTTCCCCCTTCCAATTCCCAAAGGCACTATGTTGAGGCAGTGGCTCATTTATTAACCCCGTTGTTGTCAAGCCCGTAACACCTACGTGCTGGCTTGGCTGGGCCTTAAGTGCCAAGCCCATAGGTGTTACGTGCTTGACTTTCCCCGCTCCTATTTTAAAAAATAAAAATAAAAAATACTCACCTGACCCCTTGCTTCAGCCTTCTCAGCTTCTCAGATGCCCGGTGATCGGTGCCCTGGAAGGAGGTGACAGGAGATCCTCTGATCTCCTGCCTCCCCCTTCTCTGGATGCCGATCACCGGCATCTGTCATCAGAGCGGCGAGGGACAAGAGCTTACAATCGGAGGTAAGTACAGTAAAAAAAAATTTTTATTTTTTTTTTAATAAAATACTTTTTATTAACGTGTGGTGTTTTTTTTTTTAACAGTTAACCCTTTGTGAGCTGGTAAGGGGTCCATGAGACCCCTGTACCAGCTCACAAGGCTCTGGGTCTGGCAAGTCACCTGCGGGCTAGCGGGTGACTTGCCATTAACCCCCAGCCCCCCATTACCTGCCTCCCCAAAGGCCAGGGTGGGCAGAAGAGCCCGGGCCCACATAGGCTATGTGGGCTCGTAGGCTGCAGGGTGGGGGGGCCACAAAAGCTGGCCCCCCACTCTGTGCCTACAAGCCCCCATAGCTGGTCCCGGGCTGGTTACTTTGGGTAAGGGGGACCCCACGTCATTTTTGGGGGGGATTTTTAAGGGTTTTTAACCCTTAAAAATCCCCAAAAAAATGGGGTCCCCCCCCCCCGGGAAGGGGAACTCTATGTCATTTTTTTTTTTAATTAACCCTTTGTGTTCTGTCATCCAGCAGCTATAAAAGGCTTCCAGCAGGTGAGCAGAAGCCAGTGATCGCCGAGGGACACAGTGCTCCAGGATGGATGGGAGGTAAGTATTAAAAAAAAAATAATAATAAAATAATTTTTTCTTTTTGCGTGTGTGTGTTTTTTTTTTACATTTAACCCATTGTGAACTGGTAAGGGGTCCATGACCCCTATACCAGTTCACAAAGCTGGGGGAGGTGGCAAGTCACCTGTGACTAGCGGGTGACTTGCCATTAACCCCTGGCACCCCCATTACCTGCCTCCCCAAAGCCCAGGGGGGGGCAGAAGAGCCCGGGCCCACAGGCTATGTGGGCTTGTAGCCTGCAGGGCCAGGGGCCACAAAAGCTGGCCCCTGTGCCCTGTTTCCACAAGCCCTGCATAGCTGGTCCCGGGCTGGTTACCTTGGGTAAGGGGGACCCCATGTCAATTTTTGGGGGGGATTTTTAAGGGTTTTTAACCCTTAAAAATCCCCCCCAAAAATGGGGTCCCCCCAGGGAGGGGGGCCCTATGTAGTGTGGATGGTAGTTTATTTGTAAATGTTATAGATTACTTGTTTCAGATAGGGGGGTCTCCTGGGCAGGAACGGGGGGCTACCGATAAATATGTGTACCGTTCTAATCGGTAGAAATGTGGCTTTCACATGCAATATGCTTTTCCTTAATAAAATACATTTTTTATTTAAAATAAAGGAGTCAATTTTCTAAAAATGTTTTTATTTATTTATTTTTTACTTAATAATATTGTAAAAAACAAAATAACATTTACAAACAAGACATTTCAAGTTAAAGCCTAAACTCTGCTGCAAAAAAATATAAATATAATTTTCCTGAAAATTACTGCAAAAATGGCGCAAAACATGGCGCAAAATGGGGAAAAATGACCTGTCAACAGAGGGTGACAAAATCTCAAGTAGGCTGGCAATTAAAAGGGTTAATAGTATCTCTGCATGTTGGGTATTGTTCTGTTCGGGAGACCTTGCGCTTTCAGACTTAGCTTGTTTTTTCTGGTTTGCATATTTATATTTTAGGAAAAGGTGTTTTTTATTCAGCTTTTTTATACATTTTTTAGGGAAACCCTGCGCAACCAAAGAATTCTTTGAGGAATTAATTCCAGAAAGATGAGCCCACTACAACAAGCTGGGTATGCTTAGAAAGCTTAACATGTGTACTTTCAGTGAATATATGGTTTATGGGGGATATTCCAAATGTAAAAAGTTGTTTTGGTTGAAAAATCGCAAGGTGCGCACTTTGTCTGCAGAGCTGAAATTTTCAAGTAAAATTACTGTTACGCACATGCTTTACTTTGGGGTGTTTGGCAACTCTTCCCTTGACAGTAGCTATGCATGTTGGGTGTTGTTCTGTTCGGGGAATGTTGCTTTGTCAGATTAAACTTGTTTTTTCTTGTTTGTATATAGTTTTTTTAGGAAAATGTGGCTTTGATTCTGCTTTTTTATCCTTTTTTTTGGGAAACTCTTTGCAACCAAAGAATACATTCAGGAATTACTTCCAGAAAACTATGGGCACATCAACATGCCTGGTACACCTAGAAAGCTTGAGGTGTGTACTTCCAGAGAATATATAGTTTGTGGGGGGTATTTCAAATGTAAAGGGTTGTTTTTCTGGTAAAACTGCAAGGTGCGCATAGCTCATATCACAGTTGTATTTTTTCTGAAAATCCCCTAAAGCACTATTTCAGTTTGGGGGAGTCTCCTGGGCAGGAAAGGGTGTATACCTATATATATGTGGTACCGCTGTAACTGGGAGAAATTGGGATTTCACACGCAATAAGATTTTATTGGCAAACTTAAATTTTTTATTACAAAAAAACACTACAAATTGTAAAATAATAATTTTTTTTTATTTTTTTTCACATATTTCACCCAAAAATATTGAGAATACACCTAAAAAATACAAACAAGACATTTCATGTTAAAGCCCAGACTCTGCTGAAAAAAACAATATATCATTTTCCTGGGAAATCCCTGGAAATCCTTTCAAAAATGACAGTTGAACATGTGTAGCGCAAAATAGTGAAACATCGTCTGGCAACAGGGAGAGGAAAATGCTGCAGGTAGGCTGGCAGCGAAAGGGTTAATTTCCTTTGTCCTCTTGTGGATCATTTCCACTCCTCTTCCTCCCTTATTCCATTTTGTCCCCACTATGTGCATATACTGTCACTTCTTTGCTTAAGCCTTGTTTATTGCAAATTACACCTGGATACCCTGTCATGCCATTAGTGCCAAGGTTATCGTACCTGTCCCATGTATTATGCTCAGCTTATTTCATGATTTTGTGCGGGGGTTACTCTTTTGGCTTAGCCAGGCACCGGTGGTTTTGATTAGCATACCTTAGACTATGCCCTCCCCATAAGAATATAATAGCGTTTGTGATGTTTGGAATTATTAGTATCCTTGTGATTGTATATTATTAACACGCTAATGATAATCATATTATGTGTGTGGTTTTATGTTTTGTATGTGTTTCATTGCCCTTGTGACCTTACAGGTAATACTCACCTCTCCGGCGGGCCGGTCCAACTCCCCGCGAGCCGGCGGAGTCTGTGCGCCGCTCACCCCCCTCCCTTTCCTCTGATTGAGGATCATGGCTGGGGGGTGGGCGCCGCACGGAGTCTGTCGGCGTTTACTATCACGGAGGCGCTGCGCTCCAGGTTGGAGCGCATTACCACTTCCGGTTGGACGATCCGACGCACTTCCGGCCGGAGTGCGCCGGGACCGCCCACCTACGCGGGTGCTTTTAGTTGGAGAGAGAGGGGTATTTAAGGGGAGCTGCTGTATACAGTCCCCTGTCATTATCTTAGCCTTGAGGAAGAGCCCTAGGGGCTCGGAACGCGTGGGCTTGCTGCGGGGTTGCCTTGCTGCCAAACTACATAGTAAGAATCTCATTGTGTGTTATTTCATGTTTGTTACTTTGCACTGTCGTCCCTTGTTGGGCCTGCTTTTTATCCAGAGGTTTTTTGATGCACGCTTGTCTTGGCACATAGCACTTTATCATTGCATATCTATGGTATATTTAGTACTAGTTATAATATATTGCTGCACATTATATCAATATGTATCTTGGCAGGATGGCGCCCCCTTGTGGATCAGCATTAGGAATATGCTGTAGTTTTTAATTTGGTTTTAATGTGATTATTGCTAATAAAGACTACTTTATATTCTTACCCTTGTGAGAGTGCAATTGTTAGTCCCCAGGGACCCAATAAGGGGGGCTTTTGGAGGGCACCCCCAATTTCTTCGTGTCACTTTGCATTTGCAGGGTCCCTTGTAGGGGCAGTGCACCTCACTTTATTGTTTAACACATGTCATGCTCTGGTAACTCCAGCCCTCTAGGTAAGCCCTCAACCCCCAATCTCCGCAGTCAGCTTCACCTGTAGGAGCCCCCGCTTGCCGGGACGCAGAATACGCCTGCCCGGGATCGGTTGCCCCCAGGACTTCAATGACTCAAAGGATGAGAGCTTACAGGTATAGAGGTCTGAAGAACCAATGGCTAAGAGCGAGAGTAGCGGAAGTCCAGAGACAGGCCAGAGGTTAACACGGAGAGTCAGAGTTCGCAGCGGTACAGAGGGGTGAGACAGCTCAAGGTCTAGGTACAAGGCAGAGGTCGGCAACGGAGATCAGATCGAGATTGGTCGGTTCAGGCAGAGGTCGGCAACGGAGATCAGAATAGTCGGTTCAGGCAGAGGTCGGCAACGGAGATCAGAATAGTCGGTTCAGTCAGAGGTCGGCAACAGGGTTTCAGATCGAGAGGCGTCAGCAAGGCAGAGGTTGGCAACTGGAAATCAATCGAGCTTCAATGCACAAGACAAGCTTGGTACTAGGCGCTATAACAGGCACTGACACACTGCAGTGGCAATCCCTTTATAGGGGTAGACCCAGCTGGATTGGACAGGGAGGCAGTGGCTGTGATTGGTGCAATTTGAATCTGTGAGCTGATTTGTGCATTTCGGCCCTGTGGTCTGATTGGTGCGCTCAGAGAGCTCTGGGCTGATTGCCCCAGCTGAACTCCATAGGCATACTGCTCAGAGCTGCACCTCCTAGGTTTCACTCTTTTAAACAGCCTCCAGTGGCCATTCTGTGTATTGCACCGGAGGACATGAGCTGAATGTACACGCGTGCAAGCCCGAGTTGAATGACAGTGGGCAAGGGAGGAGGGCTTGCTTGGAGACACATGCGCCGCTGGGGCTGGCACCCGAGGCAGAAGCGGCTGCTGGGCAGGAGGATCCCCAGCCAGTTGCCTAGGGGCACAACGGGCACGGGCTGAAGGCGAGTCATTCATGACAACACATTAGGAGGTGCCACCCGCAGTACTCTGCCTTCTCTGAAATTACACATGTTAAGCTTTCTAAGCATATCCAGCTTGTTGCACTGGGCTCATCTTTCTGGAAGTAATCTCTCGAAAAATTATTCGGTTGCACAGGGTTTCCCTAAAAAATGTATAAAAAAGTAGAATAAAAAACATGTTTTCCTAAAACATCAATATGAAAATAAGACAAAACAAGTTAAATCTGAAAGCACAAGGTCCCCTGAGCAAAACAATACCCAACATGCATAAGTACTTTTTACCCCTTTTAATTGCCCGCCTACCCGTCACCCTCTGTTAACAGGTCATTTTTCACCATTTTGCGCCATGTTTAACCGTGATTTTTGCAAGAATTTCCAAATTCTATATTATATTTTGTAGCAGAGTTTATGCTTTAACATGAAATGTCTTGTTTGCAATTTTCTACTGTTTTTTTAAATATTTTCGCATTAAAGAAAAAAACAAAAAAAACTAAAATATTTTTTAGAAAATTGTCTCTTTTTTTTAAAGAAAACATTTGTTTTATTAAAGAAAACCATATTGCATGCGAAAGCCCTATTTCTCCTGATTACAATGGTACCACATATGTATCAGTAGCCCCCCATTCCTGCCCAGGAGACCCCCAAACTGAAAATAGCACTTTATAACATTTACAAATAAAATATAACTACTATCCACACTATAAAAGGGTTAAAAACAATTTGTCGGTCCCTTTCTAGGGATGTTAAAACCCCACAAAAACATTGTGGGGTCCCCCCTACCCAGCATAACTAGCCTGGAGATCAGTTATGCAGGGCTTGAAAACAGGGCACAGGGGCCAGCTTTGGTGGCCACCTGCCCTGCTGGCTACAAACCCGCACCACCTAAATTGGCCCCAGGCCCTTCTGCCCCCCCGGGCTTTGGGGAGGCAGGTAATAGGGGGGCTGGGGGTTAATAGCTAGTAACCCACTAGCCTTGTGAACTGGTACAGGGGTCTCATGGGCAGAGCAGAACTAAAACGGTCACCAGCCTTTTTTTGTTCCAGCACTCATTAGGAAGCAGGCCAGCGGGGGAATACAGAGGCCAACTGATCTCAGATCTCCAGCAATGGGAATCAGTAATATTTTTATTGTCTTGGGGGGTGAATCTGAATGACCTAAGCTAGGAGGGGAATCTAATGGTGTGGGATTTTAAATTGATAGTAAGGACTCACTTGTGGTTTGGGGTCCCTTTTTAATTCTGTGAGTTTTAGGGGGCAATTAATTGATACTGAAGGATGGGCTGTGTTTTTGGGCTGAATTTTTCTATCTAGCTCACTCAACTTATACATGCCCAGAAGCAGTGTTCTGTGTGTACAGGGCTCACATCTCTCTTCTTGGTGTACAGATTTGATGTACGTTGCCAGATTGCAGGTAGTGAAACCTGCTTCCATAAAACGCAATGTTTTTAAAAATCAACCGGCTCAGCACATTGAGGACATCATTTTGACACAAAAAATATAGACTTTCAAAAATTCAGTTGAAAGTGGAATTACCCTTATATGCTTTGAGGGAGGGTGTATTTAAAGTGACTCTAAACTGAATTGAATGCAGACTCATTGCTGCGCTACCTGGCTTACCAGGGGAACGCACTTGCTGCCGGGTAAGTGCATGTGTATATTTTTATTCTAATTACCTAAAATAAGCATTGGGGGAAGTCACTTTTCCCTTCAGGGTCTTTGTAATTGATGCTGAGGGCTAGGCTGTGAGTGTGTGGGGGGGAAGGGTATGTGGCTGGGCCGTGTGGGAAGGGAGTATTACATTTATATGGGTTTTTTTTTATTTTTTATTAAAGCTGAAGGAGTACTTATTTAATGTTGGGTTGGGGTGGATATTTAATGATATGGTAGGGATCTTCTTGGACTCTCACCAAGGATATGAATCTTCTAACATTTACCAAAGCAGTGTGGTTGGGTTTCCACCAACCCTTAGCGCCATTTATCTGTAGTACTAAAGATTTACTATCTCCAAAATGATTATGACTCCAAACAGTCAAATCTGAACAGCAAATAACTTTGATACATTTTGATAAATTGTCACCCTGAGTACCACTCAAAGGAGAAAAAAAAATCAGGAAAAAATTCAAGTCAAAATCTGACTTCCTCTAATTGGTATACTCAGTATAAACAATATTGGCTTGAGTCTTTCACGACTTTGGTCAATAAATAAATCAGCCACACAAGACAAGCCAAAATGTTGATTTAGTCATGAAAGTGACAGAGAGAAATAGCTTAATATACTTAATGCATAAAAAACTCAGTCTGTACATTTTTCAAGTAACTGCAGGTGTCAGAAATTATAATCTAGACAAAAACAATGTAAATGACTTGCTAATCATTTATCGTGTAGAGGGAGTAATTAACTACGCTATCGAATCTGTAAAAAAAAAAAAAAAAATGGGTTTGAAGCTTGGATTGCTATTGCTAATGTTTTGTTACTCAGCTGCAACTATTTTTGTCTCCAAATTTTTTTTTCTGAAGTTACTGTATCTGTCATCGCAACTTTTGGAAAGTTGACGCCATTGTTAAAAAGAATAAATAAAAAAATACTTCAGCCCAAACATTTTTTTTTATTTATTTTTTTTTCTTTAAAGACATTATGTTTTTATCTAATTCCTGCCTAGAAAATGTAATCCGTGATTAAATAAAAGAAAAAGAAAAATGAAACTTCTTTCAGACGTTCAAATGAGTAATGAGTTTAGAATTAATCCAAAAGCAATTTAACTTTAAACATTCATATGAAATTAAATGAGCCATTGAATTTGCTATATAAGCAAGCATTAATCTTATCTTGCTCTGAAGAAAATGTTGCACAGTGACCCATTAATTTCCAAGCCTAATACAAGGTCTCTCTAATGCCTGCAGTCCATTAAAAAGTCTTATCCTTCAACGTAAGTGATTTTTCACAAACTTGAACCTAATATATACTTTAATATTCTAATCACTTGATGATCTCTTACGATGAGGTTCCTCAAAAATGAAGTTTGTTGAAAGTTGATTTCTAAAATTTGAAAAATGTGGATTTTCGCATATATTTATATAGAAAGACCTGATAGTTTCTTAATAAAAAAAATTAAGTCGAAATGTTCAGAGTAGAAGAGGGAGACTTAAAAGGAAATCACTATATGGGGTATTTCAAATAAATAGGCAAGGATGTACAGGTATCTCTGTCCTTAGATGGAGAGCTTCACAGACCCTTCCAGAGTACTGTAGTTCGAATTCATATAAAGAAAATCTAAAGAAAAAAAAACAGCACCCCACCCGAAGAAGTACTGTAATCACATCCCAGACTCTTCAGCCACTCCTAAATCCCGGACCCAGAAATCCAATATAAACAAACTGTTTGACAACCTACATGTTGCTAGTCAGTGAAAGTAAGTCAAGCCTTTACAAACCTTTTGGATTACCGCTTATGTTTAAATGACTCTCCAGCAAATAAATAAAAAACATTACTTAAATTCCAGCCTTTTTTCTCGAATCTCCGTAATCCTGTGGGATGACTGGCTACACTGTGCTTAGCTTCAAATCTAGAGGCGCGTAAAGATGAGAGTCCACCCCACTGTGTTGAAGGTTCATGATAGCTCGTGTGATGCACTCCCTGATGTCAGTCACTGAGGAAGCATGTTTCCCTTGTGACAGACAGAAGGGGTCCACATCTAGGACATGCAGACTGCAGGTTCGATCTCCAAGTCCTGGGGGTAGCAGGTAAGCAGGATGTTTTTTATTGCCTGGAAAGAGACTAATAAGTACTGTGCCCATTCATAGACACATATGTTTTTGTTTTTAGAATTTGAATTATTAATGGCCATATGTAGGCTTAAAGTGCAGAACTCTAGGGCTGGTGGTCTCCCTCATTAGGTTTGATTCAGCATTGTAAGAAAATATTTTTTCTCATTATTTTTTCCAATTTTTTAAAAAATTGCACAGCTAAATAAGGCACTGAATTGTATCAAGGAGATGAATCATAAGAAAAATGTTTTCTCTAAAATATATAAAAAAAAATAATATCCAATATGTTAATAACTGGGGGTCCTTTCTAATAATAACTAGACTAGTCTTATCTGACAATACCTTGATATCCTGAGTATACTGTACCTGTAAGGTCCTAGTTGATGATAACTGGACATCCTATCTGTTGATACAGTGACTATAGGTCAAATCCGAACATTACTAAAGGTCTTGTGTTACTGGAGGTCCTATTAAATGGCAACTGGAGTTCATAGCTGATGAGATCTGATTGGATGTCCAAACTGATGATAACTGGAGGTAATATCTGACGATAACTAGAGGTCATATCAGACGGTAAGCGTAGTTACTTAAAGAAGCTGTATTGTGAAATCGCTCAATATAAAAAAAATCCTTATAAACATGCTGGATAAAGAGAGGAGGGTTCACTTACACCCCTCAACTGGAGCATACTATTGCACTTTTACAGGGGTGATCTGCTCGATTCTGATGCCTGTCTCCTAAGCCAAGTGGGGAGCAGAAGCAATAATCACGCCAACATCTGCTCAAAGCATTGCATGATATTTATTCCTTCAATTAATAGGAAGTATTAAGACACACCTGCCCATAAGACGCACCTAGGATTTGTAGGAGAAAAATAAGAAAATAAATATTTTAAACCAAAAACACACCATTAAAAACAGCGTGGCATTCCCCTATTCCCTTCCTCATGGGCATGGCCTTCTCCCCTCCCATTTCCTTAGGCCCTGTGGAATGCCCCCATTTCATAGACGGTGTGGCATGCCCCCATCCTATTCCCCATATAGGCAGTGTGGAATCCCCCTCCACCTCATTCCCTCTCATATATGCAGTGTACATTCCCTCCTCCCCTTTCCCATATAGGCAGTGTGGCATTCCCCCTCCCATTCCCCATTTAGGCAGCGTGGCATTCCCCCCTCCCATTCCCCATATAGGCAGCGTGGCATTCCCCCCTCCCATTCCCCATTTAGGCAGCGTGGCATTCCCCCCTCCCATTCCCCATATAGGCAGCGTGGCATTCCCCCCTCCCATTCCCCATTTAGGCAGCGTGGCATTCCCCCCTCCCATTCCCCATTTAGGAAGCGTGGCATTCCCCCCTCCCATTCCCCATATTGGCAGCATGGCATTCCCCCCTTCCATTCCCCATATAGGCAGCGTGGCATTCCCCCTCCCATTCACCATATAGGCAGCGTGGCATTCCGCATATAGAAAGTGTGGCATTCCCCCTCCCATTCCCCATTTAGGCAGCGTGGCATTCCCCCCTCCCATTCCCCATATAGGCAGCATGGCATTCCCCCCTTCCATTCCCCATATAGGCAGCGTGGCATTCCCCCTCCCATTCCCCATCTAGGCAGCGTGGCATTCCCCCTCCCATTCCCCATATAGGCAATATGGCATTCCCACCACCCATTCCCCATATAGGCAGTGTGGCATACACCCCTCCTATTCCCCATATAAGCAGTGTGGCATCCCCCCATTCCTCATATATGCAGCGTGGCATTCCCTATATAGGCAGTGTGGCATTCCCCCTCCTATTCCCCATATAAGCAGTGTGGCATCCCCCCCCATTCCCCATATAAGCAGTGTGGCATTCCCCCCTTCCCATTCCCCATATAGGCAGTGTGGAATCCCCCCTCCCATTCCCCATATAAGCAGTGTGGCATTGCCCCCTCCCATTTCCCATATAGGCAGTGTGGCATTCCCCCCACCCATGCCCCATATAGGCAGTGTGGCACCCCCCCATTCCCATATGCAGTGTGGCATCCCCCCTTCCATTTGCCATATAGGCAGTGTGGCATTCCCCCCTCCCATGCCCCATATAGGCAGTGTGGCACCCCCCCATTCCCATATGCAGTGTGGCATCCCCCCTCCCATTTGCCATATAGGCAGTGTGGTGTGGCCCACCCATTCCCATATGCAGTGTGGCATCCCCCTCCCCCCATTCCCCATATAGGCAGTGTGTGTGGCCCCACATTCCAATATGCAGTGTGGCATCCCCATCCCCCCATTCCCCATACAGGCAGTGGGTGTGGCCCCTCATTCCCATATGCAGTGTGGCATCCCCCTCCCCCCATTTCCATATGGAGTGTGGCATCCCCCTCCCCCCATTCCCATAGGCAGTGTGCCATCCCCCCTCCTATTCCCCATATAAGAAGTGTGGCATCCCCCCTCCCATTCCCCATATAGGCAGTGTGGTGTGCCCCCCCCCATTCCCCATATGCAGTGTGGCATCCCCCTCCCCCCATTCCCATATGCAGTGTGGCATCCCCCTCCCCCCATTCCCATAGGCAGTGTGGCATCCCCCCTCCTATTCCCCATATAAGAAGTGTGGCATCCCCCCTCCCATTCCCCATATAGGCAGTGTGGTGTGCCCCCCCATTCCCATATGCAGTGTGGCATCCCCCTCCCCCCATTCCCCATATAGGCAGTGGGTGTGCCCCCCCCCATTCCCATATGCAGTGTGGCATCCCCCTCCCCCATTCCCATATGCAGTGTGGCATCCCCCTCCCCCCATTTCCATATGCAGTGTGGCATCCCCCTTCCCCCATTCCCATATGCAGTGTGGCATCCCCCTCCCCCCATTGCCATATGCTGTGTGGCATCCCCCTCCCCCCATTCCCATATGCTGTGTGGCATTCCCCTCCCCCCATTCCCATATGCAGTGTGGCATCCCCCTCCCCCCATTAGTGTAGGCAGTGCGGCATCCCCGCAGAGGTAAAAAAAAAAAGTAAAACTCATCTCTCTGCTGACACCACTCTGCTGACAAGTGGCCGGCTCCGTGAATTGGGTGGCCTGCACAATGTTGGCATTGGCGCAGGCCACGCCCACCCGATTCACGGAGCCGGCCATAAGAAGCAGTGGCGGACTCTGTCCCCGTCCCCGCTGCTGCTATCTCTGTCTTTTCTGACAGTGATAGCAGTGCCAAGGCCAGAGACAGCTCCCGCCTCTCCCCCATCTGCTGCCTCTTCCTGGGCACGGACGAACACCCAGGTCAGGGCAGCGGGTGGGTGTGGCCTGCGCCGACTCTGTGCAGACCACGCCCACCTGCTTCACAGACCCGGGTGCTCGTGTGTGCGGAAGAGGCAGCAGATGGAGGAGCGGTGGGCACTGTCTCTGGCCTTGCCGCTGCTATCGCTGTCAGAAAAGACAGTGATAGCAGCGGTGGGGAAGGTGACAGAGCCCACCACTCCTCTGTCTTCATCTGACCTCTCGCAGTGTGGCAGGCAACGTGGGAGCGGCGGTAACGCTTTTGGAGAAAAATAAGTGCGTCTTATAGGGTGAAAATACGGTAAATAATACATCCTCTTGCCATTTTACCATTATTTAAGGATAGCAATTCTTTGATATACTGTAGCTGTAGATCATAGCTGATGGTAACTGGAGGTCATAGCTGATGATAACTGGAGGTCATAGCTGATGATAACTGGAGGCCATATGATACTAGCTAGAGATAAAAACAGTCACCCATATAATCTTGCAGAAATATTGATTTACATGGTTTATTGTTCAGACGTGCTATGCTTATTTTTGCAATGCATATGAGAAATAAATGCTTTCGCTGTAAATCTTTGTGTAGCATGAGATTGTATCTGGGTATCATTTCTTCCTATAAATGACAGTGCCCCCAGTTAAAATGTGCCTGGAATGGCCTATTCTGCATGAGACAGTAACATTGACATTGCCGAACATCCCCCATTAAGGCATGCCTGTGTTGGCATAATTTTGTTCTCTTTAATCTAAGCCATTGTTCAGCTGCCTGCCAGGATCTAGCACCTAATGATGAGAAAAGAACTGACAGATTGGAATCTGACTTATGACCGCGTGTGGTTGGCTTGTCTGCAGCAAGGACATTTGTATGCTGTGTACAGGAGGCTGGTTGGAACCCCCCCCCCCCCCCCCCCCGACATGCTGTTATTTGCAAGCAAGCATCATAAACACGCTAAACATTTTACATGGAACAGTTTTTTCTGTGAGTTATTTAAACATATAAGAAAAAATGTGCATTTTAAAATTTCAATAAAATAGGAAATCCAGAGGATAATTCCACACCAGGATTTTTCATGTTAACTTTTAACTGAATTAGCTTTGGCTTCAGTAATTAGAAAGGTCATCCTAGGACTGTCATTTTGGAGAACAAAGATTCTGTTACAGAGAGTCGGAATCCAAATAGACATTATTGGTATAACAGGAACTGACTTTACTGAAACATGCAGTAGGAGAATGTCACCTTAAATGATCCATAATACAGACAGAATAAAGTACCATAGAGTCACAGGATTACAGGAAATACAACACAGCAGAAAAATGCATAAAAACTACAGTTGAGCTTTGGTCACATCGCCATCTAGCTGTTGCAAAGTTATCTTCAACAGATTCAACATCATACAAACATGAAATTCTCTCTTGAGGGACAAGGTAGGTTTTCCTTCTAAGTTTAACTTTACAAGAGTATAGCCAGTAAGTAACCAAATGAGTGTTTCAATCAGGTTTTTTACAAGATCAGCAATGAGTTGGACAGGGATCTATCAGGTTTGCCAGCCTCCAAGCCGGAAGTGCATGCTCACAAATACCATTAAAGTGGCATAAAACATGCCTTGGGTCCTCCTGTGGCACCCCCCCCCCCCCCGAGTACCTTGGGTGATGTATTCCACATGCCAGTTGCCAGCTTTTACAAAAAAATAGTTTTTTCACCACCAAGGCCACACCTGCCAGCCAATTTTGAGATCACTAATTGGCTTATTTCAAGAAGGCTGATTGACATGACCCAGCCTGTTGGATGCAGGCCCAGTTTCCCTGTAGTGCAGCGCTCTTGCCTCCATTCTGTCTAAATTGCCACGAATGTGGTCGCCAGTAAAGACAGCGCCATAGGAGCCGATGGTAAAGATGAGTTTTATGCAGCAGGGCATCAAAATCTTGGTGTAAAAGAAAAGAGAGAGCCCAAATAGGATATTGTGGGATTACACGTTTTTTTTTCTGTTAAAGTTAAACTGAAGGCAAGCTATTGTCTCGGTCCACGGTCCTGAACTTCAATCTCTTTTCAAAAAGACCCTGAAATTCCTAAGTTCAAACATTGGAGATGGAAAAATGAAGGGAAACAGTGGGTGTAGCAACAGTAATGTGCTGTAAGCACACTGTGATAAGTGTGAGAGGAGAGAGGAGGGCGGGGTTTTAGAGTTGCAGAGAGAGGCAGCCAGTTAGGACATATAGACAGGGAGCTATTGGTCTACTGTAGGTTGATTGATGGACCAGGTCAGCGGGGTCGGGACTGAAAGCTAAATGGGGAAGTGATTTTCCTAACTAAGGAGACAGACAGAAGAGGAAGCACAATACTCGAGCCACTCAAAGAAAGGTAAGCTACTGATTTATTTATTTTTTAAAGTTTGACTTGCCAATCACTTTCAGTTAACTTTCTGCTGCCACAATCTGCTCATTGTGCCTACTGATTGGGGACATCTGGTTCAAAAGCCATCTACAGAAAATAGCATACCACTTAATGTATTTTTTTCCCTATATACCTATTTTTCCCCCAAAGTTGGGATGTAAATGCATCTTATCGCACTCACATATACATCGCTCCCGTGCTGCTTGCTCGGGGAGGCCAGAAGATGAAGGAGCAGCAGGTGGGCAGGCAGGGTAACAGATCCCTGCCCAATGGCCCCGCCATCGTGCTGTCCTTGCCGTCCACGACCCACACTGTCCCCATCTGTCGCTACTTCTTCTCTGGCAGCAAATACGCAGAGCACACTGCCTATGGGTAAAGAGAGGGGGGATGCCACACTGCCTATGGGAAATGGGAGGGCGGATGCCACACCATCTATAATATTGGGAGGAGGGGAATGCCACATTGCCTATGGGGAATGGGAGGGGGGAATGACACACTGTCTATGAAAAATGGAAGGGAGAATGACACACTGCCTATGGGAAAGGGAGGGGGAATGCCACACTGTCTATGGGAAAGGGAGGGGAGAATGCTATGCAGCCTATGGGAATGGGAGGGGGGAATAACAATGCCTATGGGGAATGAGAGGGGGGAATGACACACTGCCTATGAGAAAGGGAGGAGGGAATGCCATGCTGCCTAGGGCAATGGGAGGGGAAATGACAATGCCTATGGGGAATGGTAGGGGGAAATGACACACTGCCTATGGGGAATGGGAGGGGGGAATGACACACTCCCTATGGGGAATGGGAGGGGGAATGACACTTTCCCTATGGGGAATGGGAGGGGGAATGACACTTTCCCTATGGGGAATGGGAGGGGGATGACACGCTGCCTATGGGGAATGGGAGGGGAGAACGACACACTGCTGATGGGAAAAAGAGGGGGGATGCCACACTTCCTATGGGAAAGAGAGAGGGGAATGCCACACTGCCTAGGGGAAAGGAGGGGGAATGCCACGCTGCCTTTGAGAATGTGAGGGGGGAATGCCACGCTGCCTATGGGATGGGGTAATGCCACGCTGCCTATGTGATGGGGGAATGCCACCCTGCCTATGGAAATGGTATGGGGGGATGCCACACTGCCTATGGAAATGGTATGGGGGATGCCACACTGCCTATGGAAATTGTATGGGGGGATGCCACACTGCCTATGGAAATGGTATGGGGGGGTGCCACACTGCCTATGGAAATGGTATGGGGGGTGCCACACTGCCTATGAAAATGGTATTGGAGGATGCCACACTGCCTATGGAAATGGTATTGGAGGATGCCACACTGCCTATGGAAATGGTATGGGGGGGGAAGCCACACAGCCTATGGGAAAGAGAGGGGGAATGCCACGCTGCCTATGGGAAAGGAAAGGGGAATTCCACGCTGCCTATGGGAAAGGGAGGCGGAATACCACGCTGCCTATGGGAATGGGAGGCGGGAATGACAATGCCTATGGGGAATGGGAGGCGGGAATGACAATGCCTATGGGGAATGGGAGGGGGGAATGACACACTGCCTATGGGGAATGGGAGGGGGCAATGACACGCTGTCTATGAGAAAGTAGGGGGGGGGATGACACGCTGCCTATGGGAAAGAGAGGGGGAATTCCATGCTGTCTATGGGAAAGGGAGGGGGAATGCTACGCTGCCTATGGGAATGAGAGGGGGAAATGACAATGCCTATGGGGAATGGGAGTGGGAATGACACGCTGCCTATGGGGAATGGGAGAGGGAATGACACACTGCCTACAGGGAATGGGAGGGGGAAATGGCGCGCTGCCTAAAGGGAAATGGGAGACGGCAATGGTGTACTGCCGATGGGAAAAAAGGGGGGGTGCCACACTGCCTATGGGAAAGAGAGAGGGAATGCCACACTGCTTATGAGTTATGAGAATGTGAGGGGTGAATGCCACACTGCGTATGGGATGGGGTAATGTCACCCTGCCTATGGGATGGGGTAATGCCACACTGCCTATGGGATGGGGGAATGCCACCCTGCCTATGGAAATGAGATGGGGGAATGCCACATTGCCTATGGAAATGGGATGGGGGAATGCCACACTGCCTATGGAAATGGGATAGGAGCAAAGACACATTGCCTATGGGAATTAGAGGGGGAAATGCCACACTGCTTATGGGGAATGGTGGTGGGGAATGCCACTCTGCCTGTAAGTGGATGGTTATGCACCTTGCATATTATTTGTTTCTTGGGGTGGTCAAATCATTTCTACTCTTATCTATACAACTTTAAACCAAGTTCTGCTTAATTTATAGTTTTGTTTTTTTGGGGCTTTTTATACAGCTTCATACAAGCTTAGCGTCCTCAGTCTCCATATTTCACCACTTGGCTGTAGAGTATAAATATTTTCTTCCCAAGAAACATGAGAGTACCTTGGCCTCCCTGTGATATATTCTTGCTCTCTCAGTCTTATGAATGCTCTATAAGGATCCTATGAATTTTATCTACAGGTGTATGAAATATGAGTTTCTCTTGTCAAGTGTGAAAAAATAAAACCCTGAAATGTTGAATTAACGAAGCTTAAGGTATAAAACAATAGCAGTTTTCCACTCAGAAATTGTGTCATGTGTCATTTTTATTAATGTCTTTCGGGGAGCCTTTCTACGAGATATGAGCGATCAGAACAGGTGAGTTTATGAAGTCTGATTTAGCCAGTGGAAATTACATTTGCACTCTAGGGTTTATCCATTGATGGAATGTCTTCATTTTCTGCCGAAAGAAAGTAAACAATTCTAAAGGGAAGCAACAAACATGGCGAATGGAGAAACAAGTGAAGCTTTCAGACCGGCTCATGCTTGTTCGCCATATGTGTTGGACAATTCATCAGGGTTCTGGAACTCCACAGATGTGGTGAGAAAGAACAATTTCTCAGGGCTGTCAGCAAACTGTTGTCTTGGAGTAACTGATAACGCGTATGTACTTGCGAAACAAATCTTTCTTACGATCGGGCAGATGTTTTGTTATATTATAGATAACTGCTGACACCATTCTTTTGTCTTCAGTTTGCGCATTTTCTGCCTCATTTAACACCTCTCTAGGTTTTAAATCTAAAATATATATGGCACTAAAGAGAAAAAAATGGCAGTTGTGAAAAAAAGGGGTTAATTAAACCCAGAATTTGTTAAAAAAAATAATCCCATGAATAGTTTTCTACAAATAAAAAAAAAAAATCAACATGTAGGGTGGCCCTTCTTGGCCTTCAATTTTGTTATTTTAAAAAGGACAACAGATAAACGTCTGTAGGCAGTGAGGTACAGTAATCTAATCACCCCATAAGAGGCAGCAGGCAGATTCTTCCCATAGCAAGCAGTGTGCAGAATCTCCTCACTAATCACCCATTTATTGGATGTGTGCCGAATTTCCCCCAGTCACCCCGTAACCGGCAGTGTGCAGAATCCCCCCATTTACCCCATAACAGGCAGTGTGCAGAACTAGGCAGTGTGGAGGAACCCCCCCCACCACCACTCCATAAATGTCTGTAGGCAGTGAGGTACAGTAACCCAATCACCCCATAAGAGGCAGCATGCAGAATCTTCCCATAGCAAGCAGTGTGCAGAATCCCCTAACTAATCACCCATTTATAGGAAGTGTGCTGAATACTCTCCAGTCACCCCATAACTGGCAGTGTGCAGAATCCCCCTAATTACCCCATAACATGCAGTGTGCAGAATGCTCACTTACTAGGCAGTGTGGCGGAACCCCACCACTCCATAAATGTCTTTAGGCCGTGAGGTGCAGTAACCCAATCACCCCATTAGAGGCAGCATGCAGAATCTCCCCATAGCAAGCAGTGTGCAGAATGCTCTCTTACTAGGCATTGTGGAGGACCCCCCCCCTATAAATGTCTATAGGCAGTGAGGTACAGTAACCCAGTCACCCATAAGAGGCAGTATGCAGACTCTCCCCATAGCAAGCAATGTACAGAATCCCCTAACTAATCACCCATTATAGGAAGTGTGCCGAATTCTTCCCAGTCACTCCATAACAGGCAGTGAGCAGAATCTCTCTAATTACCCCATAACATGCATAACATGTGCAGAATGCTTTCATACCAGACAGTGTGGAGGAAGCTGCCCTTCACCCCATAACTGGCATTGTGCAGAATCTTCCCCCTTGAACCCCATACATTTTTTTTATATTTTTGCATTTACTGGGAGGAGGGGCCCCTGGTAGACAGACAGTCCTGTCAGTCAGTCAGTGCCAGTGGCAAATTAAAGTGGACCAAAACCCATCCTGGCGTATAGGAGACTCCAGGACAGGCCATGTGAAACCCCACCCAGGACACCCAATATTCTTACCTATCCCCCAAGCCCACAGCATGGCCAGCACCTGCATCACTTGCCTCTCTTCCCCGAAGGGAGAAAGTAACCAAGTGTGGCTAGGGATTCCATGTGTGGCGGGAAAAGACGATTGGACGAGTGGCTGCTCGGCTTTCTGGGAGGTTTTACACAGCGAGGCATCCGAAACCAGGGTGCCCCCGGGCAAAGGAACGATACCTGGGAGTGTGAAAATCCTAGCTTTTGGTCCACTTTAAGGATGCCAGGCGGGGTAAAGGAATGGGCACTAATTATACGTCCACCGGGGCTCAGGAGGTCAGGGGGGCCTCATCATTGTTCCACCTTCAACTCAATTGGCACAATTTAGGGAAAGGATACATCATTCATTTCTGCTGTTTGCAGTCTTAAAGCAGAACAAAACCCAGCACTTTCCAGGGTTTTGTTCCATTCCCGAAGCATCCCGAATTGGGATGTCCCGCTGTGCGACTCCCCCCAGAACGCCGTCATTCACTCACCTCTGCATTACTCTGCAGCATCCTTTTCTGGCTGTGCACAGTCACGTCTGCTGTAACTGTATGGCTAGCATGGCCGTACACAGCTGAAGGATGCCAGCGTTGCCATGTGTGAATTGTGTGTGTGTGTCCGGGATTCCATTCAGCTTCTTCAGCCGCACACTAATATGCGCGTACATATTAGCTGATTGGATGAGAGCTGCGCCTGCGCTGTGGGCCTGAGGAAAAGTAAGAACAATGGAAGTTCCAGGTGGATTTGCCCCACCACAGCGTGGGCATGCTTTGGTAACATGGGCCTTAGTTAGATTCTAGGGCATGCAGCTAGGTGCTATAGACCTTGGGGCCCAAAGAAAAAAAAAAAAAAAAAAAATATATATATATATATATATATATATATATATATATATATATATATATTAGAAATATAAATGTCTGGACATTTGTTCAGAATGGGGGGGCAGACATTGTGGCTGTATTATGGGGTTCCATAATCCCCAGTGGTGGCCCTGACCAGGCTGAAAAGCCTATTGGCAATGCTGGGAGGCCAACTTCTGAGCTATGGCAACACCAGCTCCTATGCCAGTTTTGCCAGCTGGTAACCTTGGGGAGGGGGAACCAGATGTAATTTTTTTGCAATAAACACAGATGCAAAACAAAACACATGCAAAGACATTTTTATTTTGTTGCAAAACACAAACCTACCAAAAGCCATTAATGCAAAACACATGTCGCAACCACATCCAGACAGGTAAATGTAGCCTCATGATTCAACCAGGGTTCAACAATGGAAAATATATATAAAAAAAAGGGAGGCGTGGTAGGGTCAGTCAGGGGGTAGAATAGCCTCTATGCTACCTGAGGCAAACTTTGAGGGTTATATAAGAAACATTAACACCACCTAGTGCCACGTAACATCAGGTGAACGCCGTACGCAGTATATATAAGAGTCAATCTGGTGAGCGCCTCTAATATCATCATGTAGCGTCACATGTATTACTAGTAGGGATGAGCGAATCGATCCGGACGAACCCGGATTCGATCCGAATTTCAGGAAAAATTCGATTCGGATCGAATCCGAATTTCCCCGCGATTCGATCACTCGAAGTTTTCCTTTAACATCCATTCATTTACATTACAGGCATTCTAAGATGGCGGGCGGGACATGTCTGGACATGTATCCCGCGCCAGTGCAAGCTGGGGCAGTCACATGCAGCCTATCAGCAGCCAGCAAGCCCGGTGACGTCACACAGCGGTATTTAACGGCGGCCATCTTGCTTTTCCTCATTTCTCTATTGCATTCGTGACAGACAGACAGAACGCTGTGTAGCTGAGGCAGTTAGACAGGCTGGAGACAGGCTGGAGACAGGGACAGACAGGGACAGACAGGGACAGGCTGGAGACAGGCAGGAGACAGGCAGGAGACAGGCAGGAGACAGACAGGAGACAGACAGAAAGCCAGGGAAAGGTAGGAAAAACGGAGCTGGCTGACAGGGACATTTTTTTTTTTTCATCCAGCCTTTGTTAGCGTTTTCAGGCTGCTTATAGTAACTAACTGTGCATATATACTGAACTGATCTTAAGTCTGCTGTGAGGCATCCCATTCTGTGACTAAAGCAGCCTCTGTTTAAGACCATATAAGCATTTGCTCTAATCATATTTGAAATTAGGCCTGATAAAGACACTTTTGCTGGCCAAAGCACTACTGTACCCTGGCAGCTCGATTCCTGCCCGGGGCATCCCATTCTGTGACTAAAGCAGCCTCTGTTTAAGACCATATAAGCATTTGCTCTAATCATATTTGAAATTAGGCCTGATAAAGACACTTTTGCTGGCCAAAGCACTACTGTACCCTGGCAGCTCGATTCCTGCCCGGGGCATCCCATTCTGTGACTAAAGCAGCCTCTGTTTAAGACCATATAAGCATTTGCTCTAATCATATTTGAAATTAGGCCTGATAAAGACACTTTTGCTGGCCAAAGCACTACTGTACCCTGGCAGCTCGATTCCTGCCCGGGGCATCCCATTCTGTGACTAAAGCAGCCTCTGTTTAAGACCATATAAGCATTTGCTCTAATCATATTTGAAATTAGGCCTGATAAAGACACTTTTGCTGGCCAAAGCACTACTGTACCCTGGCAGCTCGATTCCTGCCCGGGGCATCCCATTCTGTGACTAAAGCAGCCTCTGTTTAAGACCATATAAGCATTTGCTCTAATCATATTTGAAATTAGGCCTGATAAAGACACTTTTGCTGGCCAAAGCACTACTGTACCCTGGCAGCTCGATTCCTGCCCGGGGCATCCCATTCTGTGACTAAAGCAGCCTCTGTTTAAGACCATATAAGCATTTGCTCTAATCATATTTGAAATTAGGCCTGATAAAGACACTTTTGCTGGCCAAAGCACTACTGTACCCTGGCAGCTCGATTCCTGCCCGGGGCATCCCATTCTGTGACTAAAGCAGCCTCTGTTTAAGACCATATAAGCATTTGCTCTAATCATATTTGAAATTAGGCCTGATAAAGACACTTTTGCTGGCCAAAGCACTACTGTACCCTGGCAGCTCGATTCCTGCCCGGGGCATCCCATTCTGTGACTAAAGCAGCCTCTGTTTAAGACCATATAAGCATTTGCTCTAATCATATTTGAAATTAGGCCTGATAAAGACACTTTTGCTGGCCAAAGCACTACTGTACCCTGGCAGCTCGATTCCTGCCCGGGGCATCCCATTCTGTGACTAAAGCAGCCTCTGTTTAAGACCATATAAGCATTTGCTCTAATCATATTTGAAATTAGGCCTGATAAAGACACTTTTGCTGGCCAAAGCACTACTGTACCCTGGCAGCTCGATTCCTGCCCGGGGCATCCCATTCTGTGACTAAAGCAGCCTCTGTTTAAGACCATATAAGCATTTGCTCTAATCATATTTGAAATTAGGCCTGATAAAGACACTTTTGCTGGCCAAAGCACTACTGTACCCTGGCAGCTCGATTCCTGCCCGGGGCATCCCATTCTGTGACTAAAGCAGCCTCTGTTTAAGACCATATAAGCATTTGCTCTAATCATATTTGAAATTAGGCCTGATAAAGACACTTTTGCTGGCCAAAGCACTACTGTACCCTGGCAGCTCGATTCCTGCCCGGGGCATCCCATTCTGTGACTAAAGCAGCCTCTGTTTAAGACCATATAAGCATTTGCTCTAATCATATTTGAAATTAGGCCTGATAAAGACACTTTTGCTGGCCAAAGCACTACTGTACCCTGGCAGCTCGATTCCTGCCCGGGGCATCCCATTCTGTGACTAAAGCAGCCTCTGTTTAAGACCATATAAGCATTTGCTCTAATCATATTTGAAATTAGGCCTGATAAAGACACTTTTGCTGGCCAAAGCACTACTGTACCCTGGCAGCTCGATTCCTGCCCGGGGCATCCCATTCTGTGACTAAAGCAGCCTCTGTTTAAGACCATATAAGCATTTGCTCTAATCATATTTGAAATTAGGCCTGATAAAGACACTTTTGCTGGCCAAAGCACTACTGTACCCTGGCAGCTCGATTCCTGCCCGGGGCATCCCATTCTGTGACTAAAGCAGCCTCTGTTTAAGACCATATAAGCATTTGCTCTAATCATATTTGAAATTAGGCCTGATAAAGACACTTTTGCTGGCCAAAGCACTACTGTACCCTGGCAGCTCGATTCCTGCCCGGGGCATCCCATTCTGTGACTAAAGCAGCCTCTGTTTAAGACCATATAAGCATTTGCTCTAATCATATTTGAAATTAGGCCTGATAAAGACACTTTTGCTGGCCAAAGCACTACTGTACCCTGGCAGCTCGATTCCTGCCCGGGGCATCCCATTCTGTGACTAAAGCAGCCTCTGTTTAAGACCATATAAGCATTTGCTCTAATCATATTTGAAATTAGGCCTGATAAAGACACTTTTGCTGGCCAAAGCACTACTGTACCCTGGCAGCTCGATTCCTGCCCGGGGCATCCCATTCTGTGACTAAAGCAGCCTCTGTTTAAGACCATATAAGCATTTGCTCTAATCATATTTGAAATTAGGCCTGATAAAGACACTTTTGCTGGCCAAAGCACTACTGTACCCTGGCAGCTCGATTCCTGCCCGGGGCATCCCATTCTGTGACTAAAGCAGCCTCTGTTTAAGACCATATAAGCATTTGCTCTAATCATATTTGAAATTAGGCCTGATAAAGACACTTTTGCTGGCCAAAGCACTACTGTACCCTGGCAGCTCGATTCCTGCCCGGGGCATCCCATTCTGTGACTAAAGCAGCCTCTGTTTAAGACCATATAAGCATTTGCTCTAATCATATTTGAAATTAGGCCTGATAAAGACACTTTTGCTGGCCAAAGCACTACTGTACCCTGGCAGCTCGATTCCTGCCCGGGGCATCCCATTCTGTGACTAAAGCAGCCTCTGTTTAAGACCATATAAGCATTTGCTCTAATCATATTTGAAATTAGGCCTGATAAAGACACTTTTGCTGGCCAAAGCACTACTGTACCCTGGCAGCTCGATTCCTGCCCGGGGCATCCCATTCTGTGACTAAAGCAGCCTCTGTTTAAGACCATATAAGCATTTGCTCTAATCATATTTGAAATTAGGCCTGATAAAGACACTTTTGCTGGCCAAAGCACTACTGTACCCTGGCAGCTCGATTCCTGCCCGGGGCATCCCATTCTGTGACTAAAGCAGCCTCTGTTTAAGACCATATAAGCATTTGCTCTAATCATATTTGAAATTAGGCCTGATAAAGACACTTTTGCTGGCCAAAGCACTACTGTACCCTGGCAGCTCGATTCCTGCCCGGGGCATCCCATTCTGTGACTAAAGCAGCCTCTGTTTAAGACCATATAAGCATTTGCTCTAATCATATTTGAAATTAGGCCTGATAAAGACACTTTTGCTGGCCAAAGCACTACTGTACCCTGGCAGCTCGATTCCTGCCCGGGGCATCCCATTCTGTGACTAAAGCAGCCTCTGTTTAAGACCATATAAGCATTTGCTCTAATCATATTTGAAATTAGGCCTGATAAAGACACTTTTGCTGGCCAAAGCACTACTGTACCCTGGCAGCTCGATTCCTGCCCGGGGCATCCCATTCTGTGACTAAAGCAGCCTCTGTTTAAGACCATATAAGCATTTGCTCTAATCATATTTGAAATTAGGCCTGATAAAGACACTTTTGCTGGCCAAAGCACTACTGTACCCTGGCAGCTCGATTCCTGCCCGGGGCATCCCATTCTGTGACTAAAGCAGCCTCTGTTTAAGACCATATAAGCATTTGCTCTAATCATATTTGAAATTAGGCCTGATAAAGACACTTTTGCTGGCCAAAGCACTACTGTACCCTGGCAGCTCGATTCCTGCCCGGGGCATCCCATTCTGTGACTAAAGCAGCCTCTGTTTAAGACCATATAAGCATTTGCTCTAATCATATTTGAAATTAGGCCTGATAAAGACACTTTTGCTGGCCAAAGCACTACTGTACCCTGGCAGCTCGATTCCTGCCCGGGGCATCCCATTCTGTGACTAAAGCAGCCTCTGTTTAAGACCATATAAGCATTTGCTCTAATCATATTTGAAATTAGGCCTGATAAAGACACTTTTGCTGGCCAAAGCACTACTGTACCCTGGCAGCTCGATTCCTGCCCGGGGCATCCCATTCTGTGACTAAAGCAGCCTCTGTTTAAGACCATATAAGCATTTGCTCTAATCATATTTGAAATTAGGCCTGATAAAGACACTTTTGCTGGCCAAAGCACTACTGTACCCTGGCAGCTCGATTCCTGCCCGGGGCATCCCATTCTGTGACTAAAGCAGCCTCTGTTTAAGACCATATAAGCATTTGCTCTAATCATATTTGAAATTAGGCCTGATAAAGACACTTTTGCTGGCCAAAGCACTACTGTACCCTGGCAGCTCGATTCCTGCCCGGGGCATCCCATTCTGTGACTAAAGCAGCCTCTGTTTAAGACCATATAAGCATTTGCTCTAATCATATTTGAAATTAGGCCTGATAAAGACACTTTTGCTGGCCAAAGCACTACTGTACCCTGGCAGCTCGATTCCTGCCCGGGGCATCCCATTCTGTGACTAAAGCAGCCTCTGTTTAAGACCATATAAGCATTTGCTCTAATCATATTTGAAATTAGGCCTGATAAAGACACTTTTGCTGGCCAAAGCACTACTGTACCCTGGCAGCTCGATTCCTGCCCGGGGCATCCCATTCTGTGACTAAAGCAGCCTCTGTTTAAGACCATATAAGCATTTGCTCTAATCATATTTGAAATTAGGCCTGATAAAGACACTTTTGCTGGCCAAAGCACTACTGTACCCTGGCAGCTCGATTCCTGCCCGGGGCATCCCATTCTGTGACTAAAGCAGCCTCTGTTTAAGACCATATAAGCATTTGCTCTAATCATATTTGAAATTAGGCCTGATAAAGACACTTTTGCTGGCCAAAGCACTACTGTACCCTGGCAGCTCGATTCCTGCCCGGGGCATCCCATTCTGTGACTAAAGCAGCCTCTGTTTAAGACCATATAAGCATTTGCTCTAATCATATTTGAAATTAGGCCTGATAAAGACACTTTTGCTGGCCAAAGCACTACTGTACCCTGGCAGCTCGATTCCTGCCCGGGGCATCCCATTCTGTGACTAAAGCAGCCTCTGTTTAAGACCATATAAGCATTTGCTCTAATCATATTTGAAATTAGGCCTGATAAAGACACTTTTGCTGGCCAAAGCACTACTGTACCCTGGCAGCTCGATTCCTGCCCGGGGCATCCCATTCTGTGACTAAAGCAGCCTCTGTTTAAGACCATATAAGCATTTGCTCTAATCATATTTGAAATTAGGCCTGATAAAGACACTTTTGCTGGCCAAAGCACTACTGTACCCTGGCAGCTCGATTCCTGCCCGGGGCATCCCATTCTGTGACTAAAGCAGCCTCTGTTTAAGACCATATAAGCATTTGCTCTAATCATATTTGAAATTAGGCCTGATAAAGACACTTTTGCTGGCCAAAGCACTACTGTACCCTGGCAGCTCGATTCCTGCCCGGGGCATCCCATTCTGTGACTAAAGCAGCCTCTGTTTAAGACCATATAAGCATTTGCTCTAATCATATTTGAAATTAGGCCTGATAAAGACACTTTTGCTGGCCAAAGCACTACTGTACCCTGGCAGCTCGATTCCTGCCCGGGGCATCCCATTCTGTGACTAAAGCAGCCTCTGTTTAAGACCATATAAGCATTTGCTCTAATCATATTTGAAATTAGGCCTGATAAAGACACTTTTGCTGGCCAAAGCACTACTGTACCCTGGCAGCTCGATTCCTGCCCGGGGCATCCCATTCTGTGACTAAAGCAGCCTCTGTTTAAGACCATATAAGCATTTGCTCTAATCATATTTGAAATTAGGCCTGATAAAGACACTTTTGCTGGCCAAAGCACTACTGTACCCTGGCAGCTCGATTCCTGCCCGGGGCATCCCATTCTGTGACTAAAGCAGCCTCTGTTTAAGACCATATAAGCATTTGCTCTAATCATATTTGAAATTAGGCCTGATAAAGACACTTTTGCTGGCCAAAGCACTACTGTACCCTGGCAGCTCGATTCCTGCCCGGGGCATCCCATTCTGTGACTAAAGCAGCCTCTGTTTAAGACCATATAAGCATTTGCTCTAATCATATTTGAAATTAGGCCTGATAAAGACACTTTTGCTGGCCAAAGCACTACTGTACCCTGGCAGCTCGATTCCTGCCCGGGGCATCCCATTCTGTGACTAAAGCAGCCTCTGTTTAAGACCATATAAGCATTTGCTCTAATCATATTTGAAATTAGGCCTGATAAAGACACTTTTGCTGGCCAAAGCACTACTGTACCCTGGCAGCTCGATTCCTGCCCGGGGCATCCCATTCTGTGACTAAAGCAGCCTCTGTTTAAGACCATATAAGCATTTGCTCTAATCATATTTGAAATTAGGCCTGATAAAGACACTTTTGCTGGCCAAAGCACTACTGTACCCTGGCAGCTCGATTCCTGCCCGGGGCATCCCATTCTGTGACTAAAGCAGCCTCTGTTTAAGACCATATAAGCATTTGCTCTAATCATATTTGAAATTAGGCCTGATAAAGACACTTTTGCTGGCCAAAGCACTACTGTACCCTGGCAGCTCGATTCCTGCCCGGGGCATCCCATTCTGTGACTAAAGCAGCCTCTGTTTAAGACCATATAAGCATTTGCTCTAATCATATTTGAAATTAGGCCTGATAAAGACACTTTTGCTGGCCAAAGCACTACTGTACCCTGGCAGCTCGATTCCTGCCCGGGGCATCCCATTCTGTGACTAAAGCAGCCTCTGTTTAAGACCATATAAGCATTTGCTCTAATCATATTTGAAATTAGGCCTGATAAAGACACTTTTGCTGGCCAAAGCACTACTGTACCCTGGCAGCTCGATTCCTGCCCGGGGCATCCCATTCTGTGACTAAAGCAGCCTCTGTTTAAGACCATATAAGCATTTGCTCTAATCATATTTGAAATTAGGCCTGATAAAGACACTTTTGCTGGCCAAAGCACTACTGTACCCTGGCAGCTCGATTCCTGCCCGGGGCATCCCATTCTGTGACTAAAGCAGCCTCTGTTTAAGACCATATAAGCATTTGCTCTAATCATATTTGAAATTAGGCCTGATAAAGACACTTTTGCTGGCCAAAGCACTACTGTACCCTGGCAGCTCGATTCCTGCCCGGGGCATCCCATTCTGTGACTAAAGCAGCCTCTGTTTAAGACCATATAAGCATTTGCTCTAATCATATTTGAAATTAGGCCTGATAAAGACACTTTTGCTGGCCAAAGCACTACTGTACCCTGGCAGCTCGATTCCTGCCCGGGGCATCCCATTCTGTGACTAAAGCAGCCTCTGTTTAAGACCATATAAGCATTTGCTCTAATCATATTTGAAATTAGGCCTGATAAAGACACTTTTGCTGGCCAAAGCACTACTGTACCCTGGCAGCTCGATTCCTGCCCGGGGCATCCCATTCTGTGACTAAAGCAGCCTCTGTTTAAGACCATATAAGCATTTGCTCTAATCATATTTGAAATTAGGCCTGATAAAGACACTTTTGCTGGCCAAAGCACTACTGTACCCTGGCAGCTCGATTCCTGCCCGGGGCATCCCATTCTGTGACTAAAGCAGCCTCTGTTTAAGACCATATAAGCATTTGCTCTAATCATATTTGAAATTAGGCCTGATAAAGACACTTTTGCTGGCCAAAGCACTACTGTACCCTGGCAGCTCGATTCCTGCCCGGGGCATCCCATTCTGTGACTAAAGCAGCCTCTGTTTAAGACCATATAAGCATTTGCTCTAATCATATTTGAAATTAGGCCTGATAAAGACACTTTTGCTGGCCAAAGCACTACTGTACCCTGGCAGCTCGATTCCTGCCCGGGGCATCCCATTCTGTGACTAAAGCAGCCTCTGTTTAAGACCATATAAGCATTTGCTCTAATCATATTTGAAATTAGGCCTGATAAAGACACTTTTGCTGGCCAAAGCACTACTGTACCCTGGCAGCTCGATTCCTGCCCGGGGCATCCCATTCTGTGACTAAAGCAGCCTCTGTTTAAGACCATATAAGCATTTGCTCTAATCATATTTGAAATTAGGCCTGATAAAGACACTTTTGCTGGCCAAAGCACTACTGTACCCTGGCAGCTCGATTCCTGCCCGGGGCATCCCATTCTGTGACTAAAGCAGCCTCTGTTTAAGACCATATAAGCATTTGCTCTAATCATATTTGAAATTAGGCCTGATAAAGACACTTTTGCTGGCCAAAGCACTACTGTACCCTGGCAGCTCGATTCCTGCCCGGGGCATCCCATTCTGTGACTAAAGCAGCCTCTGTTTAAGACCATATAAGCATTTGCTCTAATCATATTTGAAATTAGGCCTGATAAAGACACTTTTGCTGGCCAAAGCACTACTGTACCCTGGCAGCTCGATTCCTGCCCGGGGCATCCCATTCTGTGACTAAAGCAGCCTCTGTTTAAGACCATATAAGCATTTGCTCTAATCATATTTGAAATTAGGCCTGATAAAGACACTTTTGCTGGCCAAAGCACTACTGTACCCTGGCAGCTCGATTCCTGCCCGGGGCATCCCATTCTGTGACTAAAGCAGCCTCTGTTTAAGACCATATAAGCATTTGCTCTAATCATATTTGAAATTAGGCCTGATAAAGACACTTTTGCTGGCCAAAGCACTACTGTACCCTGGCAGCTCGATTCCTGCCCGGGGCATCCCATTCTGTGACTAAAGCAGCCTCTGTTTAAGACCATATAAGCATTTGCTCTAATCATATTTGAAATTAGGCCTGATAAAGACACTTTTGCTGGCCAAAGCACTACTGTACCCTGGCAGCTCGATTCCTGCCCGGGGCATCCCATTCTGTGACTAAAGCAGCCTCTGTTTAAGACCATATAAGCATTTGCTCTAATCATATTTGAAATTAGGCCTGATAAAGACACTTTTGCTGGCCAAAGCACTACTGTACCCTGGCAGCTCGATTCCTGCCCGGGGCATCCCATTCTGTGACTAAAGCAGCCTCTGTTTAAGACCATATAAGCATTTGCTCTAATCATATTTGAAATTAGGCCTGATAAAGACACTTTTGCTGGCCAAAGCACTACTGTACCCTGGCAGCTCGATTCCTGCCCGGGGCATCCCATTCTGTGACTAAAGCAGCCTCTGTTTAAGACCATATAAGCATTTGCTCTAATCATATTTGAAATTAGGCCTGATAAAGACACTTTTGCTGGCCAAAGCACTACTGTACCCTGGCAGCTCGATTCCTGCCCGGGGCATCCCATTCTGTGACTAAAGCAGCCTCTGTTTAAGACCATATAAGCATTTGCTCTAATCATATTTGAAATTAGGCCTGATAAAGACACTTTTGCTGGCCAAAGCACTACTGTACCCTGGCAGCTCGATTCCTGCCCGGGGCATCCCATTCTGTGACTAAAGCAGCCTCTGTTTAAGACCATATAAGCATTTGCTCTAATCATATTTGAAATTAGGCCTGATAAAGACACTTTTGCTGGCCAAAGCACTACTGTACCCTGGCAGCTCGATTCCTGCCCGGGGCATCCCATTCTGTGACTAAAGCAGCCTCTGTTTAAGACCATATAAGCATTTGCTCTAATCATATTTGAAATTAGGCCTGATAAAGACACTTTTGCTGGCCAAAGCACTACTGTACCCTGGCAGCTCGATTCCTGCCCGGGGCATCCCATTCTGTGACTAAAGCAGCCTCTGTTTAAGACCATATAAGCATTTGCTCTAATCATATTTGAAATTAGGCCTGATAAAGACACTTTTGCTGGCCAAAGCACTACTGTACCCTGGCAGCTCGATTCCTGCCCGGGGCATCCCATTCTGTGACTAAAGCAGCCTCTGTTTAAGACCATATAAGCATTTGCTCTAATCATATTTGAAATTAGGCCTGATAAAGACACTTTTGCTGGCCAAAGCACTACTGTACCCTGGCAGCTCGATTCCTGCCCGGGGCATCCCATTCTGTGACTAAAGCAGCCTCTGTTTAAGACCATATAAGCATTTGCTCTAATCATATTTGAAATTAGGCCTGATAAAGACACTTTTGCTGGCCAAAGCACTACTGTACCCTGGCAGCTCGATTCCTGCCCGGGGCATCCCATTCTGTGACTAAAGCAGCCTCTGTTTAAGACCATATAAGCATTTGCTCTAATCATATTTGAAATTAGGCCTGATAAAGACACTTTTGCTGGCCAAAGCACTACTGTACCCTGGCAGCTCGATTCCTGCCCGGGGCATCCCATTCTGTGACTAAAGCAGCCTCTGTTTAAGACCATATAAGCATTTGCTCTAATCATATTTGAAATTAGGCCTGATAAAGACACTTTTGCTGGCCAAAGCACTACTGTACCCTGGCAGCTCGATTCCTGCCCGGGGCATCCCATTCTGTGACTAAAGCAGCCTCTGTTTAAGACCATATAAGCATTTGCTCTAATCATATTTGAAATTAGGCCTGATAAAGACACTTTTGCTGGCCAAAGCACTACTGTACCCTGGCAGCTCGATTCCTGCCCGGGGCATCCCATTCTGTGACTAAAGCAGCCTCTGTTTAAGACCATATAAGCATTTGCTCTAATCATATTTGAAATTAGGCCTGATAAAGACACTTTTGCTGGCCAAAGCACTACTGTACCCTGGCAGCTCGATTCCTGCCCGGGGCATCCCATTCTGTGACTAAAGCAGCCTCTGTTTAAGACCATATAAGCATTTGCTCTAATCATATTTGAAATTAGGCCTGATAAAGACACTTTTGCTGGCCAAAGCACTACTGTACCCTGGCAGCTCGATTCCTGCCCGGGGCATCCCATTCTGTGACTAAAGCAGCCTCTGTTTAAGACCATATAAGCATTTGCTCTAATCATATTTGAAATTAGGCCTGATAAAGACACTTTTGCTGGCCAAAGCACTACTGTACCCTGGCAGCTCGATTCCTGCCCGGGGCATCCCATTCTGTGACTAAAGCAGCCTCTGTTTAAGACCATATAAGCATTTGCTCTAATCATATTTGAAATTAGGCCTGATAAAGACACTTTTGCTGGCCAAAGCACTACTGTACCCTGGCAGCTCGATTCCTGCCCGGGGCATCCCATTCTGTGACTAAAGCAGCCTCTGTTTAAGACCATATAAGCATTTGCTCTAATCATATTTGAAATTAGGCCTGATAAAGACACTTTTGCTGGCCAAAGCACTACTGTACCCTGGCAGCTCGATTCCTGCCCGGGGCATCCCATTCTGTGACTAAAGCAGCCTCTGTTTAAGACCATATAAGCATTTGCTCTAATCATATTTGAAATTAGGCCTGATAAAGACACTTTTGCTGGCCAAAGCACTACTGTACCCTGGCAGCTCGATTCCTGCCCGGGGCATCCCATTCTGTGACTAAAGCAGCCTCTGTTTAAGACCATATAAGCATTTGCTCTAATCATATTTGAAATTAGGCCTGATAAAGACACTTTTGCTGGCCAAAGCACTACTGTACCCTGGCAGCTCGATTCCTGCCCGGGGCATCCCATTCTGTGACTAAAGCAGCCTCTGTTTAAGACCATATAAGCATTTGCTCTAATCATATTTGAAATTAGGCCTGATAAAGACACTTTTGCTGGCCAAAGCACTACTGTACCCTGGCAGCTCGATTCCTGCCCGGGGCATCCCATTCTGTGACTAAAGCAGCCTCTGTTTAAGACCATATAAGCATTTGCTCTAATCATATTTGAAATTAGGCCTGATAAAGACACTTTTGCTGGCCAAAGCACTACTGTACCCTGGCAGCTCGATTCCTGCCCGGGGCATCCCATTCTGTGACTAAAGCAGCCTCTGTTTAAGACCATATAAGCATTTGCTCTAATCATATTTGAAATTAGGCCTGATAAAGACACTTTTGCTGGCCAAAGCACTACTGTACCCTGGCAGCTCGATTCCTGCCCGGGGCATCCCATTCTGTGACTAAAGCAGCCTCTGTTTAAGACCATATAAGCATTTGCTCTAATCATATTTGAAATTAGGCCTGATAAAGACACTTTTGCTGGGCATAGCACTACTGTACCCTGGCAGCTCGATTCCTGCCCGGGGCATCCCATTCTGTGACTAAAGCAGCCTCTGTTTAAGACCATATAAGCATTTGCTCTAATCATATTTGAAATTAGGCCTGATAAAGACACTTTTGCTGGCCAAAGCACTACTGTACCCTGGCAGCTCGATTCCTGCCCGGGGCATCCCATTCTGTGACTAAAGCAGCCTCTGTTTAAGACCATATAAGCATTTGCTCTAATCATATTTGAAATTAGGCCTGATAAAGACACTTTTGCTGGGCATAGCACTACTTGTCCCTGCCAGGTGTACTTACTGCTGGTTTTTAGGGCATCCCATTCTGTGACTACACCAGCCTCTATTTAAGAACCTAACCATTTGCACCTATTCTAATTGAAATTAGGCATGATAAAGACACTTTTGCTGTGCATAGTCTTACTGCTGCCTGCCAGGTGCTCTCTGGTTTTTGGGACATCCCATTCTGTAACATACCATTAGCCTCTGCATTTACTGTAAGCTGCACAGTTATTTAAAGAAATTTGGCCTGTATGAGCCTGCTAACACACTGCTGCTGTGTGCATATATACTGATCTCAAGTCAGCTTTGGGGCATCCCATTCTGTAACATACCATTAGCCTTTGCATTTACTGTAAGCTGCACATTTATTTAAAGAAATTTGGCCTGTATGAGCCTGCTAACACACTGCTGCTGTGTGCATATATACTGATCTCAAGTCTGCTTGGGGCATCCCATTCTGTAACATACCATTAGCCTCTGCATTAACTGTAAGCTGCACAGTTATTTAAAGAAATTTGGCCTGTATGAGCCTGCTAACACACTGCTGCTGTGTGCATATATACTGATCTCAAGTCTGCTTGGGGCATCCCATTCTGTAACATACCATTAGCCTCTGCATTAACTGTAAGCTGCACATTTATTTAAAGAAATTTGGCCTGTATGAGCCTGCTAACACACTGCTGCTGTGTGCATATATACTGATCTCAAGTCAGCTTTGGGGCATCCCATTCTGTAACATACCATTAGCCTCTGCATTTACTGTAAGCTGCACATTTATTTAAAGAAATTTGGCCTGTATGAGCCTGCTAACACACTGCTGCTGTGTGCATATATACTGATCTCAAGTCAGCTTTGGGGCATCCCATTCTGTAACATACCATTAGCCTCTGCATTAACTGTAAGCTGCACAGTTATTTAAAGAAATTTGGCCTGTATGAGCCTGCTAACACACTGCTGCTGTGTGCATATATACTGATCTCAAGTCTGCTTGGGGCATCCCATTCTGTAACATAACATAACCTACCTACCATACTAAGCAGCTCTCTTATTTAAACTAAGCAGGCCTCTTGGAGGCTGAGTGTCCACTTTTGGGTGTGCATTTATATTCGGTTTCATATACAGTGGGGTATCCCAATTTGTAAGATAACCTACCCCAACCATGTAAACTAAATAGGCCTGTTGCAGCCTGAGTTTCTCTGCTTGCGTATGGCCTGCATTACAATCTGTCTCTTTCAATGACACTGCTGCCTGGGGTATCCCAATTTGTAAGATAACCTACCCCAACCATGTAAACTAAAGGTTACGTCCTTCCAGAAGGAAAACTTATGCCGAACACTATTTTTGTTAGGGGCATTGACCTTTGGATTGATCGGCATGAAATTAATTTTTTTTTTTCAAAGTATGGCGCTGTGAAGAAGGTCAAAATGATGTCTCATACTTGGATTATTGTTACTTTTTGTTCAGCTTGAAATATAACAGGCCACACGGGCATCCCAAGGCACATGCTATTTTAAACCTATCTGTTATACAACATAAGCGTTGATCAGGCTACTTCAGTTTGCACTTGTTTTTGACTGATTTTAATAAACCAGGCCGCAGGGCACCCCAAAGCTGCACCTTGCACCCTATCTGGTATACAACATAAGCGTTGATCAGCATCAGCTTCATTAAGCTACTTCAGTTTGCACTTCCTTTTTGACTGCTTTCATTTAACCAGGCCGCAGGGCACCCCAAAGCTGCACCTTGCACCCTACCTGTTTATACTAAATAAGCATCTACAGCCTCAGCTTTATTAAGTTATTGCATTTTGAATTGGTTTTGGTCTGCTTTAAATACACCAGGCCGCAGGGCATCCCAAACCTGCATGTTGCACCCCATCTGTTATACTAAATAAGCGTTGATCAGCATCAGCTTTATTAAGCTATTGCATTTTGCATTGGTTTTTGTACTGCTGCCAAAACACTAGCCCATATGGGCATCCCAAACCAGCACATGTCACCCTATCTGTTATACTAAATAAGCTTCTACAGGCCCTTTTTTTATTTATTTATTTTTATTTATATAGAGCTGCAATGGCTTATATTGTGAGGTTAATTTGCCATTTTGCAGCATAATATAGAGCAGCCCCTGTGTAAATCTGAGGGGCAATAGCTTATATAGTGAGGTAAATTTGCCATTTTGCTTCGTTATATAGAGCAGCCCAGTTGCCATCTAAATCAACTACTGTCCGGCCAGTACAGCTTTTCCAGGGCAAACTCTGCTAGTTGCGGGCACAAGTCAAGTTTGGCTTCCCAGCAAATCCAGTGGATCTTGAAGGTGTGTTGGCATGGTCATGTCAAGGTATGACATGACCTGCTGTTTGAGGTCCAGCTCCAGGTCTTCCTGCTTCTCATGAGTAGACTCACTATGCGGGTGTAGAAAGCTACTCACTAGCGACTGAAGACTGAGGTTGCTGCTGATGGAGCTGCTGCTGCTCCTTCCACCCCCCCAGCAGCCATGGCAGTGGAAGGTGATCGCAAAGTTCCCCTAGAGTCAGACCTGCGGGAGTATGGGCCATGGCGCAAATAGACATCGCCCAACTGACTACGTGGGATGTCTCTGTAGTAGGTCAGTTTTTCCTCCCTCTCAGTGGGCGTAAAAAATGCCCCCATTTTGTGCCGGAAGCGAGGGTCCAATAAGTTGGAGAGCCAGAAGTCTTCCCGCTGACAAATGGAGACAATTCTGCGCTCACTAGTACGCATGCATGTGAGCATGCATCGTGCCATTTGTGCAAGTGACTCGGAGGGACTACCTGTCTCCATCTCCACTGTAAACTGCCATGGTGTGTCTGGGTCCTCTGTCTCGCCTTACTCACAACCCTCTAGCTCCTGTGGCTGCACCTCCTCTCCTGTCAGATGACTAGATAAAATGGTCATTTTGTGAAACCTAAACTGTGGTTTGCTGTGCCCCACCCCCTCCTCCTCCTCCACTTCAGCCCCCACAGGCTTCATGTGGCTGTGAAATGTATGTGCCATGTCTCCAGTGCCCTGACCAGCCATGCTTTCCAACATGTGTTGTAGTACATGAAGCAGTGGAATCTCATCGTTCATCTCATAGTCCTGGCAACTGACTAATAATGTAGCTTCCTCAAAGGGCCTAAACAAACGGTCGGTGTCACGTATGAGCTGCCAATGGTTTACATTGAATTTACACAGGGGTGTCCCCCTATCCGTTTGGATCATCCAGAAATCCGTGATGGCTTTTCTCTGTTCCTATAGTGCAGTGGTCCTCAACCCTGTCCTCAAGGCCCACCAACATGTCATGTTTTTTGGATCTCCAAATAGCCAGCTCTATTGCTCTGCAGCTGCACTAATTACTCCACCTGAGCATCTTTGTGGAGATCTGCAAAGCCTGGCCTGTTGGTGGGCCTTGAGGACAGGGTTGGGGACCACTGCTATAGTGGATCCTGCATATGGAGGGTGGAATTCCAACGGGTGGAAACATCGCAAATCAGACTATGGTGGGGTACACCTTTGTGACGCTGAGGCTCAATAAGGTTGTGCTTGGTGGTGTAGGAGTGCCAGAAGTGCATGCTAACTTTCTTTCCTGTTGTTCGGATGTCTTTCAGATGGGGGCAAGACTTCAAAACTAGACTGAACACGTGTGCCATGTCAGGACGCATGACTCTGGCTTCCTTGTCGCAGCGCAAACAAGATGTTCTTCCAAGTGTCAGTCACCATGGGTCCAAATTTGCAGTTTTCGTGGATTAAGCAATGCTTTCATGGATTGAGTTCTCATTTTTAGTAGTTCCTCCCATGTGTGACTCTGATGGTCAAGGAAAACCATGTGAAGAACAGCGTGAAACCACAATCACCAAGGGGGCCTAAAAGGATATATATTGTCCACCATGAGTCTATAGTTACAGCTCCAGGCGTAGACAACACTGTGCACTTTGGTACACACTGACAGGCTAAAGGACTGGCCCACCTTCTGTTCAACAACCATGCCATGTGACTCTCCACCTCGGCTCGGCACAAGCCATCAGTTCTCTGAAAGGTCCACCACTGGGTAATGCAGCAGGCTGGACTTATGGTGACGCTGTCTGAGAGGAGAAATCCCTCAGACATCAAGATTAAAAATTCCAAGAATTTTTGAGGGCTAATTATTCAGAGGCAAATGATAGCTAGTTGTTTCTGATTTAATTGCAAGGTGGAAACACACCCTCAAACAAAACTTCACTTTCGCAATACTATTGCATTTGTCTATTCATAATTTTATGTATATACACTAACTAACCTACTTTTTCTCCACAGGATGCTGCATGGAACACTGCCACATCGCTGAGTAGCTGATTTTTCCTACCAACAGTCCGCAATAATTCGCTGCTGCTGCCGCCGCCACCGCCGCAGACTCCAGGGACCCTCTTCCACTACCTCGGCTTGCAACACCTCCTCCCACGACACTCTCCTCATCACTAGTTGCCGGATAGTGGAAGAAGAGGCGAGTGTCTCCTCCACTTCTTGGCTGGGCAGTAGCTGCTGAATTTTATGATTATCAGATCTTGGATATCAGATCAATGGATAGTGGAGCTGAACCCAAAGCATAACAGGCAGACAGTTGACTGGGGGTGTCAGATGCCACTTGTGATGCAGTGGACTGCTTTTGCAGCACTTCCAGACAAAGTTGCTTCATTGGCTGACACAATGACTGGTAAAGCTGTGGAACATATGGTTGAAAAGCAAGAATAACCATTTGTTTTTATATGAAAAAGACCCTGGTTTATACAGACTTTTTTTTTCCAGAGACTGCCCTGCGTGGAAATGAATGGCGCATGGATCAGCCAAGCTTTCCTCCCAACAATGCCTAATGTATTCCAGTAGATTGATGACGGGGCCAGACCAAGAAAGATGGATCGTGCAAAACAGATTTAAGGCGCTGCTCTCAAGTTACAGACATTCCTCCGCATCGGACCACAAGTAAGTATTGATAAAAAATCCTTTACGTTACTCTTACTTTTTATTAATATAATATTCTTCGGATAAGACGGATCAGACATGATTCCAGATTAAAAATTCCAAGAATTTTTGAGGGCTAATTAGTCAGAGGCAATGACACCTTCTTGTTTCTGATTTAATTAAAAGGTGGAAACACACCCTCAAACAAAACTTCACTTTGGCAAACTTTTGCATTTGTTTATTCATAATTTTATGTAGATATTACTAACTAAGCTACTTTTTCTCCACATGACTCTCCACAGGGTGTGATTCATCCAATTTTTGGGCTCCTGAGGCCAACTCCAGTGTATATTTGGGCTCCTGCTGCTGCTACTGTCAACTCCTGCCAACTCCAGGGTGTGATTCATCCAATTTTTGGGCTCCTGAGGCCAACTCCAGTGTATATTTGGGCTCCTGCTGCTGCTACTGTCAACTCCTGCCAACTCCAGGGTGTGATTCATCCAATTTTTGGGCTCCTGAGGCCAACTCCAGTGTATATTTGGGCTCCTGCTGCTGCTGCTGCCAACTCCAGGGTGTGATTCATCCAATTTTTGGGCTCCTGAAGCCAACTCCAGTGTATATTTGGGCTCCTGCTGCTGCTGCTGCCAACTCCAGGGTGTGATTCATCCAATTTTTGGGCTCCTGAAGCCAACTCCAGTGTATATTTGGGCTCCTGCTGCTGCTACTGTCAACTCCTGCCAACTCCAGGGTGTGATTCATCCAATTTTTGGGCTCCTGAGGCCAACTCCAGTGTATATTTGGGCTCCTGCTGCTGCTGCTGCCAACTCCAGGGTGTGATTCATCCAATTTTTGGGCTCCTGAAGCCAACTCCAGTGTATATTTGGGCTCCTGCTGCTGCTGCTGCCAACTCCAGGGTGTGATTCATCCAATTTTTGGGCTCCTGAAGCCAACTCCAGTGTATATTTGGGCTCCTGCTGCTGCTACTGTCAACTCCTGCCAACTCCAGGGTGTGATTCATCCAATTTTTGGGCTCCTGAGGCCAACTCCAGTGTATATTTGGGCTCCTGCTGCTGCTACTGTCAACTCCTGCCAACTCCAGGGTGTGATTCATCCAAATTTTGGGCTCCTGAGGCCAACTCCAGTGTATATTTGGGCTCCTGCTGCTGCTACTGTCAACTCCTGCCAACTCCAGGGTGTGATTCATCCAATTTTTGGGCTCCTGAGGCCAACTCCAGTGTATATTTGGGCTCCTGCTGCTGCTACTGTCAACTCCTGCCAACTCCAGGGTGTGATTCATCCAATTTTTGGGCTCCTGAAGCCAACTCCAGTGTATATTTGGGCTCCTGCTGCTGCTGCTGCCAACTCCAGGGTGTGATTCATCCAATTTTTGGGCTCCTGAAGCCAACTCCAGTGTATATTTGGGCTCCTGCTGCTGCTACTGTCAACTCCTGCCAACTCCAGGGTGTGATTCATCCAATTTTTGGGCTCCTGAGGCCAACTCCAGTGTATATTTGGGCTCCTGCTGCTGCTACTGTCAACTCCTGCCAACTCCAGGGTGTGATTCATCCAATTTTTGGGCTCCTGAGGCCAACTCCAGTGTATATTTGGGCTCCTGCTGCTGCTACTGTCAACTCCTGCCAACTCCAGGGTGTGATTCATCCAATTTTTGGGCTCCTGAGGCCAACTCCAGTGTATATTTGGGCTCCTGCTGCTGCTACTGTCAACTCCTGCCAACTCCAGGGTGTGATTCATCCAATTTTTGGGCTCCTGAGGCCAACTCCAGTGTATATTTGGGCTCCTGCTGCTGCTGCTGTCAACTCCTGCCAACTCCAGGGTGTGATTCATCCAATTTTTGGGCTCCTGAGGCCAACTCCAGTGTATATTTGGGCTCCTGCTGCTGCTACTGTCAACTCCTGCCAACTCCAGGGTGTGATTCATCCAATTTTTGGGCTCCTGAAGCCAACTCCAGTGTATATTTGGGCTCCTGCTGCTGCTGCTGTCAACTCCTGCCAACTCCAGGGTGTGATTCATCCAATTTTTGGGCTCCTGAAGCCAACTCCAGTGTATATTTGGGCTCCTGCTGCTGCTGCTGCCAACTCCTGCCAACTCCAGGGTGTGATTCATCCAATTTTTGGGCTCCTGAAGCCAACTCCAGTGTATATTTGGGCTCCTGCTGCTGCTGCTGCCAACTTCTGCCAACTCCAGGGTGTGATTCATCCAATTTTTGGGCTCCTGAGGCCAACTCCAGTGTATATTTGGGCTCCTTCTGCCCCTCATAGTGATGCCACTTCAACTCTCTGCAATTGTGCCGCTCTGCGATTCTATTAGCGATGCCTCTGATCTGCATGTGATATTTCTTCAAAGTATTATTTAACTAACCCAGCACGCATCCTGTGCGTGTTACAGCAAGGCTGAATGGTTTACAACCCTATTGAGGCTCTAGGAGGCTCAGAAATAGCCGTTTTTAATAGCGATTCGTCGCGAATTTATTCGGGTCGAAACGATTTTTGTCGGAAAATTCGGCGAATCAGTCGAATCGAATTTTTCAAAAGTTCGCTCATCTCTAATTACTAGCGGTGGCTCAGTGTAAAGCACGGGCGCTGTAAGTCATGTCGTACCTTTCGCTCAGTAGCGCTCTCCCATACAGTTGAATGGTGTTTTTTTTGGTTCTGTATAAATAGCGTTTTCCTAAAGTAATGTTCTAAATTTTTGGTTCAAATCATTGTGTGGCCTCTGTGGCCCTCAACCAAACACTTTTATTGTGTTTTTTCTATGCAGAATTGTATGTGCAAGTCTGGCATTGCAGTGTCAGTGTCACAGTGTTAATACAATGTCCTTCCATATGTTTTTGCTCTAGTTCTGCTGTATATTTGTTGAAAAACGTTTTCGTATAGCGTCTGGCGCTCGACGCTAGAGCGCCAAGTTTTAGAGCGCCAGTGCTGGTTGTGTGTAGTTTTTTCTAAAATACTGAGTGCTGGGCGCATTTAACTGGCGCTACGTATCGTTCACTGGAGCGAAGAGAAAGAGATCGCTTCTACAGCGCCCTCCAGACATCACATTTATCACTGCTGGACAGGATACTACAGTGTCACTTGTCCAGCTGCTACTCTAGGTTATAGCACCAGACACCCGTTTGCAACGGACGTGGCACTAGTCTTAAATTAACCACCCCATTGCTTCAATCAAGTAGTGAACTACCTGTATAATATATTTGGTCAGTGTTGTTATGTTGGCTTACAGTGGTGCCTTGCAGAACCTCCAGTGAACTGGTAAAAAAAACTGGTCCAGCCATTGACATCCACTCTAGATGGTGTTGCCTGAGGTGGCTGCCTCAACTGTCCACATTACACCAACTGTGTCAGTTTTCAGTTATTGCAACACTATTGATTTTGAACAGTTAGAGAAATATACTCTGCCAGGATTGATCATCTCATTAGGAAGTCGCCTCATCTCTACTTATAAATGAAAATTCATCAGACATGTAAATAAGCCAGCCTTCTTTATTTCAAACAGCCCGTAGTATTCGTATGTTTTACGCTTTAGAGTAACTGAACAATGTTGCAATAAGTCGAGGCAATATGTTATACTCACCTGGGGTTTAGTGACACCAGCCTCACCATCTGCTGCAAATTCATACAACCAGGAAAATGATGGCTGACTTTTTGCAGCGGATCGCACGTGTTCTTGCCGCTATAATTTTAGGGCTGATTTCAAAGCAATTTGCTAAAATGTAGCTTTGTCTTCATCTTGAAAAAGTTAAACATCTGGAAGAAATTGGGCAAAAATTGATTCTACGGCGACTACTTTCCGCAGAAACCTAAACGCACAACTTTAACTTATTATATTTTATTTATAGCGCACTTTTATCATGCAGCTGATGTTCAGGAACAAATGTAGAATAGAGAATCAAATGCTTTACCATCTGGCAGCATGAATTTGGGTTTGGCAAAGAATGGAGAATGCCACTTACCTTATGGGTAGAGCCAACTGTAAAGTGAGCCATTCACATGATACTTTTTGGGGCAATTGCCAGACAATCTAAGCAAAATTAATCGAAATTCAGTTGAAAATTAATACAATCAGCTGAATAGATTAATTAGTAAGACCCTTATAGTGCAATTTTGTCTAGATAGCTTAGTGATGTGCAAAAAAGGGGCAGTAATAATCTAGTGGTAAAGGAACCAATCTTGAAGATTGCAGGTTCGATTTCCGGCTAGGACATAATCGTGGTTTGGGCAGCCCACTGCTCCGAGCATGGGCACACTTGCTGCTTGTATTTGTCTCATTGCATGGATGGATTAAATGTGGAGGTAAATTTCCTATCCAATGAGTCACTGTCTGGCATGTGACAGCGACACAGCTCATGGGCTGCGACACAAAAACCAAGCATCGTGGGTAGTGGCAAAGCAGAGACATGTAGTACTGTATGAGTGCTAGTGAAAGCAGACAGATGCTCAGCAGGGTGGCCAGTGTACCGGAAGTGGAGAGATTTTGATTAGTGATGGGCAAACCAAAACTGCAAAGTTCGAGTTCGGGTTCCCAAACCTGAACACGAATTTCAGTCTGAAGTCCGTGTTGGAGGGGGTGGATGTGGCAGAGGCAGAGGAGGATGAAGCAGCAAACACTTTAAGCACTCACGCAGGTACTGGCACACTTATCTTAAGGAATAAAAGTATGTCCAGGTTGGCTGTGGATATCATCCCATTGGTGAGGACACCCCCTGCGGTGCTGAACACACGTTCTGATAGGACACTTGCGCAGGACAGGCCAGCACCTCCAAGGCATAGAGGGCAAGCTCTGGCCATGTATCCAATTTAGCGACCCAGAAATTGAACGGTGAGGACTGATAGTCATCCACCATGCAAATCAAAGTCTGCCTCCTGGTACTATGGGCCATAGTATATAGACAGGCTGTTCTGAGTCAAGGAAAAATTGTCCTCAGTGTCAGGTGTCTCCTCCTCCTGCTCCTCCCTCCAGCTACTCTCCACATCCGTGAGCTGCGCTGGGTGCCACCCTGCTGTGAGTCAAAGTCCTGCTTCCCCTCCTCTGAATCCTCCTGCTGGCTGGACAGTGGCGTACCTGCTGGCTGTTGGCCCAGCTACCCACTCTGCGAGCCATGTGTGTATTCCCCAGATGCCTAGGAAAATGGGCCTTCCTCCTCTGCATCTATAACATCCTTCATCATGGCCTGAAGGTTTTTTTCCAGCAGGGGAGGGTAATGCTAACAATATTGCTCCTCCCTCCAGTTCTTGAGGATCTTGAGTGATGATTGGGATATGGCCTGGTGGAGTCACCACACAATGCAAATGTCTTTCCAAACTTTAGTTGAAGCAACCACACTTCCACTTAGCAACAGCAATCATCAAATTACTTCAGCATAAATAGCAAACAGGCTCACAGGATCCCGGGGGCACTCTAGGGTCTTGGGACTATGCTACTGGTACCTTGTGTGTATTGGTCCTCAGTACACTCCTCTCTGCTCCTCCTAGGCCCACAGATGTCTCTCTGTGGTATCTCTCTGTCTTGCTCTGCACACTGTAAACAATTAATAACAAAAATATTATATCAATATCTCCTGGCTGGCGCAAGCCAATTATGTAAACAATACAACCTCTCCTGAATGGCACATGCCAATTATGTAAACCATTAAATATTAATAACTAATATTAATAATATTATATATATGTATATATATCTATCCTGCCCGGCTCGACTAAAATAGGCAAACACATATACAAATATTATCAATATCTGGCCAATGATCACACAATGGATACACGCATAAGACTGTAAGACTGTAGGTTCTTTCGACTTCTGGTATATGCAGAGGACACTGAGACAAGTAGTAAATAAAGAGATATATTGTAGTGAAAACAAAATGGCAAAAGACAATACAATTTACTCTACATGCGACCACAGATATATTAACCCCTAATGGGTGGATTTACAGCACCAATACCATACTGAGACAGAAAATTCACACAGGGAACATACAATTAATCATGCAGAAAATAAAAGAGCCACACAAGTTAAATGGACACCCCAATACAATGCTAGACGTAAAGGTTATGGTAGGCAACCCAGCAATATCCCCTGATAGCACTAACCAGTGTTAGCTATGGCACAACATCAGTAGCAGCTCAGTTACCTGCCTCAGTAGATCGTCTCTCTCAGTGCTATCGCAGGGCCCTTCTCATGTCCTCACACAGACTCTCCTCCTTGCCTTCCTTCCTCCTTCTGTCCGCTTCCTTCCTGTCTCCTGTCTAAGGATCCCCCAATTATACTCAAAGTGGGCTTTCATCTTCTGGTATTCCTTTGATCTTTTTACTCTTCCTTATCGCATCTCTCTTACTGCTGCTTTGTTTAGAATGTATTACTTTATAGACCCAGGATGCTCACACACTCTATTGAATACCTCCCCTAGGCCTTCCTCCTGCTGTTGTGCCATAAATTCTTTGTTTTGTATATCATATATAATCAACATTATTAACAATTCTCTTCCAACTCATATACCCCTGCATATTTACAACACTGTAGCTCTTTCTCTTGTGTAGTAGCTCCTTCTCAAAAGGGTTAGCAAGCTCCATTCTGTACTGCTCACTACAGACTCCTCTGCATGGCTATCTCCATGGCTCTTTCTCAGCAATCCATGTTATCTCAGCTCAATACATCATCTCTCGACAACAGCTCTGATAGGACTCTGTTAAGACTAGACTCAGACTGACTCTTCTAGAACGTGTCAGCTCTTATATAACCTCTGTTGATGATATCACTCTCCAACAGCAGCCTCTAGTGGTTAACTCCGGCACTGCTGTAATGTATTATGCAGCTAGGCTGTGTTATGCAGGGTTTTCTATGAGAGATTAGGTAACCCCAGATTTTTCCTGGGCCACATATTGATTCATTTATTTATGTATGTATTTCCATTTTGCTTTCTGTTATTATTTGGAGTACTTTCTCTAGTCCATTTTGTACAGGGCAAGTGCCCAGGTGTTGCACCCCCCCCCCCTCAGTTTGGCCTCCGAACCCCCTTAAAAATATATATATATTTTTTTTTTCATTTATGTATGTCCACTTAAAAGCAAACCTGTGGGCTGCTTTGGGTGCAGGGGCAACTACCCTATTTTGGATGTCAAAAGACAACCCTCACCCTCTTGAATATTGCGCTGCCACACATGTGCATAAGTGTGTGCCGGGGTCCCAATTTGGTAGCTTGTCTCTCATGGATCAGTTAAGTATGCTCAGTTAGAATGTGAATTGACACCCCACAAACTGACCTACTGAGTCACCCAAGAGCCCACGTGAAACCATCCCTATGTAAAACAAATCATTGTTTGCTGACATGCCGTTCAGAAGATTCATCCTTGTGTGCTTCTAAATAAGGTTGTAGAGATCCAGTTCCTCTTCCATAGCCCAACCTCTAGATATTACTTATACGTGACCACTTTTTTAACATTCTGACAGGTGAACATATCTATACCCCTCTTGCATTGTTCGGAGCACGCCATTTCCTGTGTCTGCCGAGTGAATGACTGCTTCTTTCATTGTTTGTATTTTCTTCGCTTTCCTGTACAGTACATTGCCAAGTTTTCTGACAGCAAAATAGAATTCTCATTAATCCTGAAAGCATATTGCTGCTCAGTAGTTTTTAATACACAGGCACAAAGAAAAAGGCACCTCCCTTTCTTCACAGACACTTGTAGAAGTCCCCGACTGGGTTTCACCCAGAAACACAGATTATGCAGTATTGCTGTATAATATAAGACAATTTTCATCCGAGAACAAAACAGACAAAAATCAACTGGGATTTTAGGGCCTGTCTGTACAATATCTTTAACGTCAATTGTTTATTTTGTGGAACTATGAGAGAAGGGGGAGCATTTTGTTTTGTCCAGCTATTAAAGTTTAAAAAGTATTTTGCTAGCCAGATGCCATAAACAATATTTGTCACTCCCTATACTGAGTGAACATGCCCTTGATGCAGCTAATAGGTCAGTGAGCATGGTGAGAACTTTGAATTCTTATATATATATATATATATATATATATATATATATATATATATATATATTGTCTTTTTGCTTGCTGTTATATAACAGTTTATGTGAATAAAACAGAGATTCCTTGATTCTGATATAGTAGTTAAGATTCTTCCCATGGATCGAGATTGGCCTGCACCACCTCCCAAGAAGTAGTTTTCTCCTAACTGTTGCAGGGGTTGTCTCCAAATCAAGAGGTCTGTGGGCATGATGGCCCTGAGCCTCAGTAAAATCCATGTCAGGTCTCGTACTTTTAGCCAAATGTGTGCAACAGAGTAAGAGACCAAACCATAGACTGATTGGCACCTTGGTCTCCTCATACACCCACCTAGAGGCCAGAAGCTAGGAATTGTGGGTCCCAAGGGCAGCAGCTGTAGGTAAGCCAGGAAGTCTCATGCTGGTCCGAAGTAGACTTTATCTAACCTTATAGGCATATGCACTGAGCCAATAGTGATGTTAGAGGAGCGAGGAGGTTATTTTGAACACTAGAAGTGCAGTGAAACTTTAAAACAACAAAAACAAAACAAAGTGGTGTGTGGAGTTGCACTCTCTCTATTTAATTCAATATCTCTATTGTCCAGAGACAAATCCTTGCAGTAAAACAAATGTGGTCTTTGTTCACTGGTTCAGCAGCATTCACCGGTACAGCAATATTCTATCGAGCAGTTGAGTAAGGCACTGGTGGACCTAATCTCTGTTTCTGGACCTGCAGGGTTAAACGGAGGTCTTTGGAGCTTCCACGGATCACCCTCTCTTCTGGCTAGTCACTGCGTCCTTGGGGGCACTCTACTCCAATACTACTTTCCTCTCTGATAGATTAAGACAGAAGAACATTCTTTCACACCGAGTCACATGTGGCACATTGCCTGGGCCACATGTCTCATGTGAAGCTGGTGATGTCTAGGCTTGTCCAAGCTAAATACAACTGGTTTCAACTAGAACTTCACAGCTTTCCCTCTAAAGCCGAAGTTAACATTTGACCTTTTTACAATAGAAGTCTATGCTGTACAAAGGCTGTCTGCTTCCACTGCTGCCATCTATTCTTTTTATATCACTACAACTTATAGCTATTAATTCTTATAACCTGTGTGGCTGATTTAATAAACTTTTCTTATTAATTAAAACCTATGTGCGCTCTCATTTTGGCAATGATATTACTGCATTCTTAGAGGGTAGTTACTGAATCCACCAGTCACAATGGTCACTGTATCCCTTATTCTACAGATTTTAGCTTACAACATGTTATGTATTAATAAATAAACAATTGTAGACAAAAATGTATAGATTATGTTTAAACGTAAGAAGCCAAATAATAGCAGCATAATTTCTTAAGCTACTTACACAAGATTTGGCTCAATTTCAAACTTGCATAGTTGCCGCACAGCCTCACCTCTGACCTGACCACATTTATATGTTAACAAAGGTATCATAATGTTCATGCTGATTCGGCCACCTTCTACCCAAAATGTCTATTACGACATGTGGCATATTTCGGATTTTTGAACCAAAGTCTTCCAATACTGGCTGAAGAAGATGTCAGGCAAGACAAGCTGTTCACGACAACTGGGATTTGAGAGTGAAAAACCCACAGCAACACTGTTTACCTGTTGATTGCCGAAGACAGATGGCATGAATATATTTAAAACCTGGAAGAGTGGCTGTAATGCTGAGATATTAAAGGAATACTTAATTAAGAAATCTTAGACATTTATTAAGACAACCACAGCAGGCAATCATGTGATGAACAGTTGGGCTTGGTACAGTTGCTGACTTTTCTTCCGTTTTTAGCAAAGAAGACTGACAATTTTTGGTCTAAAAAGTTTGCCTTTTTTAGCATGTCTGTGGGGTGGGTGTTTAAATAAATGTTATTTACTTTAGCTCCAGCCCAGCTGATTCATTGTGGTTGGCACAGAAAGATACATTTGAATGTGGCTCAAGTTACTCTAATTACCAGCACAAGTGGATGTTTTGTTGTAGATGATTCTATCAATGAAAAATCACATAGTGACTGACCACTTTATTTGATGGCTGTGCACTCTCAGGTTAAATGCTGGGGCTGTACCCAGTGCTGACTCTGGGTCTATGTGGGCCCTTGCACGATCAGTGGACCGTTTCGAGTGCCAAGTCTAAACAACCTTCCACAACCAAAACTGTGTAGTGGACACACCTACAGCCATTGGAATGCCTTCTTCCATTAGGATATGCTTTAGTGACAAGTGGGTGTAGTGGCCCTCTAGCAGAGTCAAGATTTATGAAGGATCCCTTCTTAGTTAAACACAGGGGAAGGTGTAGGTATTCATAGGCAGGGCTTCTGATATATTCAGGTGGGCTTGAAATGAACATAGAATAAATGACAGCCAAAGTCTATATACGTTGCAAATCGGCTTTTATTGCAGAAGGCAAGACAAAACTTCTCAGGCCACGAGAAGCGTCTCAACCTCGGCCTCTCTCTGCTGTGCTTTCCAGAGAGGGTACTCCTCCATCTGTACTTCCAAGACTTTTCCTTAAGGTAATCTGGCTAGTATGCTACCTTCAGCAAACCCAAGTGACAGTCCCTCTTTCTCTGTCTGTCTTCCTTGTCTTCTTCACTATACACCACACTGTCCTACAGCCAGCCCAGGACTATAGACCCTGGAAAACTGCCAGACCTGACTGGATTTTCTCTCCACTTTCACAAATCATTTGTGGAGCAAGGGTGACATCTAGTGTCAGTTACCCCTTCCTACAAGTCTTGTCAAGCCTTTCCAGTTGGTTATCCCATCTCCCCTTACAACTGTATATAATGTGAACAGCAGCCTAGAGCCCAAAAATGTTGAAAAATGTTAGCATAACCCCCCCCCCCCCCGGAAACAGAAATCAGAGTACAAACAGATTTTCCTCCTATACCTCGATATTTGTGGGCAGTGTATGAACAGATCCCCTCAGTCCTCAAGAATACACAGCGAGTGATCAGAACCCTCCCCCACCTACCCAAAAATCCAGAAGCTTGGTAAGTAATACACTTCTCAACCGCACTGCCCTTTAATGCCAAGTAATATGTCCGTACTGGGCACTCAAAAGAAGAATTAACCTAGCAAAGCTAAGTGGGCTTAGTGGATGGCAGCCACGCTCATCTGGGAATTCCTGTTGCTTTAGGCCAGGTTCAATACTTGTGTTTTTATCCTATATAATGTATGTTCGGGTTTAAAACCATACAAAGCAATCAGAATCAAGTAACCTAGAAGTTTGTTTTCCAAATGGACTTTTACTGTATCAGAATTTTGATACTAGGTTATTTAGATTTCCATTTGGATTTTTGACCAAATGATGATACTCACTCTTTTCTTGATGCACTAATACAATTATCATGGTTAACCTCCTATATGATAGTTCCGGGCCGGCATCTGGTGTTTTTGTTTGCAAGCTTTTAACGCAGGAGATACTAGCCCAGTCTTATGTTTTATATCTGTTTCTTTTAAGAGAATGTGGCCTATGTAAGTGATACGAGGTTATGCCATTCAGAATATAAATCATACTGATAATTTTAGGTGAAAGCATTTCCTAAAGTATTATTTCTGAGAAACCTGTATTACCTAATGGATTATATGTGTACGGCACTTAGAAGAAATGTATAAATCAGTCATCATATGATGATCCTGTTTTCCAAGAGATACAAGATGTGGAAGGAAATATTGTAGATTCTACAACAGCTTACTGTAGATACAACCATCAACTAAAAACACAAACTAGATTAAAGGCATTTTCTAAGATATTAGACAAGCTGTTTTCTAAGGTGGTGAATATAACACAAGTGTACTAAGATAGTAGGCAAGAACAAAGGCTAACATGCACTCCCACAGGTGCATACACGCACTCACTGCCACATAAGCGCATACGTTCCTGCATGGGTGCAATCCCAATGCTCCCACGGCTTCTCACCCCTCGACTGCTGCCCCATGGCTTCCCGTGGTTGCTGCCCCATGGCTGCGGCTCCAGGGCTACCCCGGCTTCCCATCTGTGGCTTTCCCCTCACATCTGTCCACCCTTGGCTTTTTTACAGCCTCAGCAATGGTCGGGGATTGGGGGGATCTGCAACACTAACTATAGGGTGAAATGGGTGGGGGGTCTGCATTCACCCTATAAGATGCAGGGACATTTTCCCCCAGCTTTTGGGAAAAATAAGTGTGTCTTATTGGAGAAAAAATAAGTATTTGGAGCATAGAAGTGGTGTTGGATGCCAAATGAGTTTATGAGTGGCCAGGGACATAGGTGTAGACTGAGAATACTAGGGTTCCCAGGAAAAATCCTTGTAGTACCCTGAAAAATAGAGGATACGCTAAAAGTTTGAGAGGTAGGAAGAAATCCTGAGAAGGTGAAGTCTTGAATTCCTAGGGAGGTGATTATTTGGAGTAGAAGTGAGTAGTTGAAGTATCAAAATCAAAGATAGGTCAAGAAGAATAAGTATGGAATAATGGCCTCTAGATTTTAACTTGGGAACACTGTAACAGAGGAGCAAACCACTTGAGAGACCTATTTTAGGTTGAATATATCGGGCTAAAAGAAACCACCCCCCTTAAAACAGTAAATAAATTACACAGTACAACCTTACCGCCCCCCCAGCCATCCCCATTCTCCCTATTTTTAAATCATACCATAGCACTTTTTGTAAGTTTATCTTTGTGTGCACGTGCGTCTTTGCTGTGGGTGCCACAACCCTTATGGAAAAGTGCTAGGGGTTCTAGGAGATGAAGGAAAAGCACATGGCACCATCACATGAGCGAGCGGCTTGCTGCCATATTATAGCCGATGAATTTCTAGTCACTATAATAAGCCTAACGTGGGTCTCTCCAACTTAAGTGGCTTGCTCCTTTCTCTGATAACATAAGAATAAGCAGGCAAAAATTGATTTCCCGTTTCCTCAAATTCTACTAGCATTTAAACTGTCCAAAATCTAACAAAAACGGAGAAGACAGAAGAAAACTCTTTTGGGATGCCCCAGGCATAGCCCTGTGTCAGCAACAGTCAACAGAAAATCCCACATTTCTCTTCAAGAGCACTTGTTTGCAATTCAACAAAAAATATTCTATTGATCGTTCCGTGAATAATCAGCCGGCTCTGAAGTCCCAGTCATGAGAGGTACAGCAAAATGGTTGAATGTTTAATATGTGTTTGTTTTCATAAATTATTTGTAAGGGTTTCTCCTTATTTATTTATTTTTCATGCCCTCACAATAAAGTATGCGTGAATAAATAATCATACAGCCTGTGGCAAGAGCCATGGCCTGGGTCCAGAATTATTCCATTTGGCAGGTTTGGGATCTGTTTTTAGTTTCCACATGAGTAGCATCAATCTGCATATAAATAAATAGCCCGACACGCGGCCGTTAGGATTTCGAGTCAACACTTCTGCTTTAGAATCAGACACCGGATTCATCACCGGATGACTTTTTGCCCTTGTGGTGTTTTGTCCAAGAAAGTCATTGTGTTATTACTGTACTGCCAGGTTTTTTTTTCTATTTTTATGTACAGTAGCAAAGAACTCTCCCAAGATTTCATTTCCAGCTTCAGGTTCTGTTGTGACAACGAGGTTGTCAGTTAGGATTACACACATCTTCTAATATAACCTGACAGCTGTTTTCCTAAGGTGCAAACTGTATATCTGTACCCAGGAAACGGCCATTCTGATGTGATCGCACTTTATTTACAGTTGTCTATCTATTGTTTGGCACTTGGTAGAGTTACTGTATTAACATGACTAAAACAGTATTCACCCCCTTGGAGGTGTTAAGGTTTTACTGACAACAAACTTTTCTTAAATTTTCACCTGAAGAATTCCAGCAGAACTCAGACTTAAAGCAGACCTCCAGTCAAAAAACCAAAGCTTAGTAAATTGCTCCCCTTAAAGGCCCTTCTGGCAAATCAGTGAAATACATTTATTGAGGGATTAACATTATGCAGATGTTTGGAATAGCAGGCAGATTCTGCACTTTTAAACATGCAAGACAGCGGCCATCTTTCCACACACATGAGAGACCTGCTTCTGAGTCCCTGAGCCAAAACTGCCTCATAACTCTGTGCAAACATCTCTTATTTCTAGCCAAAAGTAATAAGCCTTCAACTGTAATGACGAAGCATTGCTTTGGTAACAGCTGAAACCTTTGAATACATTGTATCCCCTGGTCCCGTCCTAGTGAAGTGGCGTATCCACGCAGCGCGTCGGCGGATGTTTAAATCGGTGGGGGGATCGGCGGGCTCTGGCTCATGTTATAAATTACGATGATGTATTCATTTTTCTATATCATTTGATTGTATTGTGTCACTTGCCAAAGCCAGTCAGTGTCTAGATTATATACCTATGCACATATATTGTACATATATCTTTTGCACAGCACTTTTTGGGCACGCCCTGTCTCACACTTAGCACTTTGTCAGTGTCTTTCTGTAGACACAGCTTGCACATAGGTCTTACAGACACTCTTGGCACTTGATATATTTATGTGTTACAGACACGACATTTTGGCATAACACTTGGTTTAATCCACACTCACTGGCCAGGCTAAAATTCTCTATATATTTATACTTTTATACTTTTTTACATCATCAGATAGATAATAACGCACATGCTATATGTGACAATTTATGAAATTTATTATCCATAATAGAGCCTTCATTTTGCCTTGCCTAAAGTCCCCCCACCTTCCTTGTATTGCGTTGTGTATATGTTTTTTAATCATGTAGTGTCTTTTTGGTCTTTTTTGGTCTATTGTTGAAATTAATAAAATTAGTGACAATTTTTACAATTGATTGTTTTGCACCATTTATTCAGGGTGAGTGCGGATAATTCTTGGTGCATGTATGGGATATACCAGAGTGTCCCTTTAATGTTTCCTACATTGTATCCCCTGACTAAATTCCTTTGCGGTGGCTGCCGCCATACAGTTCATTGTAACAGCTTCCCTCAGAAAGATTTCCTTTGCTACATTAGCTGTTTGTTCATTGTTCTCCTTGTTTCTGAGAAATATATCTCTGTCATGTGTGAGCAGGATTGTCATGGACTATATAAAAAGTGTGTGACAAGATGACCTCCAAGAATGAATCATCTTTATGCCATTCCACATCTGCATGGGGTTAAGCCCTCCTAAACTGCTTATGCCACTGATCATCAAAGGGGGGCTTTTACTAAACTTCTTTTAGAAAATAATGTTTGGAAATTTGCTTCCCTGAAGGCCCCCTTTGTCGATGTGTATGGTTCCTGAGAGGGCTTAACTCCATTCAGAGGTTGTGGAAAATCTGCGCTCCTAGAATTACATGGGAGCCCCCATCTTGGATCACACCAGTGAACCCAGATTACACATGATTGCCAACAGTGCAATTGAGCTGGGAGCTGCCTTATGATCAGCCTAACTAGCCAAAGAGAGATATTATCTGTTTCCACACAAAATGTTAGAAGGAGATAATACTGGCTGCATTGAAGATCAGCATGGCTGCAGTATGTTTGTGTGATATTGTCTCCCCACACAGAGTAGACCTCACTACAAATGCAGACCCAAAGGCACCACACAGGACATCTTCATATTTCCTTAGGAACAAAACACTGACATTTCAGCTAAGGACTGGAACTACTTTTCCTCTCCCATCCCTGACATTGGAGACCCCTGCCTGCACTATACCCTGAGGAATCACGGCTAGTCACCAGAGCTACTGATCGTAAAATATACATAAAATCTTTGAACACACAGTGTTCAATACACCAATCTTGACTAGATCCGACACTAATAGGTAAATGTAATGTTGCTTTGACGTAACAAGCAATAAATGCAATACCTTGTATGCACAGTGTCAAACCTGTCAAACCCCACAGGGCTTTTTATTTACACCCCCCGGTCCAGGGCACTAAGACCATTTTAAAACAACCTTAATAAAACTTCTCGCCCAGAGTAGGCTGGAGTTTGGTGTTTTGCTATATACAGCCCACACCAAGAGATTTACCTCAGAAAAGGGATCAGCATATCATATCACACACGCACTGAATCAACAGTTATTGGAGGGGATGAGTAACTAGGGGGGTTATTTAAGAAAGGATTGTGCCAGGTAGCAGCACGTAGCGACAGGTGAATGCTGGGCGCTGTAGGCAAAACCACATTTAAGAAAGCAAATCTGGTGAGCGCCAGGTATTACCTTTCACTCACTGTCACTCTCCCATACATTTCAGATACACTTTTAGAAACCTTTTTATTTTTATGCAGAATTGTCATTACAGGTCCGACACTAAAGTGCTAATGTCACAGTGTTAAAACAATGTGATTCCATGTGTTTTCGCTCTGTTACAGGTGGATATGTGTTCAAAAAAAGACTTTAAATGCACAGCGTCTGGCGCTCTATGCTATAGCAACCAGATCCAGAACGCCGACGCTGTGTGTGTGTGTCCCATTTTGAAAAGTATGGTGTGGAGCGCTGAGAGTCGGTCGCACCGAGCTGGTCCTACCTTTCGCTCCCTGCAGCGCTGTACTGGTGTTAGAGTGCCCAACATATATCACATTCATCAATGCCCGCCAGGTTACTACAGCGACTGAGGCGCTCTATTACATCGCCTGATACTTGCTTACAGCGCCTACCAGTGGCCGCTGCAAGCGCCGCTATACAGACACTCATCTACCGATACCTGGCAGTAGTGACTCAGCCTCTATGTATCAATCAATGTAAGTCAATGAGTTTGGCTGCAGAGTTGTTTACAATGTTCTTACAATGTTTTAAGAGCTTTCTGAGCAGTGCTGAGTATTGAATGTTACTTCTGACCAGAGATGAAGCATTATTTTAAGGAGATTTAGGGACATTTTTATTGTAGGACTGGGTTTTTCACAAGCAGGCCTGTCAGAATTGTGGCATGCAGTTCAATAGCATAGGGGTTTATTCATTAATGGATAGCGACAGGTAGTGCCTTGTAAGCGGCAGGCAGCGTCTGGTGAAAGGCAGGCACTGTACGCAATACCACATTTATGAAAGCGAATCTGGTACTCGACTCTAACAGCGCCATGTAGCATCTGATTCATCATTACAGGCAGCTCAGCATATAGCGCCGGCGCCAGGTATTACCTGTCGCTACCTGACGCTCTCCCATATATTTCAATGGACGTTCCTTTTCTTCTGTTTAAACAGGGTTTTTTTTTTATTGTTTTTCTTTTTTGCTCTCAAATAATTGTGTGACCTGGCCTAAAAAGAGTCATTTTTGAAAACTTTTTTGATTTTTTTTAATTTTTATGCAGAATTGTCATTACAGGTCTGGCATTAAAGTATTAATGTCACAATGTTACATTGTTGTGATTCCATGTGTTTTCGCTTTGTTACTGGTGGATATGTGTTCAAAAACAGACTTTAATCACACAGCGTCTGGCGCTCTATAATATAGCGACCAGAGCCAGAGCGCCGACGCTCTGTGTGTGTGATTTTTGTTGAATATGGTGTGAGTCGCTGAGAGTTGGTCGCACTGAGCTGGTGCTGCCTCTTGCTCCCTACAACGCTGTACTGGTGTTAGAACGCCCAACATACATCTCATTCATCAATGCCGGCTAGGTAACTACAGCGAATGAGACACTCTGTTACAGCGCCCGATCAGTCAGACACCCCTTGTTGGAGTGCACCAGAACATTATCATGTACCCCCTGGGGTATGTGTACCGCAGGTTGAGTGCTATAGGGGACACTTGGACTCCTTACCAGTTCATGGACTGTTATTTTTATACAATAGAGGAGGACCCTCCACAGGACGCCTATACTGGTTCCTATACCACGTTGTGGTGGCCAGAGCTGATGTATCTGGATGCTGGTTACTGGGGTTAGAGGACTTTTGAAAAGGATTGTCCCTGCTCTGGCTGAACTCTAGTTATGATCATTACAATGATCAGCTGACAGTTCGATCCTTAGCCCTGTTCTGTGCAGTTCATGAATCAAGATGGCTCTTAAGTAACTAGTCTTGGATAGGGAGACATGAATAAATTGGCTACTAGAGGCCATGGTGACCAAGACATTCCACCCTAACAAATACACATCTACAGTACCCTACCTAATGTTAAACATTATTCTGGAAATGAATTGACCGCTCAACTTATTAAATCATACTTGAATTTCAAAGCTTTTTTCTGGACTTTCATCAATAAGCACTCATTCTTCCTAATCTGTAAAAACAAGCTTTTAAAAAAAAAGTCACATACAGTTTAGAAATCAATCTAATTGTATAGAAACACAAGATAATACAAGCCCTCCATCGTTCCACTCACAAATCATTAGCCAAGATCATTGACAACAAAAGAATAGAGATGGAAGAAAGCCCAGAAGATTAATAATGCTGCAGCCACTGAGTGTTTGTTTTATTTTGGATGTACTTAGCTGCTATTCTTTAGAGTGGTAAATATATGTTGCTTGCTTTCCTTGATACCAAATCTAACCTCCCCGGAGATTATAGTCTATGGTGTCATGTTCAATTTCACTCTTTAAAATTGTAATTAGTGCTTGAACTACAGTGTATCTCTGTAGCAAATCTAGTACAATTACTTTATTAAAGAGGACGTAAGGTTTATAGAGAAACACGATTTGTCTTTTTATTTAGTGGGGAGGGATTGCTAGACTGGGGAACATAGGTCAAAAATTCAAAAAGAAACAAAGAAAAGAAAAAAATACATATACAATCAACCTACAGGGATTCATTTTAAAGCCCACCTTAGAAATCACTGGGAATGATCATACACACCAGATACCCATGTCAAAACACAAATAATTAATAATAGGTACCTACCTTTACTTGGTCAAGGCAAGGCATTTATCAAGAATGACAATTTGCTTAGAAAACATGCATATAAATTCAAAAATCACTACTCAACAATTATTCCTTAAAGCTGTTTAAAATCATTATAGCGCTATAATTAATCCCAAACCTGAGTTGTCCTAACCCTAGCCGAGGGAGAGCCCTTTTCCAAGCCTGACCCTATCTCAGGGTCGCTTCCCAACCTCCCTCTAAAGCACTCAAGCCCTACTAAATACAAGTTCCAAGCCAATCAGGTACCTAAGAGTGTTTCACTTGACAAACCAGCCCTTTGCTTCCCTCTCACAATTCCAGCTGAATACTCCACAGTGACTTTAGCCTTTCTATCCCACGTGCAGCTTCTTGGTTTGGCTGTCCAGAATGTTCCTGGTTATAGAATGTCCCTCCTGCTCACTGCTGGTTCCTGTCAGACCCCGAGAATACCTGTCTTCGTTGTGAGCCTGCAACCCCCAATCTCCACAGCCAGCTTCACCTTAAGACAAGCCCCTGTTTGCTGGGACGCTATACACGCCTCGCCGGACATGGTTACCCCCAGAACTTGATGGCTCAAAGATTGTAGGCTCACGGGGTGTGAGGACAGAAAGACCAAAGGTCAGACTGGGCGAAGTAGGTAAGTACTGGAACAGTTCGGGTGCTCTGGAACAAGTAAGTACTGGAACAGTTCGGGTGCTCTGGAACAGGTAAGTACTGGAACAGTTCGGGTGCTCTGGAACAGGTAAGTACTGGAACAGTTCGGGTGCTCTGGAACAGGTAAGTACTGGAACAGTTCGGATGCGCTGGAGAAATCATGTCAGACGTCAAGCCAAGGCTCACACCAGGAGGTCAGAGAGCTGCTCAGTACAAAGGGATAAGACGGAGACGTAGTTGAGATTTAAACACATGGTCAATAACGATATGTACAGGAAATCACAGGAGAAATCACAAAGCCAGCTAAACGCTATCACAGGCACTGACACACTGAAGTGGTAATCCCTTTATAGGACTGAACCCGACCAGATTGGACAGGGAGGTGGCAGTGACTGATTGGTGCACTTCGGATCTGTGGGTTGATTGGTGTACTTAGAGACCTCTGGGCTGATTGCCCCATTTGAACTTGAAAGGCGTTCTGCCCAGGACTAAACAAACTCAGAAAAATAGCCAGCTCACCAGTTTCCCTATTGATAGCACGGACGGGGAGATCCCAGGCACAACTCCTCCAGGATTTAAGAAACAGGAATAACAGTGGTTTGTTGTTTAAAGCGTGTAGGGACAATGGCCCAATATCAACAAAAGGCAAGCACCTAGTGACGCGTTTCAAGCCTGGTCAGGCTCTTAATCATACCCAGGACTGAACCTGAAAGTTTTGGCTCGTTTAACAACCTCCAGCGATGACTGTGCTCGCGCGGAAGCACGAGCCGAATGATAGTGTGCGAGGGAGGAGCCAGCGCCTGAGGCGGAAGCGGCTGCCGGGCAGGAGAAGCCCCGGCCAGCCGCCTAAGGACATCGCGGGCACGAACTGAAGGTAAGTCATTCATGCCAGTTCCGTTTGCTTTACTGACTCGGTCTTATCAGAAGATTGTCCAAGGTCACTCACAGCACAAGCAATAGACTTAAGCATTACAGCAGCTGTTCCACAAATCAGTTATACTTGACACACCAAGCCTTAGTTTTTTCTCTCACAATTCCAGCTGAATACTCATCAAATGTGACTTTAGCTTTCCTGGTCCATATGGATATCCTCAGTATGGCTGCCTGGTATCAGCTGCCTTCCCTGCCTCTATGGAATGTATGCCGCTGGTTGCAGCAATCTAGGGACATGATCAGGGCATGCACTTATATTTTTTTAGTGAGAGACTTATATAACTTAATTTATACAGTCTGGAGGAAAGAAGGGAGAGAAGGGACATGATTAAGACCTTTAAATATGTGAAAGGATTGAATAAGGTTCAGGTGGGAAGTGTTTTTAAGAAGAAACTTAATGATAGAGCTAGTCGGGGGGAAGATCAGGGGCAATGTTATGATGCTTGGAACAAACTTCCAGCAGAGGTAGTTGAAAAATCAACAGTCAGTGAATTTAAACATGCCTGGGATAAGCACACATCTATCCTAAGATAAAGAGTACATACAGTATACACATAAGGGCAGACTAGATGGACCGTATGGTCTTCTGCCGTCAACCTTCTATGTTTCTATGTCAGGTGTTACACCTGTACACTGGGGTTGGTTAGGAGGTGCTGGGGTTGAGAAGCGGGTTGCTTTAAGTCCAGAGTATCTGTGTGGGCACAGCTAAGACCAAGGAAGGTATATCACAGGGGGAACCCAGATACTCACTGCTCTGTAGACTCCAGGTGTCCTAGAGTAATTCCACACACACACACATTACCTATAGCCCTCCGTTTCCTGTCCATGTTGCAGGTGCTTTCCCTCCGATTCAAAGTCCACCAATTATTCTAGTTCTGTTTTTTTTTTTAAATGCATAGATGGTCATTGTATGCTTGCACACACATAGGAATTCATCCTCCGCATTTAACCCATCCGTGCAGTGAATGTACACATGCTCGGAGCGGTGGGCTGCCCTAATTACGGCCCCTAATTATGTCCCAGGACCGGTATTCGAACCTGCCACCCTCCGGTCACAAGTACGCTCCCCTTACCTCCTATACTCCCTTGGTGGTCTTTAAACCGGACCTTCACCATGATTTAATGAAAAGCCCAAACTCTTAAAAAACAATTCCTCAGCATCTAAAATTAATATATTTTACATGTTTAGTCACTAATTTATTATACTTTCCCCCACTGGGCTGCAACTCTGTTCGGGAATTTAGGATACGGGCGCCGCCATCTTGACTCAGAAGCATCACACTTACTGAGGAGAGGAGAGTGGGATAAGGTACAGGGGGGCGGGTTATAGCTGTGCTTTGCTCAGACAGAGCAGAGCTGGGGTCAGGGAAAGGTCAGCAGTCCCAGAATGCAGAGCAGCACAGTCACTTCCTGTTTGCAGGCACTTCCTGTTTGCAGGCTGCCTGCAAAAATGGCAGCTTCCATAAGCCGCCATCTTGGATGTTTAAATGCTTATAAAATGCAGTAGATGCAGGTAGGATGATTTTTAATGTGAGCAATCTGTATGTACAGGGTGTGGGAAACATATAAGATAGACTCTTATTTAGAGTGAAGGTCCGCTTTAACTGCTACTGTACTCCGCTTCTTTTTAAAAATGTTATCTCTATCTGGAGTTCTAATCTTCGTCGGCCCATGGGCCTCACACAGGTGCGAGCAAGAAACACATGCTTGCATCCTCTGATCATACATTATTCTAAACAAATTAGCCAGGCAATCCCTAGATATTCCTCCAGTTACCTCAGAAAAGGGCCCTAGAAGTCGCCGGTGTAGCTGGTAAATAGCACCACAGCCCTGCACCACAGCACTGATGAATTTAGAAACAATACAGAATCTTTCTTTATAGCAAATTCTGCTGATGTAGATTATTCACTGATGGAATTATCATGTCACTAACATTATAGACTTTATGGATGTTTCAAAGCACCGCAATGTCTCCTGCCAAAACAAGGTAAGAACGTTTATTGAATGTTTATCTCCTCTGTCACATTTTCCATGCAGCTGCAATTTCCCAGTTTGTGATGTTTTCCATACTATTGTACTGTATGGATATCCGTACTATGCAACAATTTGGCTGTCATATAAATCCAACAAATGAGAGACGATCTATTTGTGTGAAATACCTAAACATAAAAGAGATAGTCTTGGGATTTTTTTACTACATAGACATCCATAATCTCACATTATAATACATCAGAGAAAGGCATAATGCATCTTGCAAAAGCTGCAAAGCGTGTGGGCTCCGGGTCTGAATCAAAAGCTTTATAGAAGAAAAAACACCCGTCTGTGCCTCTGTTATTGGCGTTTTTAATAGCTTCTTGTTCTGATGTTTACTCAGTCTCAGAATATAAATTACAGGGGGATTTGAACTTTTATAGACTATCGAATTGGAAATAAAAAATGAGTAGCTGTAGGCACCGACTATTTTTATTTTTTATTTTGTGTGTGTGGGCGTTGTTGCCCTTAAAAGGGCCCATCTACATTGCTGGGTGCTACTTCAGGCAAAGGTAATACCCCGGCGCGTAACCATAACCCGAGAGCACCCACTAAGCTTTGAGGAAAGGCTCTTTCTCCACCGACATAGGAGGGGATTCTTCTCTGTAAGAGGAGTGAGACTATGGAACTCGCTGCCAGAGGAGATAGTAATGATGGATACAGTAAAAATGTACAAAAGTGGCCTTGATGCCTTCCTGGCTTGTAATAACATTTCCAGCTATGGCTACTAGACCACTGGAAGAAGATCTATAGTGGCCATGATGCCCTCCTTGCATGTAATAACATTTCCACCTATGGCTACTAGACCACTGGAAGAAGATCTATAGTGGCCGGGATGCCCTCCTTGCATGTAATAACATTTCCAGCTGTGGCTACTAGACCACTGGAAGGAGATCTATAGTGGCCGGGATGCCCTCCTTGCATGTAATAACATTTCCAGCTATGGCTACTAGACCACTGGAAGGAGATAAACAGGCTGAACTGGATGGACTAAAGTCTATATTCAGTCTTATAAACTATGTTACTATACTGGTACTGATCCTGTGCAGCCTTGCATGATGTATGGCAACCGTTGCAGAGCTGTGTGGGTTCAAGCATGTTGAGGTTAGGTAAATTTGTAGGAATGAGATCCTCACAGTTTTTACAAAGGGGCTGGATAGTGTTCTGAATATTTGACGGGGAGCAGGGACATAACTATAGGGGGTGCAGAGGTTGTGACCACCCCCTGGGCCAAAAAATCATCATTGTTATTTCCAAAACTTATTTATCAGATATGTGTTGTGTACATGACATCATTTAGAAAAAAAGAAGCATTATTTGTTTCTACTCAGTCTTTAATTGTCTAGTTGTATACAAAGGGTTTTGATTGTTACACCATTGTATTGTATTGCATTTGGCACTGTTCTAAACTGTTTTTCATTTTTTTAATTGAAGCAGAAATGGCAGAGATATCAGGGAGTCAGCCAAAGACATTCTCTTTTTCATCCCGTCCCCCAAACAGCTCAGAAGAGCGGGACAGGATTGCTGGTTCCTCCCTTCCCTCTGCCTCCTCCTCCTCCAGATTCATCACAGATTATGCAGCATCACAGATCCAAGGGCCACGCCCACTTTTTCCAGAGCAGAAATCATGAGGTGAACTGTAAATCCCATTTACTGTCCATGTTTTTGTTTTTAAGGATATTTTCACAGTCAATACAGTTTAGGGCTTCTCTAACCTGGTCAATCTTTGCCTTTCTGAAGATCCACAATTTTGTGGCTCCATGATAAGGCGCTCTAGTGACTGCTAAGTGGAAATTAAAATTATGTTCACTGTTTCTGTGAGTATTAGGGCAAATATTGCATTGCATTTTATCGCTGATGCCCGGCTTCCCCCTTTAAGATTCTCTGTTCTTAGCAAATGTCTGCCCTTACCAGGACAGCAGGAAAAGGAAGTCCATATATGGGCATGGGGTTCTGACCCTCAGGAAAGGCAGTTTGAGCTTCAAAGCCCCCCTGCGGCTCTCCTAACACCTTCTCGGACAGAGAGGAGCCTGCATGCTTCTTCCTGGGAAGGTGTGATAGCATGGTGCTTCAAAGGAATGATTCAGGATCTGTGTCTGAGAGGAGGGGGTGGAGGGGAGAGACTGTGCTTAAAAGTAGGCCAAGGGGATGAGAACATGGTCATTCTCTGGATAGGGGTCTCGCGGCAGCGTGCTGGAGGTGTCCAACCCATCTGTAAGCTCTTGACATACCCCTTGTGGGAGCATTTGTATTATTTCATATTCCATCATAGCCAAATGTTTGTTATCACTGCCTAGTGTGCTTAAAGCATTAAAACGTATATTTAACTTGAGCGATATTTTTGCCTTAGCTAAGAATCTGTGTGTCCACAGGCTTTTGGCCTGGTATTCCTGATAGGAGGGCTCGGACAGGGTTTTTTGGGAACGTGGTTTGTGTAGTAGTGTTGGTTCCAGCTTAGGCCCACTAGACTGCACCTGCCCCTGGTTCATTTGTCTTTCTTCTTAAATTCTCACTTGCTTCTCTTAGTTCTTCAGCTACAACTCATTAGCTTACTGTAAAGCTATCCCTTAAATACCCTTCTGGTTTTTCACAGCACAGCACTGTATAACTCATGTCACATGTCACACATGTCAGAGCCACACTTGGCATGTGTCATAGTCCCCCTCACTGACTTATGGTTTCCTTCCAGTTCCTCACTATTCGCCTTTTTACCTATATGGATTACTGTTCTAACTATGATCTTCACTGCTACCCTCACTGCTGCCATCTTGTTTCCTAATTGTAAACTGCAGGGACCAACTACCATATATCTCCTTCAGTCTAGCTAATATACTTTGATTAGGAGAGGGAATCTAACCTTTTCTAATCCCAGCAGCTACTAAATAACACTAGCTATCGCCCGAGACGCAAGTCCCACATGTGCATAGGGGAGAAAGTCCTAGGTTAAAACAAGTCCTATACCTTCCTTCTTTATGCCAAATACTAAAGTATATTCTGTGCTGTAATCACTGTGTACTGAGGTATCAGGTTATGAGGTACTGTATCAGTCACTATGTACAGTACCAAAAATCTAGCTTGAGTCCAGCTTTTTCAGTTATGCCTTGACATGTGTCTTTAATGCTATTAGTAGACTAAAACATTCTTTTACGATCAGCACTGTTTTCCTATTCAAGAGAGTGGCTGCTATTGTTTATTTCGAAATTTGTATTTTGTTCTTTTTCTGTGTTTTTTTACATTCTGGTATGCATATATTTAACCATGCAAGGGTTTTAGGGATCCCCTCTCATTTTAAATTGCAAAATCAGCCTGGGATTATATGTGCCACATCTACACCTAGACTCCTTCAGACAGGAAAGGATCGTGTAAATTGAGGGTAGTGCCAGATGGTAGCAGCAACATCTGATGCTCTATCATTGGTTGGAATTGGAATTGGAAACAGTAGATTATTTAAGGAACACCATAACCTATAGTCAAGGTTCTAGAATTTGTCCTTGCGGGGAAAGTTAGCAATGTAAGAGGGGAGTCGTAGGAACCAGCAGGAGGAAGGAAAAGTACTGAGTGCAACCCAGAGAGCTTGCATGGAAGGAAGATCTGGGGCACACCCTAAATTTGGCCTAGAGGCCGATTGATTAATAGCGGCAGGTAGCGACAGTTGAGCGACTGTAGCAGCATTTTCACAGCGCCCGCTAGTAGTCACTGTGCTTGGCCATTGTTCGGTTGTTGATAGCGACTGAGTCGGTGTGCAGTAATGTTGAATACGGGGTGACGAGTCGCTATTTGACAGGTTCCGTGATGTATGGGTGCGCATGATAGCGACTGGTCAGAGCGACCGGCTCCCACCATATTCATCAAAAAATCACGCTCAAAAAATTCTCGCGCTGTGAAATGCATGTTTAAACCCCAGAGCCCTGGCGGCGATGTGTTAAAAGTAGTTTTTTAACCCCCAAACCACCATATTTTTGGAAACCAAAAAAAAAAAATTTTAAAGAATTTAGTAATATGAATACAATAATATCAGACCTGTAATATCAATTCTGCACAATTTTTTTTTTTTACCTTAAAAAAATGATCTAACATGGCAGAAGTGGTCACAGAATTTTTCACATTTAAAAAAAAAAAAACATTAATAACAATTAATTATGAATATTTAAAGATTGTTCCATTGAAATGCATTGGAGAGCGCCAGGTAGCGAGAGGTCATACCTGTTGCTGTTCAAGGTCAGATGCTGGCGCTGTGAGCTGAGGCTGGAATAATGATGAATGAGTGGCTATCTGGCGCTAAGCAGGATCGGCTTGATAAATGTGTGATTGTGGTGGGGAGCCGGCGTTCTCGTGGTGGTGCCCGTCATTACCGGTCGCTCACCAGTCGCTACCTGTCACTATTCCTTCATAAATAAGGGACCTAGAGTTTCCAGAGAGGGATTGTGGCTGGGACTGGCTGTTTCTTGTGAATAAGAGAAGTAACGTATGTTACATATGGATTATATTTGGATTAATTTTGACCTGAAATCATGTACGTATGGATTATATTTGGATTAATTTTGACCTGAAATCATGTACCAACTGGAACTGAATAAAGTCCCATTCTGTTTCATTACAAGTCGTGTCGTTAGTGGAGACCTGCAACAACTAAAATGTAAGTGCACCTCATCCCACACTCCTCAACAACCTGAGTTACCCTACCCTAGTATCCAAGAACCCTCTCTCGCTCCCCGTGACCTCTGCCATAAGACAGGCAGAGGCCCCTTACACTGTGTCTGGCCCAGCTCTTAGCCTACCTAAACATAATGTGATGTTTTCTGTACTCAGTGTCTTTCTGGTATGGTAAATGGATCAGGGCAGCTGTGGCATGCCATCCAGTAGGTGCTCAAATAGGGTGCTTGGGTAGGAAGAGAGGCTATACAGGGGTTTTAACCTGGAGAAAAAACACCTCAGGGGCGTATCATCATTGCTTATTGGATCACTGTCTGTATATTCATGTGGAATTCTGTGTAGGTCAGTGTACCATCCAGCCAGTCTCTATGATAATAGACATTTAGCCTGACGCAAGATGCCCAGACCACCGCTGGCAACGGTATGATAGTACCAATATCTATTGAAATGTCATAACATATATAATTTGACATTTTCTAAAAAAGGATAAAGATAGAGGTTTTCTCAACAAATTGGAACGGTCTTTAAAATGTGTCATTTTGCAGGTTTAGTGCTGCTTTGATGAAGCCAGCAAGGTGTTTAAACCCACCCGGCATATCAGCTCTTGCAGACCCTGTCGGTTTAACAAAGACATTCTTTCTTCCTGTACCGCACAACCCACTAAAGAGGATTATCTTCCAGCTTTAGACTCAGGTCTATAGTTTGGTCTTTATAGTTGTAAAGAGAACATAAGCAGTCCTGTTGAGACTAAATCTACACCCCCAACGCATCTGCTGGATATTGAAAGGTCACAAATGTATGGAATCGTGGCAAGTGTTCAAGTTTCTCATTTCATTCCACTCATCATTAATTGAAATTGAATACGCCGCACAGCCGGTGGCCGGAGGATCCGAAGAATGGACGAAGCGTACTTTGTCAACTAACGCACTTGAAATTTTTTTTTCCTCTTTAGGCGACACATCATTTCAATTTGTAATCAATCAGATCTTGTAATGCTTTCTAGATTAAACAGGGACCACCTCCGCTGGCTTATTATCAGCAATCAGTTTCACGCTGTGGACACAGAGAAAGCACAAGCGCACACCCCTCTAAAAATAGTCATCTTTTATTAATATGATAAAAAAAAAGAACAAACAAAAAAGAATAGGATGTGATTCCGCAATCTCTGATCTAATCAGGCAAGTGGCAGAACAGCTTGGCTTCAAACAGCACAAAAAAAATAGAAATGTGACTACTTTTTTGCGGCTCAGTGATATGATAAACTCATGTCTGGTGTGTCGATTCCTTCAGCTTTATTTATTTATTCAGTTTTGCTTGGAAGGGAAACAGAAGTTGGCCTAATCATAGTGTTTAGATTTAATTATATTACCAGCACAATTTTAAGATTGAGGCAAGGCCCAGTTTATCTTCCTATTGAGATAATGTTGCACTGGCAGGCAGACCCCACAAAGAATGAATGAGACTCCGGATCTCAGAAATATATTTGATGAAGATGGCCTAATTTTTTTAATAGGGGATTGTTATATTTGGGGTCCTGGAGTTTGACAATATTTGGCAGTAAAATTCTGAGGTTTCTGGGCATGAGCAAGAACCCAATCTGCCCAATACCTGAAGGGGTTCATTTGCCGAATAAAATTAAGAGGCTGATTCACTACTAGCGCCATATATTGCCAGATGAGCATCTGAATAGTGGCGCTTAGAGTGACCACTACTAGACGCTGTAAGCCGGTATCGGACACTGTAACCTTGCGTTACGATCGTTGTAGTAACCTGGCCAGCATTGATGAATATTATGTGTGTTGGGCGCCCTAACAACAGTATTGCGCTGCAGCGAGCGAGAGGCAGCGCCAGATCACTGCGTCTGGCGATCAACACCGTATTTAACAAAAAACTACACACAGCAGGTGCTATGGCATAGAGCCCCAGACGCTGTGTTTTTAAGTCTGTTTTGGAACACATTCACCAGTAACAAAGCGCATGGAATGACATTGTTTTAACAATGTGACATTAACACTTTAGTGCCAGACCTGTAAATACAATTCTGCATAAAAATAAGTCAAAAAAATGTATAAAAGTGTGCAGCCAGGAGAGGTCACACAATGATTTGGGCAAAAAAATAAATATTTAAATTGCCAAACGCTATTTAAACACAAACAAATGAAAGCCCAATGTATGGGAGAGCGACACTGAGCGAAAGGTACTACATGGCGCTTAAACCTAGAGCACCGGCGCTATACGCTGAGCCGCTTCTAGTAATACATGTGGCGCTACATGGCACTGTTAGAGGCGCTCACCAGATTCGCTTTCTTAAATGTGGTTTCCCATACAGCGGCCAGCATTCACCAGACGCTACCTGTCGCTACGAAGCACTACCTGGCGCCATCCTTTATAATAACCCCTCAAAGTGTTAATACATTTTCAACACACACACCCTTTTGGGGCACTAGGGGTGCAGAAAAAACGGTCCCGGTGTTCTTTGAACAGTGGACCCATATCAAAGGGCTAGGGGCTGCTAAACCAGAAGGGCCAGGGGCCAGCCATTATTCATCTGAGCCCTGGGTTTACAGACCCTATGCCTGGTGCAGTTTTTTTTTTTTTTTTTTAATTAAAAAATATATAATTCCTGTCTTTTTCAGTGAAAAAATGCTAGCATTTGTGGCATTGTTTATTTTTAATTAATAGAAAGCCTCAACTCGCATACTGTCATTTATTTGTCTCCCCCTGATGTCTCATGCAGGGCTGGAAAAACAGGCTTTCTCGCAAGTGCGAGTGTTGTTTTTCGCATGTGTCCCCTGATCATGCAAGAGATTTCCGTTTGAGAGAAATTTCCTCATGCAATAATGATTTCACACGGAAGGGGAAATTTCTCCCCCATTACTGAATCAATCCTAAGATCATGACTATTAGTTTATTTAGATATGCATCCAAAAGGAATCTCCTAATCAGATTGAATGAAACAGCAGATTGGCAGATTTGCTCATCTTTAGCTTCTAGACTCCATTGTTGGAATGAGATGCCACAGCTTGTATGTCTCCCTCGTGCAAATAAGAGTAACGTGGCATCAATATATTTGCAAGTGTGTCACTTGAATCTGTTTAACTGCTTCAGGGTAGTTTCTCCATACCGGTGTATACCCCTACTGTAGAGAATGAGGAATAGAAAGATCTGAAGACACAGGTTTGTGCAAATGTTAAAAAAATGTGTTTATTAGAACTGGGGGTCAATTGGCAGGGGTTAGAGGTAGGGAAATGGAGCTGGAGTGTGAGACCAAATGAGGGGATTGGAGAAGCATGGGGTTCCCTGAGGTAGCTTGGGAGTCGAGGCCTTTCTGGTCAACAAGGGCATTCCAGTACCTCCTGCACATAGGTGTCAGCAGGCTATGACTGGCCCACAGGGCCACCAAGATAAAAACCTAGTGGGCTCCTTGTCCCAGGGGCCCCTTTGAGGGCCATCATCACCAAAACCTGAACTATGTATGAACAGAGACACAGAGTCTGGCATAATGTTTGTGTGCATGGGACCAGAATATAAGCCAGTGATACTTGCATCAAACTTGGGGTGGGCCCCCAGAGTCAGTTTTACTGGTGGGCCCCAGACACCTCAGTCCAGCACTGGGCAGCAGATCATAGGGAACAACAGCCCTGGAAGAAGGAAATAAAGATTGAAGATAGGGGAAAGAGAGACATAGGTAGGACCCAGACCCAGGAGTAGTTCATGTCCTCCCACTCTATGGTGAATTTCACCAGGATGGTAGCCCAACAGCAGCCTGTGCAGCTCTGGAGCACCCCCAGCGCATCCCTTAGGATACTCGAGTCCTGAATGCCCCTTCCAGCTGTTTGGGTGCCGTGCCTAAATACAACAAAGAAAACCAAAGATAATTCCCCAGGAAGAATGGGTTATCTCCCTTAATCCATCCCCCGGGATTAGCTAAGACTTCCCTTGGGGAAGGCAGGTGCTGGATAGGAGGTCCGGCAGACAGCCATGTCTCCCAGAGACACCATCACAGGGCTCTGCAGGTAGAGTGACCCCTAGTAAATCATCAGGGAGGCAGGGCTCCTAGGATGTCCTGAAGGGAGAAAATGGCCAGTGGTACTGGGGATTCCCCCAAACTGAGGTCCCTGCTCTTTCCTGGGTATGGGTTTCAGTGGAGGCATCTCCAGTTCCGTTTTCTTCTCTGAGTTCCTGGGTACCAGAGGGTTCTTGTTGGAGGAGGCAGGAATGGGATGGATACTCAGGGTTGAGGTTTCCCAGCCTGGGTCCATATTGGGAAGATACAGCCCTGGGGACCCACAGATAGAGTTTGCAAAGTTAGTCTATGGCAGAACAGGTGCTGGGAGGGAGAGAAATTGGGAGGGTAGTGTGTAGAGTGTGCATGGTGAAGAAAGAAGGAGTGACTTGAGGAAGTGGAGGTGGGCACACTAGACTGCCCGAGATGTGAGTAGTAATGCAGCAAGGCAGGGTAATAGTCGAACTGCTGTTGCCACCAAGGGATGATCCTGCAAACCCTCTTGACTGCAGTGGAACCATGGAAGGTGACTGAACCCTTGTCCCCCATACCCCAGTTGAAGTTCAGGATTTGAAGCCTAGTCACTCTGCCCAAAGGTCTTGGGCTGCCCTTTCTTCCCTCGATAATGTACACTCTTACGAGCGGGCCCAGAGGCCCTGTTGCAGGGTGTTTTCTTGTGCTAGTAAACCTCCCTCCAATGCTAAAGACTCCCTGTGCTGCCTTAAAGTGGGGTGGTAGGTGACCAAGAGGGGGCCTAGCTACTCCGCGGCTCATGTGAAACCATTTGGATATTACCTGTAACAATGTTACTTACCTACCAATAAAAAAAATCCTAGGTGTCCCACTTCACCGACCCACAATTTCTAAAGAAGCTGACTAGGATTGGTTCTCAATTTGGTCCCAGGTGAGAAACTGAGCGTTTTCTGACCACTACAGGACAAATCCTACTGCCTCCAGTGATGTGATGACTACTGAAGGGGTTGTCATTTGTGACTAACCTCTAAAGGCATAAAAGATGAGGTGCCAAGATTTTTTGGGAACGTATGATGTCTGATTGCGCCTCAGTATTGTTTTATACCCAGGTCAGCTTGATAAATATGGGTGTATATGCTGTAGATAGTGAATGTCTAATTGAATCAAGACAAATCTAAGCATTCAAGGCTTGCCTTGAATTGCCGTCTATTACAAACAGGCCTGAGTGTGTGTTTTCCCTCCCCGTCATCCTCGTCTTCTCAGACGGTGCCGTAACCAAAGCAGGTGGCACATCCAAGTCACAGTATTCTAAGCATATTGCAGCACAATCTCGCAGCACAGTGTGACAACAATTGTGTCTGCTTTATTGCCTGTGGAGATTATAATACCACATACTTTGGAGAAAATAGAAAGAGATATTTGTGTGATGGTCACATTTCACATGGAAAGAAAAGGACAATTGCGTGATCGTTTCTTCTAACACTCTGCCTGAACCAGAGACTGAACCGATTAAATGCAATTTCTCCTTCTCAAATCCCGAACCTTGCATATTACTATAGCACGCGACGATCTTGCCGTGGATTTTATATTTTATTACACCCAGCTTAATTACCCTTTCAGAAATAATTGTGCCTCCTGCTGCTTTCACGCTTTTTTAACAGACAGTGACATAGTTTTCTTACTTTTATTAGTAAAATTAATAAGGAACCATTGGCGGCCATTTTTTTCCCAAAATAATGCAAAAACGGTGTTAAAATAATTAGCTCACTTATCTAAGCTATTGTAAAAACACAAAATAGTGAACCTGAAAATTTTCCCTGGTATTAAACTTGGCCTACACACTCAACAGACACCCACTGAAAAAAAGTCTATACTCTCCTTTTCTTCCCCACTACTCATCCTGCTGGGTCTGGATCTTCTACATTAGCATTTAAGACAACAGGGATGAATCGAGCCTCTCTGCAATCTGAGGCCAACTATAAAAAGCCCCCCCCCCCAGGGCATGCTCAAAATAGCAGTGTGCCACTCCACCTAGCTCCTTCCTATGATGGGAGCAGCTCCTATTCACTTCAAGGGGTAGGGGGTGGGACCACAGCCACAGAGCCACAGAACCACCAATAACTGTAAAAGCGTGCAGTGGTACCCCCGAACTCCACTGGACCACTACTGAGATAAAAAATAATAAGAGAAAACAAATAAGGTTCATTGATTTCTGCCCCTTTTGAAGTGGCATTAAAGTGGTTATAAGGACTGGAGACAACCTGCTCCCCCCATACTCATCCTATTTAGTTAAAGCACTTACCTGGTCCCAAGTTTTGCACGCTTGCATGTTGGTAGCTTGGCACTGCAGTCAGCCAGGCCACTGGAGATTTTGAGTGATAGTATGGTTACCCAAACACAGGGGTAACATGGAATTGGTGATGAGATTATGAACAATAACTCTGAATTTTGCTGTGAGGGCAGGTGAATGTCAGAGAGAGGACAGCTTTTGTTGTTTTAGTGTCCCAATCATGCTGGGCCTGTGGGAGTGGAATAAGAGAGGTCTTGACCCTAGGATTACTTTAAAGCGTACAATCAATGGTGGGAAAAGGAACACCATACAACGTTATGCTATTAAAGTTTAATGCCAATTAGTGAGCATACATAACCAGAACGTGAAACATATTTACAGTGCATAAACGCAGGTTCTATAGAGACAACATCTAAGCTTCAGGCATAAAAATATGTAACATATCAAGTCGGGACATACAATATGACAAAGATATAAAGATTTAACTGAAAACAAGTGGCACACTTGCTAGGAGAGATATAGGTAACAGTATTGCCCTCTTAGATATGAAATTCAATAGCATGACATAGCAAATAACAGAACATAAGAATAAGCTTACAGGCTGACCGCAGGAATAAGCTACCTCAACGTTTCGGCCCCTACGGACCTTTCTCAAGAGGCTGCGCACAAACTCAAATAAGACTTTAGGTCTAATGCACACCTGCCCTTTAGAGCACCCAAATTTGGGATGGCCTGCTTCTTAACAAACACCATACCATTCGTACCCAACATGACAACTGGTTTATTCAGATGCATATGCACACATGCTGCGGCAACCTAATTGGCTATCTGAGGATAAGGCTGTGGTTGCTACTATGAAGGGTCCGGGAAGAGTGAATATCAAATGTCTGTTTGTGGTTAAGGGCAGAAGGGGTCAACCTTCATTTTGGGTTTATGCCTGCTTAACTTTACCTGAAGCAAATATTAAATGTGCATGTACTGAAATACATGGTAAAATACATGGTCCATCAAATAACTTTTCGTGTGTAAATGTAAAACCTAGATATGATCAACATACATCAATTAATCTATTCATTTCTAGTTACTTGGTTTTCATATATATCCCTTTCTTCACCTGATCAGTTTTTATCACTTTGTGTTTAACTGACCAATAAGTTCTGCTATCACCAATAAGTCTCATTCATCCAGGTCAATTCCCTAAAGGTAACTGTTGCATGCATGTCCCTGGGGGCAGTGACAGGGGTTGTGGGGAGTAGATTTTTTTCTCGGGCTATGAGGTCTCCTGCATGGTACTTGTGGTTGAAGACAGTAGTCACAATCAATCTATTTCAGCAGTATCAGGCCATGAATCCAACTGGCACATAGGCTTTAGTAAGATTTGGCTTAATTACTGGACTGCTTATGTCATTTGTCACAGGAACTATGGCATGCCCCCTTAAATTCACAGCAAATGAGGAGGGGGTGCAGGCATAGTCGCTCGTACAAGAGTGGCTGAACCAGTGTCAGAGTGACAGACTTGCAGCAATGGTCTGGGATGGATAAAAGATGAGTATAGCATTTTTATTTATTACCCCTCTCTTTTTACCCCTATACCATCAGTTAGACCCATTGCTTTCAAGCACACCAATATCCTTTTGCCTCCATAGAAAGGGCCCTAGGATATCAGAAAACATGGGAGTCAGAATGTGGCTTGTGGGCTAGGTCACAAATGAGTAGATACAAATAAAGAACCTCCTTGACTTTTTTTAGTGCTGATTTTGTCTACTTTTTGTCTGGTTTGTCTACTCTGCTGTTTTGTGTTTGTAACGTGCTTTTAGGTGACTCACAACCCATAAGTGCCACCCAGGTAGAACTTGCTAAATATGGAAGGTAGAACTTGATAAAAAAAATGGGGAAGATCCTGTCATAGACCATAGATAATAGGTCCTGATGTGGGGCTTATTTAGTCCTGTCCTCTTCACATGGCCATCTGCAACAACACAGGGGACTGTCTTTAGAAGGTCCCCTTGGTTTGGTGGTGGAGACTCCTCAGGTCAACGTTAAAAAAAAAATACACTTTTTGTGTATTTTTCCCATCAGACCCTATATAAGATTCTCCTCACAGAACTGCCCTTGTGATGTTTCTTGCTGTGCTTGGGCCCTGAGCTTTCCGGGTCCCACTGACCGGGGGTGGTGACACTCATAAAGATAATGGTATTTGTACGTGTTCACCTACAGGTCTGAAGCTGAAACTCTGAGAAGACCATAGAGATGCCAGGTCCCTGAACATAGCAATAGATGCTGCTGAACTGGTAGCAGGTGAGCCAGGGGGCTTTATAAGGTGGATCTCATAGGGGGTCTGAGAAGAACCTCCACTAAAGTGGAAATTTTGAAGGCATTAAAGGAATTCAAAACTTTTTGCATTTTTAAAAGCCTTTTTTATGATTTAGAATGTAGTTCTTAAATATAACCATAATGCAATCAAGTTCTATTTAATATTGACTGTGTATTGCCACCCCAGTATAACTTTGTGGGTCCCCATTCAAAAATCCTACTTTAAAAACCCCAACAGAACAATTTCATTAATGAAAATGCATGTTTAAGTGATACAAAAATGTTTTTTTCTTAAGCCTACAACATATACACGAGTTGCACACAATGGTTTTGAAAGGTAATGAAAGTTTCTTGGAAAAAAGGAAAGCAGCAATTAGAGCCACAATGTGCAATGATTACATTGGTATTGACTGAATTATTGCCGTGCGGACTCGCCGGGCCTGCGGTTGTGTGGTAGGTTATGAAACCTTAATGAACCAGCAAGAGGTCTTTAGAGAGCACAGAGAAAAAAATCTGCATTTTGTTTGCCTCTGTCCAAGAAAATGGCGAGCTGTAAATGAGAAGAAGAGAATATGAAATGAGTGGGTTGCGTTTTTTGAACCAGACAGGGAAAAAAAGGTTTTTGAACTCGTTTTACAAAGAATAAATAACACGGGTGTTATGTTAACAGATTATTTTATTTTGCAAAATGATGCAAAATTACAGGAGAGTCTTTGATAAAGCTAACATTAAAGAAAGGGAATTAATGTAAAATATGACATTTAAGGTTCTTGCATTGTGTTGTGTTGTGTTTCATGTTTAGCACCAAGCAAAGCGCTGGAAATGCTGGAGCCACGGGGCATCATCAGCATAAAAATAAGGAATTCTTTCCTGCAGTTACTGATCAGATTTAAGTTACAGCGTTATGTCAGGGTCAGGAAACACAGTATTGTTTCCTATTCTCTTTATTTCTGCATACATTTAGCTTTAAACTACATCAAATTTTCACAGAGGTCCTTAAAGTTATTTTGACTATCCTGGTTATTGGTCCTTGCCTTGGGGGCATCCGAATGAAGGATGCACCCCCCCGTGTGAAACCCCCCAGATCACCCACTTTCACTTGTCTTTCCGACATTCCCACGGTGCTTGCCCTGGCACTCAGCACTTTATGTGGCGCATATTAATATGCAGCCTAAAGCCGCTGATTTGAATCTCACCTGGCATATGTGTGCCGGCAGTTGCATCCCTACCTCCCCTGTGGAGTGCACGCTCCCATGCGCCTGGCCTATCTGAATGGCTGGGCATGGGGAGTGCGCACAGTTACAGGGAAACCAGGGACCAGGGCGCCCTTGAAGACAGCATTATGGGCCCCGCTGGGATCAGGTAAGATTACCGCAGCCCCATGGGGTTTAACGCAATGGGGCATCCGGAATAGGATGCCCTGGGGGTGGGCTAGCAGCCAGCCCTAGTATCTTATAGGTTCCAGAACATCCGCAGGGGTTGATTGGTCAACTTTAAAGTAGATAAGAAGCAAATCTGGGGACCTCAGAGGAAGAGATGTTAATGAACATCAGGTTAGAAAAATATAAATAGTTTCAGATTCACCAATTTACAGCCAGATTATGTACAAATAAAGGAAGTGCAAGAGCATTGTTTCACTGTCGTCAACCAACAAAGATTGTGCAAAGAGCAAGGCATACAATAGGTCACAAAGAAAACCGTGGTAACCTGTAAGCAGCTAAAGGTGTGTAAAGGTGTGTAGGGGTCTGGATGTAAATAGGAACATGCCAGTTAGTTAATAAGAAACCTGTTGTACATACAGTTAATAAGAAATTCAACCCTTTCTAGCCATGCGTAGTGGTTGTAGTACCCTTAATTAGACTCAAGATGACAGCAAGCTTGAATGGAGACTGTTCTAGAAGTTAATGTAGAAAGAGTTAATAACCAGAGCAGGATGCTTGGTAGAGGCAGAGTAACAACCAGGAGCATAGTGATTGGTTGGAAGGTCTATAAGGGAACAGCCTATCACATGTTTGGGCAGTTAATACCAACATCCCCTGTGGAAGAGCCCCAACAGCCCACCCACACAGACAGACTTCGAGCACCCTGGGCCCAGAAGAACCTGCTCCCTGTCATCCTCACCAAGTACCAGGTGCATGAGGGTAACATGTGTTTTCTTGAATTAGCTAATGCTAATGTTCATGAGTCTACCACAAGGAGGAAACAAAATACAAGTAGTGTGCATGGCAGGATTGCAAGGAGATAGCTGCTGCTTTAAAAAAAGAACATTGACGCCAATATGCAGCTAATAGGGACCACTTGGACAAGCCAGAAGGCTATAAAAAATAATGTTTTGTGGAAGGAATGGATCAAGAAAGAGCTTTTTGGTTTAAATAAGAAGAATCTCATGTTTGGAAAAAGAAAAACACAGCATTCCAGTATAAAACCACATAATATCTGAAAGAAAGATAGTGATAGTAGTATGATTCCCAAACAAAGTATTATGATTGTTTGGGAATGTTTCGCTGCATCTGGGTCAGGATGTTTTGCCATCATTAATGAATTCTGAATTGCACCAGCAATTTCAAATCGAAAATGCCAAAACATCTTTTCCTGAGCTGACCTCAAGAGAACGTGGACCATTCAGCAGGACAACAGCCCTAAACACACAAATTATTTAACCAAAGAATGGTTAAAAAGATCCTGAGGCCTCAGAGCATACGGGAGGTTTATATTTCTCCTGCAGTTTGTAAAGCCAGTAGCTGTGCTTATTCCAGCTGATGGGTGGCCGTGGCCTGTGTACAGTCTGCTCCTATTGAAAATAATGGGTGTCTCTATACACTGGGAACCATCTGCCAGCAGGGGCTGTGGAAGGACAGTTGGCAAGGCAGAGGTAAGCGGGTGGCTTTGTACCTTCTGGCACTTGTCTGATCTGTGGTCTCATGAAAAGTCCTCCAAATTGGACTTTTCCTTTAAGGAAAAATAAAATAAAGTCTCTGAAGGGCTAAGTCAAAGTCCTGACCTTAATCCAATGGAAATGGAAGGACCTGAAGCAAACAGTTCAATCAAAGCTTTTTTGTATCTTCATGCTAAAGTTGCTTCAAGATAATGTGCAGGACTATTGCAAAAAAAAGCCATGCTTGTGGCTGTTAATGGAAGTCATGAAAATTAGGCTTGACATTTGAACCTACCATTCTGTTACTGGCAGAGGAATGCTCAATTTTAATGATTTGTCTCCTTAGCCAGCCTTCTTATTATGCAATGTTGCAGTGTGTGACTGCTGGGTGCAGCTGAGTCAAATCCAGATAGACATATGTGGTGTAACAGAAACTGTCTTTACTGGAACATGAGTGCAGTAAGAAAATGTCACCTTAACATGGTGGACAACACAGACAGGAAAGTCATGGAGCTCACCTCAATATACAGGAAACACAACACAGCAGAAAAGTGCATAGTGAGACTACAGTGAAACATCGGTCTCAAATCATATTCAGAGACAAGCTGAAGCTGTTGCATAGTATTATATTTCCAGCATGCAATTCTGATGTTTGTAAATACGTTTACCCATCATACAATGCTTTGGGCGGATATTATAGTGATTATAGTCTAATAATTTAGATTTATTTATTTGATGTTGTTCTCTTCATGTTTAGGACATGTGTGAAAACATGGTGTTGTTTTTGGTCAAATTTATGCAAATATATAAAATTCTGGAGGGTTCACACAAACTTTCAAGCACAACTGTATAAGAATACATAAAATAGATAACAGGATATATAATAATGTGGAACAATGCAAAAAATATTTGCGTCTGTGGCAAATTTGACTAAGGTAATAGGTGACACCAATACTCATTGCAAATGTGCCTATAAAATCAGAATTTTTCACAGGCATTTCCAGAGTAACCATTCCTAAAACAGCATAATTTGCTCTTTTGCACATCATTTACAGTGTCTGAAATGGAAAAAAGCGCTTTCACCTGATTGTCTGTCTCTTTAGTGCTTTGAAGCACAATGACAATTTAATTGACAGCAATACAAATATGACCCTGTTATTATGCTGTGAGAAAGAGAGAAGGATACATATGCACAGACATGTAGAAATATGGAGCTTCCCCCTGCTTTCACAGCCTGAATGGAGGATTTCCTGTTTGTTCTATCCTCATGCAGACATAGGGCTCGATTCAACAAAGTTTTGTGCCTAAAAAGTTGTGATTTTGTGATCAATTAATTTCCGCGCGATTCAACAACCTGCAACCATTGTAAAACACGTATCTTTCGAATTATATTTGATTGTGATTGAAGTGAGTCTGCAGTTTGCGAGCCTAAAATTTTACTCACAATTCAGGTGCACTTGATGTGCCACACGCATGATATAAATTAGAATGTTTCACACTAGATTTTTGAGGCAGCATCTGCAGGAGAAAAGTCAGTTTGGTTTTTTTGTTCTATTTTGTTTGGTTTGGCTTTGAACTTCTTGCAGATGATCTGGCGCAGAGAAGGCGCAGACTGTCCAAAGTATTTTCGACCACGTTTGCATGTGGATCAGCTACCAATTTCTTGCCAATGCCTGGGTGGTGTGGTGGTTGGCATGTCCCAACCTTCAGTATGCTGTGCTGTATCTAAATTTTTAAAGGGAATGCGAGCCATATTGCCCCAGGATTTTTACAGGGTTTTTATCACATTGCAGACATGCCACATGATATAGGGGCTGTGGATTGCATACATGTTTGCTTTACACCACCCAGTGCGGATAAATATATCTACCGGAATCACAAGTTGGGACATTCCCTCAATGTACAGATGATTGCTGGTCCAGATCTGCATACACTTAGCTTTGTGGCTGGGTTTCCCGGCTCATGCCCAGATACCCACATTCTGCGTAATTCAGCGATTTATCGACAATATGAAGAGGTACATTTATCTGGTGGATGGCTCCTTGGTAAGTGTTTTTACATTATTGGCTAACTTTGTGCAGAGTGCTTGTGACATTTTTGAAACTTGGATTTAACCACTTTCTACCCTCACCCTTGGTACTGAGCATAATGTACAAAAGTAAGCAGTTCCTTGCTGTTATTGTAACTTTTGAGTATGGAAGTGTGACATTTAGCCAATCTGCATAATGTTTGCCTTGCAATGGCTTGCCTATTTAGCCAGTTGGGTTATTGGTGGGGTGCTCTTAAAGTGCAACAAAACCCACAACCGTTTGGCACTTGGGCACTTAATTCCTGGGCCTTCGGTGATTAAGATTTGGAATGCTCCGCTGTGTGAAACACCCCAGGTTTTCCAGTATACTCTCCTTTTTTCACGCCTCAAAGGCACATGCGCAAGCAGCGGTCGTTCCCTGCAGTACCTTTGGCAGGGTATGTACCGTGCCAGCCATTTGCGAATGGCTGGCGCAGACACACCCCCTGTTTCAGGGTAGCATGGAGGTGGGTGCCGCACTGATGCAAACTCAGGTCGACTATGCTGGACTCAACTAGAGCTGAGTCCTTAGAGAACCATAGACAAGTTTGCATTTGCGCCATGATTCAGGCTGATTGGATCAGAGGCCACGCTTGCACCATTGCAGCAGGGAAAGGTGGCTGAGGTTGGTCGATCTTAGGGTTTTAACACAGTGGGGCATCCATCATTGGGATGCTACACACACGGAATCAGCAAGCCATTGAGTCGTTTCCACCTCAGGGACACCAAATACAGGTTTGGGACTACTTAACATCATGCTGATAGGAAGGGAGAGGAGAAGTGTGTGGAGGGGACACTGCTATTAGTCTCGCACAGGGCTCCTTATATCCTAAGGCCGGCTCTGCCGATAGCTAGGGCCATGCTTAGAAAGCCCCAGGGACAAAGCTGCTCAGAGAAGATCAAAGAACGTAGCATGTAAAATCCTGGAGAAGCGTAGTTCCAGGAGAAGCTCACTTACTTCTGCAATAGGAAGCAAAATGCTATGCAGCACAGAGAATGAATAGCTTAGCATACAAGGCAGAGAGGTGAAGGAAACTGCCTCCATCACAACAGTGCCTGGCATTACATTCTAAATATCTCATGCTCATTAAAATACCAGCAAGCTTACACTGTTGACAAAAATAAACTCTGACACTTGGGTATGTGTTTGGACTGGGGCAACCTGTAGCTTAAGGCTTATACCGGCCCGCTAGGTGTATCATAGTGAATAAACTGCAAGGATGATTCAATATCAATGGCCTTTAACTCGGTTTTCCTTGACACCAGCCACTGCAGCATTTTACCATTCATTGGCAACATGTGCAAAGATAGCAGACAGCTGCCCCATGCGCCCAAGGACATGTGGTGCTGTGTGAGCAAAAACCTTGGGCAAAGATCAGAATGAAAGGCAACTATGGGGGTTAGTCAAGAAGGGATAGCGTCTGATAGCGCCTGGTAGCGGCAGGCAGCATCTGGTGAACGCCGGGCGCTGTACACCAAATCACATTTATGAAAGTGAATCTGGTGAGGGCCTATAACAGAGCCATGTAGTGTTCGATTCATCATTACAGGTAGCTCAGCGTATAGCGCTGGCGCTCTAGCTCCAGAGCGCCAGGTATTACCTTTCGCTCACTGTCGCTCTCCCATACATTTCAATGGACGTTCATTTGCTTGTGTTTGAACAGTGTGTTTGACGTTTTTAATTTTTTTTTGCTCAAATCATTGTGTGACCTCTCCTGGCTGCAAACAAACATTTTTAGAAACTTTTTAGACTTTTTATATTTTTATGCAGAATTGTCATTACTAGAGATGAGCGAACTTTTGAAAAGTTCGATTCGGCGGGCCCGCTCCCACCATGCTGGCATTTAAAAAACAAAACAAAAAAAAAAAAAAAGCATTTTTGCCGGCATGGTGGGAGCGGGCCGGCATTTGAGAAAAAAGGCAAACACTTACCTGCAGGTCCGGAGCGTGGAGGCCGGCGCCGCTCTCAGCTGTCATCTGAGGGCGCGTCATCAGAGGAACCGGCCGGCCCGCTCCCACCATGCCGGCATTTTTTTTTTTTAATTTCAGGAAAAATTTGATCGGCACGAACCACAAAATTTTCGGGTTCGTGCCGAATCGAATATTTCCTGAAATTCGGAGCGAATTCCGGTTCGTCCGAACCGGTTCGCTCATCTCTAGTCATTACTGGTCTGGCACTAAAGTGTTATTATCACAGTGATAAAACAATGTAAGTCCATGTGTTTTCGCTTTGTTACAGGTGGATATGTGTTCAAAAACATACTTTAATCACACAGCGTGGTGCTCTATGCTATAGCGACCAGATTTAGAGTGCCGAAGCTGTGTGTGTGTCCTTTTTGCATGGTGTGGAGCGCAGAGAGTCGGTCACACTGAGCTGGTGCTACCTCTTGCTCGCTGCAGCACTGTACTGGTGTTAGAGCACCCAACATGCATCACATTCATCAATGCCAGCTTGGTTACTAGAGCGACTGAGGCGCCATGTTACAGCACCCGATACTCACTTACAGCGTCTACTAGTGGTCGCCTTAAGCGCCGCTATACAGACACTCATCTTCCGATACCTGTCGTTAGTAATGAATCAGCCTCCATGTCTACAACTGGCTGGCTGCCAATCCAAGCCCCCACCCCATAAAATGCCGACATATATGCCTCTAAAAAAAATGTTGTTTCATTAGTTCCTGAGTGCTTGCATTACAGTATACCTTGCCTATTGCCTTCCCTATAGCTCCAATATTAACCATGTAAATATAGGTAAACAGGCAAATAAAAAATTTGGAAAATGAATGCATGCAAAAAGAACCTATGAAAAGACCAAAAACAACATGCAACAGTCAGAAAAACAATACTCTGCCCCAGAAATGCACACACACAGTTAAGAATGTTTATAGGAATATTTGAGCAAATTTTCCAATAATTTACGCTTGCTACAGCCTTTTTACAAACGCAGCTTCTGGTGCTCTGGGCTACAGCAACCCAATTTTGAGCGCCGGCGCTGTGTGAGGTTGTTTTTTTATGAATATGGTTTGAGTCGCTCACACTGACCAGTCGCTATCGTTCTCTCTCATATAGCGCTGTACTGGTGTTATAGCGACTCACACATCAAATTCATCAATGCCGGCCAGTGACTGAGGTGCTCGGTAACAGCGAACCATAGCCGATCACAGCGAATACTAGCTGTCACTCTGAGTGCCTCGCTACAGACGCTCATCTGCCGGTACCTGGCGCTATTAATGAATCAGCCTCTAAATTCCTTTATATGGCTGCCAAATAGCCAAACACGATTGGTCCAGGACAGTCATGCGATTGGCAACCCGGGGAATGAGGAAGATGTAAGCATAGTTTCTTTTTACCCCCAAGGAGTTACATTTGGACCGTTGCCCCTGTAAATACAAATGCATTCAGTAAAATAAACTATATTTGGAATATCAAAGGCAAATATTTTAAACAAAAAAGAGATTGATTTAGGAATCACAATTATATATTAAAAGCAGAGGATGCGCCTGAGCTACTCCACATTGGCCTGTACAGAGCAACTAGCAATTTAAATTATAAATTAAGAATTTCCCTCCTTCAAATGCTCCCCTAAACCTGAACTCCACAGCTGGTATGGAGCTTCTATTAATTCCGAGCTTTATTTCAGATTTCCGATTAAAAAGTGTAAGCTCACTGAAGCCAGGGTGAACTAATGAAAAGGCATTTTTCATGTCTGCTACATTTGACTTAGCACTAACTCGCCTAATGAATTGAATTTCAGATTCACTTACAGGCTCATTAAGGATTTACATACTAACATTTTTAATTGATACGGCTTGAAATGAATTATGAGCAAAATGGCTCGAAAATTAGCGTTCCTCATCATATTGCCATTTGACATTGGCTGGAATGTTTTGATATGAGCGAATTGTGTGTTGGAAAAGGCACTGCCTAATATAAATGGGCAGTCAATGGGTATAAAATAAACTCTCAATGTTAAATGTAAAATCAAAACATACTGTACATGTCTTACGTCCCAGACAGTTGCTCTCTCTTATGGATCTTAAGTTTTCCCACCAGGTTCGTCAAGTCCCCCAGCGAGGGGCCGGGCTCCACGTCAAAGGATCTTGCTGATACCGTTCACGCCTGGAATAAACCAAATGGACCACAGCTGAGCTCGCAAGAAACCCCTGCTGTGAGTCTTTGCTGGCTAACATACGTCAAAGCATAAGTCCATACATGTCCACTCCAGTAGTTCCTAAAGAATTAGGGAGCCGCTCTGCATATTAATCAAAAACTGATCACAATTTTGGAATCTGGAGATCATAATGCATGCATATGTTTCCTGTCATCCCTGGATGCTCAGGGGCTGTGATCTGGAGAACTCAGTTTACAAGCCATATAGAACAGCTGTGTTTGGTCTCATAAGGGTCGATTCATGGTCGTTGCACGCTATTTGGAGCATCAAGTCATGCTCGGGCTTCCACATGATTCATTCTAGCGCTCACCATTGCACCAATTTGTGAACAATGAAAGTGTCAGCTGCAAGTTCTTTTTAGGGATTGAACCTTGAATTTTTTTTTGGTTCGTGTACCTACAAATAAAATGATAAAAAAAAAGGTTTCAAAAACACAAAAAATTCAAAAACATAAATTGTGTCCCAAAGTTTAGCAACAATGATAAAAAAATTTTAGTTGAATTATTAAGCATTAATATTGTCGCTTGGTCCGGGTTAAGGCTATCCCCGGCATGGGTGGCGAGCATTTGATTATTACCACACTGCTTGTTTTTATAAAAGAAGTCTTGCTTCACATTTATTCTATCATTCACAAATCACATGATTCCATTGCCATTTCATATACAGAAATTGATAAAATATATAACATAATGTCTTTTGTCTTTGCTCACGCTTTCCCAAAGAATTTCATAAGGTTGGATTAGAAGGCTCCACAGACTGTCTCAATATCTGGCAGACATGTTTCGCCACACCTCTGTGGCTTTCTCAATGCCCTGTATTGTTATTAGTATGCAGGGAATAGGAACATTAGTCATCATCCTTCATATCTTTATCTGTTTATGACAATGTTCAAATGATAAGACACCGGGGAGGACATGGTAGGAACACCATCGTGGAATTTTGCAGGAAATCAGCTGGCCTGTAACAGACTTGAGCTTGTCAGAAGATCTCCCCAAAGGAAATGACAGCCAGGCTATGTCTTTAGATGAAAGCAGCCATGTGAGTGTGTAAACTACGTTCCGTAGGCGGGGACTGCCCCTCGTCTTGGGGCTCCTCAGTGTGTGCTCCTTGCTGCTAGCGTGTCTGGAAGAATGTGAAGCATTATTGTGTTAATGTGTAAGCATTAATATGCAAACCAAAAAGAGAGAACATCTGGGACAAAACATTGGGCATAAAGTTTAAGGCTTAACTGAAACCAGACTACCCCCCCCCCAAAAAAAAAAAAAATGGAGAAGGCAGGTTCTCCAGAGAAAACACAGTAGTTGGAGGGATCAAATTTCTATGGTGAAACAATAAAGAAAAGGGGGATCATCGTGAGTATTTAAGCACTTTTCGGCCAAATGGGCATGAGGCAGAGCCATTTGTGCTTCAGAACAGAATACTTAACTTGCGGAAGGTGCAAATTGTGCTTCTCCCGTGTGATTGCCATTTGGCGTGGTTCACTTGTGCACCCGGGGTGCGCACACAGCCATGAATCATGCGCCTAGGAGCAAGTGGAATTATTTGAGCTCCCCCTGAGCATTTTTGAGCACTGACCATTAATATAACTGTATAATGTACACAGCTCCCGACTGGATCTATTGGCACCAGAGTTATAAGAAAAGTTATAATGCCTTTAAGATTTAGCTAGGCACTGCTAAGAGGCGGAGACTGAGGCTCATTCTTGGGGGGAGTGTCCCGCCTATGTATAAGGGTCTGAAGAGCCCAGACCCTTTTGTCTTTCGTCTGGGTGGTCACATCATACTACATTTCAGGAGGGACCAAGATTCAGCAGGCTCTACCACCTGTAGCGGTTGGCATCACATCAATAAGGACCAATAACTTATGGTAACTGACATACTGTACATACATAACTTACCCACTTGTATTTGCTCTTCTGACCTGTATATGTATCTATTCATTGTCAGTGCTTCCAGGCTGGCTTCTGGCTTTATACAACCATTAATAGACTGAACGGCACCGAGAAATTAACTATGCGGGGGGGGGGGGGGGGTGTTCAGTATATGGCTAATTTTTTCGCTTTATTTATTTTTCTGAATTGATATAAAATAACGTGTTTTTTTAACATGTTTATGTATTAAGCCATTTGGGGAACAAAAGGTTTTAAGTTGGACCTCCAATTAAAAAAAAAAAGTAAATTGCTTGTGTAAACTGCTCCTCTGATGATTAGGGGCATAAGCTTTTTGAGGGGGCTATTGTGGAATAAATATGCTACTGAACAGGTCAGGTGGCTCTCTAGCTACATATCTGACCGCTTATACATGATCATGTGGGGGGACCTGTGCCATCAGCAATTCACACCACACGGATTTTGTGTGATGGGGAAGCTGTTACATTGTCTCTTCATGTTATGACAATCGTGCAGAAGCTGCAGAGCATCCAGACAATGTAATTAATGTTTATAAAATGTATCTAGGAGTGCTCTGCTGTGAGCAGAGCAATACTCAGTACTGCTGATGGTTTACTACTTCTGGCTAGAAATGCAATTAGTGATGACTGCATAGAGATTTGAGGACATTTTGAGAGGTTTTTTTTTTTAGATGCAGAGCTCTCAGGTGTAAATCAATATGCAATATGATATATATATATCAAGAGCACAGAATCTGTCTGCTATTGCATATCTGCATGGGGTTAATGTAGCGGGTGCGTGCCTGGCCAATGGCACATGCTCTGAGGAGCGAGGGGGGGTTCTTGGACCTAGGGTAGGGCGACTCAGGTTGGTGTGGTATGTGTGGGGTGGAGGTGCATTTACTGATTCAGTCGTCGCTGGTCTCCAATCATGACACTCTTTAATGCAAACAACAGGGTCTTTATTTGAGGGCTTCCATCCATCAAACAGCATAATTCAATACAGGCAATATCCATTGGCAGGTACAGCTTCCAGTCACTATCCACGGGCTTCGTCCTTCACTGTTGCTCGGCTCCTCCACTACATTAACACTCTTCTCCTCTTGAGATTGGAACTCAGAACTAAGAACCCTCTAGAAGGATTGAGTTCCCCCTCATATAACCTCTGAAATGTTGCCTTAACCAACTATGTTGCTAGGCTCAACCAATGGCAGGGCAGGTGATGTTGCCAATGCCACCTGGCTCTATTTATCTATTTTAAGGGGTACACTAGACAAATTAATATTATCTATGTTTATTCCTTAGGCAACACTTCCATCATGTGGATTCATGATGCAATGGTACCTAAGTTCTGTATTTAACTATTATTATTAAAGTTCCTATCAATATCAGGGTCTATCCCACTGACAGGGCTCTAATCTTTCCTATGTGTAGTGTTGACCACCTGTCACATCAACAAGGGACAACTGGGAGAGTCACTCTGTTAGGTGTTGTTCCTCTTATGCACAGCAACCTGATTTAGGATGGCCCGCTGTGTTTCTCCTCATGGATCTCCCAGGAAACTCACAGTTCCACCGTTCCCACAGTGCAGGCTGCTCAGCCAATCAGCATCCTCGGTTTCAATACAGAAGCTACAGAGCCGACCGAATCCAAATCCGTGGGCATGCCCATGTCTCCCATTCAGAAAGGCCTGGTGTAAGTACGTGCCCAGATAGATTTATGCTGGGAATGCGGCTGCGACACTGAGAAGAAGCAAGAGTTTGGGGATAGCTAAGGAGATCGAGTGAACCAGGGGGTTTCACACAGTGGGGCATCCTGAATTAGGATACCTCCGTTGTGTGAAACTCCCGGGTCACCTGATCTCCTTACTAGGTAGTGGATCTTGGATCTCTGTAAAACTACTTAGCCAGTGGTTCTTGGAATGTCTTGAAGCCATGTTAAAGATTTTTCCAGATGGTCACTGATGGGGCTTTAGGGTAGCAATTTACTGAGCTTTTATTTTTGACCCGAGGTCCATTTTAAGTGTTGTACGTCTGACATGTTTCCCCATCATAATACTAATTTTAGTAGTATTTAGGCGTATTATTCTTATTAGTCGTTATTATTATTTAAGATTTTAGGGGTTTTCTGTGTATACTGTTGAGGGCTAACAAAACACATTGGTTTAAAAAGATTTTTGTTTAGAAATTATGTGCTGGAAGTTTACCAATCCTTCACTCCACCCCCTCCCAACTTTGCCTCTAAAGTTTGTATGTGCAATAGCACTCACAGTAATAACTATAAACCAAAATCAGCGGGAAAGTGGGAAATGTCGTAATCGCAGAAAAAGGTGATAAAAAAACAGCTCCAGGCTACATATTCACACATCAGAGCCCAAGCACCAGAATTTCCGTATGACGGCCTCTCTCCCGCTGGTCTCCTTATATACTCTATTACATTATTTACTTCTTATAACATAACACTCCATTAATGCTCCTTCAGGTCCTGCTGCTTTTCCAAGTTCAAGGAGACAGAAGGAATTCTCTGTTAGCATCTCGTTAATACTGCTTGGCGGAGATCATTATTAAAAAGACTGATATGCGGCCATTATTTCATGCCTCATTTTCTGCTTCAGCTCCCGGATTTCTGGGGTATTGGTCTCGGGTGAAATTAGTGCTACAGAAGGCGCCGACATTTGCTTTTAAAGGAAGAGCCTGTTCCCTACTGTCATTTTACACTTTATATCTCTTAGTCACCGTGAAGGAAGCAGCGGCGTGCTCATTGTGCAGATGGCTTTTTAATCTGATAGATGCGTCCAATGGGGGTCTGCGCACAAGAGGGCAGATCAAACAGGGCTGATCGAAGCCACATTGCTACACAAACACTGTTTAAAATTGACCTGAGCCCTCCTCGGCAGCAATCAGCGAGCTGTCCGCTGGAGCTACAGCTGTAGCCTGTTTAAACTTGTTTGGTTTAAGGACCAAAAAAAAAATTACATTTAAGAAAATTTGATAACGACACTGAATTCTAAGCGCATCAGCCTCTGGTCTTTAAATATACAAGTTTCGTTTTGTACATCTGTAAATTAATGAAGCCTTGAGAGACCATAGCCTGCCGGGGTGTCTTTTATATGTTAAGTGGCAATGCTTCAACATATTTATTTAGGAAGCATAAAAGCAAGTAATGCAGTATGGAATACAATAACACAAAGAAACCAGACCAAAGTAAGAACAAGGAATGATAAGGAAATAAACACAGCAAGTGGTGGTGGTGGGGGGGGGGGGCACAGTGCTATGGCTTCAACATTGCACTGCAGGAAATGGACACATGGGACAGGCATCAGGTGACTTTCTTGGTGTCTTATTATTGCCGTTGGGTTTACAGTCCCTTTTTTCAGCCACTCATCGTGCAGCGCCTTCAAACAGTGAGGGAATGGGCATCTTTTGCTGGTAAGTAAAGCTTTGGCCCTTATTTATGAAGGAATAGCGACAGGTAGCGACTGGTGAGCGACCGGTAATGACGGGCACCGCCACGAGAACGCCGGCTCCCCACCACAATCACACATTTATCAAGCCAATCCTGCTTAGCGACTGAGATAGCGCCATATAGCCACTCATTCATCATTATTCCAGCCTCAGCCCACAGCGCCAGCGTCCGACCTTGAACAGCGACAGGTATGACCTCTCGCTACCTGGCGCTCTCCAATGCATTTCAATGGAACAATCTTTAAATATTCATAATTAATTGTTAATAATGTTTTTTTTTTTTTTTTTTTTTTTTTAAATGTGAAAAATTCTGTGACCACTTCTGCCATGTTAGTTAATTTTTTTAAGGTAAAAAAAAAAAAAAAAAATGTGCAGAATTGATATTACAGGTCTGATATTATTGTATTCATATTACTAAATTCTTTCAAAATTTTTTTTTTTTGGTTTCCAAAAATATGGTGGTTTGGGGGTTAAAAAACTACTTTTAACACATCGCCTCCAGCGCTCTGGGGTTTAAACATGCATTTCACAGCACGAGAATTTTTTGAGCGTGATTTTTTGATGAATGTGGTGGGAGCCGGTCGCTCTGACCAGTCGCTATCATGCGCACCCATACATCGAGGAACCTGTCAAATAGCGACTCGTCACCCCGTATTCAACATTACTGCACACCGACTCAGTCGCTATCAACAACCGAACAACGGCCAAGCACAGCGACTACTAGCGGGCGCTGTGAAAATACTGCTACAGTCGCTCAACTGTCGCTACCTGCCGCTATTAATGAATCGGCCTCCCTGTTTTTTATTTTTAAAGTGAACCAAAAAATGGGATTTTGAGTATCCCAGGTTTTCGTCTTGGCCCCTGGGGCAACCTGAGTCGGGATGCCCCGCTGTGTGAAAACCCCCAAATTGCCCATTAAAACTCACCTTTCCCCAGTCCTACGGTGGGCTCTTGTTCAATCACCTTGCTCATCTAAGGCCCGAGTCTAGCCGGACAGAACCAAGCACGCCAGCGGATGCTTTCCTTCTACACTCTAACAGGGTGCCAGCCATTCACAATAGCTTGGCGCAGGCAGGCACCCTGCTAGGTACAGCTGAAGGCAATCACACGATCAGGGAGAAGGAAGGTTTTTAGGGGACTTGGGGGGGTTTCATACAGGGGAGAGGGAATCATGTGCGTTTTTGGCTACTAAAACCCCCTAAACCATCTCATCACTGGGCGAGGAGCGGAGGTATCAGGGGTTGGACTTCAACAGCCTGGCACAGTTGGAAAAGAAAGGCCATTTTGGAGCTGTATGAGCCACCGTTTTGTTTCTAAAATTCTTCAGCAGGAGTTAGAAAAAGGTAAATTAATTACAGCAATCTGAATTGCCCTGGAGAGGGGGTATATGACCACGGCTTATTGTTTTGGTCTGGTTTAAGACATTTTTGACTGTTGGTTCACTTTAATTGTGGATGACTATTAAATGGATTGTTAAAATGGACCAAAACCCACATCGATCGGCGTATAAGATTCCCAGGCTGATCCCTTCCCCTGGGGTATCCAAAATCAGGATGCCCCACTTTGTGAAACTTACCTTGTTTCCCGGGCCAGCGCATGCGCAAGCCGTGGCAGCATTCCTGCTATCCCTCTAGGGGCCAGGCATTTGTGAATGGCGAGCGCGGGCACGCTCCCTGTTAGAGGGAATGCAGCCGCAAGAGCGCTCGGAGACACTGGCCCTGATTACTGTACGAACTGTGACAGGGCCCCATTTTATGTTTGCACCAGGGTCCCCTCCCATTTAGTTACACCACTGACCGGGCAAGCACCACTTGGCCGCGGATAAGGTAAGGGTTTTTTTCTTTGTAATCGATGGATACTGGACTTAAATCTTTAAAGTGGACCAAAATCCAGGATTTTGACTATCCCTTGTCCCTGGGCACCACAATGCGGGACACCCTGTTGTATGAAACTCCTAAGTTGCCCACACCTCACCTTTCCCCGGTCCTACGCTGCATGTACAGACTTGCATCCAATCAGCACGCTCAATTGCTATCACAGAAACATGTCTAAACTCTTGGCACCAGTGAAGTCTAGACAAGCGAAGCCAAGCGTGCAGCGGCTGCATACCTGCTACCCTCTACCAGGGATCGCGCCCGTGCCGGCCATTCCCAAGTATGCACCTTTGGATCAGGGAGAAGGTGAGTGACCACATTTACACATCCTAAATCTGGGTGCCCTAGGGAGAGGGAGTATGCCTGCCTTGGAGTCTCAGACTCCAGGAAGGGTTTTGGTCCTCTTTAAAGGGATTTTTCGTGTAAAAGCTTAACAGCAGCTTACCTTGCCAAGCATTCCTCCAGCCCTGTGCATCTGCTCACCTCGGCACCATGAATTAAGAAATGTACTTCCTCATCTGCCCTTCCAGCATCACCCTGCTGATGTGGGCCATCAATACTAGACCTAGGCACTCCAGGGCCCCAGGTAGGGCCCCAAAAGACCTATGGTAAATATAGTGCTGCACACACAAAGCAAGATATCTGAATTTTAATAAATACAGGTGTGTACAGTTATTTAAGGACAGATAGCTTAAGGTAGCGTATGGTAAATGCTGGGCGCTGTACGCAAAACCACATTTATGAAAGGGAATCTGATGAGGGCCTCTAACAGCGCCATGTATTAATCCAGGCGACATGTAGTATCTGTCGCTCTTTAGCGCTCTCCTATACATTTCAATGGGCTTTCATTAGTTGTGTATAAATAGCATGTTTGGCAATTAATTTTTTTTTGCTCAAATCATTGTGTGACCTCTCCTGGCTGCAAACAAACAATTTTATACATTTTTGGGACTTTTGGATACTTTTATGCAGAATTGTCATTACAGGTCTGGCATTAAAGTATTAATGTCACAATGTTACAACAATGTAATTCCATGTGTTTTCTGTTACTGGTAAATGTGTTCAAAAACAGACTATAATCACACAGCGTCTGGCGTTCTATGCTACAGCGCCCAGCTTTAGAGCACCGACGCTCTGTGTGTCTAGTGTTTTGTTAAATATGGTGTGGAGCGCCGAGTGCCGGATGCACTGAGCTGGCGCTACCTCTCACTCGCTGCAGCGCTATACTGTTGTTACAGCGCCCAACACACATCACATTCATCAATGCCGGCCAGGTTATTAGAGCGACCGAGACCCGCTTACAGCGTCTACTAGTGGTCACTCTAAGTGCCGCTATACAGACGCTCATCTGGCAATACCTGGCGTTAGTAGTGAATCAGCCTCTATGACATAAAAAAAACCATATAACACCACAATAGACCAAACATCTTAAAAACAACGGACAAACATGAGGATTGTAACGGTTTATGCAAAAATAGGTTGTATTGTAGCATTTGCACTTCATTCACTAATCATTTGCTAGTGTTGTGTCTAAAATATCTTCTTGTATCACTGTATTTAGCTTTTATATAATTTTGGTATACCTCTTAGGAGTCCTTTGATCTCACCACTTTGGTGCGGGTGGGGCGGTGTTTAGTCTATTGTGGTGTTTTTTATGTCATAGTTTTTTCTGAGTACCCACCTGTATTTATTAATATGGAGTCTCTTTCTCACATATCTTGCTTTATGTGTGTAGCGCTTTATTTACCATAGTTTTTTTGGGTCTACCTGGGGCCCTGACATGCTGAGATTTAGGTGAGTCTGTTTACCTTTGGTGTGCTTGCACCACATTGATTATATTGCTGTGTGCCCTAGGTCTTTGTGGCCACCTATACTAGCTCAAGTGGCTAGTCCTGACCATGCCTCCTGCTGTATGGATGGCTGGAATGGTGCTCTAAGAGCACCACTAAGAACCAGAGTGTGGAGAATAGCTGTGTCTGAAGCATGATCTATGCAGAGCATAGAATGTGAATCGGAAGAGAATCTAGGCATGGGTCGTGGGAGTGGAGAACAGGTAAGCAGACTAAACTAAACAGACAAACTAAGGGAATATCACAAGGTATGCTTTGAAAAAACTCTTGATAAACCTATATTCTACCGTTGGGACTGTCCTAAAGCATTTTCCATTTTTTAAATTGAAGAAGAAATGGGCGTGATATCGAGGGATTACAATTTCACCATACGCTTTCTCTTCTGAAGAAAGTGGGCGTGGCCATTGGAGCGGTGATGCTGCATAATATTCAGCATAATGGGTGGGGTCTGTAAGAGCTCAGGATTCTGCACCCTGGCTGTGCTCTCTCTCTCCCTTTTGCTTGGCAGCATTGGACGCCTAGACTCACACTCTCAAACACATCCACCCTTGCACTCCCAAACACATGCACGCACTCCCAAACAGGGTAGGTGGGCAGGCAGGCTGGCAAGTAGCCAGGTAGGTTGGTAGGTGGGCAGGCAGGCTGGCAAGCAGCCAGGTAGGTTGGTAGGTGGGCAGGCAGGCTGGCTGGCAAGCAGCCAGGTAGGTTGGTAGGTGGGCAGGCAGACAGGCAAGCAGCCAGGTAGGTTGGTAGGTGGGCAGGCAGGCTGGCTGGCAAGCAGCCAGGTAGGTTGGTAGGTGGGCAGGCAGGCTGGCTGGCAAGCAGCCAGGTAGGTTGGTAGGTGGGCAGGCAGGCTGGCAAGTAGCCAGGTAGGTTGGTAGGTGGACAGGCAGGCTGGCAAGCAGCCAGGTAGGTTGGTAGATAGGCAGGCAGGCTGGCAAGTAGCCAGGTAGGTTGGTAGGTGGACAGGCAGGCTGGCAAGCAGCCAGGTAGGTTGGTAGATAGGCAGGCAGGCTGGCAAGTAGCCAGGTAGGTTGGTAGGTGGGCAGGAAGGCTGGCAAGCAGCCAGGTAGGTTGGTAGGTGAGCAAGCAGGCTGGCAAGTAGCCAGGTAGGTTGGTAGGTGGGCAGGCAGGCTGGCAAGCAGCCAGGTAGGTTGGTAGGTGGGCAGGCAGGCTGGCAAGCAGCCAGGTAGGTTGGTAGGTGGGCAAGCAGGCTGGCAAGTAGCCAGGTAGGTTGGTAGGTGGGCAGGCAGACAGTAGGAAGGGAAGGAGGACTCCGGCAGTGGTGGATTCAGTTGCTTGGGCAGACGGCAGCCTCGGGATGGGCATCCTATCTGTTGGCCGCTGTTGGGGGCAGCAGCAGACATCTCAGAAGAAGTGGCTCATCTCCCCAGCCTCAGGAGGCTCCTCCATCGACGTATGGCTTCTTAGAGGTGGGGGTCAGGGGTCTTCCACCCGCACCTTCTGCTCCTAGCGATCCCAGAGAGAGCACTGATAGGAGGAGGCTGGGCAAGGAGGTGTGAGGGATTAGCTGGGCTTGATGCTGAAATCGCCAGCACCATTCAAGGTGGGGGGCGTGGTTCTTGAAAGATATTTGGCGGCCCGCATCGCGGGGTGTGGCCAGAGCACAGAGTGAGGAAGGTTCCCTTAATCACGACGCCGAGCTGAAAAGAATGAGAGTGCTGGAAGAACATTTGTCATGGTAAGTTGCTGTTTATTTATTGTTTTTACTTTTGGCTTTACAATCACTTTAAAAACAAATAAAAGAACATAAAGATTAAAAAAAAACTTGAAAGCGACAGCTTGGCTATGTAAATCGATGAGTAAATGGAATGATTTACTGCTGTATAATACAAATAATCAATCCAACATAATTCCAAACTGTAATGAACACAGTCATATAAATAAATGAATAAACATCTTACTTTAAGATTAAATGTAGTTAAACTGTATAAATGAAGTATTTGAGTTGGCAAATTGGCGCGCTTCATGCCCACTGCTGGATCGGTATGCCCCCCACAATATTGATAGTTGTCCTATAAAGTGCACCAAAAGTCCACCTAATTCCCTACCAGCAGGACCTCCAGCCATGTGATGCCTCGCTGAGAGAAATCCCCTGAGATCACTGTAAAACTTAAAGGAGCACTATCGCAAATTCGTGTAATATTGAAAATTCAAATAAACACGTCAGCTAATGATAGGAGGGGTCACTTATACACCCAAACTGAATAAAACTCCTGCCAAGCTTGTGGTTTATTCGCTTGTGGTAGGAATACAATCCTGGGTGACATGTTTAGTCTGTCAGGGGTGACAGAGCCTGTCACCCCAGATGTCCTTTTCCTTACATCAAAATAAAATAACAAGCCTGGCTGGATATTTCTTGATGCTGGTTGTGTAAGTGACCTCTCCTCCTGCCACCCATCATATTTATATGGATTTTTATCATTGAGCAATTTTTCATGATAGTGCTCCTCTAAGTTTCTGGCAATCCCACAGTGCATGCAAGGGCTGTGGTTGCGTCTTTTCGGCAAATGTGTGCATCTGAATGGCTGGCTGTACAGCCGGAAGCTAGTGAACATAGGTGGCACCCACTCTCATTGCTCTATGCTGGCCTTTGACATTCATGCATACTAATGGCATAGAGCGCTGATAGGAGAGCCCACGCATGCATCAGAGGAGCAAGGAATAGGCAAGACCTGATGAACTGATTTGGGATGCCCCAGGGACAAGGACAAAAACCACAGTTCTATGTAAAATCCTGGGTTTTGGTCCGCTCTAATAACAGTTGTCCTTTACAGTGGACCGAAAGTGGCCCTAGAGTCTATAGGACTCACCAAATCTGGATGCCCCTCTGCTTGCAATCCCCTGGGATTGCCATAAAAAATAACCTTTCTGGTGATCCCATGATGCATGTGCGGACTGGGGTTGCTTCCCTCCAACTGATGCACGCACTTATGCCAGGCCTAATTGAATGGTTGGTGCAGAGACACACAACCAGAGGGGAGCAAGCGGAAGGATATCGCTACTCTTAACCTTCTGTGAATCTGTTGTCAATGATGTTCAGTCATATGCACAACATAGAAAGCTGGTTGGAGAAAAGCCAGTGACCAGATTTGGGAAAATGGACAAAACTGTAGTAATATGCAAAATTCCCGGTTTGGGTAGTTGTCCTAACAAGACTCTAGGGCCACCATATTCCCTACTCAGATTTGGGAAGCCCTGCTGCTTGAAATCTCCCATGATTGCTGTAAAACTTACCTTTCTACCAATCCCAGGCTGCATGTGTGAACTTGCTCCATGCCTATAAGAATGACTGGAGGGAAGCCGTCGTAGTTTCTGGACAATGTTAACACTCGGTGCTGGTATCTGATATCGTTGAGCTCCCTATGATGTTCATTAATTTGCCCGGCATAGAACACTGATTGGAGATGATGTGTTGTGAGGGTGAGGAAATGTAAGACAACCTGCCGGGGGGGGGGGGGGGGGTGGCAGGTTAGACAGCAGGGACAGGGACCAAAACCTGGAACATCCAAATCCTGGGTTTTGGTCCGCTGATAGTTGTCCTTCAAAGTGGATCAAAACCCTTTTCATCTGGCCCTGAAATCTAAAAGACTCTGGGGCCGACCAATAGCCTGGGCCTAAAATACGGGAAGCTGTGATCACCAACCACTGCATCCTTAGCCAGGGCCGGCGCCAGCACCAGGCAAACCCGGGCACATGCCGAGGGCCAAGGGCCCAGGGCCAGTGGGGGGGCCACTCGTGCAGCAATCGCGTGTTTCAAATACTTACCTTCCTCGTTCCATCACTGCTCCAGTGAGTGCCCAGTCTTGCTGGGCCCTGTAGTACGTCGCTTTGGTGGTGGGAGTGGAGTTGCAGGCTGCTTGCCTGGGCACCTGCTCCTCCATCGTCTGATTGGTCGCTTCGCCTGCCGGCCTGTCCAATGGCGGGCCGGCTCTGGGCGGTCCTACGGTGATGCCAGGGGGTGGGGCAGTCTTCTCCTCACTCCGGCCCGCAGGGCCTCCATCACGGGGGAGAGGCGGGAGCTGCGCCAGTGCGGCAAAAATAAATAGTTCCGGCAAACAAGTCCCCGCGTCCCGGGCTCATGCAACCCCTGCAAACAGGTATTTAGTGTGGCGCCTGGGGGGGGGGGGGGGGGTAGGCACTGGAAAGAGAAGCCATATTACAGGTTGCTGTGAGCCCCACTGTTACATAGCTACAGGGGGCAGGATGCTATGCCCCCCCCCCCAAGCAGCAGCCATGGGCCAGGATGCTATGGGGCCCCAAGGGCAGCAGCCTGGCCCTATGGCTGCTGCACAGGTTGCCTCATAGCAGCCTGGCCCCTGTGGCTATGTAACAGTGGGGCCCACAGCAACCTACAATATGGCCCCCCCTTCCTGTGCAGCAGTCATGGGACCAGACTGCCATGGGGCCACCCGTGCAGCAGCCATTGGGCCAGGCTGCTATGGGGCTGTGGCTTCTGCACAGGGGGGCCCCATAGCAGCCTGGCCCCTGTGGCTTTGTAATGGTGGGCTGCCAGACACTGCAGCTACCTTGAAGGAGGGGCCCAATTATAGCAGACTGCTGTGGGCCCCCACTGATATGTGGCAACAGGGGCCAGGCTACTATGGGGTCCCCTCTTCAGTAACCAAGGGAGCATGGTTGCTATGGAACCCCAATGAAGCAGCAGCTTTGGGGCTGCAGTACAAAGCAGCAAAAATAGAAGGTAGGCAAAAAAGAAGAAACAGAAAAGGAGCAAGAAAGGGAAAAAAGTAAAGGAAGCAAAAAAACAGGATGGGAGGAAAGAAAGAAGGAAATAAGGAGTGATGGAAGGAAAGATGAAAAAAGAGTGAGGAAAGGAAGGGAGGAAAGACAAAGGAAAAAAAGAAAGAACAGTGGGAAAGGAGGGAAAAAGAAGGAAGAAAATGAAATACGCGAAAGAAGAATTGGAAAGAAGGGAAAAAGAAGTAAGAAAATGAAATAAGCTAGGAAAGGAAGGGAAGAAGGGTGGAAGGAAAAGAAAAAAATAAGGAAAAAAGAAGGAAAAAATATGGATGAATAAAAGAAAGAACAGAGAGATTGTTAAGGAAGAAGAGAAAAAAAGACAAATGAATGAAGAAAAGTAAGTCATACAGACAAACATAAATAGAAGTTCTGCATAGCGTTAAATGCTGGCACGCATTGCGTTCCCGGGATGAGGGATAATTAGCCAGCCCCGTCTTTTAGATTCCATGGTCGGCCACAGAGGCAGATTTTCCAGGATTTTGACTTGGGTTTTGTTTAGTCTGTAAAAATTCACCCTTTTCTTGGCACTATGGCGCATGTGTGGGCTCTCATCCAATCAGAGCCATTTGCCGTGCATATTTAATGTTCATCAAATGGCTCTGTTTGTCACAAGGGGCCCACAAAACCCTGGAGCCGGCCCTGTCCCTAGCATCTCTATAGCTGTGCACTCTCCTGCGCCCAGGCATTCAGTAAGATGGGTGCGAGAGTGCGCACGCTCGATCAGAAAGCCAAGGTTGAGGCCAACTGCACAACCTCACATGGCAATTCTGAGATTTCAAAGCTGGCAGAGGGCGTGGCTTTTACAGGGGAAAAACCTATTTAAAAAAAAATAAAAAATTGGCCACTGCTGAGCTGTCAGCATCCCCCGAGGTACTCAGGCACGGAGGGTTTGTGGGATGACCATTGTATGCATGCGCACACATAGGAATTCTTCCTCTGCATTTAACCCATCCGTGCAGTGAGTGGACACATTCCCAGGAGCAGTGAGCTGCCTTAATTACAGCACCTGGGGATCAGTTGGGAGGGTTACGTGTCTTGCTCAAGAGGGAGCGACACGCAAGAGGTTACCTCTCCCTTTCTAGGCCACAACTGCCCCTTGTTTACTTACCGTCGATCATTACAGCAGCTGTGCGCTCGCGTGAAGGAGCAGGGATGCACAGCAGAGCGGAGTGGCCAGTGAAGGGGCATGGAGAGGGGTGTGGCCAATGAAAGGTGCACGGCTAGCCTGCTATTCGAGTTGCCTAGCAGCTCATTTAAATGCACGTCTCAGAAACCTGATTGGCGGAGAGACCACGCATGCACCATAGGATCACTTGGGAGGTAATAATACCGGTGATCCAGTGGCTTTCACACAATGGTCATGTACCACAATGCTAAACCCTGGGTATTGGCCCACGTTAAAGTGCCAATATTTTAGCAGATCTTTCAGATTCAGCATGGTCACACTGTTACTTTAAATACACTGCGCGTTTTAAATTATATTCTAGTTAATACAGAAAAAACAGCTTTTATCTTGATTTGGCTTCTTAAAGTTGGCAAATGAATGAGCATGGCGCATGCTCACCTCACGTAGGGGGCGCAGGGAACCCTGGCAAATGTTATGAAAAGGGCGATAGGAAAAGTTCATTATTTCCTTAATTAAGAGCCCTAATTATGCTCCTTGCAGAAAGAAATGCTAGACAGTCTCTTCAGAAGGCGCTGGTTTAATAGCGAGCCTGACCCCTCTCTTTGCGGTGGGCTGACTCCGCTGTAGTGTGCAGACAGATCCACGGATCAGCCTTTGAAAATGGGAAAGCGGTAAGCAGGGATAAAACACGCTAATAGAAGAGTATTTTACTTCTGCAAGATCAGAGGTGATGGCAGAGACGTCGACATTCACTCCCACTCCCGCCTATTATCACTTCAAAGCTTGGTAGCTTGTTTGGCGGTAAAGGAAAAAAAAAAGTTTGGCAAGAGGCAGCTGTAGCTAAAATACATGGACACAACATCAGTAAATAAGCTTGTGAAATGACGCCGCAGCCATTGGGCCTGGGAATCCCGCATGTGCTGCATACAAGATAAAAATGGCACCCAGCCAAGGCGGCGTTCGGTTCAGTATTAGTGTTGTTGTTGAGGTTCAAGTTAAAGCAAACCTGACATAAAACATTACCGTATTTGCTGGCGTATAAGACGACTTTTTCCCCCTGTAAAACATGCCTCCAAGTGGGGGGGTCGTCTTATACGCCGGGTGCACCTGGGTCACATACATCGGCGAGCATCAGCAACCCGTTCTGCTGGGCTGGAAGCAGTGGCGCCCCCCCCCCCCCCCGCAGCCTGGTCCGAAGCTGCAGAAGGTAGCTGGGGACTGTCAGTGTGTGTGTGTGCAGCTCCCCCGCGCTGCCCCTCTCCCCCCTTTCTTCCTCCTCTCCCCCACTCCCTCCTGTTTCCTGTGTCAGCGCGCCTTTATATCTTTCCCTTCCCCTGGCCATGTGTGATGATAGTGCAGCGCTGTCTCTCCACGGTCTCCTCTTCGTGGAGCTCCCCCCGCAGCCTGGTCCGAAGCTGCAGATGATAGCTGGGAACTGTCAGTGTGTGTGTGTGCAGCTCCCTCACGCTGCCCCTCTCCCCCCTCTCTCTTCCTCCTCTCCCCTTCCTCCCTCCTGTTTTCTGTGTCATCGTGCACCAGTATGTGTTCCCCTTCCCGGGCTGTGTGTGAAGTGATGAGCTGCTGGGACTGACTTGCTGATAAGAAGGTGGCTACAGAAGAAACATGAAGCATCAGAACAGGTCAGAAGGCAAACTGTCAGTACCTCAAAGCAGACCCAATCCCAGGAGTTTCCCTCACCTGGTTTTTGGTCTACATTACAGGGGCATCCGAATTTTAGATGACCATGCGTGTGAAACCCACATTGGTTTTTACTCAACTCCAACCATCCACCCAAGGCGCATGCACAGGCTAACATTTAATCAGAAAAGATTGTGGTGCATATTATTGACCACAATCTATTCTGAATGCAGCAACCTCTGCTGACTGCTCCTCGGTGCTATGCACAGCCACTGCCTGCCATTCAAATATGCTGGCAGTGGATGCCACATGAGCTGCAGGAGTAACAGGGATTCACACAGCCAGGCAAGCCGTATTGGGATGCCCTAGGAACAAGCTGTAACCCAGCCTTTGAGTGCTTTAGAGCTGTTTTACCAGAGTTTTGGTGTGTTTTGAAGTGGATAAAATCCTGATTTGGGATACCCAACTGCGTCAACCCCCCTGGATCAGTGCATAAACTTACCTATCCAGTGATCCAACGGTGCATGTGCAAGCGGGGATGGCTCCATTTAAACTTTAGCCATCGTGTTGTTGCCTGCTCTGCACATTCACTGGCCACAGCTCCCATGGCAGCTTTAGATTCCCAGGACAGGTAAAGTATTTAATCCCAAATTGGGATGCCTCATTATCAACACCCACTATTGCCTAGGTGCTGGTCCTGCTGCATCACTATTAAACATCCAGAAAAGAACATTTGGTTTCTGAGCACCAGAAAAGAACAGAAGAAAATCACAGACATGCAAGGGGCCCACTGTGACACTGTCGCCCAAGGGCCCATCAATTCCCGGAGCCAGCCCTGGCAGGTGTACACAAGGGTTTGATAACATATAGCCTTGTGACAGTTTTCCTGCATGTCATAAACATTTGAATATAAATTAACATGTTGAAATAAAATCTGATGTTCTTTTACATTTTATTTGGTGTACGGAAGAGGGACTAATCTTATACGGCGAGTATATAACAAACTCTATATTTTGAGTGGAAATGTTGGGGGGTCGTCTTACACGCCCAGTCGTCTTATACGCCAGCAATTACGGTATTTTTGTTCTTTTTTTAATGTTATCCCCTGGACATCTTAAAGACTTCAGCACCGCCAAATTCCTCATCCTCAGGGCATCCTAATTTCGGCTGCCCTACTGTTTGAAATTCCCTAGGATCACTCTAAAAACAAAAAACCTACCTATCTGGCAATCCCATGGTGCTTGTGCAGTCCACAGTGACATGCCCAATTGATGCACTACCACATTAAGGGGGTTATTTAAGAAATGCTAGCGCCAGGTAATGCCATGTAGCGGCAACTAGCGTTGTGTGAATGCTGGGCGCTGTATGTGAAAACCACAATGCAAACCACAATGCAAAGGAAATGGGGATGCCCAAACCCCCCACCAGGGTTTATGACAGAGGCTTATTATTGCACACACCAAGATTGAATATAAAAATATATATTTATTAATCTATTATTCAGAAGACATTACATCCAAAGACAAAAACATTATTAAAAAACATATAGGACAAACAACCAGATTCTGCCAGGTGGGGGCGCTGCCAAAAGGACTCATTAATCTATGTGCAATTCATAAAACTTTCTAAGATCAACCCACATAATTGTGAAATAAAGTGCCAAGTGCCTATAGAAACAGTGCATCAATTAATAGTAAACATTCGTTATAGGTTTAGAGAGTTTAATCTCATATACTCGAATATCATTAGGTAATATTAGGTAAAACTCAAATCATTAGGAAATAGAAGGAGAAAAGTGCTACTTATCTTTTAAAAGTGTCCCGGTCAGCATAAGCGCTCCCCCCCCACCACGAGCCCACGCGTTCCGAGACGTTGAGTCGCTTTTTCAAGGCAGAGTGCGTGAAAACCACATTAAAGAAAGCGAATCTGGTGAGCGCTTCTAACAGCACCATGTAGCGTCACATGTATTACTAGAGGCGACACAACGTATAGCGCCGGCGCTCTATATTCAGGATTGTCATGTAGTACCTTTCCCTCAGTAGCGCTCTCCCATACATTTCAATGGGGTTTCATTTGGTTGTGTATAAATAGCGTGTTGGGCAATTAAAATGTAAAATTTTGGGCTCAAATCATTGTGTGACCTCTCCTGGCCTGCAAATATTATATTTATAATTTATATATATATATATATATATATATATATATATATATGTATTTTTATACAGAATTGTATGTGCAGGTCTGGCACTAAAGTGTCATTGTCACAGTGTTAAACAATATCATTCCATGTGTTTTCGCTCTGGTTATGGTGTATATGTGTTCAAAAACAAACTTTGATCACACAGCATCTGGTGTTCTATGCTAGAGCGCCAAGCTTTAGAGCGCCGACGCTGGGTGTGTGTAGTTTTCTAAAGTGTAAAAATTACAGCACAAATATTAACGCATAAACGCTAAAACCAGGCGGAAATGCTAACACATTTAAAGAAGACCGCAACACAGCAAAAAATCGATTAACAAAAAATTTTTGTGCGTTTATGCATAAGTGCATAAAGCGAAACCGAAAGCAAAACCTTTCAACCCGTCGCAATGTTCGAACGCTATGGAACTACTGAGGTCAGAGTGGCCAAGACTGCTCTATATCTAACAAGAGAACAATGCCTCAGCAAACGCTAGGTGGTGTCCCGAGGTCATAGTGCCCAAGGCTACGCAACATCTAAGAAGAGGACAACGCTGCAGCGAGCTATAGGTAGCGCCAGCTCAGTGCGGCCGGCACTCGGTGCTCCACACCATATTTAAGACTAGTAACAAGCGAAAACATATGGAATTACATTGTTATTACATTGTAACATGAACACTTTAATACCAGACATGTAAGGACAATTCTTCATAAAAATATTAATTAAAAAAGTTTTCAAAAATGTCATTTTTTAGGCCAGGATACATGTCAGAAAGATTTAAGGTTTTATAAAAAAAAAAAAAAAATGGGATCTGGAAAGGGATTTAAAGAGCGTCCATAGAAAAGTATGGGAGAGCGCCAGGTAGCGAGAGGTAAGACGTGGCGCTCTGCAAGGATGAACGCTGGCACTGTATGCTGAGCCTGGGATAATGATGAATCGTACGCTACATGGCGTTGTTCTAGTCGCTCACCAGATTCGGCTTCATAAATGTGTAATTGCGTGCAGTGGCCAGCATTCACCTGCCGCTACCTTACGTTACCTGGCGCTACCTGCCACTATCCCTTCATGAATAAGGCCCCAACCATGGCCGAGAACAGCGACTACTAGCTGTTGCTCTGAAATACTCGTTACAGGCGCTCATCTGTCGCTACCTGACGTTAGTAATGAATCAGCCTGTAAGCTGTGTAATGTGGGTGGAAAAAAACACTGCTGCAGATAGTTTGGGAAACCATAACAGCATTGGAACCCTCACTCGCTGCAGTGAATGAGGGAGAGCGTTTCTTCAGCGCCATCGCATTTATCAATGCTAAACAGATTACTACAGCGTCACGTCAGCGACCAAGATGCTAGGTTCCAGTGCCTGACACTCGCTTACAGTGTCTACTAGTGGTCACTCTATGCGCCGCTATACAGAAGCTCACATGGCGATACGTGGCGCTAGTATTAAATCAGCCTCCACGTCTATCTGAATGGCCAGTGAGTAGCTGACAGGACGCACCTCAGCGTTTTGTTGATTCAAAATAAATTGCCATGTATAATTATGCACCGCAATCTCTTCTGATTGGCTGGATGCCTGCAAATGCGCCGTGGAGAGAAGGGATGTCCCACTGCGTGAAATCCTTCCCGTGGCCCATTATACATATATCGCCGACAATCTCATGGTACATGGACAGCTCTGTTTCACAGCCGATTTGCAGGGAGAACCTGAGGGCCTCACACTCAGGGGCCTCCTCCACTAGATAAGTCTAGAGGGCCTCCATCACTAGTACCAGAAATTTTGGAAAATCATTTACACAAGGCGCATGACTGTGCACAACCATAGAGGGATGCAGGTGATGCACCAACGAGGTATGTAAAAAAAGGGTCACTAGTGGGATTTCAAGAGGGGCATCCAAAATCCAGTGTTGCTCCATTTTAAGGATTCTAGGCTATTTAAAAAAATATAAGGTGCCACACAAGCAACTAGGCAACCAATAGTGTGTGGGCAAATGGGAAGCACTCTATCATAATTAAAAAAAATAAATAAATAAAAAAAAAAAAGGATCCCTTTCAAATCAAAGCATTCCTATAAGAGAAGTGAAGCCAGAGGAAGCCTGCAAACTGGAACAGGTGGGCTTTTATTTTTAAACCAAGATGATATCGCCATTTTGGAGCTTTCTCTCCCAGAATCTCAGCCATGCTGCTGCCTGGATTCAACTGACATTACTGACAATGCACTGTAACAGGAAGCCCAGCAGCACTTCCTGTTTGCAGGTGGCCTGCAAATGCATGAGCCACCATCTTGTTTCTAAAATTCACTACAGCAGGAGTTAGAAAAAGGTGAATTAATTTTTATGTGCAGCAATCTAAATTGCCCTGGGGAGGGATGCATATGAGTAGGGCTGGCTCTAGGTTTATGTGGGCCCTCGGGTGGCATGGCCTCAGTGGTCCCCTTTGTGGTGAAGAGTCATGGATCACGGGTCTATAAATTCCATGGCCAAAACTAAGAAGGGCTGCTTGCCCTTCAACCCCCTATTGGAGCTGTTTTTTAGTTTGGAACCACATGAATGAGCAGAGTATTGAGAAAGAGAGATGGACAAAACAGGAAGGGTGGGGAGGATGGATGGAGAGATAGCTGGGAGGAAGAGGGATGGATGGGGAAAATGAAAAGGACAGGAATGGAGAGGCGTAGAGCTGAGGGGATGTGGCAGAGCTGAGGGCACAGGGTTGTGGGGCAGAGCGGAGGGGGCAGGGGTGAAGGGGCAGAACTGGAGGGGGGCATGGATGGATGTGGCAGAGCTAAGAGAACAAGGGTAGATGGGTCAGGGCTCAGGGGATAGGGATGGATGGGGCAGGGCTGAGTGGATAGGGAAATATGGGTCAGGGCTGAGTGCATAGGGAAATATGGGTCAGGGCTGAGTGGATAGGGAAATATGGGTCAGGGCTGAGTGCATAGGGAAATATGGGTCAGGGCTGAGTGGATAGGGAAATATGGGTCAGGGCTGAGTGGATAGGGAAATATGGGTCAGGGCTGAGTGCATAGGGAAATATGGGTCAGGGCTGAGTGGATAGGGAAATATGGGTCAGGGCTGAGTGGATAGGGAAATATGGGTCAGGGCTGAGTGCATAGGGAAATATGGGTCAGGGCTGAGTGGATAGGGAAATATGGGTCAGGGCTGAGCGGATAGGGAAATATGGGTCAGGGCTGAGTGCATAGGGAAATATGGGTCAGGGCTGAGTGCATAGGGAAATATGGGTCAGGGCTGAGTGGATAGGGAAATATGGGTCAGGGCTCAAGGGATAGGAATGGATGGGCCAAGGCTTAGGAGATAGGGATGGATGAGGCAGAAGGACAGAGAAAGGAAATTTGTACAGTTCTTTAACCACATTGTGCCAGCTGTCAGTGGGCCCCCTTACGGGGTGGGGCCCTTGGCGGCTGCCCTGGCTTGCCCTGGATTTTTTATGCTGGAGTTGGTCCATTTTTTCAGACTCCAGCCAAAACTAGCTTTGACTCCGACTTCACGACTCTGACTCCACAGCCCTGCTCAAAAGTAATTGGACAAAATAAATAATTGTGTACTAGATCAGTCCTAATATTGTAGCAATTTCTCAGTTGGCTTTTTTCTGTTCTGTCCGCATCTTAAGAATGGCTTGTTTCCCCTGCATGAAGAGCTCCTTTGACTGCATGTTTTCTTCACAGCAAAATATTCCTAATGCAAGCACAACACAGCAGATCAACTCTAGGCCTTCTATCTGCTTAATTGAGAATGACATTACGAAGCAATAGCCCACACCTGCCCATGAAACAGCCTTTCAATTGTCCAATTACTTTTAGTCCTTTTAAAAACAGGGTGGCACATGTTAAGGAGCTGAAACTCTAAAACTCTTAATTCAATTTTAAGGTAAATGAAAGCTGAAAGTCAGAACTTTTTGTTAAAGTCCAATTATTTAACTATAACTTGAATATGTTTCAGTAAACAGGTAAAAAACAAAATGTGTGTCAGTGTCCAATATTATGGACCTAAATATATATATATATGCCCCGTTCTGCCCGGTAGCAGTTGCCTTCCCTGACTTTATGCTATGTATGCCCATGGCTCAACAGATTCCTTTGGCTTCCTCTGCCTAGGGATTAAGCTTGTGCAGACGTGCAAGGCTGGCTGCAGGCCTCAGCACAGCCAAATTCCTGGGGCCTCTTGAACCTTTCCCTCTACACCAAGGCCCATCCAACATCAACAGTCTCCAAATCAGGCTTGTCAGGCTCTTTATAGTCCTTTCGCCATGGCGTAGGACTGGACTGGGCTACTCAGCCAGCAAGACCCACCCAGCTTCCCCGATATAGACAGCTCCATAAAAGGTCCAGTCATTGGCATGACACTCTTTTTTGAGTGTAGGGGGTTCTTGTGTAGCCCAATCTCTGCCTTTGCCATTGTGTAACCCAATCTCTTCTTTCAGCAAACAGCCTATTACTATATATCGATATATACACACATACACTATACTAAAGACATTTGCCTTTAAATCCGCAGTAAATAAATTGCTAGATCACCAGACAATCCCCAAATAACAGAGGTAGTGTGGAGAGGTAGGTTTGATTTTTGGATACCTCATGGGACTCAGGTATGCTTTAGGGGTGGTAAAAGGATGACTCCTGGATAGGACCAAGTTGGGGAAGGGGTTCCCCCAGGACCTAGGAGTGGCGTAGCTGTGATAACCCCTTATATCAAAGAGCATTCAGTTTGTGTGTGCTTTTACGGAGGCGACCCTAGGACAGGGCCAGGCTTGTAATGGGACTTGTAATGGGTGGCCAGCAGAAGGTCCCTGATTTTTCTTTAATTTCGCTTGAAGATGAAAGACGTTCAAACTCAACAAAAGATCTTTGTGCCTTGCTGCTGAAGTAACTTTCATGATCTCACTGCTTTTCTAACTCTTGCTGCTACTACCTCCACTTGCCCAGGCATGTCCCAGCCTTTTCCTTTAAAGGAGTGGAGCGAACTATTTAGTACTGTACTGGATCCCCCTGTTTTAGGCATAATCACTTTTTCTAGTGCAGTGTCTCTTTCGTTTACTGCAGCCCATTTATACACCCGGCATCAAGAAATATCCAGCCAGGCTTGTTTTTCTTCCTTTTAATGGAAGGAAAAGGACATCCGGGGTGACAGACTCTGTCACCCCTCATAGACTAAACCTGCCACCCCTGGATTTTATTTCTACCATGAGAGAATAAACCACAAGCCAGACGGGAGTTTGATTCAGTTCGGACTTATAAGTGACCCCTCCTCTCATTAGCCAACATGTTTATATGGATTTTTATTATCACGCAATTTCGCGATAGTGCTCCTTTAAGATGCATTTTAACAATCATCTCTGGGGTGCCCCTATAGAGGTCCTTCGGAAGCCAAATGCCTGCATGAAGTGGAAACCTCAAAGAGGGACAAATGAGAACAATGAGGGATAGCAGGACATGGACTAAAAAGAAGGACCATCCCTCCAAACCAGGGACAATTGGGAGGTATGTATTCAGCATGCAATAAAAACTCGGCATGGCCCTAACAAGGACAAGGATAAGAGGCTCACCCTGAGGGAGCCATGTCAGAAATGTTTGTTAGTGCCGAAAAAAATTCTTGGTGCTCCACAGCAGAAGGTAAGTTGTGAAGGGCAGGACATGATCTTCTCATGAAGAGTGCTTAAAGATCATCTACCCTATAAGGGGGGTTACCTAACCCTCTCATTGAGACCTACCAACAGGTCATGTTTTGCAGATCTCCACAAACACAAGTGAAGAAACTGGTGGGGAGGGTTGGGGAACACTGCTATATGGTAAGACCTCCACAAGGGATAGAGCTCAGCCGACAGTTTTTGGTTGCATTAAAAATAGCTTAGTACAGACTCTGTGGCTTTACCCCAGAAACTCTGTAAATTTACTCTAGTAAATTTCTGGCACATCTTTTCCTTAACTTTTGAGTATAAGGTGTTTTGGTTTCTTTAGCCCTCCTATATTAAAGGAGCAGTATCGCAAATTTTTCTTGGTGAGTTATATTTAAATGGTACTTTGAATGTAGGTAAGTGTTGAAGTAAGAATTACAAATTTAGAAAAAAAAATATATGTGTGTGTTGTGCAGCTGGAGACTAATAGCTCATGTTTATGTCTGCTGAGTGTCGGGGCCCGACAACTCTGGCCTGTTCCACGCTGAGGAGAGGGGGAAACAATGTAACAAAGTATCAGCTGTTCAGTGCTGGCAGCCGTCCAGAATAAGATAACAACATTGCAACATTGCCTGGCCAGTACTCATATATCTAAAACAGAGATAAAAGCTCTAGAAGTCATTTAGCTCATTGGTAAATTCAATGTCAGTTTGAACCAGAGAGTCATTGGTTCGAATCTCAGACTCACCAGTTTTTGTTTTTTTTTGGGGGGGGGGGGATTTTATTTCAGAATTGGATTTTTATGTTTACATCCTGTTTTTTTGCTCTAAACATTTTTTATTTTGACAGTTTTCCCTTCATGTTGGCTCTGCTGCAGAATCTTTCAGTTTACCATTTTCTCTTTCATATTCTTACAACACATTTTTCCATATGATCTTTCTTTCAGCTTTGTGTGTTTTGAGCAAAGCCCGACCCAAATCCCCATGTTCGCCTGTGAAAACGTACCTTTCCCTGTCCCACAGCGCATGCGCAGGCTCTCATCCAATCAGCGCTGTTTGCACGCAGATGGGGAGCCTGAGCAGTAACCTTCCTGGCTGCCCGGCCTGTCTAAATGACTGTCTGCGTGAGTGCGCCAGAAAAATGGGGGGATCTGTGGTTATCCAGGGGACATTTCACACAGTGGGGCATCCTGATTTAGAATGACCAAGGGGGAAGGTCAATGGTCGGGTCTTATAGACTTCAGGGTCGGCCACTCAGGGTTTTGTTCCACTTTAATACCTTTAGATTTTCCTGCAAAGTTATTCAAAGAAGAATTTCAGTCATTTTCAGTCAGTTTAGTTTATTTTGTATAGATTTTACATTTGAGTCACCTGGTCTCATAACAAAAGCAACATCTCACACACACACACAGCCGTTACCACTGATTACAGTGTCAGCCTCTGAGGTAAAGTGTTGCTAGGAGACCAGTGGGCTAAATGAAGCAGCTCACTAAATACAACCCAGCAGATCCCCCTATTCAGCAAATGGACTGAGCCATTGTCATTATACAATTTAAAAAAAAAGGCAGATTTTTCTTTTTCTATCGCCACATTATTTATACACGTTAGAAGCTATTGTGTGGCTATTTAATTATTTATCTTTTTGAATGCAAATTTCGCGATACTGCTCCTTTAAGCCTAACATGGGTCTCCCCACATGGTAGCTTGTGACTCACCCCACATACAGCCAAATACATCTACCCTAGTGAGAGTCTAAAGCTGGAAACACGAGTCCGCCAGTGGAAGGTGTTTTTCCTTTACCTTTGAGTATAAGGTCTTTTAGTATATCTAGCCCCCCTATATTAGGAGGCTGATTCATTACTAATGCCAGGTATCGGCAGATGAGCGTCTGTATAGCGGCGCTTAGAGCGACGCTGTAAGTGGGCGCTGTAACAGAGCGCCTCAGCCGCTGTAGTAACCTGGCCGGCAATGATGAATGTGATGTATGTCGGGCGCTCTAACACCAGCACAGCGCTACTGGGAGCAAAGGTAGCGCCAGCTCAGTGTGACAGACTCTTGGCACTCCACACCCTACTTATCAAAAAAGGACACACACAGCGTCGGCGCTCTAAATCTGGTTGCTATAGCATAAAGCGCCAGACGCTGTGTGATTAAATTCTGTTTCTGAACACATATCCACCTGTAACAAAGCGAACACATGGAATTACATTGTTTTAACACTGTGACATTAACACTTTAATGCCAGACCTGTGATGACAATTCTGCATAGAAATATAAAAAGTCAAAAACGTTTCTAAAGGTGTTTGTTTGCAGCCAGGAGTGGTGACACAATGATTTGAGCAACAAAAAAAAAAATGTCAAACACGCAGTTTAAACACAAGCAAATGTATGGGAGAGCGGCACTGAGCGAAAGGTAATACCTGGTGCTCTGGAAGCTAGAGCGCCAGCGCTATACGCTGAGCCGCCTGTAACAATACATCGGGCGCTACATGGCGCTGTTCGAGACGCTCACCGGATTCGCTTTCATAAATGTGGTTTTGCCTACAGCACCCGACGTTCACCAGACGCTGCCTGCCGTTACGAGACACTACCTGGCGCTATCCCTTCATGAATAACCCCCTAAGTCTAACATGGGTCTCTCCACATGCAACTCTGTTTTGATATTCTCCAAGTCTCACCCTCCATAAAGCCAAATACATCCACCCTAGTGCTGATGAGAGCCTAAAGCTTGAAACATATGTTCACTAGTGGATGTGTTTGGCTGTGTAAATGTAAAGCTAATCCTTGGATTGCTCAGAGATGTAAAAAGATGGTTTGCTTTGCTCCGCCCACTGCAACGAGTGATGGGCAATGCTATTATTTCTTGTGTTAGGTGCTGTGCAAATACTATTTTCATTCTAGGAAAGCACTTCTTTTCCTTGGCATCTAATTACAATCTACCAGCAGTGAGGAGTTTGAAAATCTCTGAGCCCTCCAGATTATATCATGCCCGACAATGGCACACCACTGGAAATGTAACTTTAAGAGATTTTGCCGGTGATTAACAACAATGGGAGCAGATTTTATCCTAAAAGAATCAGGTAAAATAGATTCTGTAAGAGAGAAGGAAAAATGAGAAAAGAAACACATAAAAAGCCACAGAAAAAAAAAAGGACAGCCACAGCAATTTATGGATTTTCCGGCTTAAAAGCTTATATTTATATCTGTCGCTTTGGCACCTAACAACGAGTAAATCCTTTTCTTTGTGAAGGCACTTGCTTCCACCGAGAGGTAAAAGCTCAGAGTCACACTGGTTCACAGTATGAGTTTATTACATTCTATTCCGCGACTCGAAATAGTAACTCTTAGGTATGCTATGATGATCGCAGCTGTTTACCTACCCCGCACCCCCCTTCCTTTCCACTGCACCTATTTCTACTAGAATATCTAATGTATGCAAATCATTCACAGCTTTAAAGGGGACCTGTCATTTTGGTAAAGAACAAATAGGATGAAGGGACTTCAATAGGCATCTCCCTCCACCTGGTGTTATGGGGAGACTGAGAAGGCTTTTTCTTCCAGTGTTCTGAGGGGGTTAACATGCAGATCTGTCTCAATAAATTATTAATCTGCCCTTTCAAAGTTCTAGCGGCTTCGGAGGTATGAATCCCAGGATTTTTGGGTTGAGAGGCATCCCAAAAGTAAGTTCCAGAATAAATAACTTGCAGAACAGTACAGGCAAACCCAAAACACTTAGGCCCTTATTTATGAAAGGATAGCGTCAGGTAGCGCCTGGTTAATGTGAGGTAGCGACAGATAGCGACTGGTGAACGTCGGACACGGCACGCAATTCCACATTTATCAAGCAGAATTTGTTGAGCGACTGGGATAGCACCATGTAGCGTCTGATTCATCATTTTCACAGCCTCAGCGAACAGTGCCAGCGTTCAGCCTTGCACAGCGCCAGGTATGACCTCTCTCTACCTGTCGCTCTCCAATACATTTCAATGGACAATCCTTTTCTTCTCTTTAAACCGGGTTTTTTTTTGCCAAAAAATCACAAATAATTCTGTGACCTCTTCTGACATTGAAAAATATGTTTTTTTTCACATTTTTATGTTTTTTTAAAAAAAACTTCAGAAATGACATTACAGGTCTGCCATTAAAGTGTTCATGTTACAATGTGGTTACAATGTAATTCCATATGTTTTCGCTTTATTACTAGTGGAAAGATGCTTGAAAACAGACTTTAAACACACCGCCTCCTGCGCTCTGGGCTTCAAACAAGCATTTTTCAGCGGCAGAGATTTGTGAGGCTGTTTTTTGCTGAATATGGTGTGAGTCGGTCGCTATGAGCAGTCGCTACCATGCGCTCCCATACAGCGCTGTACTGGTCAAATAGCGACTCCTCACAATGTTTTAAACATTACTGAACAGCGAGTGAGTCGCTATAAACTAGCGACTCACAGCCGAGCACTGCGACTACTTGCGGGCGCTCTGAAAATGCCTGCTACAGACGCTCATCTGTCGCTACCTGCCGCTAATGATGAATCAGCCTGTTAGTCTTAGATGACTGTAATAGTCCTGCTCATTCATTTGCTTCTTCTTGCTCTAACCATCCATCCCTCTTAGCTGCTCCTATCCATCCATCCCTCTCTCCTTAGTTCTGCCCATCTATCCACTTCTTATAGCTTTAGCTAACCATCCATTCATCCCTCCCTGTTCTCCTCCCAGCATCAATCCATCCCTCCCTGTTCTCCTCCCAGCATCAATCCATCCCTCCCTGTTCTCCTCCCAGCATCAATCCATCCCTCTCCCTTCATTTCTGCCCAGCAAAACAAAAGACTGACACAACAGAAATGAATGGTGCTTACATTCTCTAAATGATGCCAGGTGAGCTCAAATATGATAAATAAGGTGGGAAAGCAACATTCATGTGGCCCCCAATTTCCCCAATTTCCCTTTATAGTTAAGCTCCTGGTAGTGCCCATAGCAAAAATTAACATTTTTTTTGTTAAGAGTGGCTCCAGGAACCAGGAACAAGGAGGGGGTGGGAATGTGGGCTGCCATATTATGGTAACTTATGAAAAAATATAACATCCCCTGAAAATAAGCCCTAAAGCCTCTTTTAGAACAAAAATGAATAGAAGACCAGCTTATTTTTGGGTACATCCCTCCTTCCCCAACTTATCCGATCCAATCCTCCTATCCATTCCTCTTGCCTGCTCCACTCTGCTGATCCCATTGCCCACAGCCTGAAAATTTGGCATAGGGTGTGGCAAGGGGGTGTGGCTTAATTTAAAAGTGATCCGTTTTTCCCACCCTGAAAAGTTGGAAGTTATGGAAAGGCTTGATGTTAGTAGTGCAAGTAGAGCACTGTGACTCCATTAACGGAAGCACTGTGGTGGTGGCCTGCCATGTCACGGAGGAGGTGATGGCACACTGCCTCATCACGGAGGACAGAGGCATCATAGAGAAGGTGGTCGTGGTGCACGGCATTTAAAATAAACGCTCTGTCACTGTACAGACATTAATCAAATGTGGCATAGTCTATATAGATACAAATAATGAAATGACATGACAATGGCTTTACTGGAAAATGAATGCAGTAAGAAAATGTCACCTTAGCATGGAGGCTAACACAGACAGGAAAAGGAGTAATAGAGCACAGCTGAATATACAGGAAATACAACACAGCAGAAAAATGCATATAGAGACTACAGTTAAGCATTGGTAACAGCGCCATATACTGTCATATCTTATCATAACTGTTAACTGCAGTGAATATGGCAAAGTCCCCAAATCACATTCAGAGACAAGCAGAAGCTGTTGAAAAGTATTGTATCTCCTACACCCCTTTTCAGCAGTTGAGGTTTAGTATTCTAGACCCATTTTCTTTGTAAGCCTCGAAGGTCTTTCAGTGGTCAGGGGCTTAAAGCGGACCAAAACCCACATTTTTAACTAGCATCCCGTGAAATGCTCCCCAAACGAATAGTAACTTTCACCTATTTTTACTGCTCCAGCTTCACTCTAATCTCGGATAACTGCGCCTGTTTTAGTTATAAAGCTCCACCTCCTCCATTCATTGCCACTTATGCAGTGACTAATCACCTGCAATCCTACAGAGGGGGGGAGAGAGAAAAAAAAAAGTGTTCCAGGATTTCATAAGTGAAAATATCCATTTCTAGTTCTACAGCCTAAGAAGAGAGTATCAGCAGGGGCTTTGGTCAAAGGTATTTCACAAGTTCAGTGGCTTTCGGTCAGCTTTAAAGTGCTGACTTTCACATAAATAAAATTCACATCTATCTGCCAATTTCTTTGCATATAAGCAGGGGTCTGCTTTACTCCTTTGAAAGTCCTCATGTGTAAGCACTTCATTTATTTTTATATTCAATGCTCTGGATTTAGACCGTATGTAGCTAGCATACAAGGTCTGGCCTTTGTTCATCTCTGAACCCTGGTGGTTGTTCCATGTAGATGTCTTCTGGTAACTCGCCATGTAGAAATGCTGCTTTCACATCAGAGCTTCACATTTTCCTTGTGGCGGCTGCAGTCAGCAAAGTCCTTATTGTAGCATGCTTGACTACTGGAGCAAACGTCTCATCGTCCTCTATTTTTGAGAATTGTCAGAACTCGCTTACCTGGGCCCCGTTCCAGCGCTGTCTCCGGGCGGCCGGCCGCAGCATTTCCTGCTCAGCAGCGGCGGCTTGTGCGGCGCCGAGCACGGCCGCCCTCCTCCCTCTCCCCTGCGTCCCCGCTTCTCATGCTCGCTCGCGCGAGCACGTGTTCTATATGCTATAGGCTGAGTTAAGGGCCAATGAGCCCTAGGGATTTGGGGTCTAAACACCCCTAGGTTGGGGTTGGCCCAATGAGCCCAGGTAAAGGATTTTGGGCTATACGCCCCTTTGGTTCTGGGCCAATCTTTTCTGAGCTTCTAGTTGCACCAATCACGCTCTCTCCAATCATGTCTGGTCCCTATAAAGCTTTACCCCATCATTCACTTAGTGCCTGTGATAGCGCCTTGTACCTAGTTTGTCTTGTATTATACTCCGTTTGATCTTCGTTGCCGACCCTTGCCTGAAAACCGACCATTCTCTGCCTGATCTTCGTTGCCGACCCTTGCCTGATAACCGACCATTCTCTGCCAGATCTCTGTTGCCGACCCCTGCTTCATACCCCGACCTTGAGCTGCCTCATCCTTCTGTACCGCTCCGATCTCTGATTACTCGGTGTCGACCTCTGGCCTGTCTTTGAACTTCCTGCTAAACTCGCTCCAACCTTGGACTCTGATTCCTCTCCTAGCTGATTCCGCTCCAAACAGTAAGCTCCCATCCTTTGAGCCACTGAAGTCCTGGGGGCAACCAATCCCGGGCAGGCGTATACTGCATCCCGGCAAGCGGGGGCTCCTACAGGTGAAGCTGGCTGTGGAGATTGGGGGTTGAGGGCTTACCTGGAGGGCTGGAGTTACCTGAGCGTTACCTTGGCTATGAACCTTGCTTTGTATCACTCCACTGTGCCATCTGCATTGTACTTCACTTTAAAAGCCCATTTGCAACCTATAGATTTCCTTCCAGGTGGTAGTTCTGTAAGTATCCATGTTTTGGTGTCATGCATGGATTTTTTTTACCTTTACAACCTTTATCCATGTATTGGCTTCCCCTTCTTAAAGCTGAGATATGTCTTCCCAAGTTATAGGTTCATTGGCACTGGCAGAGCTTGCCTTGTATGAGAGATGTACAGGTGCATCACCTTTGTTTTCCCTTGTTGATAATCTTAGTTTTGTGTCTGAGCTTGTTTGTGTCTGCTCTTCAGTACTGGTAGGTTCTGTGCTAACTCCAGCTGTTTGTTCAGAAGTTACAGATGATGGCTGATCAGTATCAGTTTTCTCTTCTGTTCTTACTTCCTCAGTTGTCATCACATTGTCTCACAGTTCTTTAACAACAGTTATGCTGTTGCTAATGGCAACCTTGTCGGTTTTAGGATTTAGGATTCTGTAACTGTTAACATCGTCACTGTATCCAACAAAGATTCCCTCAAATGCTCTGTATTGGAGTTTGGTGTGTTTTTCCTCTGAAATGTAGATGAATGCCTCATTTTCTCTGTTTTCTACATAGTTTAGTGTTTCTTTATGTGTCCCTGTTTGTTGCATCTAAAGCTCACACTGGATTCCTTCCTGTGTATCTTTGTGTCTATAGCTTTAAAGTGGACCAACACCCTCCCGTGATCGGCCCGGGAATCTATAAGATTCCCGTACCGATCAGCCCCCTGACTGCGGGGCACCCCGATCGGGGGTGCCCCGCTGTGTGAAACCCCCCAGAAACCCCTAAATCCCTACCTGATCCTCGTTCCAGCGGCGCCCGCCGCTGCCTCCTGCGCGTCCCTCTAGCAGGACGCGCGCCCGCGCCGGCCGTTTGCGAATGGCCGGCGCGGGTGCGCGCCCTGTAAGAGTGACACGTGGGAGGCAGCGGCGGCCGCGCTCTCTTGTCCATCGCTGCCTCCCGCTTGTCCGTCGGTGGGGATTGGCTGCAGCGGTCACGTGAGAGCGGGGAGAGGTGAGTTTTTGGGGCTTTCTGGGGGGTTTCACACAGCGGGGCACCCCCGATCGGGGTGCCCCGCCGAAGTGGACCAAAACCCAGGATAGTCAAAATCCTGGGTGTTGGTCCACTTTAAGAGCGGTTCTGGCGTCAGTTTCTGTGAAGTCATGTCCAAGCTCCTTTGTGCTTGATCTTTACAAATGTCAGTGCCTGATCTGTTTAAGGCCTTGTCTCCAGGTCATTAATCAGTGCAGTATATGTATCAGGTAAGCTGAACAATATGGTGGCGGCGTGACTGTCTGTTATGTTCTCACTAACGGATCGCAATTGTGCGGTCACTTCCAGCATGGTATTTATACACTCCTGCATGTCCTGCTCTCCCTGTAAAGTTTCTCCAGCAGAAATAACTTGCTGCTTAAGCTGGATCTCTCATGCAATCTTTTCAGTACATATCACTTGCCTTTCGCTGTATTCTCACTGCGTATGTGAATAAACTGATAGTTTCAACTAGTAAGCTTATGGTCACCCGTGTCGGTCTGTTTTTCCTGTCCCAGGCCTGCGGCCCTCCTGTAGCTATGGAGGCTGGTAGACCAAGGCGAGGAGGCTGAGTGGCCCTGAAGACTACCGGCCCGCATAGCCCATATGAGCTGTCCTGGGTTGGAGCTTCATTTTGGGGATTATGTATCATAATTTAACTGCCGTTGATGATTCTATCCTTTATACTTTGTGTATATGCTTTTCTGCATCCCTTCTCTAGTATTTGTTGTCTTTTTGAGCATACAGTGACTTTTCTTCATTAGGACTCTGTTTGATGGCATCTCCACACAGATAAAAGGCAGTTTACTGGGGAGCTGGTGGTAATAGCGACAATATTTCAACTAAGCGGCACAGTAAATGTCTTCCAACTGCCTGTTAACTGTAGCCTCCACCTAGAACATTTATTAGGATCCTCAGGTCTTAAAGTTGGTCTCCCAGGCTGACATATGTTAGAATGTGGCTTTTCCGATAACCTCTCCGGCTCAGCATAACAATGAAGAAGAACAAAGAAAGGGCAAGTGATGAAATGAATAAGCCGCGTAATAGCTGTTATGCTATGCTGTAAGACTATTCAAAGCACCCAAAAAAAAAGAACCTCGCCGTGTTAAGCTCTTTTCTTCTCCTTTTTCTTTTTCTTCATTTTTTCCATCTTCCCTTAAAAATTATTCCGCATTTATTACAGGGCTTAACATTTCATGACAATTTCATGGCACAGGCTTGAAACTTTTTAGGACATACAACAGTGCCCTCTGCTAGACCACCTGTGAAATTGCAGACTGTTTGAGCGTCAAGCTAAATAAAATCACGTTCGATAGGAAATTACTTCTGCACTTGGTTGTTCACCCTGAGACCCTTGTGAAAATGGCGAATTGTTTTTTGTTTTGCATCACAAGTAAACATGCTCTTTATCCTCACTTAGCCGCTATTATTTATGCGCTGTATGCTAATGCATCTTGCGCGGATGTTAGAGGCCACGAAGGGTTAAGGCTTATGTCAGAATGGAAGAGTTGCTGCTTTTGTAGTTAAAGGCGCTGGGAGGCCATAGAGGGTCGGAAAATAACAATGCCTCTGCTGTTAGCAGTTACTATGGACAGCGCAAGATATTTTCCAACTGGTAAGAACATTTCGATGACACCCACGGCTTTGCTTGAAGTCAGGATCTGCAGAGAAAAAGTATGGGCCCTATTTCTGTCCGTATGGAAGGTTTGAAATGGAACCAGGGCCGTCTCTAGGTTTATGCGTGCCCTTGGGCAATAGCGCCTCAGCGGACCCATTGTGGTGTGGTATGACACTTCATACTTGGTAGTAATGTTGGATGTTTGGTAATTATTGGTAAAGAATAGAAAGAAATGCGTTGCCTCTCCCCCTATTTCTCTAGCCTGTCCTCTTATTATGTCTATTTTTTTTTCCAATCTTTTTACCTTTTCTTTTTCTCACTCACTTTTCTTCTATTTCTAACCGCTTCCCTTACTGAAATATATACTGTAGTCAATTATCTCCTTTTTTCTTTTCCCTTCAGTTTTTGTCATTATTGTGTTTTTCTTTTTTTGCTAATTTTTTGCTAATTTTCCCTCTTTTATTTTTTTCTTGGAGTATTTATCTTTTATTCCTACTTCTTTCTCTCTGAAAGTCCACACTCTCACCCTCCCACTTAAAGTTATACTAAAGGCAAGCCCAATTATTGTCCCATTTTACTCGGGCTAAACTTCAATCCATTTTGAAAAAGACCCTGTAGTTCCTAAATTATTTGTAAATGTATTAAAGCATAGGAGAAGCAGAGAAAAAATGAGGAGAAAAAGTAGGCATGGCAACAGTCATGGGATGTAAGCACACTGTGTGCTTTACATATATCATAGTAAAAAAAACAAGATGTTGGCAGAACCAACCGCAAACTGCGTAAGCGAGTATACGAGTACGATATCGTGAGTGGTAATAAGAAAACCCCAATAGGGCGGCATTTTTCCATGTACCATAATAGGGACCCTACAGGGATGTATGTGTTAGACTGGGACAGGAACCATAAAAATCCAAGGGGTGGAGATCTTGAGAAAATAACTGCAGAGGGAAACCAGATGGAAAAACGATCTCAAAGCATCTATTTCCAGCCTTATTAGTGCAGCTTGTTTATGTACAGAATCAGAAGCGGTCCCCCATAAAATGCCGACTGCTTCACAGGCACTGGACTGGTGCGCGCACACGGTCACTTCCGCCTTGTGTTCGACTGGAACGCAGGTTTGCGCTCCAGGGCATTCTCTGTCCAGGCCAGGGTGGAAGTGATGTTACGTTTCATCAGGCACCGTTTGTGATTGGTGCCTCTTGAGCCTCTCACCACCAGGCAACAGGTGGAAGTAGAATTGCCGCAGGAGCGGCACCCCCGCCTGTATATATGGAACGCATAAGTGCGCTCCAAAGGGTTGAATGAAAGGCAGCAGTAGAACACCTTGTATACCCAGGAGCACACAATGCAGCTGAACCAGGGTGGACTGTGCAGCAGCTCCTCTTCATTGCGGGGCACATATTCCATAGACGGCCGTATATAAAAGCGGCGCTAGTGACGTTTCTTCAGCTATACTGCGCATAGGAAGAGCCTGTCTGCACTGTTTTTCTGTCCACCACTAAACCTATTCCTGGGTGTGTCTCTCCCCCATTTGCATTTAATACACACCATGCTTTATTATTTACCCCAAATATGAACAAACTAGTCATTTTGGTTCGCTTATCCTTCGTTATAGATTCTACTGGGCCAAGATTGCTATAAGGACCCAGACAATATATTTCCTTATTCTGTGCCGTGTGTCATCTTGCCAAACGGATTCCTTTTAATTTTCCGCTTGCATACCAGGTACCATTCTTAGGACAGTATAAATATCAAGCCAAGTAGCTTTTTGAATTGCATAAAGTAATTGTAATGTTTTTCAATGCACCTTATTTTGTCTTATATGTTGAATATTACCCAGGAGGGAGCTGAGGAAGCCATACCCGGGCGAAACTAGTCCGCCCAGCTGTTTCAGAGTGATATGAATCCTATTATTCATTGTATGGGCACAGAATTGAATTGTAGCACAGATACAGGTGTCCAGATGGAATGTATATATGCAGTATTTTCTTTTTCCCTAGAATGAAATGTGTAACCTATTTTCTTCTAATCGTTGACATAAAATAAAACAAAGTTTTTTAGTCATTTTGCAAGTACCAAGACATTTATTAAGCGAGGTGAGTTTCATAGGCCTAAACGATAATGATCAGCCCCACCTGCTAGCATCAGAAATCCTTGGTTGTGAAAGCCACAGAAAACGGCCCGGCCATGAGCGCTCAGCTCACATCCATCTGTAGATCAATTAGTACGCCAGCCTTAATCCGCTTTAAAAGGATATGATATCCACGTTTATTCCATACAAAATCTTTTAAAAGAATTCCATCCACAAATACAGGTCGAGATAAAGCATTAGGGAGCAACTTGAATGCCAACGCGTTTCGGGCACAGACTCAGCCCTTATTCATATCAGTTTCATAGGCCTAGTTAGATCAAAGTTGGGGTAAGCCTAAGCCCCACAAAACCCTAGAAGTAAAAAAAAAATAAGTGCATTCCTCTGCCTCTAATTACTACTGCCAGCACATAGTGTGATCAGAAAAAGGGGGTGAGAGGTGCAGCAGGCTAAGAGCGCCTCTAGTCTGCCAGCACATAGTGTGAACATAGAGGAGGGAGGGGTTTCATAGCTGCAGAGAGAGAGAGAGAGGCAGCTAATCAGGATGTCTATGGAGGGTGTGGGGGATGTTTCTGTTCTCAGTCCATTGAAGGACCAGGTCAGGGAGGTGGAGATTGAAAGCTGATTGAGGAAGTGATTTCCTCACTAAAGAGACAGACATAGCAGGAAGTAAAGTGCTGGAGGGACTCATGAAAGGTAAGCTACTGATATTTAGTTTTTAACTTACTTGTCAATCACTAAGTTTATCATTCTCCTGTGCAGCCCATTTTACTTTACATCTTTCAAATGTCACTCCTCTCTCTTTCTTTCTCTCTATCAGCTTCTCTTCATCTTTCTCTCTTTCGCTTTCATTCCTCTTTTTTCCAATTGCTTCCTATGTCACCACCCTTTTTCAGACTTTTCTATTTTTGGCTATACCTCTTTAATGTAAAATAATTATTGTGTTATGTCCTTTTTAATTCTCCTACAAAAGTTATTTTTTGACTCAATTACATTTTTACTTTATTCGACTTTTCTCAGATTATCTACCTCTTCTCTTTCTTTTCTTAGTTCTTCTTCCTTCTATCTTTCCTTTCCCTTCCTCTATTTTTTCCTTAGTCTTCTCTCTTTCCTATTCTGCCGTTCTTCTTCCTCTATTTTTTAACTCTTTTTATACCTTCCTCCTCAACTTTCTTTCCTTTTTTTATGCTCATTTCTTTTTTTTAAATGTTCTTCCCGTAGTTATTCTTTATACTACATTTGCATTCACCTTTTCGTGCTTTCCTTTCTGCAATATACAGTCCTTTTTTCTTCTCCCTAGTTTTTGCCATTCTTTTCTTTATGCTTAATGCTTATTTCTTGGAATCTTTCATTCTCCTCTCCTTTTCATTATCTTGTTCTGTCTATAATGCTCTAATATTTCTCTCTCTCTTCATCTTTCCCTCTTTTGGTTTCATTCCTATTTTCCTGTCTTTCCCTTATGCTCCCACACTTTTGTGTGTTTTCGATTTTTGTTTTTTATTGTAATATAAATACCTTTAATGTAATAAAATGATTATAATTTCCTCAACTATCTGTGTTATTCTCTTACTAGTTCTTAAAGTGGACCAAAACCCAGTGCAATCGATTCCTGGGCCAATTGATTCCCTCCCCCCGGTGGCATCCAAAATCGAGATGGCCCGCTGTGTGAAACCCCCCCCCCCAGGTTGCCCTGTTCACTTACCTTGCTTCCGGGTTCAACGGAGCATGCGCGAGCCTTGGCCGCATCCCCGCGATCCCTATAGCAGTGGCAGGCATTTGTAAATGGCCAGCGCATGCACGCTCCCTGTTAGAGGCAAGCGGGGGATGGAGCTGTTGGCCTTAGATAGAGCGTGCTGATTGGACGAGCAGCCGCGCATGCACCGCAGGACCGAGAAGAGGTGAGTTGTGCTCGGTGATCTGGGGGGATACACACAGCGGGGTGCCCCAGAGGAAAGGACAAAAACTTAGGATAGTCAAAAACCTGGGTATTGGTCCACTTTAAAGTGGACCAAAAGCGGCCCTGGAGTCTTTGAAGTCGCCTGATTCCCTCCCCCAGAGCATCCAGATTCAGGATGCCCGCCTAAAACTTAAACCAAAACTTACCTTATCTTCCCGATCCAACTGCGTGAGCCGCGGCCACCGTCAGCTGTGCCTTTAGCCGGGCATGCACCTGCGCCAGGCATTTGTGAATAGCCGGCATGCACCCCGTAAGAGGGCAGCGGTGAATGCGGCCACTGGCACACTCAACTCCTTTCGGCTAGACTCGGCTAAGGGATTTTGACGCGCTGATTGGACAAGAGCCTGCATGCGCCGTAAGACCAGGGAGAGGTGAGTTTTATTTTACTGGGCAACCTGGGGGGTTTCACACAGCGGGGCATCCCAAATCAGGGTGCGCCGGGGGCAAGAACCAAAGCACCAGATAGTCAAAATCCTGGGTTTTGGTCCCAATTAAATTTTTCCTTCTTTTAATTGTCCTTGAATTATGTACCTTATTTTTTTTTTCTTGTTTCTTTCTTTCTTCCTAGTAGTGTTTTTCAAATAAAGCTTTGTTAAGCGCTGGTGACGTTATGGTTTAGTTTAGCCAAAGTTTAGTGAGGTTTATTATAAAATACAAACTGCTGGAGAACAAACAATGCAGCCACTGACAGCCAGCATGGGGAAAGCAGAAAGCAGCCTAATTTAACCCTTTGCCTTATACCTATGCATATAGATCGGCACTATTTAGTGCCGCTGGCACGCTTTAATTGGCCACCAGTCCCCCGATGTACATGCTCAAAAGAGAGAAGCTAAAATATTAGTAAACAACACATTTTTAGATTTAGCAGATCTGCTTTATAAATCAGTTTTAGAAAAAAGCAAACAATAAAAAAAAAAAAAAAAGATAATAGAGCAAGGCTGCCATCTACTGGAACATTTGAAAATGACACTTATACATCGGATTATTTTGCAGGTGTCTCATTTTGTTTTAATCATAGTAACATAGTATGTAAGGCTGAATAAAGACTTTAGTCCATCCAGTTCAGCCTGTTTATCTCCTTCCAGTGGTCTAGTAGCCATAGCTGGAAATGTTATTACATGCCAGGAAGGCATCAAGGCCACTTTTGAACGTTTTTACTGTATCCATCATTACTACCTCCTCTGGCAGCGAGTTCCATAGTCTCACTGCTCTTACAGAGAAGAATCCCCTCCTATGTCGGTGGAGAAAGCACCTTTCCTCTAACCTTAGTGGAGGCCCCGGGTTATGGTTACACTCCGGGGTATAAATAGATTGTGGGACAGATCTTAGTATTGACCCTGAATATATTTATACATAGTTATTAGATCACCCCTCAATCGTCTTTTTTCTAGACTAAATAAACCTAACTTGGACAATCTTTCCGGGTACTCTAGCCCCCGCACTCCTTTTATTAACTTTGTTGCCCTTCTTTGAACGTGCACCAGTTCTGATATGTCCCTCTTAAACACAGGTGCCCAGAACTGTACACAGTATTCCATATGGGGTCTGACCAGTGACTTGTACAGGGGTAAAATGATGTTCTGGTCATGAGCACCTATGCCCCTCCTGATGCACCCCATGACCCTATTTGCCTTGGCAGCAGCTACCTGGCATTGATTTCTACAGTTGAGCTTATTGTCAACTAAAACCCCTAGGTCCTTTTCCATTGTTGTTTTACCAAGTGTTTCTTTATTTAGTGTGTAATCATGACACAGATTTCTCCTTCCCATGTGCATAACCTTACATTTATCTGTGTTAAACTTCATTTGCCATTTAACTGCCCATGCTTCCAATTTATCTAAATCTGTTTGTAGCTGCCTGCTGTCCTCTTTTGTTTTAATTACTTAACACAGCTTAGTATCACCTGCAAAGATTGAGACTTTACTGTTTAATCCATACCCAATGTCATATATATATATATATATATATATATATATATATATATATATATATATATTGAAGATAATTGGTCCCAGAACTGACCCTTGTGGTACTCCACTAGTAACAGTGACCCAATCTGAATGTGTAGCATTGATAACCACCCTCTGCTTCCGATCATTAAGCCAATTTCCAACCCATCTGCACACGTTTTCCCCCAGTCCCAGCATTCTCATCTTTTGTACCAACTTTTTATGTGGCACAGTATCAAATGCTTTCTATTATTTCTTTTTCTCTTTCTTTCTTTCCTTTCTTCTCCTTTCTACCCTCTTTCTCAAATAAACTCTCTCCTTCATTCTCTTGTTTTTCTACATTTCTCCCATCTCGATCTCATTACCTTAATCATTCATTCATTCTCTCTCTCTTTTTCGTTTCCCACATTCACTCCATCTTGCGTTCATTTCTACATTCCCATCATCCTCTTTTTTCACCCTCTCTTCCTTTTAAATTCTCATTTCTTTCTCTATCTCCTTTCCACATTTCCTATTATTTCTCTCTTGTCTACCTCCAGTCCTTCTTTTTCTGCATTCACGCTTATTTTGCCTCTTTTCCGTGTTTCCTCTCTTGCTTGCTTTCCATTTCGTGAGTATGTGTCTCTAGGGGGCGTCATCCTGAGATCTTGCACAGGGTGACACTTACCCTAAGGCCCACCCTGGCCATTACTTCCTGGGGGCACCAGGTACCCTTGGCGTGCTAGCAACCCACCATGCCGATATGACACGTGCGTCACATGGCAGACTGTGTCATATTGTCGCGCGGATCCCAGGGAGCTGCATGCCTGGACTTATAAGTATAGAGCGCGGCTCACGCTGAACACTCTGCAGTGGCACCCACCTGCCCCCAAGCCCAATCGGATCCCTAGCAACTACTAGAAAAATGGGGGGGGGCGGTGGGCTTTCATCAATTTTGGAATGAAAATGAAGTACAAATATAGACTGTTTATGGAAATATAAGGTATCCCCTGAAAATAAGCCCTAGTTCATCTTTTGGAACAAAAATTAGTATAAGTCCCTTATATTTGGGGAAACATGGTATATGTCTCATTTACTCTGAACCTGAGCCCAGTGGCAGATTTGGGCCAAATATCAGCTTAGAATTTTACCAGCCAATGACTAGCCCACGTGACAATGCCACTGAGCCACCCCAATGGACTTCTTGACTGTTCCATAAAGATGTTCCAAGGCTGAGACTATATTATTGTAGGGACAAGATCATGGCTAGGGGTGGATATGGCCAGGGCAGTTTCTAGACAAAATAGCGCTCAGTGCAGAAAGGAAAAAAATCTGCCCCCTCCTCACCCATCCTATGGAGCTGCTGCTGCCCCATACCGGTAATGTACCATGTCGTGCCTCCCAGCAGTGATCAGTGCCCCCTTCCCATGAAAACCCTCGGCCTGTCTTATGGCCTGTGCCTCTAACGGTGGCCCTGACCCATGTGTAAAAAAACAGGCTGGCTGGGGTACCCAGGTTGAAAGCTCTGCTCACCCTTCCCTAGAAATTGCCCTGGATATGGCCATTCTTAAATAAAGTAAAACTTTAGGTCCAACATATATATATCCTATGTTGGGGGCATCCCCCATCAATCTAACACTACAAAGAAAATCCATCTGCAGGCTGAAACACTCACCTCTGCTCATTTCAATGCAGAAAAGCTGCATCCCTGTGAAAGCAGCTGATTATTCTGGGCTTTCTTTGTAGTTTAAAGAGGACCAAAACCCAGGATTTCAAATACTCAAGGTTTTGCTCCCCCAGCACATCCTGATTTGGGATATCCCACTGTGTGAAACCTCTGGTTTATTCTGTTGGCAATCACACATTGCATGTGCAGGCTCTTCTCTTAACACCGTCCATTTTATTCGCCCGTTAAACTCACCTCATCCAATTCATCTGACCACGCATATTAATGTGCGGCCCACCATTTGTGGTGAGTGTGGCCCCTCAAATGATGCAAGTGATGCTGCCACTACTGCTGGCGGAGCTTGCGTCATGGGCTTGAGAGCAATAAGAATTGAGAGCAAACCGTGGGGTTTCACACTGCGGGAGATGGAATCAGCTGGTTCTGGAGTCTCATAGACTTCAGGGCTGGTTTTGGGCCACTTTAATAAGCAGCCAGGGAACCTGCAGGGAAGGCTAGACACAAGCTGCTCCCCTTTGGCTATCTGTATCAGCCCCAGCCATTCTGTTGCTAGAGGTCATCAGCAGATGCTATCTCTGGCTCACACATAACCTGTGCTGGGAGGGTAAGTTTCCAGGTGAACATGGGGTTAAACAAATTGCGACGCCACGTGTCATGCGAATCAGCTGGCTCTAGAGTCTTATAGACTCTAGGGACAGTTTTGGGCCTCATTAAACCTGCTGACCATCTCAAATGAAGATTCTCTTAGGGACCGAGTGTGATGGACCTCATGTCTGTGCTGGACCTTTATAGATGGGCCTGTACAGGGCCACTGTTCCATCAGTCATAAAGAGTGCTGAAGGTCCATGGGAAGGCAGCTATACACTTCTTTAAAACCCAGAACATAATAAATAAATCCCGATTTGGGATGCCCCATTGTGTAAAACCCAACAGGTAGGCTAGTAATTTCACCTTCCCCCAGATCCAGCGCATGGGTGAGTGGCACTGCTCCCTGCTATACCCATAGCAGACCCACAACAAAAAAACTCCTTGTGGAACTCAGAAAAAAATGGGCACTCCAACTAAGCTTATAGAATATACAAATAATACATTGTTATTAATGGCTACAATAGGACCTAAAAAACACTAACAAGAACAAAGGGGGAGTGGCAGCTGCTCAGACCATTTTATAACTAACCTGCAAGCACATGGGGTATTGCAAGGTCTTGACCCTTCCACCCCATGGCTTGCACATGAGGTTTAGGGCAACCTCAGGTAAGCTGCTCCCTTTTTATCTCTTGCATTGTATGTCCCAAATGGGGCTCTCATAGATTAGAGTTAGGACTGCACCCATAGAGGCACCTTGGCGCTGTGGTGCAGCTTAGCATACTTCTGCAGATGTGTGTGACCAAGCCTCTGTTTTTACCAGATTTAGAGACAGATTATAGGTTGGTCTGCAAGCTAACAGGGTTGAGTGCTGTGGCTCCTTTAAGTCTTTAGTAAAAAACACTAACACATCACTACACAAGACAGAATGTAAAAACAACCGCTCCCTTCCCTGGAAATTGATAATACATTCAATAATTAGATAGTAAACATGATTTCTTCTAAAATAAAATGAATTAATTCAGGTGGAAACCTGGCAACTGACAATCTAATATATACAGAGGATCAATAAACCTATTATGCCAAAAGATATATATATGTACTGTGCCTTTAAATCCCCTAAGGGATCTAGTACCTACATAAAACAATCAAATACCCCTTACTACCTAATAAAGTGCAATCAATAAAAAAAGTGTCAATAGTGCTGTATAGCTCGCTGCTACTCGCTACTGTGCAAAATACAAGCCTTATAAGAGTCATCCCAAAAACAAATGTTATCAGTGACATCCCCAATGTGAGCAGAGAGGCTTGCAAAACTGTACAGTTGATCAATAATGCCAAAAAATCATAACGTTACCGCCAATAACAATAATGATACTCAAGGTCGGTGAGCCCCTTGCTACCAAATGCTGGCGAGCTGCTTTTCATTGAACCCCATAAGAATCTATGTTATTATTTGCGAGAATGTCTCTTTATGTAATTTTCTATCTGACACTAATACAAAGGCCCTTATTTATGAAGGAATAGCGACAGGTAGTGACTGGTGAGCGGCCGGTAATGACGGGCCCCGCCACGAGAACGCCGGCTCCCCACCACAATCACACATTTATCAGCTTAGCGACTGAGATCACGCCATTTAGCTACTCATTCATCATTATTCCAACCTCAGCCCACAGCGCCAACGTCCGACCTTGAACAGCGACAGGTATGACCTCTCGCTACCTGCCGCTCTCCAATGCATTTCAATGGAACAATCTTTAAATATTCATAATTAATTGTTATTATTTTTATTTATTTATTTATTTTTTTTTAATGTGAAAAATTCTGTGACCACTTCTGCCATTTTAGATAATTTTTTTAAGGTAAAAAAAATAAAAATTGTACAGAATTGATATTACAGGTCTGACATTAATGTATTCATATTACAAAATTATTTAAAAATCTTGTTTTTTTTGGTTTCCAAAAATATGGTTATTTGGGGGTCAAAAAACTACTTTTAACCCATCTCCGCCAGCGCTCTGGGGTTTAAACAAGCATTTTACAGCGCGAGAATTCTTTGAGCGTGATTTTTTAATGAATGTGGTGGGAGCCAGTCGCTATCATGCGCTCCCATACATCGCAGAACCTGTCAAATAGCGACTCCTCACCCAATATTCAACATTACGGCAGACCAACTGAGTCGCTATCAACTACCGAACAACGGCCAAGCACAGCGACTACTAGCGGGCGCTCTGAAAATTCCACTACAGTCGCCCAACTGTCGCTACCTGCCGCTATTAATGAATCGGCCTCATAGAGCATGAAGGTCAGATAGATAATAAAACGGTTTTTACATGAACTATTTTTTTTTTTTTTAGAGGCTTCGCTAACACCCCAGACTCTCTAGAGACAATACACATACATTATATAACAAATCCCATGCTGTCCTAAGCTGTTAAGTGGGTTTCTAGCACCATTTCTGGTTTGGTAACAGGAAACTGCACCCGGTCAGACGTTAACTGGCAAACAGGTGTAGTAAATCACCCCCATAATGTTAGAGGCTCCCTTTAATAAAATAACATTTTCACAGTGAAAAAAATACCCCTTTAAATAATATTAATGTAAAGCTAGAGGGTCATTTAACAGATTAATGCAGTTTTAGAGTAGAATTCCCTTTTTGCTTTATGGTATCACTTGTGCATATAAAGCCAATGATGCAAATGTATCAGCAACTGTTACATTTTATCACAAAGTGTAAGAATGGTTTCAGTAAAGTGAAGAAGTCTTTGATGGTTACATAAAGTGACAGTTACCAAAGTTCACTCCTTTTCAAGCTAAAAATAAACTATTTGGGATGGTTCATTTTCATTTTTTTTTTTAAACAGAGCTCTAGCGTTAAATATACAGACGCTATACTAAAATAAAAAATAAAAGGGACATGTGTTCACTTTTAAACTACATTGTTCTGTTAAAGGAAACTTTTAGTTTCACAAGGAGATTATTTTTCCTATTTAAAAAGACTAATGGGAACTCTGATGTTTTTGTTTTAATTTAGAGCCATGTGCCCCAGATTTTGTGGTCTTCCCATCATGCAATTTGGGGCATCTCTACTTAAATTGCTTTCAAGGCCCAAAAGCACATTTTGAATCCCCCCCTCCCCCCATAGGTTTTAATAGAATTTAGATAATGCATATTACAAACTATGCATCAGAACTGCATCAGAACTGCATCAGAACTGCATCAGAACTGCATCAGAACTGCATCAGAACTGCATCAGAACTGCAGCCCATTCAGCTCATCACTAGTAATCTAGAGTAAGTACTAGACAAGCGGCACACAGATACAGAGCACCATAGCTTTTGCTATAACAGGCAATTGCATGATGGGAGAGGCTTGGCTTTATGTGGCCACCAGCCAATCAGAGCTGGAGGCTGGTGTCAGCCCACTAAAATTAACCCCTGGCTACCCCGCAGCCAGTGCTGGCCTGCAATGATCAGCACAGCACCTCCATGGTGCGTAAGTAGTAGATAATAGTATAAGAGTATGCACATCTGAAGATTCTGAAGCACAGCCAGAGAGCAAAGAGCAGGTGATTCATCAGGACAGACACATGAGAAATGGGCACCACAGTACCTGAGAGCTGCTCCTCATCTGGCACCCAAATTTTTCTTCTCTATGAAAGATGTTTTATATTTTGGTCTTCCCCGCCTTTGAAATTCAACGTTTTGAACTCTAGTCAGCTGTGCTGGTTCCATGTAGATTTCCTTTGCCATATAGACATCAGAGCAGCAAGGAAATCTAGTAAGCCATCCGTCCTATTAAGTACTGGTGTTTTTCCTGACTTTTCACTGGGCCCTGCAATCTTACCTGCCTTTAAATTTCGCTCTGGGATTTTACCGACCCTTCCACTGGGCCCGATTATCTGACCTCCCATAGGGCCCTTGAAGTTTAGCTGCCTTCCCATTAGACCTTGGTGTTTTACCAGTCTCTAACCCATTGGGCCTTTGCAGTTTACCTGCTTTTCCTCTAAATCCTGATGTTTTACCTGGCTTTCCATTGGACCCTGGCATTTTACCTGCCTTTTCAATGGGCCCCAGCAATTTACCTGACCTCCCTTTAGTTTGTATTTTTGTTTCCAACTTTCACATGGGGCCCTGTCTATTTTCTAACTTACTATTGTGCCCTGGCATTTTACGTGTCTTCACATTAGGCGCTGGGATTTTCACACACCCTTCCATTGAGCCCTGCCATGTTACTTGTTACCTACTAGCCACTGGGCGTATGCATTTGACTCTTTCCCCATTGAGATCTGGTCTGTTACCTGGCTTCCTATTGGGCCCTGACATTTTACCTGCCTTAACTTCAGGCCCTTGTGTTTTACCTGCCCCTCTATGGGCCCCTCTATTTTACCCCCTTTACTATTGTGCCCTACCATTTTATCTGCCTTCATTTTAGGCCCTGGTGTTTTACCTGTCTTCAATTTGGGCCCTACGATTTTATCTGCCTTACTATTGAGCCCCTGCCATTTTACCTACCATTTCACTGGGCCTGGTCATTTTAGCTGTCCTCCCATCAGACCCTTTACCAGCCTTCCAACTGCACCTTTGCACTGGGCCCTGGCATTTTACCAGCAAGTCTATTGGGCCATTGCAGCTTGCCTGCTTTTCCTCTGGAACCTGGTTTACCCTGACTTTCCATTGAGCCATGGTATTTTTCCTGCCTTCCAATGGAACCTTATAATTTTACCTGCCTTCTCAATGGCCATTTTTTTCCAAAGTTTCTATTGGGGCCTGGCATTTTACCTGCCTTACTACCAGGCCCTGATATTTTACCTATTTACCCATAGGATCTTGGTGTTTTACCAGCACAATTGGACCCTGTATGATTTCCAATTCATCCAGTTTCCAGCATCACTTTTGATTTTTCTTTCCTGTTCCATCCACACCCTAATCTCTGTACTTTTCTTTCCCTTTCTAAGTTTAAAAAAAGAAGATAAAACGCTTTATCTTCTCCTGCTTGGCCACAGTGCTGGAGAAAGACAATACAAGAGCCAGTTTCCAGTAATTATTTCATTACCACTGGAAGCCGCGGCAGATCTTATCGCATTGCGAAGCAGAATTGGGCAATCATACAAATAGGAGGAAACAGAGCATGAAACCAAACAGAGGAAAGTTGTGTTTACCGATGTAGGTTTGCATTATCTACACTCAAAAAAATTCATTTTAATGCACCATAAAACCGGACTCTTTAGAGGCTCTCATCACTCTGTTCCCTCAGGCTAATGGACTTCTGGAAAAAAGAAACGTGGCAAGGACCATTAATTGCATGTGAATTATTGAGCAGCGGCTATTGTGAAGCACTCCAGCATCGCAGAGTTCTGATAAACCAATTATTTTAACTGTGAACTTTTCTTAATTAGAGGAACACAAGAGAGAAAGAGAAATGTTAGGTGTACAAGACATTCTGCCAGAAAATATTGAGTCCTTAAAGGAGCACTATCGCGAAATATGGTCCAATGAGGAAATATCCAGCCAGGCATGTTTCTTTTATTTTAATGTAAGGAAGAGAAAATCATCCCTGGATTTTATTCCTACCAGGAAAAGAAAACCACAAGCTTGGTGGGAGTTTTATCCAGTTCGGGTGTATAAGTGACCCCTCTCATTAGCCGACGTGTGGCTTTGGTTCCATCATGGAACATGCCAGCAAGCCAGATTCATCCAGGTGCCAGGTCGGACATTCCTTTGCACCCAGGAAGTGAGACTCAGCCTTTTTCTCTAAACGTTGGGCAGGGTGATAGCAGGACAGTGAGCCCGCAGGGTTTAGGTGGGGACACTGGGGTACGGGCCTTTATGGAGAGGCTACGGGATCTGTTGAAGAGGTTAGATCTGACTGTCACTCCGAAAGTCCGGGCCACCGGGCTTCAGTCAGTGTAGGCCCCACTGGAGGTAGTAACGGCTTGTGCAGGGGTTGGTTGTGCCCAGTAGGGTGTAATGCTGTGGTTCCTGCCACCTCTCAGGCCCAGGAGAAGATGTCAGTCCTGAGCAGGATCGCAGAAAAGAGAGGGGCAGACAGGAACTTGGAGGGGCCCCTCCCCATTTCAGATTCGGCAAAGGGGCACTCTTATCTTTGTTATGAATGTGGGGCTATAAATATTTTTACCCTTCTCCTCTTAGAGTGCTTTAATGTAGACAGATGGGAAAAGGGGAGTGAGCACAGGAAGGAAGAGGACAAGGATCATAGGAGGTTCAGAATGATCCCAGGGACATTCGGAAACAGGTTCCAGGCGTGGGGCTGTGGGATTGGGGAAAAGACACCGGAACAATGCTCAGCCCTATTTTGTTATTAAGATGCAATTTGGGAAGCGCATAGAGTTTGTGGGGGAATGCTTGGCTGAAATAAGATGAGCAATTCTGGCAGAGGGTGTCAGTTCATCCTGATTTAGGGTGGGATCACAGGGACATTGGAGTATGGATGAGGGTGGGGCGATGAACATGAAGACAGGCATTTACCTGACGGCTGGAGGTCTGGCACCCTTTCTATCAGTCCATACCGGTGTGGTAGGGGGGAACAATGCATGAAGAAGAGGGAGTTGCTGGGCCTTCAACGATGCCCAATGTAAATAGGGTTCGCCCTGCAGATTTTGGCATGAATGCTCAAACTGTGGGGGGCCTCATGCAGTGGCCCAGTGCATTAGAGGTCAGGTAGGTAATAGGCGGGTCAGTGAGGGTTTTTGGAAAAGGGGAATTCACCAGTGAAAGTAAGCAGGATGGTTCAGTAGTAAAGAAGTAAATACTCCAATAGGAAAGCGGCGGAGTTGCTGGTGTTGGGGTTCGAGGAGGGTTTTGTTTCGGCTAGATTGCGTCCTGGGGTAGTTCAGGAAAAGCTGGGCAAGGAGGCGGGGTTGAGCCACATGTCAGGCCCCTTTTTGGAGCCCCTTTTTGGAGCCTCACATGGGATTGGTGATATCACCAATCACCCATCACGTAAAAAAGAGCTGAGGAAGTTTCATTTGATTCATCATTTGTCGTTCCCAAAAGAGGGGTCAGTCAACGATGGAATTAGTGATGATGTAACCTCGGTCAAGTACACCACTTTTGATTTCACGCTAGACTTAGTGAGGCGCTAATGGCAAAAAACGATATTGAATTGGATTTTCGACTTTTGCCGGTCCACCCTGATAGTCAATACTTACAGGGCTGCTATTTTGACGGGGGGGGGGGGTCATTGTTAGGTGCTTCCCAACGGGGTGCTTTGTTTCCTGTGCATATTTTGAGACCTTTAGCAAATTTTTAGAATGGGTAGTGAAAGAAAATTTGTGTCTATCGGTAGTTACACACTACCTAGATGATTTTTTCTGAGTGGGGCCACCGGGCTCCAGAATCTGTGAATTACTGTTGAAATGCATGCTTCATCGTTTGATTAATTTGGAGTCTCGGTGGTGCAGGATAAGACAGAAGGCCCCAGCACCTGTATGAAGTTCTTGGGCATCAAAATTAATTCACAAGCTGGCGTTTGTAGGCTACCGTTGGAAAAATTCGGTGACTTACTCCAGAAGTTAAAAGGGGCACTGTCGGGGAAGAAGGTTACTTTAAAGCAATTACATTTGGTTTTGGGGAAGATGGGCAGGGGTTTCTCTAGGTGATTGTCCTTGGCTACCGCTGGCCTCAAAGAGCGGCATAATTTTATTCACCTCACTGCGTAATTAAAAGCAGACCTTAGGAGGTGGGTGTCTTTCCTTTACTCATTTAATGGTTTGGCTTATTGGCTTGACCCTGTACGGGGAAATGGGGTATTGGATATGTACACAGATGCAGCTGGGTCCTTGGAGTTTGGGGTTTATTTCGCGAGGAAATGGTGCGCTGCTCCTTGGCCAAAATGTTTAAGCTCATCTTCTAAGATTAAGAATCTAGCTCTCTTGGAGATGTTCTCGGTCATGGTGGCACTAGCATTTTGGGGAGGAGAGTTGCAAAATAAAGTCATAATGTTTCATTCAGACAAAATGGCAGTTGTTTTGGCTATTAATGCGCAGACAGCGTCAGCAGCCCCCGATAGTTATTTTGTTGAGGCAATTTGTGATGTTGTCTCTTCAGAACAATATTCTATTTCAAGCCGTGCATGTGCCGGGAGTACGGGGATAGTGGATGCTTTAACTCGTTTTCAGATGGAGAGATTCAGAACGCTGGCGCCTGAAGCCAGCGCGAAGTGCGAGGCGTGCTCTGAGCGGGTGTGGAAACTCATCTAGCGGGTTTATGAGGCCTTGTCTGGTGATCAATGGCTCCTAGTACCTAGACAGCATATGAGAAGGTATGGGAAGAATGGTCTCTTTTGGAGCGTGAATGGCAGATGTTCGGGATTGGGGCATCGAGGGAAGAGTTGTTCATCTCTCTCTCTTCCCTCTATGTCACTCTATGTCCAGTGTCTGCTTTCAAAGCATTCTGTAAAGTTAGGCCACGAACACATGGCCCCTTGCTCTTGCACGAGGATATGTCTTATTTACGTTACCAATTTTCAGCCGTATTTAAGAAGGCCTTGGAGGGCATGGGTTTGTCAACAAAAGAATATGGAACCTATTCTTGCAGGATCGGTGCAGCCACCGCAGCCACCGAAGCAGCCTGCTTAGGACTACCGAAGGAGCTGCTCAGGAAGACAGGCCGTTGGGAGTCCCATAGATATGTCTTACGTACCCCCGCATATAGTCAGTGGGGTTTTACATTTCTAAACAACGGGGGGTGGGGATTATTACTAATGTTTGTTGGTTTGTTTTACAGAGTTTACCAGCTGCCCAGTGTTATTGATGGGACATTCTTTCATTTTCTTGAGCTATGAAGAAGCAGAACGTGGAAAGTTATGTTGGCTGAGTATCCGGGGGTTGATTTGGAAGGAAAATTTGGGTCACTTTACCGATAGATGCGTTTGGGATGTGCCCCTGGGGGTGCTGGTACTCCATGTGGGAGGCAGCGATTTAGGGAATATTGCTTCAATAACCCTGGTTACGGCCATTAAGAGGGATTTTTATATAATCCTTGCCGATCTACCAGAGCTGATCCTAGTGTGGTCAGAAATGATCCCTTGTTTCAAATCGAGATTTGCCAGGGACCACCAGGCCATTGATAAGACCAGGATAAAAATCAACCGGGCGATCGGAAAATGGGTAGAGAAGAGAGGGGGCTTGTGGTCCGGCATGTGGAGGAAGAGGGGAAGAGAATGTTCTTTAGAAGCGATGGGGTCAAGTTACAGCTTTTAGTTTGGTTGTTAGATTTGTTTAAAAAAGGCAGTTAGCCTACAAAAGAGGCCCCTGGGCCTGTGGGCGCAAGGCCACGGGCAGGTTTTGGTGACTGCCTGGGAAAGTTTGGTATCACAGCTATGATGAGGACAATTATTACGCTAGATGGTTGGTCATATCGCCCCCTCCACAAAGAAAGAATTGCACGCCAACATGTTATTCGTTCTCGTTTTGTTGCCCTTATTACGGGTCTATTGTATTATAAGTTGTGGCCAATATTTATTTAATAAACGTCTTTCCAATAAATATGGGCTGTAGATGTCTTTATTGGTGGCTGGTTATGTAAATATGGGTAGGGGTTGGTTCAGTGTCGGGTCTAGGGGGAGTGGAATATAGTGGGCGCTCCTAACAGTCAAGATGCCACAAAATAACTGCAACACCTCTCTCCATGATAACTGATTATAAAATGGAGGTCTGAGAAAAAAAGAGAGGTGTCATACATACAGGGAACAACATGCATAAGAAGAGGCTGATTGGCTGGGAAAATATAGTGAGCACGCAGTATTATGAAAGCCTGGGAACACACCAGACAGCTTAGGGATAAAGTTGTGTATTGCTGGGTTAGGTTATAGAAAAAAATAGACCAATTATGGAGCACTGTGAAATCCATTATCTGTAAATGGGAGGAGTGTGGCCCAACTGCAAACCTACCAAGGCATAGCCGTCCACCATCCACTGAAAGGCAGCAAAACCCCTAACTAAAGAGGCCCAAAGTCACTCTGGAGGAGCTGCAGCTAAGGTGGGAGATTCTGTTTCACAAATCTTCCCTTTATGCGCGAGTGGCAAGAAGCAAGACATTTTTGAAAGCAAGCCATAAGCAGTCCCATTTGCAGGTTGACTCAAGCTATGTAGGGGACACAGCAAGCATGTGAAAGAAGGTGCTCTGTTCAGATGAATGAGAGACTAGTTAGAACTCTTTGGCCTAAATGCTAAGTGCATGTCCCTCTTTGCAGTCAGTATAGGACTTTTGTTGTTCTTAGTTGTGTACAGTGTGTGTAAGTAGTCTACACACTGTTACACAAGCAATGTGCATGTGCTTTGGGATGCCCCTTTCAACTGGTCTCCTTTAAGCGGCAGATAAACCCAAACAGAGGCAGCAGTTCTCTTTATGGGATGCCCCCTTTTTATTAAGAATGTAGCATTCAGCGTTTTATACAGGCTCACCCCCTGGCAGGCCACAGGGGTCCCACCAACTGACTTTATCCTTGCTAGGCTTTGCCTCCAGGTATCTTCGTCATGGATGCGACCCTGGCCTCAGGCAGCTCGTCCAGATTACAGAGGTAACTCCAGCACCTGGCGTCAACAAAGGACAAGCAGTACTCCAGGGGCATCTCTGAGTAGCCTACAATTCCAAGGACCCAGGCTATTGTCTCTCCTCCCCCCCTATCCAGCTTCAGGGGATACTTAGCTCTGGGTGTTCTCCGACCAATCAAAGGCCCACCCCCAACTGGGATTCTTCTTCAGGCACTCGTAGACCCACCCAACTTAGGGTATCTCTCTGGCCAATCCCAAGCCCAATTTCATATAATGGACCCAACTCGAGGGTCCTGGCCACAGCTCCATAGATGTTTACATAAGCTGTTGTACTTCATTGGGTCCTCCCTAACCGGGCTCTGTCTCTTTAGCAAAAAGGGGGTCTCTGTCTAGGCTGCATGTTACATCACTCCCTTATTACAGGGCTCTCTTCCCATGCCCAACTCCACTCAAGCACTTCCTGAGCCCTCCCCTTCAAAGCTTCAGGAACCAATAACATAAGGAGGTGGGCTGTACTGCTAACCCTTAACTGACAGGGATGTACCCATTCCTCACTAGCTCTCCCTGTCTCCTAACAGCCAGGGATTTCCCTCACTCTAGGGACCTTTCCTAAATGAACCAGATGCCAGAGAATCATCCTGTTACAACACCCCTGGTAAATTGGCAGGTTACTTTTTTGATTGACCTTTGAGTAAATGACAGCATTCAGTCTTTTTGTGTGAAGTCTGTCTGCATGGTACAACTAGGATTGGCCTTGACTCTTGCTTGTGAAAGTGCTCTAAATCTGCTAGAGGTCTCTGTAGAGCTCTCAGGTCTCTTTTTCTATTGGATTAAGGCTGGGCCATTCCAAAACGCTTTTCTTCCTCCGGGCAAAGCCATTATTTTGTTGCGGTGGAGGTAAGCTTCGGGTCATTGTAATGCTGAAAAGTGGAACTCCTCTTCATCTTTAGTTTGAGTAGAGGCCTTAAGGTTTTGTGCCAATATTGACTGATTTTGGAACTATTCATAATTCTTTCCACCTGCAGTTCCAGCTGCAGAAAATAGTCTAAAGCAAAATTCTGCCTCTACCATAGGGTTGATTCATAACTGTGAGTAAAGTCATTTATGTACATTTTTCATGCGAAAAAAATGGCTTACCCTCGTATTTCTCCTTCCTCCCAATACATCAGTATCTCAATTATTAAGCACTAAGGCACCAAACAAACAAGGCAGCGAGGAAGAGGTATAGGGAACATCTGGGACTAAACATTGGGAGACGCAACACTGTAGGTCAACAAGATATATAAGATATCACCACACATTACACTACACAGCCACCACAGGGAATCCACTACAGACTAGAGAATAGAGAACACAGAAGTTAGAGAGACAAATTCGCAACTGCTAAACAATAAACACATGGGGACCAGTGACTGCCTTTTCAGCATAAAAATAGCTGAATTTCAATGGCAATGAGCAATTTTGCACATGAATCGGAAACCTGCGATCACACTTCACGCATTGCATTTTGTGTGATGCGCATTCCATATTGTGTGATGTGCACGATTCTAAAACACAATGCCATGAATTGGGTGCTGAATTGCAAGTTTCTGCATGATGAAGCACTTGCACATGGCTTTTTGGTTTTTGACGCGTGGCCATGAATCGACCCAAAACCTTGGTCTCATCAGACCATAATATGTTTTTCCACATTTTTTTCCAAGGTCAAGAACATGCTTGTTTTGGGTTTCGCAAGTGTGTGCTCATGTGCAAGCACATGCACGGACGGTTACGCTTGTCCTCTGCCTTTTAAGAGGAGGGCTCTGACCTCCTGGAAGTGCTGAATTGTCATTCTGGATACTCCCATCTTCCTGCCCTAATTCTGTGACCTGTGTACCCTGAACTCTCATTTTTGGACATATTCATTATCGACCTAGGTTTTGGACCTTGACCATATTCTTTGGATACCCCTTTCCCCTTTTGGATTGCTACTTGACTTGGACTTTGAACCCTTGCTGCCAGACCATGACCTCGGTCTGAACTTTGACCCACACTCTTGCCTTTTGGACTTTCTGCTCTGTCCTTGGCTGTGCCATCCTACCTGCTGTGCCCAGGCCCTGTTACTCTGTACCACCAGGTGGACTGCCTGAGGTGTTCCCACAGCCTAGTCTGTCCCTCCTTGCAGGGAGCTCCAGTGAACTGGGGCACCTTGTACATTTTGGGATCTGGTGAGTTTGGGTGTTCAGTGGCTTCATCCCTTGGGTGGGTTCTGCAGGAAAGCACTTCCTGAAGCATGCCTCATATTGAAGGCCAGGGGAGGTATAGAAAACATCTTGGACCAAACGTTGGGAAACATAACACTCTAGATCAAAATGAATTCAAGATATCCTCAAATAAAACACTACACATAAAAACAAGGAGAACATAGCCACCATAGGGAAACCATTACAGACTGGAGAATAAAGACTTGCCTCAAACACAGAAGATAGAGAGACAAAGTCGTGACTGCTAAACAATAAAGACAGGAGTAACAGGGCCTATTTCCTGATCTGGTGAGACGGAACTCTGCAAGGAAAAGATGAGTATCCCTCTAATACAGGGCTCACTGATGGGGTGAGGGAATAGGTTATGTTATATAGTATTCCTGACTAGGATGCCCCCCCTCACACGGTAGCAAGAGATGATTTAGGTCTGCTATAATGGCACTGTCTGGACAAAAGAGTAAAAACAACCATTGTCCCCAGCAGTAGATTCCTCTGGGACCAACACTGAACAATAGGCTCGATTCAGAGACACATTAGTCTGGACTTCCGTAGCTGTCTGTGAAAGTTTTGGTGGGTGTTTGTCATTTTTTTGCTTTTTTTCGTTCATTTTTCATTCGTACGAACGTTCGGGAATGCGTTTTCGATGAACGGAAGCAAATCGGAACATTTTCGTTAGATCGGATCATTTTCCACACAAAATCTGATATTTTTCGTTCGTTCAGATAACTTACGTTGTTGGGATGGGCTTGCGTCTGATTCAGAGAGCTGATTTCCGACGGACCACCACCCTATAAATCCGTTTCATTTCCGATCCACTTACGGGACCTTTGAGGGCTCGGATTGCTATTGTTGAACATGTTTTGAGGCTATGTGGAGGAGTCTGCGCGCCTTTAGCACCAAGGCATTGCATGTATCAGCATGGCCGAGGCCATAAATTGTATAGCAATGCATACCTGAATCAATACATTTCATGTATGCCTTATAGATGCATTTTAATGCTGACCTTAATTAGTCCTTAGCATGTAAACATTTATTTTCCCACACATCCATATAATTGCTATATTTTTTTAGACGTATGTCCTTTGTGAATTATATTTGGATTGTTGATTGTGGAATCTTAATTTGTTGTAGGAGTTATTGTTTTAGTCGGTTACCTTTGCTTTGTGTAATTATTTTATATTTGGTTGCAGGAACCGCAACATGTGCCACTCACACAACATACAAGCAGTCTTTGGTCCAGCTATGCAATTCCTCAGTGTTCTTGCAGGGCATCCAGGGTCGTCCCATGATGCTTATATATTGCAGAGCTCCGACTTATTTCGTCAGTTTGAGTCAGGAGAATTATATGGTAGATGGCTCCTGGGTAAGTTTGCTCACATTCCATCAATCCATTTTCACTGTATGGTAAAGAATATAGTTGATGACTCATGACTTAACCTATTGCTGTTTTTAGCCCTTGATGACATGTTAAACAATATTGTAGCTTAGAATGTGTATTTTATGTTAATATTTTTAAATTCTTTCAGGGGATTCTGGATATCCGCTCCTGCCCTTGCTCCTGATGCCTGTTCTTTGCCTGCAGAATGCGGGCCAGGGGTTCTCTAATCGTGCACTATGCAAAACCCGGCCCATGGTGGCGAGGGCCCTCTGGCTTTTCAAGTCCAGATTTAGGTGTTTGGACCATACAGGGGGGGCACTGCAGTATGACCCCAACAAGGTTATACCAATATTTTAATTTAAGTTTTTTAACAGGGACCACACATGCCAGAGTGGCACAACTGAGTGTCAGGGTCCTTCAGTTGGTGGGCGAGATGCAGGAGCTGCGCAACTCGTTGGGGACCACAGATGAAGAATAATTTTCAGTGGCCTGCCATTGCTATGTATTTTGTTTTTTATAGTTTTAAAAATTAGACATTTTCTAAATTTTTAAAAATTTTATATTTTATGATGGAATCCAAAAAAAAAAAATGTTGCAGTGTCATTTCATTTACAAAATACATTAACACAAAACTAATGGGCCCAGAAATATTTAAAAATGAATATTCACATGACCGAGAAGTGATTTGGGTGAGCTTTAAGGGTCCAAAAGGGAAGATGGAGGATAGCGCTAAGTGGTTGGGGTGAGCTTTAAGGGTCCAAAAGGGAAGATGGAGGATAGTGCTAAGTGATTTAGCTAAACATTGTAGTAGAAGTGAGGGTGACAAATATGTAGGCGAGCACTTTAATGAGTTAAGTTTGTAGTGCGCAGGCGCTAGATCGTAAGGATTTCCGTCTGGACGAATATTTATTGAAAATGGGAAACAGAATCGAACGGGAAACGTAAAGGATTCGTGGGAGGAGACGATGGGAAAAGGGCAAAAACGAAAGCCTACGTTGTAACTTGTGAAAATGAAACGGAAAAGTCACGCTGGAAAATGACATCCTCGTATTCATAATCTGCCGTACGAACGGACGGAAACTTTACAGAAGGTTTTCAATGCATGCATAAAATCGCTCGTACACTCATACGAGAACGGAAACATTTCACAAAAAAAACTGATCGGCATTAAAACGGAAGTTTTTTTTTGTCTCTCTGAATCGAGCATGTACCTGATTGAAGGTTGTGTCCCTTGGTGTGAAAGAATGCATGGAGACTCATTGAGAGCTCATCCACTATTTGCAAGAACAACAGGTGCCTTCGCCTACAGCAGTGCACTGCTCCTTACATTGTAACAGCGATGGCCTGCCAGACATGCTTCCTTCATATGAGGTCTCTGGGTTGCATGAACGGACCTGTTCCCTGAGTCTGAAGTCAAGTTGCATTTTGTGCTGGAATTCAGATTTGTGTTACATTTCTCCAGAATTGAATTTGGCTCAACAGAGCTCACTGGGAGATATTGAGTAATATAAAGCAGGCTAAATGATGACTGGAAAAATGATGCAGCCCTTTACAGCCAGCATGGGGAGAGCAGAAAGCAGGATAATTTAACCCTTTACCCGGGGGCTATGGATGGTCTGTTAAACAAAATTCCTGTTCCCGGGGACCAGATCTTTCCAATGTTACAAAAAGAAGAAACTAAATGTAAAATTGGCTATAACCCCTTCATATGGCTGCATATCTAATGCTTTATGTTTGGAGTCATGAAACAGGATGAGAGGCTAAATCTCTCAAATGGACAGCAAAACAAATACTGGGTTTGTTCTGCTATCCTTTTCAAAATCATTTTGGCTGCAGTTGGGCTTTAAATTGCCACCAAACTGTAATAAAGCATCTTTATGATGGTCATTCTCTATTGTTGCCACTAGGTGTCATGATGCTAACATAAAACATAATGAGCAGTAACAAGCACTCCACTACTCATGACATTGTTTAATAATAAGGGGATTAAAGGATGAACTTTCATGGGGAAGATGCAGGTCCCCTCCCATCCAACCTCCTTGGCCGGCACAATTTGAAAAAAAATAAAGATTTGTGAATTAGGATCACTTTAATTGATTAATTTATGGGCAAAATAAAGAGGACTAGAGAGGACTATATAAGAAACCCTAAGTTTATATTTTATGTTTGTTGCCCACACGCCACTAACAAGACTGAGCAATGTGGGGTGTTGCAGATGCTTTCTGATCTTGAGGGAGCTGTAGCTGAACATACTAGATACTCCTAAGAGGGAGTTAAACAGTCTATTTTCTTTGCTTTATTCTCTTGCTTCACATTTCTTTGTTGTCACGTGTTGCTGGTAGCACTTTAAAATAGTGTAAGATAGTTCTCACATTTTCTACATGTTCAGAAAATGACTTGCTATGGAGCAGGTTGTCATCCAATTAAGGCTGGCAGATGACATCTCTCATGCCTTCCAGACATGTTTCCATACTCTGAAATTCTGCAGGAGCATTGCTGAGTCCAAAGGGTATGCGGATCCATTCATACAATCCCCAAGGGGTGACAAAGGCTGTTAATGGCCTACTGGTTTCTTCTACAAAGCCTTGATGGTAAGCCTTACCTTGGGCCAAGACAAAGAACCAAGTACTTCCTGACAAACTTTCAAGCATGTCTTGAATCTTGGTTAAGGGATTGCAATCAGGCATTAACCTCTAAATCAGCTCTCTGTAGTCACAGCAGTAACTTAGAGTTCTATCCTTGTCCCTGACGCAGACAATTGGAGATGAGTAGGATGACTTTCACTTCTGGATCCTCTGATCATAAGGTATTGCAGGCATTCTCTCACTTCTTTGTGCAGTTGCACTGACAGGTGACTCTTGGTCGCTGGAGTGGTGTCTTTGAGGTTAATCTTCATTCTCAGTGAAAGAATGCAACCATCATCAGAGACGTCTTTGCAAAAGGCATGGCACTCTTCTCCCAGCATCTGCCCCACCATCTGTTGTTCCTCTACTTCTAGATGTTCAAGTACACTGGTGGGTCCCACTGCTCTCTCGATGGGGACATCTTCCTCTCTAATGAACAACTGTTCACCCTGGGGAGATTGAGTTGTGTTCTCAAGAGAATTCTGGACTGGTCTCACTGGTAGTTGGCCTATCTTGACCTCTTTGACTGCCACTGCTGTCACTATCTCCATCATGGCTTGCACAACCCTTTCTTCTGCTCTTCCAGGTAATGCAAAGGGAGTGGCTACTAAATCCGCTAAGGGAATAAGAGTAGTTGTTCTGTGGATCACTTCAGCAATCACATTGCTGGTTGCTGGTCACCAGGAATGGTACTGGACTGGCAGGGCCAGATTAAGGATGTCCATGCTATGGAACAGTTATTTTCTGCCCCCACCAATAACACACGATCACTCTATAACCAGATCTACACATTGCATTGCCCCTACAGACTAGAGGGAGAGGAGATTCACACAGATTATTTGGGGATTAAGAGACAAGCAGTCAATGTAATATGGAAAGGTTTTTCCCCTTATCGCTATCATTTAACTTTTTATGTAAATAGCTCAAAATGTGAGGCACCAGTTTATTTCTCTTTAGTTATTTGATCATTGCTACTCCTGATGCCGCTCCCCCCTTAATTTTTTCCTATGCAATCTACCACTGACGAGAAAAAAACACAAGCAGAAAGTACCGAGGTTGCGTATTATACTCTGCTCTCTCTCCAAAATGCTGGGTGTAATCTAGCTTGTGCTATGCAGCCAGAGCAAAGGGGGTGGGAGTAGCTCCATCACTATTATTTATACAAAATTATCATCATTATTATTCAGGGCCTGGGAACCAATTTACCGCCCAGTTTAACCCTCTCATCATCCAAGTATTAAGCACCAAACATGTCTAGCTATGTGGAAAGACAGAGATTTGGTTGCACATATCTGCAGATACATGTGGAAGCCACACTGCCCCGGCAGTGGGGACTCAAAAATAAGAGTAGGGACCACACTAAACACAGAGTGCCTTGCCGGGGCAGTGTGGCTTCCACATGTATCTGCAGATATGTGCAACCAAATCTCTGTCTTTCCGCCAACTCAGCTTGGAGGTCACTCACCACTGCTTTCCAGTTAGTTTGGTTACTCACACTTTAAGTGGTGTCTTCAAAGTAACTGGGGGAGGACCAGGTGAAAAGTCAACTTCTCTGGCAACTTCTTGCTGCACACCAACTTTTCCAGCTTTTAGTAGGTTCACTCTGGCCATTTTGCTTGAAGAGTTCTTCATTATCTTTTGTTCTCTTACTGATTCAAGACTGGCAGCATCATTCATCTTCTCTATCAGCTCTTCATCTTTTATATTGCTTCATCTGAAACTTGATGTTTTCACTTAACAGACCTGTCCTTAAAGATCTGAGAAACTTCTTCTGGATCAACCCTGGATCAAACCATACTTTGACTTCTTCTGCCCGAGATGCAAACAAAAGTCTTTCCATAAGCACAATAGCTCTGAACAAGAAGTCTTGAGGTGATTCTCTGTTATCCTGAGAGATGTTGATCAACCTGTGGAAAAGATCAGAAGTCACTACAGCTTCGATGATTTCTTCATCTCTGTATACCTTCTGGACTCCCAGGTATATCTGATAAATGAGATTGTTTTCGCTCCCCGATGGGCCATTTATCTTGAACTCTTTCCTTATGATGATCTCTGGAGTGGGACTGGTTCTCTTTATTGGGGTTACAGGCTTTGACTTGTTTGTAGACGTGCTCAGGCTTAATACTCCCTACAGCGTTTTAGCTGATTCTTGCACAGCGCAAGGAACTGGTCTTGCAACTTTTGCAGCCTCTTCTGTTGGGGAGATATTACCTCTTCTGGCACAGGGATTGTTTCTGTGCCCCCTGACCTCATCTCTGTGATACGCTGGGTTAACTTCTGCAGAAATGCCATAATACCTTTCTCCTCCTATACTCTTTCCTCACCTTCAGTTCTTCTAGCAATCTTTTAATACCATTTAAAAGGTTTGTTATCATGTGTTAGCATGAGCGAGTTGCTCTTCTTGTACCTTAGCGTATCTGGCTATGGAAACCAGTCCTGCATGGGTTAATGGCAGAATGGGTTCACAGATGGCGTCTAGTTGCTGTTGCATATCCATGAGTGTCCCCTTTGTTTATAACTGTAGAGCAGTGCACTAGTTGTGAACTGTCCCTTAAGGCTGTCTGGAAACTGCTGGCATAAATTTACACAAATGTCTTTAACTCCAAGTCCACTGCTTCTGAGCCTATATTGATTATCTGTTTGGCAGCTGCCTCTGTTAGTCAGTCTGTTTACTTGCAGTGACAGTCGGCTGGGGCTCTTTATTACGGTGGGGCTGCTCTGTGTGGTTGTGTATGCCGCACTGTCCTGGAGGTTAGTTTTCTGTCTATTGGTAATGTTGTGCTTCAACTTTTAGCAGCGCAGTGTTATGTTGCAATGTCAGCGCCACTTATTTATTTGATTCCAAGGTACTATAGAGAGGGGAGGGTGGGCAGTTGGCTCTTTTTACTAATGCTCTTATCCTCGGGCGCCCCTGGAGCTTGCCGGAAGGTTGATGTGGCATCACCAGCGGTGTTCGGGCTCCCACCCAAATTTTCTGTCTGCTGCCACTTACATGCGGTTACATGCAGTTTAGCTGCTTATTAGACAGAGATGTTTAATGGAGTCTATCCCCCCCCCCCCCCCCAATGTTTGCCGGGTCCCAAGTTCTTTTGGGTTTTAGATGGTGGTGGGGGCTGGTGTCACATGGAACCCACATCTACACTCTTCCTGGGTCAAATGTGCTATGTAGAGAGTAGATCCACTTTAATTTGAACCTCTAGCCTGTTAACCCACAGCATGGCTGTGCAGAGCAGTACAGGCAAGACCTCCTATATCGGGCCTGGTCACTAGAGGGGGCCCAGCTCCCATCCCTGGTTGCAGCCTTTACACTTCTCATCTGCTCCCACAATTTAAAGGAATCTGGTTTCTCCCTTCCTACTGCAGCCTGCTGAGGCTTAGTCTCTGACAGTTTGAGGACTGTAGACATTGTTCTATTGCCCATAAAAATAGGTCTGTTGAAGTAATTTAAACATCTTTTTTTATTGGCATCAGTGCTGTTGCAGACTGATGCTGTTCAGGCTGCGCAGGCAGCAGATCCTCGTTGTCACATGTATGGAAATCTATAGAAATTCAAAATAAGAAAAGGGCCTGGGGAGGCCCTGACACTGGGGTTGTATAAGGTCCAAAACCATCCAAGGGCAGCCTTGAGCCACTGCATTCCCCACCCCCCAGGTATGCTGATTTGAGATGCCTATCCTCTTTAATCTCTGTAGAAAGCCTGAAACTGAGCAGATGGGCTTCCTGATGTGGGATGCGTTGGTTGGACTAAACTCCCTATGAGCAGGGATGCACCTGTAATGAGGTCATGTGTGGCACCACTACAGATGACAATGTTTTCTTTTTTACGATCTTAGTGGTCCAGTAGATATCAGTGATGTCGCTGAACTGTGGTTTTTTAAGTCATTGATTGGTGGCTCAGCAGCCCTGGCCCACCCCCTACTTTCCAGATTTGCTCTACTGAGGAGTGGCATTGCACATCCTTGGGGCGGGGGGGGGTCACCTTTCTATAGTTCACATCAGATGGCAGAGAGGCTCAGCTGACCTCTGCCTATGAACCTTTTTGAGTTTATGGCCATACTTTCAATGTGGTAAGGATATATGTTTTTTTAAGTTTGAAAACAACAGAACCCTATGGGTTATGCTAAAGATTTCACCAATTGTTTCTGCATAGTCCATAGGGTTCTGTTGTTTTCAAACCTAAAAACAAATATCCTTACCTTATTGGAAAAATGATGTACCTAACCTGTAAAAATGCCTCATCACAGGTACAGGTCATTTTGGGGGGGAAAAATGTAGAAAAACATTTCTTTTGCACTTTTTTGTGTCTAAAAGCTCACCAAGATGCAGGTTGCAATCCACAGCACAATGTACACTGCAAGTCACGCTGGCTTCACCAAATATTTAGCATGACCCTCTAGGTCAAGGCACCCATAGAGTATGATAAGACCCCACCACTAAGATATCCTGATTTGGAAAGCCCACCTGCCAAAATTCTCCCAAAAAATTCTCTAGCAAAATACCCTTCCACGACCCAGCAGCTGCATGGGTGTCTCGTTTTGGGCCCAAAAGTCAGAATGGCAGAACCATTATTGAGTAGGCAGTTTATTTTGAGAGTAAGGCCCTCCCTAAAGTGTTTCTATCTGGGACTGTGCAGGGGGGTACAAACCATAGAGGCAGGGGAGGGTGCTGCGACCGCGCCCACTTATCCATGGAGTAGGAGATGAGGTAACGAGCCAGCCCCAAAACATAGGAACCCTGAAACTTGCTGGGGGAGGAGCAAGTTATAGGAAGAGGAGTAGTAACTTGGGGATCAACTGGGACTAGAGTGGCTAGGGAAGCCATGTTAAAGAAGTCAGAGTGCCCCCCCCCCCTTGCTCACAGCATAGAAACATAGAAGGTTGACGGCAGAAGGAGACCATGCGGTCCATCTAGTCTGCCCTTATGTGTATACTGTATGTACTCTTTATCTTAGGATAGATGTGTGCTTATCCCAGGCATGTTTAACCCTTCTAGTGCCAGCTACGTGACTCTCACGTAGCTGCCTCTCCAACCGTTAAGTGCCAGCTACGTGAGAGTCACGTAGCTGACTTTAGAGGCCCATAAAAAGTAAAAAACATACAGACTTACCTTACCCCTCATTTGAAAGGGCCAGCGATTCAGTACAAGAATCCGCTGTTAGATTTCCACCCCCAGGCCTCTGATCTTCAGGAGCGGGACCGGAATAGGCCCCCCCCCCCCCCCCGCCGGCGCCGACATCTGTAAAAAAAAAAAAAAACAGTAAATGACATTTGCTCACCTCGCAGCGCGATGGCTCTCCCCGGGTCTTCTCTTCACCAGGGGGGGCTCCGATCCCCTCCCCCCCCCCCCTGGGCTTTCCACGCTGCTTATGAGGGCCCAGACACGGGCCCTCACCATCCTCTTCGGCCGGCACTGGCCCCGCCCCTAGCCCCGCCCACTTGACGATGTCATCCCGCTCCTCGGGTTACCGGCACCCGGGCTCCGATCTGTCAGTTGTCAGCAGCGATCGGAGCAGGGAGGGTGTCAGGCAGGGAGGCTCTGATCTCCCTGCCTGCCACCCTCCCTGCTCCGATCACTACTGACAACTGTCATCGGCAGCAGCGTGGGACACTGGATGGGAGGTAAGTATAAGTCAAAAAAAGAATAATAAAATATTTGTCTGGTGTCTTTTTTTTAACTTAACCCTTTGTGAACTGGTAAGGGGTCCATGAGACCCCTTATACCAGTTCACAAGGCTCTGGGTATGGCAGGTCACCTGCGGCAAGCGGGTGACTTGCCATAACCCCCAGCCCCCCATTACCTGCCTCCCCAACGGCCAGGGGGGGGCAGAAGGGCCCGGGCCATGTGGCTATGTGGGCTAGTAGCCTGCAGGGCCAGGGGCCACCAACGCTGGCCCCTGTGCCCTGTTCTACAAGCCCCCATAGCTGGTCCGGGTCAGTAATGCTGGGTAAGGGGGACCCTATGTCATTTTTTGGGGGGGATTTTAAGGGTTTTTAACCCTTAGAATTCCAAAAAAGAAATGAGGTCCCCCCCTGGGAGGGGGAACCCTATGTCATTTTTTTTTTTTTATTAACCCCTTACAACTATGCAATCATATTGCATAGTTGTATTCTATCTGAAATCTCCTAAACTGCTGTTTCAGGAAAGGGGGTATACCTATACATATGTGGTACCATTGTAACCGGGAGAAATAGGGCTTTCACACGCAATAATATTTTATTAACAAACTTACATTTTTTATTACAAAAAAAACACTACAAATTGTAAAGGTTTTTTTCATTTTTTTGCACATATTTCACCCAAAAGTATTGAGAATACACTAAAAAAAGGCCAAACAAGACATTTCATGTTGAAGCCCAGACTCTGCTGAAAAAAACAATATATAATTTTCATGGAAATCCCTGGAAATCCCTTCAAAAATCAGGGTTGCACACGTGTAGCGCAAAAACTTGAAAAGTCGTCGGGCAACAGAGTGTGACAAAAAATCTAGGTAGGCCGGCACTCAAAGGGTTAAATTCAGTGACTGTTGATTTTTCAACTACCTCTGCTGGAAGTTTGTTCCAAGCATCTACTACTCTTTCTGTAAAATAATATTTTCTAACATTGCTCCTGATCTTCCCCCCGACTAGCTTCAGGTTGTGCCCCCTTGTTCTATCATTAAGCTTCTTCTTAAAAACACTTCCCTCCTGAACCTTATTCAATCCTTTCACATATTTAAAGGTCTCAATCATGTCCCCCCTCCCCCTTCTTTCCTCCAGACTGTACAAATTAAGTTCTTTAAGTCTCTCCTGAGAGTTTTAAGTTTAAGTCCTTCCACCATTTTCGTTGCCCGCCTTTGGACACGTTCTATTTGAATAATGTCTTTTTGCAGGCAAGGTCTCCAGAACTGCACACAGTATTCTAGCTGTGGCCTTACCAGGGCTCTATACAGCGGCATCACAACCTCCCCCTTCCTACTGGTGATGCCTCGAGCTATGCAACCGAGCATCCTGCTTGCTTTTCCCACTGCCTGGCTACACTGTCCTCTCATCTTGCAGCTATCAGTAATCAGTGCCCCTAAATCTCTCTCCTCCGAGGTCCTGGCTAACACAGTGCTGCCCATACGGTACTCAGAGCAGGGATTCCTTCTACCCAAGTGCAGGATTTTACACTTAGAGACATTAAACTCTAGTTTCCACAGTTTTGACCATCTATCCAGTAAAGCTAAATCATTTTCCATGTTGCAGACACCTCCCGGAATATCCACCCTATTACTAAGCTTTGTATCATCAGCAAACAGACAAACTTTTCCTACCAAGCCTTCTCCTATGTCACTTACAAATATATTAAATAGAATGGGGCCCAGGACAGAGCCTTGCGGCACACCACTTGTAACTCGCCTTTGTTCAGATTGCACACCATTTACAACAACGCTCTGATACCGATCCCTCAGCCAACTGGAAATCCACTGAACTATCCAGGGATTGAGTCCTACCTTCAATAGCTTATCTATGAGCTCCTTATGTGGTACAGTGTCAAAGGCTTTGCTAAAATCCAGATAGGCGATATCCACAGCACCACCTTCATCTAACACTTTAGTGACATTGTCAAAGAAATTAATAAGATTGGTCTGACATGATCTGCCCTCAGTAAAGCCGTGCTGTTTTGGGTCCAATAGGTCATTAATTTTTAGATGGGAAATTATCTGTTTTTTTAAAACATGGCATGGTTGTGCCGTACTTCGTGGAGAGTTTGTAGACAAGCCCTGATTTGTGGAGTGGCACTGGCTTACAGCAATGTATGCTTCCTCCCCCACCAGAGGGCCCCACTATGACTTTTGCTATGGGGCTCTGTAAAACCTATGTATGCCCCTGGCAGTGTACATTGGTATATGACATCCAGTCACCTAGAATTTCACACGCTCCTGTTTCCAGACAGGTTTTCTTTATCTCGATGCAGCTGAGGCTTTCATCCTCCACAAGCATGACTCACATCCCAGGAAAGACCTCAGAGCAGATTAGTCCATCATATTTTTGGAAGGGAAACTAGACTCGCCACGTGTAGGTGTAGATCTGAAGAGCTTTGATGGCGCTGAAAGATTATCCTTCACGGGAGCACGATGACATTCATTGCACCAATGCACCACTGACAATCTTCCATGGTGTTGTGGTGTTGTGTAGATTGGATCACTGAATGTCAAACAATGGCTGCAACTACACAAAGGGGGCCCATCATGAAGGTAACAATTCCAATGAGCGTACATCAAATAAGTGATGGGGGCAGAGGCAGCAATAGGAGAGGAGGTACGGTTGTTTTTTAATGGTGCTTGATCATAAAGTATTACAACTGTACCTGTCAAGCCCATCTGCCGGGCTGAGGGTGTAGTGGTGAGTGGGGTTCCTGGACCTAGGGTGGGCGACAGTAGAATAGTTGTGGTGTGGGTATAAGGTGCTCTTACAGTACTCTTTTGCTGATAAAATTCAGAAAAGTCTCCAGATAAAGTAAATTACAAGTACCTTTATTGTTTCAGCTTACACATGTTCAGCAGCATTATGTTCCATACACAGTAATAATGCACAGCTTCCTGAAGCACTTTAGTTCCACTTAAAAGTTCTCAACTCCCTTGGCCTCTTGCTGGCATGAGCTGAATTCCTACTGCTGTCGTCCGCTGTGCTAACATTCGGATGGATAAGTACTGTAGAACACTTAAAGTGGACCAGTCACAGCCCAAGCCAAACCTGGAATCTAAAAGATTCCAGGGTCATCTGACTAGGTCCCCCTGATTAAGGATGCTCCACTATTTGAGCCACCCCCCAGATCCTATGCAATCACCTTATGTTTCCAGCGGTCCTTCGTCGTTATCATAGGTCGTGGACACATTCCCAGCATCCTTTGCAGCTGTGCACGCTCCTGCACTCAGCCATTCAAATTGGATGAGGTCATTTACTGTTGGAAAGGTAGAAAGGTGGGATGAGTGGGCATTCTAGGGGGTTTAAACAGAGACCAATAACTAGGATAGTAAAAATCCTGGTGATTAGTCCACTGCTCCAACGCCGCATGCAGGGGTTCACTTCCAGTGAGAGCCCCCTGCCATGACTATGTCATTCGGCAGGTGGCCGCTGCCATATCCCCAGCGTGAACACACTCCTGCCTACTCCAATCAGAACCCTTGCCCAAAGGAAAGAAACATGGCAAAGGATTGACGAGAGCACATGCATGTGCCGTTAGAGCGGGGTAATGTGAGTTTTAGTGGGCTTTCTGGGGGGTTGCCCAGGTTTTTAGTCTCAATGTAGCAGGACATACCCACCCCCAGGGCAGGCGCCAGCACTGGGCATACCCTGGCAGGTGCCAGGGCCCCTGCACCTTGGGAGGGTCAACCTCATTACCTCTACCCTGAGTAGCCCCCTATGCAGAATGCAGGGGTAACCAGGATATAGGACTCTTAGCCGGGGCAAATTGGCCATTGTGAGAGTCCTTTGTTCTTTCTTTCTTCTATTAGCCGGGGCAAATTGGCCATTGTGAGAGTCCTTCGTTCTTTCTTTCTTCTATTCTTTGTTACTTTTCTTCTATTATTTTCTTCTTCTTACGTTATTTTCCATTTATTCTTTATTTCTTTATTTTATTTGTTCTTTCTGACATTCCTTTGCCTTCCTTCACCTGCAGGTGTTATCCAGGAGGGATTTAATTTGAGTTGCTTATGTTTGTTACCTATAGGAATACATTTTTGGAATTTTAGCACTCACAATTGATTTAAAGCACTCCTATTTGGCATCCGTATCCTTGTTCCTTAACACATGCTCCCAGTCTATGCCCTGGGGTGCAGCCTGGAACCAGGGGAGGTTGACCTTTCTAAAATTAAGTGTTTTTTCCCCTCCCAGCAAGAAAATGTTTTTTACAGTTTATGTTGAGTACAACTATATTGTGTTCACTGTTACCAAGATTTTCGTGAACTGTTACAGTACCTACCAGGTCATCATCATTTGATATTATTAGATCCAATACAGCATCACCCCTAGTAGGTGCCTCCATCATTTGGCTCATAAAGTTGTCTTGGAGCAAGCTCAGGAGTGCTCTCCCCCTTGCAGATAAATTAGATCAGTGGCCCCAGTCAATACCTGGGTAGTTTAAGTCCCCCATTATCCCCACTGTGCTGCCCACTCTATCTGCTTATGCAGCTGACCCTCTTTTTTCTCAGTTATGTTTGGGGGTTTATAGATTACACCAACAACCAACATTGTTATCATCGCCCCACATTTCTACCCATAAGGATTCTACATCTTCACAATCCTCAGCTAGTATCCCCTCATTAATATATGCTTTGAAATCTTGTTTCACATAAAGACACACTCCGCCTCTTTCCTATTTGCTCTGTCTTTCTGCAAGAGAGTAAATCCTTGAAGATCTTCTGTGGAGTCCAGCCGTGTCTCAGCCATATCAATAACATCAATGTTTTCTTCTAGTACCAGGGCCTCAAGCTCCCCCACCTTACTTGTCAGACTTCTGGAATTTGTGAACATGCACTTCAAGTTGCCATCCAGTTTTACATATTCAGCTTTGATGTATTTAACTCTTGCAGTGTTGTGTCCACATACTGTTTCACTGCCAGTTTGTAATACGTGGATCTCCTTATCCAACATAGTAGTCCTCCTCCCCCCTCCTATTTCTCCACCCACCATCATATGTTGTCCCCTAAGTAACCTGTCTTCCACGTTGCTTCCAGTCTTGCCCTCCCCCCCCCCCCTCATTTCTAGTTTAAATGCCCCTTTTCCACCCCCTTTAGTATCTGTAGATACAGTTTGTACCTCAGTGAAAAGTCCTCCCAGTGCTATAGGAACCCAAATCCCTCTTCCTTGCACCAAGACTTGAGCCATGTGTTTAATTCTCTAAGCTCATGCTGTTGTTCATGTGTAGCACATGTGACAGGCAGAATTCCAGAGAATACAACCTTGGAGGTCCTTCCCTTCAACTTGGTGCCTAGTTCCTTAAATGTATTCTTAAAGGAGCAGTATCGCGAATTTTTCTTGGTGACATATTTAAATGGTACTTTGAATGTAGGTAAGTGTTGGAGTAAGAATTACAAATGTAGAAAAAAATGATGTCTGTGTTGTGCAGCTGGAGACTAATAGCTCATGTTTATGTCTGCTGAGTGTCGGGGCCCGACACTCTGGCCTGTTCCATGCTGAGGAGAGGGGGAAACAATGTAACAAAGTAATCAGCTGTTCAATACTGGCAGCCGTCCAGCATAATATTGCATCATTGCCTGGCCAGAACTCATATATCTAAAACAGAGAGAAAAGCTCTAGAAGTCATTTAGCTCATTGGTAAATTCAATGTCTTTGAACCAGAGAGTCATTGGTACAAATCTCAGACTCGCCAGTTTTTCTTTTTTTTTGGGGGGGGGGGGATTTTATTTCAGAATTGGATTTTTGGGTTTACATCCTGTTTTTTTGCTCTAAACATTTTTTATTTTGACAGTTTTCCCTTCATGTTGGCTCTGCTGCAGAATCTTTCAGTTTACCATTTTCTCTCTATTTTCTCAACACATTTTTCCATATGATCTTTCTTTCAGCTTTGTCTGTTTTGAGCAAAGCCCAACCCAGGATTTTCACTATCTGGAGTTTTGTTTTGTGCCCCTAGGGGCATCCCGACAGATGCCCTGATATGTGAAATCCCCAAGTTTTCCTGTGAAAACGTACCTTTCCCTGTCCCCCAGCGCATGCGCGGGCTCTCATCCAATCAGCGCTGTTTGCTTGGCTGGCTCTGTTTGCATGCAGATGGGGAGCCTGAGCAGTAACCTTCCTGGCCGCCCGGTCTGTCTAAATGACTATCTGCGTGAGCGCGCCAGAAAAATGGGGGGATCTGTGGTTATCCAGGGGTCATTTCACACAGTGGGGCATCCCGATTTAGAATGCCCAAGGGGGAAGGTCAATGGTCGGGTCTTATAGACTTCAGGGTCGGCCACTCAGGGTTTTGTTCCACTTTAATACCTTTTAGATTTTCCTGCACAGTTATTCAAAGAAGAATTTCATTTTCAAATTGAGTCACCTGGTCTCATAACAAAAGCAGCACCTCACTCACACACACACACAAACACAGCCGTTACCACTGATTACAGTGTCAGCCTTTGAGGTAAAGTGTTGCTAAGAGACCAGTGGGCTAAATGAAGCAGCTCACTAAATACAACCCAGCAGATCCCCCTATTCAGCAAATGGACTGAGCCATTGTAATTATACAATTTAAAAGAAAGGCATATATTTTTTCCTTTTTCTATCGCCAGATTATTTATACACATGTTAGAAGCTATTGTGTGGCTATTTAATTATTTATCTTTTTTAATGCAAATTTTGCGATACTGCTCCTTAAAGGATCCTCCATCTCCCATAAATTCTGTCATTGGTTCCCACATGAACAGCTGGGTCATCCCCAGCCCCTCTCAGTAATTTATCCACCCTTTCCACCACATGCCAAACCCTGGCACCAGGGAGACGAAAACCATTCGGTTTTGTTCTATCATTCTGTCTGATAATAAAATCTGTAGTCCCATCCACCCAATTACTAGCTGTGCTGTCTTCCCAGCTGTTAGGGAGAACAGTATCTGCTAGGGCTGCCATTTCTGAGATTGACACTCTTGCATCATTATCCAACTTGGTAGTATCGCTAGGGTGTGCAGACAGAGGTATGGCCTTACTTTTCTGTTCACCCTTTCTACTCCCTCTATCTACATTTACCCAGCTACTTATCTGCTCCCTCTGACCCATTACTCCACCCTCTGTATCTACCCCAATTAATGTCTGCTCACTGAGCAGCATCCCCCTTTCAAGTTTGTCATTCTCCCTCAGTGTTGCATTTTGTGGCTCCAGATCTCTAACCCAACTTCCAAGGTTGCAACATGCTCACATTTATCACAGCGGTGTTCATTTTGGAACTGTAATTCCAGTAGTCTATACATCTGACAAATTTTGCACTGAGGTAGAGCTCCAATGTTGCTAGCCATTATCCTAATTACAAAACAGCAGTGAATGCAAAAAGTTAAGTACTTACAGTTGCAGCAACTTCTGCTCTTAACTGATTTTGTACCTCAATAACACTTATCAAGGCACACTTAATCCACACTTTGGAATTCAAAACACCTGAACCAAGTTAAACCCTCCTATACAGTAGGTATGCTGGAGGAAAAAAAACCTTTGTTATCTTTTAAATGTGTCAGAATCTGTCCCTGTAATACTATAGAAACACATTCTCGTTGAGTAGCTGGGAAGCACATTGTTGGGGTTATTGGGGAAGCTGTGGCTGGGCATGGGCAAACCAGGGACCAGTAAAATCCCTGGGGTGTTTTTAGCCACTGGCCTCCACCACAGGCCTGAGAACCATTGGTTATTTGATATATGTTTTGCTCCACCACAATTAAGACCTGTTCAGGGTGACCTTGTAAAGCTCACTAATGCCCCTAAACAATTGTATGCTGAAGTCATTGTACTAGTTTCAACATCATTTTTATGGGCATCGGCGAGCTTGATCCTGTGAGCTGCCCATGTCATTGCTTGTCTTCTCACTTGCCGCTATAAAACGTTCCTTCCAGCAGCGGCGAGCGAGATGGCAGAGGGCATGGCCACCCATAGCCTGCCCTGCTAAAGACCCCAGAGGGGGGACCTTGGCTTGGGAAGTGGGAGATCTCTTGTAAGATCTTGTCCCTAAGCATTATCACATCCTGGCAGCTATGAAGGGGGTGTGGCCACCTCCTCTCCTGGCCAGAAGCAAAATGGTGAAGAGAGCAACAACTTGGCACATGCTGAATGGGAGAGGCCTAAATAATTTAGGAACGACCAGAGAGTTGGACAGCAGTTTGCTGTGGGGTCCTTGGGATTCTAATTATGCCACAGTTGTCAAGAAATCTTTCTGTATAAAAGTCAACACTCGTCACACAAACTGTGTGGTGCCCTTCAGGAGACCCCAAAGGAAAGCTATGACCATTAGGCACAAGCTTCCCTTTAAGGTGCAAGTCTGCTTAAAAGCCCATCTCTAGTTCCATTTTGACAAAGTTGGGAAGCATTAAAGTGGGCCAATCACCCCTGCTGCTGGCCTGGAATCTAAAAGATTCCAGCACTGGCCGCTGGCCAGCCCCCGGGGCATCCTATATCGGACTCCCCAATGTGCGACCCCCCCCGGGATCTTACCTGATCTTGGAAGACCCCACGGCGAGATCTCTACCGGCAACCTCGGCTTCTCTTCAGCTGTGTTATATCCCAGGCTCATGGAAGGGCACACTTCACAAGGGAGCCGGGGATGAGGCCTTGCTTATGGTGGCGCAAAGTTCAAGCCAGCAGCTTTATGTCGCACATTAGTATGCCCTGACCACTGCAATCCTCTGCATGGCAGCAGTAGACTTGAATGACAGACCAGTACAGGTGCACTGCTGCATGGATTAAGTAACTGACCTGCCACTCAAGATTCCAGGTACAGCTTTCGCACAGATTGCTCATCCCCATGTAGTTATCCTAAATGGTTTTTGCCCAAATTAAACTTGGCTCAGAGATAGGTACAGGTGGGTGTGGTGTTAGAAAATGCTTGGAGTTAGAACAGTAAAGAACTAGAACTAAATAATAATGCAGTGACCACAACAAATGTGAAAGAACACAAAATGTAAGATGGAGAGTGCATGTGGATCCTCCTGCTCCATAAAAAACTTTCCTTACACAAGTGGTTCACCCAGCCCCATAAAAGTTAAATGGCAGAATCAAAACCCAGACACTACACAGGGAAGCTGCTGCATTAATCCCATGCATAGAACCATTAATGGAAAGATATGGGTACCATGTACCCCTCCAGCCTCAATAATGTTCTACACCTTTGCAAGTGTTCTGGTCTAGAAACAGCCAATTGTCGACAGCTGAGGTCCACGAGCCATATGCAGCTCCTGAGCTACAGGTTGGGGACCCCTGTACTATAGCGACACCACTCGGAATATATCACAGGTGGGGGGGGTGCTTGTGCTGACCCTGGACCCAAGCACTCCAGGCGAGGCAAGCAATCACCCAAGGCAAGAAACAGCCCTGGAGATGGCATTCTGTATGGTACCTTGTTTAAAAGGGCAGTTTCATTTTTGGCTGAGGGTTTTTTTATGTATGTAAAGATTTGAAGCAGTCAGGCTGGAGGTGAGTAAACAGTGCTCTACACATTAGGGTTGCTACTACTTTTTAGGAGAAAGAATTGCAATTTATTTTCATTGTCTATCTTGGGGCGGATTCACCATTTGGTGAAAATTTAGATCTGCTGAATCACTCCCAAGGTTGAAAATGAAAGTGAGTGGAGTTTTCTCACCCGGTGCTTTATTAATAAAGTCGGACAGTTAAAATGAGTTTGTGGGTGATGGGTGTGGTAGAGGTGTGGTTTAGCATGTGGCTTAATTATGGGTCACATGCTCTAGGAATATTAGGTCCATAAAAGATTTAGTGATTTGCCCAATGCTCAGAAGTCCATTTACTTGCCACCATTCAACCAAAGAGTCAGAGTAGTTGTAAACCACCCAGATATCCAGCATTCTGCATTTGGTGGAACAGTCTTTCCCATGTCAGCAAAGTAGGACATTTAGGTGTTCCACATCTGGTCAGTTTATCGACCCTATTGAACCTTGATCCATGTGCCATAACAAAGGAAATTCTGAGCATTGGCCTGGTTTTGACCTGGTTGTACAGCATCTGGCTGTGCATTGTCCTGGGGCGTGTTTCTACTGCATGAATGACTATATGTAGTTTGAAACTGAATACATGTCCATGCAGGAGCTAATGTTTACTGTTTCGGTGTTCCTCAGTAGCTGTCACTCAGTGTCTGTGTCCATCATTCTGTGTACATCTGTCTCAATCTAATTCTGCAAATTTCATAAAGTTAGCCCCAGCCTATATCCATCATCATATGTCAGTCTGGGTTCAACTATTGCAGTCTGTTATTATGTGTAGTCAGTCTGTATGCCTGTCCTGGGTGTTTGTCAGTCCCCTCTTGTCTTAGTCTAGGTCATACATTTTTATCAATCTTTGTCCACTGGCCCCAGCCTATACACACCTTGTATTTGCCGGTGTCTATCCATATACTATCATTGCCTGTCAGTCTTTTCATTAACCCATCATTTCAAATGTTGGATTAGGGATGACTTTTGGAAACAGTTTAGGAAATGTCAGCGTGTTGCTCCAGGACAAGAATGTCTCCATACCGATGAAGGTGGCATGGTGCATGGAGCACAGCTGGGGCGGGGGAGTGATGTAGGGTGGCATGCTTCATTCCATCTTTGGATTCCCCCTCCCAATGCTTATTCATATTGGACATCAGCTGTTAGAACCTCGGGTTCGGCTGATGCCCGGCTGGTGGCTGGGCTCAATTACCCCATCTGTGGTACCGGTAGCCACCAGCTGGTGTCACCAGAGCTCTGGCGGCTCACCCTACCTGCAGTTCCATCATCCACCAGCGGGTGTCAGCAGAGCCCTGGATGCTCTCTCCCCATCATCTGCTGCACCTGGTGTGTGGGCTATTTCTCTAATACGAACTCTCCGCCATGGAGCAGAAAGTCTGGCCAGAGCAATGACACGACAAGAAGTGCAGTGAAAAGGGGGGTTTATAAAACCAAAAGGAACATAACAAAAATATCTTATATTCAGAAAAAGGGACAAAAACAAGCTAACTAACAAAGATAACAAACAAGGGAAAACTGGAGCCCCAAGGAGCTGGCGCACTCACCTGAAGGCATAAGCAGATGATAACTCAGGGACAGATACAGAAACAGATTCGGGTTCCGATTCCAAAAGCTACAAACATCACCAATGCAAACTACAAGCTAACAAAATCCTGCTGCACCAGGTGGAGGGCTGATCTTCCTTAAATAGCCCACACACCAGGTGCAGCAGATGATGGGGAGAGAGCATCCAGGGCTCCGCTGACACCCCCTGGTGGATGATGGAACTGCATGTAGGGTGAGCCGCCAGAGCTCTGGTGACACCCGCTGGTGGCTACCGGTACCACAGATGGGGTAATTGAGCCCAGCCCCCAGCCGGGCATCAGCCGAACCCGAGGTTCTAACATCAGAATTGTTTATAGACTTCTGAACCTGAGCTGTCTGCCCTTGAACTCTGCTTGCTTACATGTCCTCTGGATCAGTGTAGTGTGTTGAGAAATAGGGGCAAGAGTCCAATGGGCCCAGACAATTTGGCTGTATAGGGCTCGGAAATTATTAATTTAGATCACCTACATAATTTATGACTATCATATGAGCTTTAAATCCTGTCATAGAATATTGCCCTATGTATCCTCAGGAAGGTCATCGCCACATGTTCTTAGGTAGACTATACTAAGAGCATTATCTGACAACCATCAGAAAACCACTGATCCTCTCACTTTTGTAACATTTTATTGAGAAGATAAAAAAACATTAATTACAAGACTTAATAAATATCAAATTGTTTGCTATTATACATTATACAATATGCTGAACTTTTGTATGCTTCAGGCATTCAAGAGGCAACCTCTAGTGCCTCAGAGATTACAACACACATTCTTATATACAATAGTGATCAGCATATGAACAGCATGTTTTATTACAATAAACATTATCTCAGCATACAGACCTGTCTGTATGTTCTTTCAACCTTTTTACAATTCCTAGGAATGTCATGGCAGCTCACATTTCTGATTCTGGACCAGCTTTCCAATCAGGGGCTTATGTCAGAAAGTTGTTGCGGCTACTCAATATTTCTCTGCCTGCAGCTACGGCAGAGGAGCAGCTAGCTGTGGTCAGAACCCCACACCCTACATATTGTATGTCACAATGAGGGGCCTCACTGTGCATTGTTGTTTCTGATCAGTCACCAACAGTGCACTGAATGTAAGAACGAGGAAGCTGTGCTTGCAGAAAAACAGAAGAATGAGCACTTGCTTGATCTTCAGCAGATTTGAATCCCAATTATGAATGCCTGGGGGGGGGGGGGGGGGAGAAAACAACCCTATAGACCAGGGGTTCACATCGTTTATTTTTTTATTAAGTACCACTTTCGACTTTCTAAGGATCTCAGGTACCACAGTGTTGGTCTGTATAACCAATTAAAGTGCATGAAATGTACGCAAAAGTTTCCATTTCCTTTTCTAAGTTTTGGTTGAGTAAAGTGTAGATGGCATCAGATGGAGTTGGGGCACAGATCAATCTGTAGCCTTACCAAGTACCACCTGTGGTATTTGTACCAGTTGGGAACCCGTGCTATAGACCATTTGACCTGAGATCAATTTTAATTTCCATGAGCAAACTCGATTCCCAGGAAATTTTTTTCTCTAATAAGTCTTTAAGGACTGTCTAGAATTGGAGGGGCTTATACAACAACAAAGGAGATACTTACAGCTCAGTAGCAATGACAGCTAGATGGGGTCTTTGGGGTCTCTAAAGTCAAGCTAAGAAATTCCTCCCATCCTAACCTTTCCCACCAGTAAATTGTGTAAAACATACAAAAAGCACTTTGCAGGTCCCAGAAGCTGGCGAATGTTGTCCCGGCATTTGAATTGTATTGCTGAGCTGCACAAGAATGATGAACGATAGTCCCCAGATGCTGAGAACACATGTCTCAATGTCCACTGCTGCTGAGGAGGGGTGGAAAGGTTAGGATGGGGGTATTGGACAGTCACTTTTTCTGCTCATTAATTTTCTTCACTTACAAAAAAAAAAAAATTGTCCTTTAAAATGTTAACCTGGCTATGCAGTTACGCACCATGATGAATTAAATAGGTGCAACATGCTTTGTCGTGGCTCAGAGGCCAGAAACCCATTCTGGAATTTCATCACCCCAAGATAGTCTTTTTAAGTGACCGCTGTCTAGAATTTGTGCTAAGTTAAGCCAGCGGAAACATCAAAGTTACAATTTTGCTGGCCTCTATGTGTCAAGAAGAACTTTCAGAAATAAATATACCCCTTTTTGCCACGCCTTGTAAAATTACACTAGGGCACAACTATGCCTGAGGTCTTTTAGGTTTGGCAGGACATTAGCTTTCTTTTTCTGAATCACGTTTCCTCAGTAAGGACGTGGAAACCCTGGAAAGCCACAGATGTTCTTTTTATATAAGATTTCTATATATAACTACCTGCTCCACGTCAACACAATCATATACAAGATATTGAGAAGGACATCAGATATTGGTGTTCAGGCATTCAAAAGCCTCAAAATCTGTGGTCTATATGATTGGCTTTCTTAGTGGGAATTCCGCAGCATCGTAATGTTCATACCCCATGTAAATCCTACTTCATTAGCTTTGTTGCTTGAATTGGTCAGTAGATTTCTGCATTTAGGCTGCAGCCATCTTGAATTCAATACATCAATATTGGGTCTATCAAAGACTGACTTCCAGTGGAAGAACTCTTAAGTGCTGATATTGGCTAAAAGGAATTTTAAGGTTGTGTGTTTTAACATTCTCATTTTACTGCTACCTCTAAGTCTAATTTGACTGCTCCTTGAATGAGGTGTGGCAGTCATCCAATAGAAAGATGCTCTGCTTTGCATACTTGATAGGCGTGATAGAAGCCTGTTCCTGACCCTGGTACTCACCTTCTTCCTCATTTCAATGCATCAAAGTGGCCCCACATGACTGCTAGCAGCCACTACCCCCAAACAAATCTATAGGTCACCGGGCACTTGGGGGGTTTCAATATGGCTGTCACGACAGGGCTGCAATCTGGCAGCTAAAATGAAGGTTTGTGAAAGACCACGGTTCAGCGCTATGACTTCCTGCCTATTTCAAGGGCCCTCCAGTCCACTTTAGGCATTCTTGCTTAGGTAGAGACTGTGAAATTAATTGATTGGGAACTGCAGCATTTCCTAATTATTACAAGCAACTACATTTTAAAATAATTCAGTTCTTCTAAAAATTATTTCTATAGAAAATACATAATAACCTTGCTTTTCCAGCAGCAAGATAAAAAAGCACCAAGTACAGATAAACACTATACTAATACTTTAGATTGTCAGGTTATATACCACTGACAAGGAACCATAACTCCATGACACAAGCACCAGAGTTGGACCATTGGCATGATCAAACTTTGTGTTCAGGAACATAAATACAATGTAAAGTCCTGGATCTTCAGTTACTGAAAATACTGTTGGCATGTTCAGCTGAAGGTTTCCAGAAATTGTGGACATCTGTACCATCAACCGATAAGGCCGACATTTTAGTGCCTGGTGTGAACTGCTTCACATACAGGCTTATAGTGTATTGACTTGAATTGCATAGTTATATAGACTATAGTCCACCAGTGTTTTGTCCCATCATCTACAGAATACACATTTGGTATAATTACCTAAAGACTTCCAGTTTTGGCCTACTGACTATACACCAATAGGGCCATCATGTTGGACCAAAAGTTGAATTTCTCCATGTACTCCTGTTAGATATTGGCTTTGACTACGTATTTGTATAATATGGTCATGGTCCATTGTGCGAATCCCTCCATTCGTTACTCATGCAGTTAGACGTCTATGGCTTTAGTTGCATTTGTGAGAAATAGTTTGCTGGTGTTTTTTGCACCAACTCTCCATAGGTGCAACCATTCATTGCTGAATCTACATACTTTTCTAAAATAAATCCTCAAGAGCTGTGTTGTCATTGTTGCAGTCATTTCTTTCTAAATTATAACAGGCAATATATTTAGTTAATAGAATTGTTTGGAGGCCATATTCCTTTAAAACTATGTCTCGGTCTCTTTATTATGGCCGGTTTAAGATTGTTGCTTACAACCATATCCCCTGTATGGCTTCTAGTTAAAGTGAATGATTTAGCCAAGATGGATCTTCTGTAAGTTCTTAAACACCTTAAGGCACATTATTACTGTATCCTTTGACGGATTTCACATTTTCCGATGGCACTTTGGAATCAATCTTAAGATGAAAGTATGTCCATGATAAAGTTGTTGTTTCCAACTCATATATGGCTGTAAACTCTATGCTGAGAATTAAAAGCACCAGAAGAACTGGCGTTAACAAAATATTTCTGTCTTAGAACACAATGTTCTGATAAACATGTTCTTTACCAGTGGATTGCCATATTTGTTCCTTAGGGCCCCCTCAGTTTAGCTTCAAATGTGTATTAACAAGGGTGTTGCTTGCAACAGTGCTTGGCAGACTCATTTTTGATAAATAAGCAAACATTAAATGACATAGTTCACATGATGTTGCTTATTGTTTAGTAAAGTCACCATTGCATTTAAGCATATTCCTCAGCGTAACGTGCTGCTTCTGTATCTATTGGTTGCTTTACATTTTATTGTTGCCATTCATTGTTTTATGTGCACTATAAGTGTTGCTACTTTTTGCACCATTCTTCTTATTCACAGTAAGCTGAACATTTTTGGGGACTTTAACTAGGAAGAGCAAATGGCTTTGCTGTAATGATCAGCTATTCCACTCAATGCAGTTAAATGAAACAAATCTTGCATATTACGAGCATCATCCCGTGTCACCGTAGTGTTTCTTTCTTGTACAGGATTTACAACATTGCTTTCCATAGAATTTGTGGTTGCAGACTCCATGTTGTGGAACAAGTGAACACCAGCTGAAGTAGTCTACACAAGATGGATCTTCTGTAATGCAAACAGATATTTACAATAGACGTTTAAAAGGTAAGTCCATTTTTGTGAACCATCCCCACAGACCTCGGATCACAGTGCTATAGGAGCATGATGCTCCCCTGCTTATCTTTCACCCACTCTCAAGGCTCGATCAAGCTCCCACATATCTGGTATCCAGAGCCAGGTGCAGCAGTTCCAACTTCTAGCCTGTAGGTAGGCATGTTCATTATACCAGGCCAGACCCATTAATCTCTATGGGTACCTTGAGGTGAGCTTCATATACCACCGCATACCTTTGTATGCACAGAGGCCAGAAATGTGGCTCCCATATTGAGCTATGGGAGTTTGTGAAATTTAAGCAAGGGAGCTATGTTCTTTGGTCTGTGGAGCAAGTCTATGAAAGTTGACTTTCCCTACGGCCTCAGGATTCCGTGGGGAATGCAAAGAACATTTTTGTGCTTACCTTTTACCCCAGTAGAAGGGCAGAAATTCATGTTGCATGCTTGGGAGCTTGGTGGTTTCTGATGAAGTGAACATCCTGCTGCTGGTCTACCGTGATGAAGGCACTGGACGTTTCTGACTTGACTCCCTCCTCCACAAGTCACAGTACACTATATGAGACAAAATGTAATTTTCAAGCAAGAACATTATAAATTACTAAACAACAAAGACAAAGAATAACTTCCCCAAACTAGTGGACAGTATCTAGTATATGAGTAAAATGTAACTGAGCTTGTTTCACATTTTGGTAGATTTCAGTACATAAATATTGGGAAAGACGTGAAGTGATAAAAGATCTTCAAAAATACAGCAGGTCTTTATCATGATCTGGAAGTAAACCTTGGCAAAGATAACTCTTTTTACTCACATTTATTGTGTGCAAATAGACAAATTGAATTTATTGTTTGCATACAGGCAAGCAAAGAATTAACAAGAATTATGAAATTAAAAATTATAAAAAATAAGAATAGGGACTGGTCAGAAATGGGACTACCTTGGCATTGTTGCTCACTATACCTTTTTCACCTAAAGTTTGTGGAGAGGTGCAGATGTTTAATTTGCTTTTTGTATCTAGTGTGTGATCACGACACTTTAGCACCTTCCATAGCTGTTTTAAATTGCACTGAAACAGCACAGCCTCCTCCTTTTTTTGGCTTTACTATAGGGGCATAACTATAGGGAGTGTAGGGGTAGCAACCACACGGTAGCCAATAAAGTCAGGGGGCCCCCATCATTGTGGCTCCTTCACCATATTTATCAGATTTTACTCACATGGCATGATGTACAGGGAATTGTAGGAGCTGTTTCAGTCTTTAGTTGACTAGTTGTATCCAAGTGAGTTTAAACTACAGAAAAAATGCTTACTGTAAAAGCCATGAAGGGAACCCATTTAGTGTTCACACCAAGGCCCTGTCACATTTAGTTAAGCCACTTTGTTACATGTTGCAAGCCAATGAACAGACCTGGTGGCCTAGAGTTCTCCTCCAACTGCCTCAAGGGGGTCACCTTCGCTTCCACTCAATTTGTTTAGTTAAATTGCATTAATCAAAGGGTTTGTTGTTTGTATACAGACACGTAAACAGCGAATGGGCAGAAGCAGGACTACCTTGCCCTATCCTTGCTTTTTTGTCACTACAGATTACAGGTCAGTGACCAGACCTGGTGGCGTTGAGCTCTCCTCCAACTGCCTGCAAGAGTCCCAGTAGGCTCCACTCAATTGTTTTAGCTGAATCCCAACACATATAGCTTGGCAAGTATAACTAGGGTCTATTGTTTGTATACAAGCAATTAGACGTATACTTTTGCCTTTGTATAGGCAAATATTAATAACATAAGAAAAAGCTTGGAGAATTCCAGATTCCCTCATCCCTTTACTACTATGTTACATAAATGCACATTCATCTAAACATTTATTGACCTGTATAAATATAACAACATAACATTAGAATAATTAGCAACAACATCAATTTTTTTGAACCTATGGGTCGCTGGACTGGAAGTAGATAGTTAACTCTGGCTATATAGAGTTAATTATGGTGTAGAAATGTGTTCAGATATGCCTCGAGGAGCTTCCCCTGTCAATAAATGTAAGTATGCTTTGCTGATACTACAGCTGAAAAGTTGATGGCAGAGCTGTCACCCTCTACTCTATTCACCCCGGAGGAGCTCGCCATTAGGAAATGCTGATCACTCTCAGGCATATGCTCATACATGCAGAGAACGCTGCTGGCCCTACTGTTGGTGTTAATTCAAATATAAAGGCAGAACGTTTGAGAAGGCACATGTTTGTGGTGATGTTGGGAGGATGAAGAAACCATTTACATTTAGATTCTGGTTTATTTATTTTGTCAGGTATATACATCACTAATATTTTGTGGCAGTGAGGCTAAGCACACGAGTAAGAGAATAAAATAGCTAACTATTTAGTAATTATAAACAGAGGACTGCACAAATAGGGTACAGGCACAGCAATGGGGCCACTACCAAGTCAGGCAATCCCAAGGTGCCACATTAAGGGTATCTAGGCCAAAGGAAGTGCAAGGAAAAAAGTTGAAGAAAATGGAGGATTCTCCATGGCTTAGAAGCCTGGCATCCATTCCATTCCAAAGTGCTGCTTGTTGGTGGTTCTAGTTCAAATAGTGGTTAAGTAGCAATAAAGAAAGATTTGAAAAATATTAGGCTGGTGCCAAAAGTAAGGAATCACTATCATAGTTTGGGATCTCCAAGGTAGAAGTTCTTGATAGCCTCTTGCCAGCCATTCCTTTGTGGAAAAGCAGACAAAAAAGAGAGGGTTAAAGAATAGGGATGAGCAGCTCTGCTTTAAATCCCACAGTATTGTGCATGACTAAATGAGTGCCCCAAGCCCCCCCCCCTGAAACCCATTGTACCATTCCTATGGTTTTATAGGATTGGGATTATGCCACCTTGGCTGCCATTAAGGGGCATCATCTTGGATCGACCCAGAACTAGTTTCCAAAATAAGGACACAACTTAACTTTCACTTAAATTATTTAAAATTCATAGTACAAATGTGTCCAACAATCCTAACTTCAAAGACAAGGTGGCACATTTTGGATCTAAACCTTCAGTCATACTGTTGAGCAGCTCAATGAACACTAGGACGATTTTGCCTGGAGCTCCAGCTCTAGCAAGTCCTCAACAGCACTACCCTTGCTTGCCAGCTCTTGTCTGTCCTGCCTCTTGTCATTGTAGTCTACCAAATTGGTGGCCTCCCTCGTTACAACTTGGACCATCTCCATCTTACTCTTGTCATAATTGTCCCTTAGCTTAGGTTAGATGTGCCCCCAGATTAATTTCTACTGATGAACCAAAGACACCCCTGTCCAACACTGTTTAAATGAACCAAAAAAGATGGGTGATAGTTTCAGCATGGGTCACCCATAAATTCCAAAAAGCACTGTGCAGGTAAAGAAAATGGGGCTTGGAGGAGGTATATATGTGGTCCAGGCACCCTGTGCTCGGACCAACACCCAATTTGTGTAAATTGTGTGTTGGTCCACTTTAAGAGCAGACATTAAGAAATTCCTTGATATTCTAAACATTTGTTTTGTTTTGCTCAAACACAAATTCTTTGTATTTCTCCCAAAAAGTGAATGTTAAAGTCCCTGTCTGGGCTAAAAATATAAACATTAATACTCAGGTCCCAGAGCTTGTTCGCTCAACCCCACTTCCAGTGCAGGGTCCATTCACTGTGGGGGGATACTCATGAATGCTAGAGGGGTCCTGGAAGAACACCTATGTATGAGCACCCCTATGGGACTCAAAATTATGGCAGTCCTTTTGATCTTCTTTAACCATGTTTCTGATTGTTATGCAAGAACTGTGGGTTTGATGGTCTTATTCAGCCTGCTCTACTCACCGGCTGCCATGGAGAAGCATGCCACCCGTAATAGGCAGTGTATGGTGTTTGTACAGGGCATGGCTTGTTATTGCATGGTTGTTCAAGAGGGACGTTAACTTTTCTGACACTTCGACACCTTCTCTGTGGGACTGTCACAATTTTTCCATGGTTGTCCTTCTCCCCGCACTTTAGCTCTCGTTTTCTGACACCAGAACCGCACGTTGTTGAACACTATGGTAAAGAAATCAACTTATAAGAATAACAGCAATACATTGATGTAAAGTTAATACATTTTAAGTTTTTAGTCACTTACTTATTATTCTTTCCCCCACTGGGCTGCAACTCAATTCAAGACCCTAGGATACGGCCGCCGTCATCTTGACTCAGAAGCATCACACTTACTGAGGAGAGGAGGGTGGGATAAAGTACAGGGGGGCGGATTATAGCTGTGCTTTGCTCAGACAGAGCAGAGCTGGGGTCAGGAAGAGGTCAGCAATCCCAGAATGCAGAGCAGCACAGTCAGAAGGCACTTGATGTTCCATTGACCACCATCTTGGATGTTTAAAAGCTCATAACATGCAGTAGATGTAGGTAGGATGATTTTTAATGTGAGCAATCTGTATGTACAGGGTGTGGGAAACATATAAGATAGACTCTTATCCAGAGTGAAGGACAGATATCTGTTACTAATACCAACTGTGCACCAAGAAGAGAGAAGTGAACCTTTACACATGGAGTATTGCTGCTGGGCATGTGTAAGGTTGAGTAAGCTCAGCATCGCCATAGCTGCAGCGTTTTGTGTATACAGGACTAACATCTCTTCTTGAAGATCTTAGTGTACAGACTTGTATGTTGTATGGTTGCCAATAGTAACAGATTGCAGACAGTGTTTCCATAAAACACACATTTTCTAACAAAAGCATTCTGAGGACATCATTTTGGCACACAAAAAATAGACACTGCTATTGAAAGTAGACTTTGCCATTAAATGCAAAGCCACAACTTGTGGTTCACAGGGACACTAGACAAACCTACCCCCTCGTGCCATCAGTGATCCCCTGCATTCTGATTTGGGATTCCACAATTCCACATTAAGTGAACACCTCCCCACCCCACCCGGAATGCAGGGTCTGCTAACCTGTTCAACAATCCCATGGTACACGTGCAGCATTTTATTGTGTGCATATTCATCAGTGGCATAGAACACTGAATGAAAGGAGAGCATCAAGATGTGGCGGCTTCCCTTCAGCTGTCTGTACCAGCACCAAGCATTCAGATAGGCTTAGAGCGGGTGCGTTCATCAGCTGGAGGGATTCCAGGTCATTCAAGTGCCATGGGATTGCCAGAAAGGTAAGATTTTATGTGAAGAGGTGGGGTTCCTATTTTATGGCATACCATAAAGACCCTAGAGTCTTTTAGCATGTAGGCCAGCAGTCATTCCTCTTTAAAGTCATTTTCTACTGGAGATCCACTTTAATTGCATAAAAATATTTCACTATTAGGTACAGTTTAGAAAATAGTTTGTGAAGTTAGTAACTTTTTAAATCAAAGCAAATCCAGAACATTTACATAGAGAGGTTACCTCAGTCCATGCAGATATCACCCATTGCAGTTTGTCATTTTTCTGGCAGCGGGCGAGCGTGCAGCTCTCAATAGACTCTGGCTTGGAGCTGACTGGACACAGCTCTTCTGGAAGGATTTTATATTTCTCGGAGTTGACACTTCTGCAATAAACCTCTCGTTTCCTTATTCCCTTACCGCAGGATCGGGAGCACTGGACAAGACAAGGAATGCAAGCTGTCAGGAGGAGCTCACATCAAACGCTTGTATCAACATGACATGAACCCAACTCACTTACATGTCGAGGTGCTCGCCCTCACTCCTCTGGGACTCTAACAGGCCAGGGCTGAATTTTTCCAGAATTATTAATTCCCCTATTTAGTCTATGTATCCCATACCTCAGACATTTGGCTGAGTCACCTGTCTGCATATTGTGACACTTATAGGATCTGGCTTGTTACATGACCACAGGGACTAGTGCTTAGGTTTCAACAATATAAATGTAATGCTGCCTTTAAAACCAAGTTAAAAAAATTATTTTATTAGACATAAGACCTAAAGCGAAACAAAATCCAGCATGGCCGGCCCTGGAATCCCAAATTGGGATGCCCCACTGTGTGAAACTCCTAATTTTGCCTGTAAAAGCCGCTCGTGGTCCAACTGTGCATGTGCAGGTTCTCGTCCAGTCAGAGCCATTTGCTGCCCATATATCATTTGGCACACATATCTGATGTTTTGCGATAGGGAGCAAGAGTCGCCGGGAGCATGAACGCTGCTAGCGATGTGCCCGCTTCCACACCCCACTGCAGAACATCAGAGCAATTTGCTAAATGACATAAGCACGCCAAATAGCTCCGATCGGACGAGAGCCTGCGCATGCACCGCTGGACAGGGAGGAGATGAGTTTTAGGGGGTGAACTGGGGGATTTAACACATCAGAACATCACAAAACCCAGGACCAGGTCAAAATCCCGGGTTTGTTCCGCTTTAAAGGCATTGTCCAGGCAAAAAAATCAACTATACTCACATTCTATCCGGCATAGCCCATCCTACCAGAAATGCTAAAACTTACCGGGAGCAGAGAATGAGTGGCCAGTCAGTCTTCTCCAGTCCAAGATGGCGATCATGGATGTGACTAGTTTAAAAGCCGAAGCACTTCCACTCTATTAATCGCGTTGGACAATAGGTAATTATAGCTTTTTAAAAAAAAATTGCCTGAACAATGCCTTTAAAGTGGACCTAGAGTAAAACATTACTTTAGGTCAGCTTTAACAATCTCACACTGGGTCATCCTGATTTGTAACATTAATCCGTTTAAATTATCCGATGTAGCAGAACCCGGGATTTTCACTCTCCCGGATCTTTTCCCTTTCCAAGTGCCATGCTGATTTGGGCTACTCATCCGTTTAAAGAGAAGTAGGTACAAGTCAAAAAGTCAAAGGTTCACACCCTCCTATCACAGAGAATGTCACCAGGAAGAGAAGCCACCACTGAACAAAAATAAATGGGCCTGGATCAGGTAACCCCAGCAGTGCTAGAATCTGGCTAGTATAGCTACAGACAGGGGTGGTCTGGGGCCAAAAATCAGCCCTGTTGCTGAGGCTATAGCAATATAGTGTTAGAAGTGCTGTAGGGCTGAGTATGGGGGGAGTGGTTGTGGTGAGACTTGGAAGCAGGGAGTGGAGGTTGTTGAAGAGATATGAGTGAATTCTGGCATAGGCTTTAGATAAGGTGGGCCACATGCTGGGAGCTTTGCCCAGAACAACTGGCCTAAAAGCAGTTCTGTCCACTAGGAATTATCCCTGGGGTCGATATGGCCAGCCTGCCCATGGCTACCGGCACCCTGACAGTAAGTGACTTGATGGACACCCTAAACTGGTATATGGGTCCTCCAACAAGTTGTCATAAATATGAATAAACACACACGTTAAAAATAAATTTTAATACATCCACATTCGACTATACTAACCCAGCCATCTTAAGAAGTCCATCCTTCTGTTTTCCCAGCAGCTACTGTGGATCCTTCATCGACTCCTCTTCCACTGTCAGAAGCAGCCAACGTAGCCTTCCACCAGGCACTGCTTACCCCCAGAGGGATGGGCATTTATACCATTGGACATGGCTTATAAAATGAGTTCCACCCCCTTGGAATTGCTTTGTGTCCTACTAAAAGGGATACTTTTCTCAGGATGACCATAAACTCAAGCCCATCAAAGACAGTTTAAATGAACATCTAATAACTAATGTTGGGGATTTTAACAACTTCACCATTTTCACCCTTCACCTTGTTCCTTAGAAAATGATTGTATAAGTGTGATTGTTGGTGGCAAGGGATGGAAAGTTTGAGTGTCAATCACACACAAGATGGTGTTTTAGTGCCATTGTGGAACAACCCTCACCTTTAGGAGCCCTAGTCTGGGCATAGTGACCTTCTCACATGTCTCCCTTTTTTGAAAGAATAAAAGAAAAACAAGATAACAATAAAAATACCTGAGACCATGGGCCTGTGCTCCATTCTGCAGGGCAGTCGTTGACATTGCACTTTTGGACTTGGATTGGAGTGCTCACGGGGCAATGTGAATGACCAACCAGTTCTTCACCTTGGGCTGTCCTCTGTACACACTGAACTGTCCGAGTCTGTTCACCACCACCGCAGGAAGCACTGCAAGCACTCCAGTTACTGGTCAACCAGCTGTGGACAGAAATAAACCCCTTAATGCCCATGCAGACTGTGTGATTGTACTTGCAATGAATGAATAAATGAAACGCAAATGCATCAAAGCAATTAAAGCAGTACTACAGTCAACATTTCATCTGCCCCCAATGTTTGGTTGCCTGACAACTTAAATGCCCCTAGAAATAACCATGGATCTCACTCCAGTGCATTTCTAGGGCACTTCAGTGACCTATGTGTCTACTTGGCAAGCTGGTAAACACTACTGGCCACCAGCATTTATGTAGGCAGTCTATACAGTAGTGCAGGAGGGTGAGCTCGATAGCCATTTTTCTGGCATTTCCAAGGTTAATGTGAACAGGCATACAGAGACCCCAGATAGGTTTTGCTCCTGCCTTTCAGCTACTGAATCCCCTTAGATGTTTATAAAGTTTATACATGTTCCAGTTCCAGCCTTGAAGATCTGTGCTACAGAACATGGTCTACCTGATGTTCTGAAAATGTTCTATACGACCCATCTGCAGTTGACTAAGGAAGATTCCAGGGACTTTATCCAACTGAGCCCTTTAGTTGTTACATGGGCTGCTATGGTGGCCACTGGAATCACGATTAAATAAATAAAAATATACCCATGTACAGCAGCCAGTCTAAATTCCAAACAAACAAGACACAGGGGAACCATATTTAATATACTTACTAGGCTGGACAAGGTTGGTTATTGCACCCTTTTAACTCGGGAAAAGGCTTGTTTAATGAAGCACACAAGCTGGAATTTACATGAACCTGATGGTCCTGAAGACAAAGATGATTTACAGCCATATGACCTAATTAAAAAACAAAATAAAAGTGTCAAAAACATCCAGTGGCTAGTTAAAAAATTCTAATGAACTAAGATCTCCATATTAATGATTCCTCATGATTACACCACCATGTTGCTTGTCGGTAATGGCAGTCCAGTGAAGCTGAACATAAAAGCAACCATAAAATGTAAGGAACCATATATATGTGAGGGTATGGCTGGTGGGTGATCCCTAGCCTATACACTGCTAATAGGGAACATTAGGAGGGTGAGGGCTTATCGGCTATTTAAAGCTGGGGAGGGGAGAGAGGGAATGAGGCAGTCACAATATCAAGTAGAAATGAGACCAACCTGAGATAAGGAATAGCAATACCATTCCAAAATTGGGGGATAGCTAGACCATGAAACAAACTAAAAAAAAGCTAAACACAGCTTTTGTCCCCCGCAACTGTCCCCTGCTCTAATGTCATGAAATCATGTGCCACAACGTGCAGGGATGGATCATTCACAAGAAAGCTCTGAACCACTGGCAGCCAATAAGAACGGCTGCTCTCCACATTATTTCAGTGACTCAAGCACACCTACTCAATTTAATGCAATGGAGGGGGCAATGCAAGCCCCCCCCCCCCATTGCAATTAGTGCAATCAAGTGGGATCCGGGTACTGTGTATGATGTCCTGGGGCAGCTGTTCATCTATCCAAAGTATTTATAATAATATCAAACTGTGGGAGTTATGTTAGTTTAGGGAGTTGCTGTCAATTGAATATGTCAGTAGGAGCTAGCATTCCGGAGAGCATATTAGATAGAAGGCATGTGAGGCCTTTGCTAATATGCAAACATTGGCCTCGATTCAATAAAGGTAGAAAAAGATTCAATTTGTGAGAAAAAAGCCTGAGAATTTCACTGTTTCTGAATCACAAGCTAAGAAAACAATGAACGTCAATGGCACTTTTTTACTCCTAAGAAAAGTAGAGAACTGTTTACTCCTTTCTACACTGTAGTAAAAGCTGCCATTGCCTTTCATTGTCTTTTTATCTAGTGATTCAGTAACAAGTGACATTCTCAGGCTGTTTTCTCATGAATTTCATTTTTTACTACCATGAGAATTATTTTCTACCTTTATTGAATCAAGTCCATTGTATTAAAGCTACAGGTGGGGGGTTGGGGGGCATGGCCTATAACTTAGTTCATAGAGTACAGTGAAGGTGCAGGTAGAAGGAGTTATGTGAACACCCTTAAAGGAACAAAGGGCCTAAAAGAGGCAGGCACAGGACTTGTGGAGGAACCAGGGTGCACCAGTGCTATAAGATCAGCACCAAAGAGGGACCTGTGGAGTAACTGGGGTGTACCACCACTGAAGGAACAGGTAACTAAGTGCCTTTCCCTATGAATTCATCTAGAATGTAATTGTGACAAGCTCCAGTGAGTACTAGAATATTGTTTCTCTTGGTGCAATGTATGCATGTCGTAGCCATGTTCACCACAGTGTGATAATACTATACTGCATGGTCAGATGGCTTGCAGTACAGTCCAGTCACATGACATGCACGACCCCTGCTACTCTATCTGCCATAACTATGTCCACCAAAAATGTTAGAATGCGGAAACTTTTTGAAGAACCTCTATAAATAACACTAAAGAATGGCCTTAATGATATTTTTGCATCAGTAAAATAAATGTTTAACTTACCACCACCGCATGTTACAGAGCACTCTGTATAGACAGGAACCCAGGAATAGCTTGTTTTTCTATCAGGGGTGTCTTCAAGTCTAGGGAAGGGCAATGTATATTCCCAAGAAAACCCTCCATTTTTTCCTTGATAAAGGATCTGCATAAACAAATTTTAACAAGCATTACTATATAATCTATAAAATAAAAAGTCCGCAGATCCCAAAAAGAGACACATGGGATCATCTGAAACCAAAATTCACTCATTCAAGGAATAAGGAATAAGAGTCTAAAACCCTGTAGGCTTGGTTAAAACCCCTCCCTATTTGGCATCTTATATTGGGATGCCCCACAGTCAGTTTACTGGCCATGTCCAGCCTGTGACATCATCAGTAAGCCCCTTCAATGGCCACTCTTAAATCACTGTAGCATTATTATTGTAGGGGCAGATATTTTGCATTGGTGGATAGGAACCTCCATGGCCATGATACTGAGGCTGACATTGGGGCAGAAAATCGGTTGAGGTTTCTTGGATAGTGGTGAACGGTGGGGCCAGGTATATGTAATTGGTTGATTAAGGCCAATGTTTGAAACAAGAAAGGTTAAAGCCCTCTCAGTGGAGTAGGACCTCAAAAAGAAGTTAGGTAAGTTAGTTCAAATACATAGGCTCATACAGTAGGTTACACTGGAATAAAGTTATTGGTTGTAGTATAGTTGAACATACAATAGATGGCCGTAAACCAATAACAAGCCTCATATACTATAGCTGCACATAGGACTCATGGTACCAAACCTGTGAGCCACATGTCTGGGTGGAAATATGGGAGTGTCTAGGGTAATGTAGGAACCTATTTAAGGGGAGCCCTGCACTATAGTTTGGTTTTTGAAGTAGATTTATCAGAGGGAAAACTCAGTGTAATGTTATCAAGGAGAGGAAGCCAGCACCAGCAAAAGTGGAAACAGGTGATCTTTGGTGGCCCTGAGGGAAGTCAGGCTGGGAGAAGAACTGAATAGCTTATCAACTGAGAGTAAGTCCAGCAGAACCCAAAAAGTCTTAAGTGTAGCTGTAGTGTATGGAATGCTGAGGTATATTGTCTGGAATTGTGATGCAACAAATTATCTGCTGAAACTGGAATAATAACCTGTTTTTGCTTTATACTCAACTGTAATCTCCATCCACCTCTACCCATCCCACACCAACTGACTACAAAGTGTCACTGGGTTCCCTACGTTCATAAGACCCTTCCCCTTGCTCCTCTTACCTCCACCCTTGGCCCGTTAATATTTATTTTTTTATTAGCATCTAGTAGTTTTACAGTCATAGTATTTAGTAGTTTTACATTGATAATTTCAGAGAAAGCTGCTGTGGGGGAGAAAGGGTGAGTATATGTTTTTTTTTATTTTGCCTGGACGCTCCCTTTAAAATAAAAAACGTTGATGATTGCATATGTCAGGGAGCCACACCCAAACATGCAGCAGCCCTTCAAATACTCCCTGAGACGCGAAGTCTATTCAGAGGCTGATTTGAGTCAAATCTAACTTTTTAATTTTTTTTTCAGCTTGTCTTTATTTGTAACTGATCAGTTTAATTCCAAGCACCGTGCTATAAATCCATAATCCCACCAGATTTCACAGATATTTTAGGATGTCATCCAGGATGCTAACAATGGATTTTATAGACCTGATTTTTGGTAGAGAAGATAAATTATTTGCATTTCCCATAGTAAAATAAACCTCTCTAGACCTATAAACTTTGTGGAAATAATTCAACATTCAGCACAAAATACTGAAACCAAGAAATCTGAAAATGTGTAACTCATACAAACTTGTCCCAGCCCCACTCATAGCAATCAAAAAAGATGCCATACACAGTTACCAGACTATATAGATGATTTGCCATCCTTTCAGTTTCATTGCTCCAGGACCTTGCAGAAAAGTGGTCTAACAGCAACTCGGTCCCTCTATTAGTGGCAGTGGAGAACTGAGAACGAGAGAGCAATCAGAGCCAGAATCCATCAGTGACAGCAGAGCTGAAGAGTGACATGATGTGGCATGCGACGGGACACACCACAAAGAGGCCTACTTTGTTTTGTTTTTTTTACCAAAAGACCCACATAAACCCGGAGCCGTCGCTTGGTTAGTGACCCCCTTTTCTGGCCAAAGTGACAGGACAGTTATTAAATTGGCTCTAGCTCCTAGTTTATCAAAAGTTAGAAGAAAAGTAATCATATTAAAGAGTTGCCTAGGTCTATTATGCAGACCTATACCTGATGTTTATTGGCAACCCAAAATTTTAAACCTTATAAACAATTTGATACCTGATCGTATAACAAAAACTGGCCTGAACTGAAACATTTGGACCTGTGGCCTTAACCAAAACGTCACATATCAAGCCCTAATAACAAAGATGACCTTGGGCTGTATTGTACCAGAACCTTGCCCTACATTCGGTTCATCACTGCAATCTTATCTAAAACACAAATTAAATGTCCTGCCCCAACCAAGTACCTGAACTGTTACAGGACCCAAATTCATACCCAATAAAATGGGAATTTACCTGGTTAGATATCTGGCTCTTATTAGAGAATACTTCTTTTTTGGAGCATTCCCAAAACCCTAAGGCTTGAAACACCAGCTGTTACTCTCTACGACCTAAGAGTGTAAATAATAGTGTCTGATGCCACAAGGGCCTTCTGAAACTTGATTAGCACGGGAATAATTGACTGGGAACAATCAATAATACTAAAATCAGAAATTAGGAGATCTGTGACACAGGACCAGAAGATAGACTAAGTATTTCCAGAAACAAAGTAGAATGTTGACATTCAGGAGTTCCTCTGTCAGATGTCAAAGCCAGATAACAAAGCATTAACGTGGGTGCCAGCGGTCAACTGCGGGACCCCTTTCCTGAACTGAAGGTAAGCATATCGGACGTTCTGGGAGGGTTATGTTCTGGGGGGCTCCAGCATTCTAGGTGAGCTATTTATCACCACAGGCCAACCAGAGATCAGGGGCATCACAACAGTTAGCTGCACTTATGAAAGTGAGGCAGGCAGAAAGCCCTAGTTTTAACCCCAAACAGCCCACACCTAACTGTGGAACAACACCATAGGGTGCACCACCTTAGGGTTGCCAAGGATGCAGTGTGGCCGGACACCCCAAGGCGCATGCTGTTGCCTATTCAAAGCCCTCGTAAGAACAAAGTACATCATGGGAACTGTGACCAGGTATGTTTTTAGCTCTGACATTAGGGTGGGAGGAGTCCAGTGTCTAGTGTCCCTTTTTCTGATTTTCTGGGATTTCATGTAACTGGGAGCTGCTACTTTGGCAATCGGGGGTGCAAGTGGCAGCATCCCCAACAGCCTATCTGATTGGCTGGGAGCAGGAGAGCAGGCACAGCCCAAAAATGCTGGGGAGGCAGTAGCCCGGTGTTTACATGAGTGAGGGAGCTAGGAAGCAGGTGAGTTTTGCTGTGCCTCTGGGATTTTCACACAGCGGGGCATCCCGAATCCAGGGCAGGCCACACTGGGTTTTGTTTCACTTTAAAATGGATATACAATGGAGAATGTGAATTTGCTATCAAATGCTTTATAAATATACACAATTTTTATACAAAGACCTCATCTCCAAATGCTGCCGGACCAACAGCCTGGCACAGTTGGAAAAGAAACGTAGCAGCCATTTTGGAGCTTCCTCTCCCAGTATCTCAGCCATGCTGCTGTCTGGATTTAACTGACATAACTGACCATTCAAAGTAACAGGAAGCCCAGCAGCACTTCCTGTTTGCAAATCCTGCAAATCCATTAGCCGTCATTCTGTTTCTAAAATTTGTTACAGCAGGAGTTAGAAAAAGGTCAATTAATTTTTATAGGGGGGATGCATATGAGCACCGTTTGTTGTGTTGGCCTGGTTTAAATAATTTTTGACTGTTGGTCCGCTTTAAGTGCAAATAGCAGTTCTGTTTAGTTTTATGACTTGCAGAAGTAGGAGAAATCCCATTGGTAGCTAGCAAGGCAGCCTCAGGCTTCAAGCCTGGCCAAAATCAAATGCTTTTATCATTTTATGATTTTGAACATTGGAATGAAACCTGTTTAATTAATCCAAATGAGAATGTTGGAACGTGAAGCCATGCATCCAATGAATATTAAAAATCTTTCATAAGCAATGCTGCAGGAAAAATGGATCTTCTAATTTATTGTTTATGTCCAAGCATTACATTTAATAGCCTTTCCTTCAAACATGGGCTTTATTTACTTTTGTAATATTTATGATAACTGTTATTTAGGAATGTATGAGATTAGACACATTTGTTACTTATTTAAAATCTTTTGGGATCAGGATGGGAAAATAGAAAAACATTTTTGACTTAAAGTGTGCTCTAGTTAAGTGTATAGAAACCTCTCTGCAGGGTGTGGTGGGATAAACGAGAGAAAGCTCATTTTTAACGAATGTTTCACTTTGCGTCCCCCTAAACTAGGAGTTATGATCTAGATAAGCTGTCTATAAAGAAATATCCCATGGTTGCAGCAAAATATGTGCCCACTCCTACTTATCCTCAAATTTAGTTAGGGATTTGATTCATCACAATATCGCAATAAGCTAGCAAAATTGTTATAGATAAAATATTTATAGAAACGCGCTAATATAACTACTAGTAGATCCTAATCCTTATTAAAATACAATTGATGCTGCTCGACATGTAGTAACCTAATATCCCCAATAGGCTCAGAGTGCAATACATAAATAGAAAAAAACACAGAGCATATAGTTAATTAACAAGAACCAATATTTTAAAGAATAGCCATTTAGCAGCCAATACTACTCTAATATCAAAGTTCCTTGAATATACAAAAATATATAGTGTAGTCCAATTGGATTTCACGTGATGGCTAATTTTAAGTTATAATCAGTGATGGTATTTTCAATTATCCCAAATTTCACACATCAAAAGTCCATCAGTGCTCAAGAATATAGGCGACATCCACCGCGTGCCCACCACCTGTTTTAAGTACTCTTACCAGGTGGCGTTCAAGTTCAATGCGCAACACTTTACGCCACCTGGTAAGAGTACTTAAAACAGGTGGTGGGCATGTGGTGGATGTCACCTATATTCTTGAGCACTGGTGGACTTTTGATGTGTGAAATTTGGGATAATTGAAAATACTATCACTGATTATAACTTAAAATTAGCCATCACGTGAAAGCCAATTGGACTACACTATATATTTTTGTATATTCAAGGAACTTTGATATTAGAGTAGTATTGGCTGCTAAAGGGCCATTCTTTAAAAGATTGATTATTGTTAATTAATTATATGCTCTGTGTTTTTTTTGTTTATGTATAGCAAAATTGTTAACAGGCTCTTTGGCCTCTGTGTGGCTACAGATAGCAAATCATCTTTGATACCATTTGATACCAAGTTCTGGTGGGGCCCTGCTCCCACTTGAAATGGCTCACCACTGGGCTTCCACCTAGGAACATATGGTAGGTGACCATAGACCTTGGTGATGGCAACAGAAGACACAGGTTGGAGGGCAACCACCAAGTAGCAGTAAATTGTATGTCATCAGGTCTGGCACAGTTCAACAAGAAAGAGTGGAAGTGAATGTGGTCAGACTTGGTAGGGACGAGAACAACGCTAGGCACAGGACGTGTTGAGGTAAGGCACAAGTCAGCAGCAATAGTCTTGACACAAGATGTAGTCACTGAAGGCATAGGTTGGTGACAGAGCAGGGAAACTTCGCAGGGTGGGTTTGGAACAGCAGAAAAACAGCAATGCAGTCAGCAGCCTAGTTCCTGGAGGCAGCATTTTAATAGGCTCTCTCTAATAAGGTGGCCTGCTGAGCCTTCCGGCAACTACTGCTGCTAAGCAGCAAGGACTCTGAGGCCACATAAAGATTAGCAAATAAAAGTCAAAGGATCAAATGGAGCATTTAACATCTCTGGTCCCTCTAGCCTACTCTTTTGGCCTATAGCCAAAAAAACAACACAATCACATAAATAGTTGGTCAAAAACATCTGTCTAAAGGTAACATGTAGCAGAAACTGGGTGCCTTTTTACGACATTACACATTTTAAGCTGTAGTAGTAAAAACAGTAGTAGACTGACCTGGAGGACCCTAATGTACAAATGATAGCTAACAAGGCATTTCTCTTGAGGTCAGAAGAAGTCTATAGCATACTGAAGTACAGATCATGGAAAAACATTATGGCAGCCAGATCACAAATAACTGCCCCGTGTTTCTCTTCTGAGGATTCCCCACCTAAACTATGAAGCACGCGTGTATGGAGCAATGTTTGTTTATAAAACACTGGTAAGTTCTATTTGAAAGCTTCACTAGAGTGGTGAAAGTTGCTAAAAGCAGCTATTATTTTCCATGTATTTTGAGGTTTATGTGGAATGAATCCAGCAGCAATTTAAACATTTCCTAAATATTAAATCAAGCCATTTCCTAAAAACTCCATATTATAAAGCCTGAATAGAGAGCCAATAACCTAACCCCTTCATGCTGCTAGGACCTCCAGGGCAAAAGACTACTTGACTGACTGGAATTCAGAACCTACGCAGCCAAGTGGAAATATGTTTTAGATTTAAAGCTGGTGAAGAAGGTCATAAAGAACGGCCGGGCTTATAATAGAGATTTTGGGTCTTGCCACACTGACACATCAGCCTAGCTATGGCTCTGAGCAAAGTCAACCACAGGGCAAAGACTAATAAAATTTACAGTTAGCTAATTTTAGAACCACCAGCTCCAAATCCTGGATTTGTCCGGGTTACTAGAATTAACCATAAAGTTGTTGTATTTAAGCAAAATCACTTTATTAAAGGTTTGTTATAATGCTGTCATTAAAATTAATGTTATGTGTTTACTATAAGGTACAAATATACCTTTGTACAGCTCCATTCTATTCCTTCATCCTTATTATTATATATATTTGGTTTTGTGGCACAACCACAACTCTAGAAAAGTTAGAATACTGTGATACATTTAAAAAAAATAGATATGTAACAATTTTTTTACTATTGAACATTTGAATTGTGAACATTTTGATTTTTTTTATTTGAATTTATTGAATCGAACAACATATCTAAAAAAAAGTTGGGTTAGGGTTAACAAAATGCTGAAAAAGTAAGTGATGCCAATTAAAAATAGCAGGAGCATCCCAAGGTGCTTTATAGAAAAAGCATGTTAGAGGTAGAGAAACAAAAATGGACGTGGAGTCCTGTCTCTGAATCTGTCAATTAAAAACATTACAAAGTGTGCTGTTGTACCCTTGTACATCTCCATTGTAATCCTTAATCTATATTATTGCACAACAATATTTTAGGGTAAGCCATTTGGTTTTGTAGCACAACCACAATTCTAGAAAAGTTGGAATGCTGTGAGAAATGTAAAGAAAAATACAACCATACTTTTTAACCATATTTTTCCCAAATGAACATTTACATTTTGAACATTTTGCTTTTCTTTTATTTAAAAATGTAAAATGAATGACAGCAACACATCTCAAAAAGAAGAAAGGATGGAAAAATAGAGCCCTGTATCTAAATTTTTGCAGCTAAACTTTAAGTAGCTAGGGACCCTAACCACAATTATTCCACCCACCTAAATCAGTCCAAAAATACCCACTCCGCACCCCACCTCCAGTAGCCAGGTGTGCATGGCCTACAAATACATATATACACATACCTGTTCTGTGTCACACTGAAAATAAAAAAGAATGTTGGCTAATAATATCAGTTTTGCAATGAAGAATAGCTCTTTATAGCACGGGTGCATAACTTTTTTGGCCTAAGGGCCACATTGATTTAATATTACACTAATATTACATGCTTTTATGTATATGCAGAGGTGAGCAGAGGCGGGCAAATGTGAGGCAGGAAGCAGAATGGGGCTGGGGTGAGGTGGGAAAATGTGAGTAGAAGTAGGCAGAGGTGAGCCGAGGTGAGTTAGAAAGAAATGAGCAAGAGGCTAGTTGTGGGTAGAGATGAGGTGGGAAGATGTGACCAGGGCTTAGGCAGAAAAAGGTGAGGTGGGCTGAAGTGAGGTGGAAAGTAGTGGGCAAGAGGTGAGATGGGAAAAAGGCAAGGTGGATGAAGTGGGCAGAGATGGGGGGGCTGGGGTGAGGCGGGAAGTGGTGGGAAAGATGTGAGGTGGGCTGAGGTGAGGAAGTAGTGGTCAAGAGGCAAGAGGGGCTAAGGTAAGGCAGGGAAGTAGCGGACAAGATGTGAGGGGGGGCTGAGGTGAGGGACAATGCAGGGTGGGCCAAGTTGAGGCAGGAAGAATTTAGCAAAGGTTGGGCAGAACAATGTGATTTTTGATATGTTCCAAGATTAGAAGAGGTTAGATGAGTAGAGGTGAGGCAGAGGTAAGCAGAGATGGGTAAAAATAGGCAGAGGTACCAGAGGCCACAACTAATGGCTGTGCATCCCTGCTTCATAGCATGTGTAAAAATACCATTTTGTGATTACTCACCTGTAAAATGGTTATTACAAGTATGTCACACACCTCGCTTCCGAATATTCATGACACTTGGGTAACTGTCCTGTAGAGGGCGATCTTGCAGAGATGACATGAAAAAAAGGAACCCCTCCCGGTCCATAAATAGCTGGGACCTCCCACCATTCCCAAGTATAAGACAGCAGAAAAGGGACCAGGAAGAGCCAAATGTAAACAGCAAAGAAAAAGGTTCACCATATAAAGGATCAAAGAAAACCAAAAAAGGGCGGGATGAAGCAGGGTGTGTGACATACTTGTAATAACCATTTTACAGGTGAGTAATCACAAAATGGTATTATTCCCAGTATGTCACACACCCCACTTCCGAATATTCATGACACTTGGGACATCCAATAGCAGTGCCCATAATGGGTAGAGATCCCAAGAAAGGCAATAATGCAAACTTAAACTACTGCAGCTTGCAGAACTTTGCGGCCAAAAACAGCATCCGCTGAGGCCCGCACATCAACCTTATAAAACTTAGAAAAAGTATGAACGGAAGACCAAGTAGCAGCCTTGCAAACTTGTTCAACAGAAGCCTGATGCTGAAAAGCCCAAGATGCTCCAACAGCACGAGTAGAATGAGCAGTAACACGAAAAGGGGGATCCTTCCCCTTGGCAGAATAGGCCCCAACAACAGCCTGTCGAATCCATTTACTAATGGATGACTTAGCGGGCACCAAACCTTTCCTGGGCCCGGAAGGCACCAAGAAAAAGGCGTCCGTCTTACGAAAAGGAGAAGTAGCCACCAAATAATACTTCACACAGCGAACCACATCCAAAGAATGTAAAGTCCTCTCCTTGTCATTGCTAGGCTTGGGACACAAGGAAGGGAGAACTACATCCTGATTGAGGTGGAAGGCCGAAACCACCTTAGGAAGGAAATCTGGCTTGAAGCGTAAAACTACCTTGTCCAGGTGCCTCTCAAAGTAAGGAGCCTGAATGGACAAAGCCGCCAACTCAGAGACACGCCGAACAGAGGTAATAGCCACCAAAAAGGCAACCTTCTGAGTGAGCAGAGAAAGAGCAATATCATGCACCGGCTCAAAAGGAGGCCCCTGGATAGCCGACAGAACCAAGTTTAAATCCCAAACCGGCAGCAAGGGCTTTGTAGGAGGCCGCACATGAGTAACCATGAGAAAAATGTCCTAACCAGGGGATGAAGAGCAAAAGACCTTTGAAAGAAAACCGCCAGTGCAGAAACCTGCCCCTTCAAAGTACTAAGCTGGAACCCTGAGTCCAGACCATGTTGAAGAAACTTCAGAATTCTGGGAATAGAAAACACCCTACAAGGCAAGGCCCTAGCCTGGCACCAGATAATATAAGACCTCCAAGTCCGGAGTATCCACCTCGGGAGGGGACTACCATCGTTTTACCATGTCCACCGGAAAGGGATACTTCTTATCCCAACCTGAGGAATACCTGGAAGCCGAGTAGGCTTCTCCCATTCCTTAATAATAATGCCATCAAAATGCTTTTGATTTGGGAATTCCAGCCGCGGCTTAGAAGTCCCAAAGAATTCCCCTTTTTGAGGAGGAGCGGCCTCCTCAGGAGGAGAAATCACCAGAACCTCAAAAAGGTGAGTCAAGACCTTCGGGGTATCCACAGCATCCCCCTGCCCTTGCTCAGTATCAGCACCAACAAACTGTTGATTGTCAGAACCCTCAGAATCCTCAAATAATTCCCCCTCTTCTAGCGGGGAATAATCAGACCAGTCAAGGAAATCATAATCATCAAACTCAAAGGCCGGCGCGGCTGGAGACAAATGCTTTCTCTTAGCCGAGGCCTTTCTGGCAACAGAGCCAGAAATACATTTCTCAATATTAGCCAATCTGGCACACACATCAGATTGCAACTCCCCGCCTGTGACAACATCACTAGGGGTACGGATAAGGCAGGGTGGGGAAGGAGATGAGGCCGGAACCCCGGACCCAGATGCCTGGGCCCCCGACTGCTGCGTTATGGCCTGTTGAGCACAAGGTATGCAAACAAGTACATTATCCCCCGCAAGGGATGCCCCACAACCCACACACTGCCGGGGTTGCCCCGAGGGGAGCCCAAGCCCGGTATCCTGAGAAGCCTCCATATGGTGATTTTTAATGTAGTCGCAATGACCAGAGGGATTTATGCTGTTAAGCTACCCAGGATGCCCCTTCAAGGCCCAAGTGGGAGGATTCTTTTTTTTTTTTTTTTTTTTAGGAACCCTAAATTAAATTCTAAGGGACCCTAGGACCGGGAGAACCCCCTTTTTAAACATCAAAAGAAGGGATCCCACCTGGAAGACATGAGAACAGGGAGAACATAAGTGTCAACATGCACATCACCCAACACATATATGAACAGATAAAATGGGGAAATAAACAGAAATTACTCACACCAGCAAAGCAGCGACCATCAACCCTCACAGCAGCGAGGGAATGAGAGGGAGAGCAGCGAGAGCAGCAAGAGCAGCGAGAGCAGCGAGGCCAGAAGAAGAGGGGCGGGCCAGCGCACAACGCATCCGGGACACGGTAGGGGAGAGAACCCACACCAATAGGTGAAAGGGTAAGAGGGACGGGGCATCCCAAGCCGGGATCACCAACCCGGACACCGCCTACCCCTTTGTATGTGGTCTCACGGGGGAGCAAGCTCCCATATACACCACAGGTGCAGCCTACCATTGCGTGGACCTTCAGCCTAGGCTGGGAGGCATACTGCTATAGTTTAAATAAAAAAGGTTCAGGCAGCAATAGAAACAAACGGCCGGGGGGTTACCCCGGCTACCTGCAAGGAGGAGACAGCCATCTTCTGACTTGCTTCGCCGACTGCAGAGACGAAAGACTGGGGAATGGTGGGAGGTCCCAGGTATTTATGGACCGGGAGGGGTTCCTTTTTTTCATGTCAGCTCTGCAAGATCGCCCTCTACAGGACAGTTACCCAAGTGTCATGAATATTCGGAAGGGGGTGTGTGATATACTGGGAATATAAGACATGAACAGTACATATTTTTATCAAGTCCACCAAAAACAGAAGATTTTTCAGCAAATGTCTTATCAGAAAAAAAAGCTATTGTGACTGACACTGCATGCTGAGCTTTCTAGTTTTTACTTTATCAGATTTAAGATGAATGCATGCTGCTGGTCATCGATCTACTGACATTTCTTCATGTTTCCAGTGTAATGCCAGTAGGCTTGCTTCTCTGTGGCAAATTTTCCCATCAGTGAGAAACTGAAAGATGGTTACTCCATTAAACATTTTCTGTCAGCCCAGATTATAAGTGTTTAGGTTAGGACAGCCCAGATTATAATTAAGTGAGGTCAGGCTTGGCGTGCTCGGAGCTTTGATCAGGGGAAAACCACACATTGTCTTAACCAACCTGACTAAAGTTATTTTGTAGCTGGAGTAGTGACTCACATTTACAAGATACTTTGGTCATCAGACAAGCATCTCTAAAGCAATATTCTGTTAACTTCAATGGAATAGTTGTCATCTGTTGGCAACATTATATTAGAAGCATAGTAGTTGCACCATGACTGCTAGGGATTATAGTGAAAAAGCCAACACTAGTCATGAATAGAGTGAGTAAGGATTAGGGATACTTTAATGTACTTTCCCCAGCCCAGTAGTGATAATTCCTTGCTTTGCTCAAGTCAAAAAGAATGGGTGCCCTGACCCAGCAATAGTGAATTAACAGCCTCTATATACATTGTACAGTGCCCAACACAAGGAATAATATAAGGACCCATCACTCCTTGCAGTGAATGGATCTATGCAAATCATGGCCCTGAGACTTAAAGAGATTATTTGCATAGCTCCATCCACTGCAAAGGAGTGATGGGTAATTTTGTTATTCCTTGTGTTGGGTGCTGGGCAAATGCTTTCCTTTACCTTTGAGTAGAGGGTCCCCCTATATTTAGCCCAACATGGGTATCTCCACATGGTGGCTTGCGATCATGTTCTATTTACATTGCAATTTATAAATCACATGCATACTATAAACTTGAAAATAGCCTAAGTATAAGTTTGCAACTTGAAGTGGACTCAAGTGGACTCTGAACCCTGAACCTTCAGTCTAAAAGACTGAAAGATGGACTGAGCTCCGCCCTCCTGCATCACACTGTGCTGGAAACACCATTCCTTGCAGGGGGAGAGTCTACCTTATTCTTCTACATTTCTGTTTATTTGAGTTAATTATCTAGTTCACCACCTGCAGAAATGAATCCCATTGTATACATTTAACTTGCTTGCTGTATGCTGAGCAGAAAAAAAAACAGGAGAGACTGGAGCTCCCCCCTCATTTAGAGCCTAGCCTGGTTGTGGCACAGGTTATAGATTACATTGCAATCTGGCTTTAAAAAAGATATAATAATTCAGCAACAAAACTCTTCAAAGAAAGCATCTTAGCAGAAATCTGGGAGGTAACAGCAGCTGTCTAGGAGGTAAGACATGTATGTTTTGGTTTTACATGTAGCCTTGACAGGTTGTTTAAGCCTATGCTGTGCAGTCGGACTCTACAGAAGGAAGTGTTATCTAAACAAAGCATAAAAGGTGCCTTCAAATCTATGGGCATTATGTTGACCTACTGAGTAATTACTAAATGCCCTGCTGATATGTAACACTTTATTGTGGCTCACATATGTCAGAGGCTTTTGGAAACAGAGATTATACATAAGATTTACCTCTAAAACCAAGGTTTCATTTGTTGGTCCAGCTGCATAGAGACTCTCTGGTTGCTGAAAAGGCCTTTGGTAGTTGAAAACAGTTCCAGCAAATGAAAACTTTCCAGGCCAGTCAATGGTCCAGTCTCCGGTTAGGTAATATTTCCTGTCGAGGTTTCTTACAGCCAGGTAACTGGTCGAGACCTCGGTCTCCTGAAAGTGGATACTTCTTGCCCCCGCCGGTATAGTCACTACCGTGTAGTAATCTGAAAGTAAATACTAAATTGTAAGTCAGGTTTATACTCATCCTATAATACTCCAAGAAAGCAAATCAATAGGTATATACATCGGTGAAGCCTGAAAAAAGTATACACATATACCTCTAATAGGTTGAAGTGCACCTATACCATGAAGGACTGAATCCACGACTTTCCATTCCCAATAAAGATGCCTTTCAGCTAGAAAGACTCTGGTAATACATAGATCAGGTGGTTTACTTGCCAGCAACCAATGGAGTTTAACAGCAGGACATGCATGATCCCCATTGGTAGCCAGCCATTTATGTTGACATTATTTAAAGGACATTAATACAAGCTTAATTCTGGGCATCTCAAGTGAGATTTTGGCAGAAGGACATCTTGATCAGGATGTTGGGGCGTGCATCCATACCTGTGTGTAGGTTTGCCTAGCATAAAATTCCAAGCATTCTGTCACACCGCACACCCGACATACCTGTCAATCAAGGCTGTGGTGCAGAGCTCCAACCCATGTCAGCATCGGGAGGATCAAAGAGATCAGGTGAGTTGTTATTATATTGCCAGAATCAGACTTAGCGTAGGGGGATGGTAGTTGGGCATTACAAAATGTTTGGACTTCCTTTTTAACAATAATTGTATCAGGCCAGAGATTAAGGGCCAGGGACCTGACCCTGCATATAGGGGTGCCTTTCTTAATAAAGGTTGTGACAAAATAAGCAAGGATTAAGTATCCGTCTCAATGTTCTACCATTTAGGTAAACTTGAAAGAGGATAAGGGTCTCAAATATTTTATATATGCAGAGTTAAACCAGACCAACTCACTTGTCCCATCTGCATGTATGATACTGAATCGTTGTCAGCACTTACATTTGCTCCTGTATCCACTCAAAGCTGAAGCTTCCACTCCCATCTTCACAGCTTTGCTGCTGTCTAGATTTTACCGACATAACAATGCACAGCAGCAGGAAACACAGCAGCATTTCCTCTTTGCAGGTTGCTGACGGGTCCCTAGCATGTCGTTTTGGGTGTAAAATCGACCACAGCAAAGTTACAAAAAGGTAAGGGTAAGGGTGTTGGTCCAATTTAATGCCACATGTGTTGTGAAACAGCGAAAAGAGGTCCACTAAAATTGTATTGCCCATGGGCCCACATAAGCTTTCGGGTAGGTCTTGCCTCCAACAGTCATTATGCTGAGGCTATAGAATGGGGGCCAGAACATGGGCTGGAGCTTCATGGCTGGGGGGGGGGGGGCTACAGTGGGTCTAGATATAGGTTGAGCTGCATGGGTTATTGGGGAGACAGGGGTTGGATGGAAATGTTGGAAGCAGCTGTCCAGCAGACCCCAAAGCAGTGTGGCCCAATGAAATTCTCCTGGGTCTCCCTATAGCCAGTATGCTCCTGATAGGGCCCCATTTCCTGTTTGCACCAGGGCACCAGTCACAGTTAGTTATGCCACTGAATATATATTATTGTACAGATTATGGCGCACCAAGTTGTAATCAATTCTAAATCCCTAAAATAATTTATGGCTGCAGACTGTTTGATAGTCTATTAACTATCATTCATACATGTAAAAGTCTATATTCTACACAGGAATAGGGTGATATTTGAACAGCCCGCACAACTTTTCCTTCTAATAGTTGAAACTTACATCCACTATCAAATATACAATCTTCACTGTAACTCAGTTAGAAGCAGGTCATTCACTGCCGCAGCCTGAGCAATAGAAATCCCGAGGTCTACTCCAGATGACGTCACATGTTAGTGATGAAACATACATCAGTGTACATCAAGTGTTGTTAGTTTATTCCTAAAAAGAAACATTTTCAGATCATACTAAAAGGTCATATACTTCAGGCACTAGTCAGCGCTGAGTTAGCTCAGCCGCCAGTTTGTAGTGCGGCGCACTGTCAAAGAAGGAGGAGACGCTGGGAGACTCATCCGGAGGAGAGGTGAACCGAGGACAAGGGGCGTCCGAGAAGGAATCGGTGGAAGAGGAGACCATACACCAAAGGAGGGAGATATCTGATGCAAGAGGTATATGTGCAGAGGCTTGCTTAGAACCAACGCACACTATATTCAGGCAGCACCCAGGTTTAAAGTGCCTGGGCCATGGCAGTGAGTGACTACCTCCTGAGTTACAGTAAAAAACAAAAATTTGATAGTGGAAGGAAGATTTAACAAGAAGGAAAAGTTGTGCGCGCAGACTGTTCATATAGCACACTGTTCCTGTGTGCAATATAAACTTTTATATGCCACAGGTCTGACTTCCAGCATCAATACATCCACGGTTGTAATAAGGGCATTTGGCTAATTTAGATGTAAATAATGCTTAGCTGTGTTCTTCCTATCATCAGTAAATTAGACAAACTCCTTTGACTCTAACATCGTGGAAATGTTTCCCGACCATTGATTTTGCTGTTGTCTGCAACTGCTGATCTATTTTGGCTTGGATGGACGATCAGACACACACGGCTGATTAACAATGTTCTCCTGGATGTCATAATGGATCTAATACCCCTATTGAAACAACTGCAAATGCGCTGCAAGTTCAGGGAGATATTACTTGGAAGACATCCAGGTTCCGCTTCATTGAAAAATGCTTACCGTTAGTCTTGTGATGGCTGAGATAGTGTCCTCGGTAAAACTTGCATGTTGAATTATCACCTTTGCAAACCCCGCAGGCATCCAGCGCCGCTTTTGACCCGAGAACATAATCACACCCTACAAGCTGGCAAGGGAATAATGAAATGAAACATGTATTAGCGGAGTGTGACTGGCGGAAGGTATCACATCACAGGATGCTGAGAGTTCATTCTGCCTTGCTGACTACCGGCCAAAGTGAAATAAAAATCCTATTTCTCCAATGTACGACACTCCTAGGGAAATTATATTTTACAAGGAGGCTGATAATTGGATTCTAAATACATTCAATGAATTAAATACTCTTCTGATGTTCACACTAAATAAGCATATTTCTAATCTAGTGGATTAGTGTAAGCTCCGGATAACCTTTGCTGTGAACTCAGAAACATAAAACAAATTTGGTAAATATTCTTCACACACTAAAGTGGACCAAAGCACGGGATTTCCCTATCCCGGGTTTTAGTCTGTCCCCCAGGGGCACCCCGATTTGGCGCTTATGTCTAAAATTTGATTAAAGTCCCTGTCAAGGCACACACTAACCTCCTCCCACCTTATCTCCATTGGGAACAGTATAAAATGAGCCGGCCCTAGAGTCTAAAACAGTGTAAGCCTCCAGTCAAAATCCTGGTGATAGGTCCACATTAAATATTTTAAGTGAAGCTGCTGTCATGGTGCAGTAATATAAGTCTTGAGAATGCTCTGCTGTGGTCAGGGACAGATGTTAGAGCAGCTTTAATGAGGCCGAGTGAAGCAGCTATCAGGGGCAGCACTTCGGGGGGGGGGGGCAATTGCTGGACTTTTTTATTATTATTTATTTATTATGTCATTAGTGGTTTAGCAGGAATTGGGGGACACCGCTGGATGCTGTGGTATTTTTAGTCAATCATTTGTGGCTCAGTGGCTGTGGTCCTGTGGCATGCACGGGGGGGCATTCTCTAGTTCGCCACAGGCAGCAGAGAGGCTAGGTTCCCCCCTGGTGTCCCTGGAATGTTTGACTGCGTATGTGTGGCACACTGATTTTTAGGTGACCTATGGACATTCTAATGTAATTTTATACAATCACCAAATACAGTTTATGTCTTTTATGGGACTCCCTGGAAAAGCTGGATTATTTTGCATCTACATGAGCCTGAAATGTGTTGCTGTTGGTTGGGGAAAACAAGCTATCTATTTTACCCAATATGGAGGCTTTTAGTGACTACTATTAAAAGCTAAGTTTTACCCATCCATTATTCCAGACAATGGCCTTGATTCACAGAGTTGAAAAAACTCTCATTGTAGTAAAAAATTCAATTCATGAGAAAAAAGCCTGAGAATTTCACTGTTAGTGAATCACCAGATAGGAATATAATGAAAGTCTATGGCACTTTTTCTACAGGTAAAAAGGTGTAAAACGTTCAATACTTTTTTCAGGAGTAAAAAAGTGCCATTGACTTTCATTGTCTCCCTATCTGGTGATTCATTAACAGTGACATTCTCAGGCTTTTTTCTCATGAATTGAATATTTTACTACCATGAGAGTTTTTTTCAACTCTTTGTGAATCAAGGCCAATGAGTTTCCTTTACTTTAGATATTGTTGCGGTGTGCAGTAGCCCACCATGCACTCATTTGTGGGGAACTGCATACCAAAATATCTACCATTTGCATAACAAAGGTCTAATTTTCACATTTTTGCAAAAGCATGACATGTTGATTGCAGCTGGAGCACAGGTGGACCCCCCCCCCCCCCCCAATAGGACTCCAGGTGACTGCCAAAAACAAATCGCAAGGGAGCAAAGTGAAGTTAAGCCAAATCATGCCTGCAGCAGGGGTATGTGCAGGAGGCATAGGCAATCATGATGCCCCTCTGCTGTGGCCTATACCCATTTGTTATAAAAAGTTGCATTTGTGACTGCGGTACCTATTATAATCGATTAGAAACCCATATCTGGGATTTACACTGCAATAGATTAAATGGGGACAGTTTACCTATACCTCTGGTAATGCACATGTGGGAAATGGGTTAAGACATCCACGGGAGCTTAGGATCCCTGACACAAGTTCAAAAGATAGAAATGAAAAGGCGCCAACTGCTCAATCATGACTTGGGTGGTGGCAAGGGCAAACAGTCAAAGACAACACACAGAAGAAGTCCCAGCACTCAAATCAGCCAACAAACAAATCTAAAAACCTATCTCTAAAATCTGAGAACAGAGAACTTATACAAGTGCAAACCTCAACTCCCGTTAAGGTGCTTCTGTGAGTGGGGTAACAACTCTAATCTATAAGAACACCTATTTAGAAATTACAATGAACTTGTAAATAGCTTACCATAGTAAATCAATATACTTCTGTTGCTGCACATGGTGTATGGTTGAAGCCACCCCATACATCTATGCCCCCCCATATGCTTTCACACATCCAAATTATTAGGATGTTTGTGATTATGGGACTTGCTGCTGGCTAACAAGGTTTGAGTGCCGAGGCTCTTAAGTATTGTCAACATGCAATAGCTAGTGATGAGAACAATTGGGAAATGTGTAACATAAGCTCAAGGTAGCTTCTCGACACATCCTGAATGTCAAACCCTAAGGGCTCCCTACATAACTGGAAAGTTAATACATATTATTTGGTCCACCCAATTTCTAAACCAGAAGAACTGGTATCCATATCTACCAAACCTCAGCAAGCCTAGGCCCCAAATACAACCACTAACCATGTGTCATGTGGGCAACCAATGGCAGGTTGAAAACATAGAATAATAAAAAAAAAACATTTTAAGAAAAAAATACTGTCTTCATCAAATTTATTCTAAGTAGTATACCGGTAAATATGTTGATGGAAATGACTCCTCCAAAGTAATAGGTGGAACTATGTCTAAATAGGCCAACGCTTTTGGTAAGTTGTTTTAGGATATTTCAGTATGATGCATATTTCTATAGCAGTTACTACCTCACAGCTGCCATCAATGCAGACATCATATCCATTTGGAGAGCAAGGGGTTCCATCTTTGACCTTGTTAGACAGTGCAAAGAAAAAGTCAAAGTCTTCAGCTGTACAGTAGAGTTTGCAGATATTTTCCTCTGGAAGGCAAGAAATGACAATGCTAATATATAAATGACATAATATATATTATTTATAATATAGTCTTGTCAGTCTTTTTCATGATCATTTAAAGCAGAATCATAGCATAATCTATAATTATGGGCATGTGGAGAACCTTTAAACCTCACCCTGTTACTGGCGCTGTAGGTAAAACCACATTTAAGAAAGCAAATCTGGTGAACGCCTCTAACAGCGCCACGTAGCGCTACATGTATTACTAGAGATGGCTCAGTGGTGCCATGTATTACCTTTCGCTCAGTGGCGCTTTCAATGGGGCTTAATTTGTTGGTGTTTAAATAGCGTGTTGGGCAATTAAAATGTATTTTTTTTTGCTCAGATCATTGTGTGACCTTTTCTGGCTGCAAACACTTTTATACATTTTTTTATTTTATTTTCATGCAGAATTGTATGTGCAGGTCATTGTCACGGTGTTAAAACAATGTCATTCCATGTGTTTTTGCTTTGTTACAGGTGTATATGTGTTCAAAATCAGACTTTTATCACACAGCATCTGCTAGAGCGCCCAGATTTAGAGCGCTGACGCTGTGTGTGTGTAGTTTTTTCTTAAATGTGGTGTGGAGCGCTGAGTTGGCAATACCTCTCGCTCGCTGCAGCATTGTCATCTTGTTAGATATGGTGCAGCCTTGGGCGGTTTGACCTTAGGACACCACCTAGCGTTCTCTATTGGCTCTGCAGTGAATCAGGCACAGCGCTCCTACAGCACCCACCACAGATCAAATTCATCAATGCCGGCCAGGATACTACAGCAACTGTTACGCTCAGTTACAGCACCCGATACCCGCTTACAGCGGCTACTAGAGGTCATCTAAGTGCCGCTATACAGACACTGACATGGCAATACGTGGCGCTAGTAGTGAATCAGCCTCCACATTTAGTTCGGTTTTAAATTACTTTTTCAATTAAAATTAAAAATCCTATACTTACTGAAGCAGCTCTCAGTGTCTGGATTTTTAATATTTATCATTAAGGTTAGCACGTGCCCCCACCATTTCCTACAGAGGGAGCGCACTAAGCCATTGTTTGTCATGCCCCTCTGTCATAGTGAATGGAGTTCCACGCTCCATTGCTGTCACCATGACTGCTGTCACCAGTTTGCATGATCAGTAGACGGCCTCCCAAAAAATGTGCAGCACACGTACACATTTTGGGTTGAATAATCAGGATAGATAAGTATTAAAGGTCAAAATAAGTATAGGTTTTATTTTATTTTTTGTCGTGAGATCACACTTCATAATGTTACTCTTCACTGAGTATTTCAAAAACAAAAATCCTAGTGCACAGTCAGGTCACTAGATGTTACTCACCTTCCACTCTAGTGTAGGGTTTCCACTTGTAATACCACCCTCGGAATGGCTTGCTGTTGTACTCCGCACACTGCTGGGCACGGAAGTCTGGCGAGGTAGAAGGACAAGTCTGGGCATTGCAAATTTGATAAACACGGCTTGATCCAAGGCAAAACTTGCCTCCATATTGAGGTCTGTAGTACAGAAACAAGAGGAACAGGATATCATAACCAGACACTGAAAGATACATTTTATGTAATGTCCAGTGACCCACATTAATGTAAAAGAGTATCTTAAATCCCACACAGAAAGTATACCGTTTAAAATTAGAGATAAACTGCATTTCCGGTGTCACTATAATGAGAGCAGTAGGTACAGCCACCTTGGTTTAGGCATTAATAAGTCCCATAAATACGAATAATCAGATTTGCTTACAGATATAAACTTCCATGTGCACTCATATGAGCAACAAGAGAGGGGTTTGCAATATTTTATGTGAGTTTGCAAATATATGCTAGAGTTCGAGTGGTACTTTAGCCTTTTATTTTGCTTATACTTATACTGGCCAAATCACTTTGTATCACTTTGTGGCTACAAGATGAACCAGAATAGAACCAGTATCTGTTTGTTTATCTCTGCTTTGGAAACAATATTTACATTTCAAGGATTAATATAAATTATAGGCTTCACCCACATGCCAACACCTATCGACATCTTGTGAACTCATGTGGCATCTGAATTCTTGTGCCCGATTTTCTTCTAGTAGGCTTTGAGGGAACATTGCTGTACAAATCAAGGCTCAACCAATCCGAGTCCTGATTGGCCAGAGTTTAATGAGTGAATGAGCTGTATCTGGAATAAAGGGGTGGTAACTTGGGCAGTGTTTGGAGGCGTGATGATTAATTCACCCCCAAGAAGCATGGAAGAGATTCTTAGTCATGTATAGCTTATCTCATTACATCTCATAAGATATAAACTATACCGATGAAGTGAGCCACCACTGCTATAGCAATGGAATGTATAAGAAAAATTAATTTTCCCCAATTGAGGCATAACAGGGAATGTCAGGCAGCAGGACATCCCAAATCAGACCATGTGGTATGGATATTAGCGGCTATAGTCTCTTTTGGCATAAGGTCTGCGTTAAGTCTCAATCCTAGGCACCTCACCACCCTTCTAAACCCCAGAAATATACCACCTGATCATTGAAACCTTTGTTTTAGACAGTACCCAGCTTCTGATGGATCAGACCAACAGCCAAAAGCATTGAAAATGTATTTGCGACAGCTCATATTCAGTTGCCGCTGCCAAGGGAACCATTGTAGAGACTCAGTGGGGAAAGATAATGGATATCTGTCCACGGTATGGGAGCAAAATACTGTTACTACTTATATTTGAATAGAAAACACATTTTTAGATTCAGATTAGATTCAGTGTTAAATTCTGGGAGGATAATATAAGTATTCAAGTTGGGAGTTAAACTTCAGTTACAAAAAAATAAAAAGATGTGTGCTTCCTATACAGTTGACATTGACAAAACCTACCAGAAACTCTACTGGCAGTGTGTTATACTGTGCTATAAGAAAACCATTGCTGTAGGACATTAGGACATATAGACCATCATCAGTGGTGGCCTGCAGTGCACATCAGTAGGGTTTAGTTCTGTGTTAAAGAGGGCTAGATGCAATGTAAATTCAGCATTTAGCCATTTAGGTTTGCAGTCCCTTTCATGCAAAAACAGCAATTCCATTAAAATTAAAAAAGAAAAAAAGCCTTACATTGGATTGTTGCAGAACCTCTCTTGATACTTTACACCTCCACCACAGGTTCTGGAGCACTCTGACCATTCAGTCCAATCCGACCATCCTCCATTAACCGATCTCGGCCCATGGTCTCCATACCTTACACACTGCCCCCTTCGACACCACTGCCAAATACAGAGGTAGAATCATAGTTTACACTATTTTCTCTCTCTTTAGAAACAATTAAATTATGATAGCATCATACAGCTTATCACACATAGTCCTATCACACCAACACTAGGAAGAAGGAGTAGAGACTAGTTCAAAAGGAATAATGGTATTGACTATTAAATCACAGCTTCCTCTAGTCCTGAATCAAGATAACAAATGACAGTATATTTAATAGGATAAATATCAGTCACTAGCAGGTATAGTAAACATCATACCATATCCATTAACATTTCCTGCCAGGAAGAATAATTTAATCTATTCAGTACAGTGTGTACAAAGCATTCAATCCAACAGCGACACCTACAGGTTGGAGGTATAACACTACTCCTCATTGTCATATTTCTAGAACAGGGCATTCCCTACTAATTTTTCTTTGCTCCATGTGTTATATTATACAGTATATTATACAGTATATTAGGCTTGTGTTATTACAATGTAGGCAGGGAATATATCCTGTACTGGAAATCATCAAACATCAAAGGTATACAGAGTGAGAAAAGATATATATATATATATATATATATATATATATATATATATCATTATCTTACCATATTTATTCCACAGGTGGTGCCCTCAGCTGCTGGCATGAATTTCGTCTCACATCGATGGCCAGTCTTTTGACACCAGAGAGACTTGCATATGTCCTGTAAAGAATAAATAGAGCCAGCTGAAGTCTGTTCAGATCTGTCATGTTAAAATGCCTAAGGAAGCAGACAGCCAATCAGCCACAGATTTTCTTTAGGTCTTAAAGGGTAAGTCCACTTTCAATAGCATTTTCAAAAGTGTCCATTATTGTGTGCTAAAATGATGTCAAGGTGCTGTGCTTGTTTTATTTGCTTGTAACTCTGTTATAAAATAAACAGTTTTTCTCTAGCAGCAATGTGTTTACCTACGCCATTGTGCATGAACTGGTGTGTTTGGTGTAAGGAGCAGAGACTTCCTGACTCTGGCTTTCTAATCATTTGATTGACTGAGGCAGGGGCGATGTGCTACTCTGTGAGCTCATAGGTTTAACCCCTTCTGCTCTAATTCAGCCATTTCAGGTGAGGGGGGGTCTCCTTGTGTTCCAGTAGCTAAAGCGTTACTTGCAGCATTCTCACCTAGGGAGGAATGTCTGCCTGATTTTTGCAAGCTGTGCTATGTGGGTGGAAGGGGACTCTTGTCAGTGGATGAATTCTGGGATTTGTAGGCAAAAGCTATACAAAGGGCTTACTCAAGGAGTGGAAAGCCATTCCCACTTGAGCAACACAGAGCCAAAATAATATAAGAAACTGGGAAACAGCATGCTGATACGTAAATCACAGATATGGGGACACAGGTCTAAAACACAGGCTTGTGGGACCAATTTGGGATGCCCTATGTTGCAAGTGTTTGGGATAGTAAAGGTTCAGAAAGGTATTTTCTGAATTTACATTTAATTAAAGGTGTTACATTCAGTCCTATTGTCATGTATAAATGTGTTTAAAAATTAATATCAAGCATCTAGCCATGCGGTTTGCCTTCACAAACATAGGTGGAAGAATAGCTTGTTTGCTCAGGGCTCTCAGAATTCCAGCGTGGTACTGTTATAGAACTGACTGGCCCACACAGAGCCCTGACCTCAACGCCTTCCAACATCTTTGGGATGATCTTTAGGCAGTCTCTCTTATGCAACATCAGTGACTAACCTAACAAATACAACTCTGATTAAAAGGCCAACATTTCTACACATTCCCAAATCTTGCAGAAAATGGGGGGGAGGGGGGGGGGTTACAGCTCCAGAAAAATGCTCATGAATGGGAAGTTAGAAAAGTTGAGTTAGGTGTGATGTGCAGGTTGTAACCTACATTTGTCCATAGTGTTTCTTATTAATAATAATGTACGGCGAACAGAAGGCACACAGCTACGTGAAGTTAAAAAAAATCTGGGTAAATATAGATAAAGTTGAACTGACATAATGATGGGCCACGTACCTTCACAAAGCTGCACTGCTTTGCTTTTGCTCCAAATTGCCATTTACATTGGGTGTCCGCATCATAGATTTGACCAGGCAGCTTTTCTGGATACTGGAAGTGGCCTAATTGCTTGGGTTCATCAACAAGACAGGCAGACTGAGCTGTGCTGTGATAAGAGTTCAGAGAGTTATTCATCCTATAGAAGAATCCTAATCACATGGGACAGGGCAAAGTAATGGTTTACAACTATTTCAATCCTAAGATCTTCTGGGCAATGCTTTACTGAAGGTTTATAAAAACGTAATACAAAATAATCTTAAAGGATATGTATGCCAAATCAATATAAAATTCATATTTCCTAAATCTTATGAGAACTTTGGTTTATAAAAGATCCTTGAAGTAGATCCTTATAAATAACCATAAGCATGAGAGTTGTTAAAGAAAACCCACAAAGTAGGGGATAGTGAGTAGACTGAGTTTAGAATTTTTAGCTTGGCTCTATCCCTTTAGGAGAGAAAAACTAAATTGAGAATTAAATCTTTTCATCTCTGTACCAAGTACGAGATTATACTGCAGATAAGAATACGTTGAGTCCAATGTCTACCATCTGCACCTGTGCTTGTTTATCTCTATGAGTTTTGGGGTTGGTCATACAAAGATACATTGGTTGTGCAAATATAAAAAGAGCATGATGTCATAAGATTGTAGCGCTTATTAAGGCGACTGTGGGACACGTACTGCCTATTAATGTTTTACCTATTGTCTGGAAATGGAGGCGCTCATCCCCATAGGAATAACTGGATAACTTTCATTTATTTCCTTACTATATACTTGCTTAATATTGTATGGTACTTATCCCATGAGCACTGAGCACTATATATGTGTTGTATTGCCTTAGTTTGTTTTCTTTAAACCTTATAGGGAACTGTGTGGTTTATCTCACAATCTCCTGAAACCTATTGTTTCAGGAAAAAGATGCTTTTGGGTTTTGGTCTGTTTTGCCTATATATATTTTACAAAATTCTTTTCAACATTAAATCCTTCCCATTTAATAGAAGAGAAAAATGCCCAGGGCACTGTGTCCACCCCTTCCCCCACCACACTGTGCCTGCCCCCCCCCCCCTTCACCCCACCCTGGGCTCCCATTTTGTAAGTTTAGAGACATTACAACACAAAATGCGGTGGACCAAAACCGGACTAGGAAGTTAGGTCCAGTTATATACCCACCCACGGTGATTCCCGCCTGTGTAAAACCCCAGTTGCTGTTAACCATATCTCTCCCGCAAAGTATCAAAACCAGGGATAGTGAAAATCCTTGGTCTTGGTCCACTTTAAATATCCTCTGCACCTGGTTGGGTTTTGGGATGAGGCAGTGCTTTTAGCAGTGTCAGACTGGCCCACCAGAGGAAATCATTCTTGGGGCCCAACTTTTGCTCTATTGTTGCCCAATATAAAGTTCAAAATGTCTTTGATAAAATAAGATAAAATAACAAAAGCAGCTTACTGAATAAATAACAAACTCACAAAACACTTTAGGCAAAACCTGTGTTAGCATTGGACTGCCCGTACTGCTCTTATGGTGGCCTTGGGAGGGTGCCTGGGGCCAACTAGATCTGGTGGGCCAGTCCAACAACGCCCACAGTGAAGTACAGACTTTCAAACACATTAAAGTTTATTTCTTCATAATATTATTAATATTATTTATAAATTCATAAGAAAGGGGCAAAATAATTTGAATAACCCTCAGTTTTCGTTTTTAGGCATTTCTGGAAGTTTCAAGCAGGTCTCATTCTTAATTGGACCTTGAAGTAGTTATTCAAGTGCAGTGGAAGAATTAAAAAATATGTGTTAGGTTAACTAGATTTTGATTTTAAAGTGATCATATACCTATAAAGGAAGTTTATGTGTTCACCTTCCAGCCCCATCCCAATGCCCCAAAATAGCCTGTGTTTCTTTTTTTTACTCAAGCCATCGAACACACACAAACTGCCTGCAGACGGCCATATTGCTGCCTGACCGAGCAACGCTCCCTTGGTGCTTTCCAGCGAGGATACATTCAGTTACAGTGCACACAGCTCACATTGGGGAGCACTTCAACTTAACTACCATTATGTAAGAGAAATAAAAGGGGGGGGGGGGAGATATGCACAGCCAGGTGGTGAAACAATAAGAAAACCGGTGCAGGCCCTGGAGTAAGTCTGAGCTAACACAATGGGTTGGAGAGGCTCTGAAGCTGCCCCACCGGAAAACCAGAAAAGTGGCCGCACACTCCAAAATGTATAAAAATAGCTGAATTTATTAATTTACAAAGCTACATGTACCTGAAACACAAATAACACAAATGCCAAATGCAATACAGAAAAACATACAATAAAAAACATACAAGGACATATAAAAACTGGGCCCGGTGGGAGCAGGCTTGGGCTATTTAGGGATGCAAGGTTTATCAATTGTTATAAAGATGTGCAATATGATGCACTAATATATTGCCCCAGCTTCAAAATGGCCTATGCTGGAAAGGAACCCAATGCATGAATACATATGAAAAATGCCAGTCAATTATCAGACTGCAGAACCCTGAGAAACGTTGTAGTGAATAAAAAGTGCAAAGTGCATAACCAAGTGACAGAAAGTGACCTCTAACAGGATGTGCCAAAGAAGAAGGCAATTGGCAAGAAAAGCCAGAACAATTAAACGTGTGCAAGCTGCTGAAAAGGTGCTAGTGCAAAGGATATACAGTTCAAATATATCAGCCAGTATCAGGCTGGTTTGAAAAATAAAGTAAAGTGCTGGGTGCAATCAGAACAGAGTCAGTAGTCCCCCATAAGTTGTTGGCATGAGCAGGTTGGCAATAGAACAATAATCAATCAATAATAAAAATGAAGGAATCAATACATCCCCGAGTAAATCTTGGCATTCCTAGCCATCCTGCACTCCACTGCTCTGGGCAACGGCACCTAACTACCATTATGTGACAGTTTAGTTGCAACTGAATTAATTAGCATATGACTGCCATTCACCATCATACTACTTCCTGTTAGTGTTAAATATTGGGCAAAGAAGCAAAAAAAGAAACACAGCCTGTTTTGGGGCAATGGCCTGAAGATAGAAGGTCACAACATAAACATCCTCTTCTGGGTATAGGATCACTCTAGGGCCCACATTTAGACAGTAATTTTTTACTGTATTTTTCAACCTATAAGGTGTATTTTTCCCCCAAAAGCAGGGGGAAAATATCAGTGCATCTTATCTGACCAATGTAAAACGCTCCCACGCCGCAGCAGCCATCTCCTGCTGGCATAAGCACATATAAACACACACACACAAACATACTTTACCAGGATCTGCCTCCACTGCTGTTGCCTCCGTCTGTGGACCGTCCTTGTTGCCACGCCCACCCAGTTTCCGGAACCTGTGCCCTGCGAACTTGTATGTGTGGATGCGGCGGGCGGCAGTGGAGGTGATGGACGGAGGCAGCCACAACAGGGACAAGCCACAGGCGACACTGCCTGTATTTGGGATGTCAAACACTGCCTGTATTTGGGATGTCACACACTGCCTGTATTTGGGATGTCACACACTGCCTGTATTTGGGATGTCACACACTGCCTGTATTTGGGATGTCACACACTGCCTGTATTTGGGATGTCACACACTGCCTGTATTTGGGATGTCACACACTGCCTGTATTTGGGATGTCACACACTGCCTGTATTTGGGATGTCACACACTGCCTGTATTTGGGATGTCACACACTGCCTGTATTTGGGATGTCACACACTGCCTGTATTTGGGATGTCACACACTGCCTGTATTTGGGATGTCACACACTGCCTGTATTTGGGATGTCACGCACTGCCTGTATTTTGGATGTCACGCACTGCCTGTATTTGGGATGTCACACACTGCCTGTATTTGGGATGTCACACACTGCCTGTATTTGGGATGTCACACACTGCCTGTAATGTGGGGTCTGTAATGGGGTGATTGGGAGGATTCTGCACACTGTCTGTAATGGGGTGGTTGGCAGGAGCATTAAGCACACCATTTAGTTCAGAATACATTTTTTCTAAATTTCCTCCTTTAAATCCCGTGTGCGTCTTATGGACAGGTGCATCTTATGGGACAAACAATACACTATTATTGATATAATAAAATTTCTGTTTTGTTGGGCTTGACCTTTTAATTGCACTTAATCGTACTTTCTCTAAAGTAACGTGAGATGCTGCCTGTGACCTTGGGATGGATGATAACAAGAAAATAATACATCGGCCTCTGGAGGTCAGGGGGAGGTTTCAGGTTCATGGCAGCAGTCTGTTACAAATGTGCTCAGTTTGCAGTGCCTCAACACGCTCGGAACATGTAACCAAGTCATTGTCAGGAAACAGAAGCAGAGGTGAAGGTGTCGATTAACAGCAACACCTGGACAACGAAAGAGGTCAGTTCTGGAAATGTTCCAGCCATAGAAAACAAGAGGAACATCTGGTTCAGGATAACATAGCGCTGACTAGGGAGCTTGTTAGACAGAAGCCATAGTTGTAAAAACTCATAAAGCTGCCAGTAAAAGTCCTGACATTTTTCTAATTATCATGGAGAAAAAGAAAGAAGAAAAATTCCTGCATTGTCATATCTACTGAGGAACTATATAGAGGTAGATGGCCATATAGGTTTTTACCTGAGGAACTCCTTCAGATATTGTCTGCTGCAAGATGACCAGGAAAACACGCCATTGTTTCCAGTTAAGGTGGGAGACATGATGTTACCTTCAGTCTTCCTGCAAGGATTTCCTTCACCATCATGGACCATTCCAAAACTGTTGCAAAAGACAAAATCTACTGTTTAGAATGCCATGGCAGATATTCTTGAGTAGGATTCCTAGGAGGACCATCCTGATTCGGGATGCCCCACAACAGTAATCGCTACATAGGGATCCAGTGCTATAGACTACATTGGCACAGGGTGTGCGCGCAGTGGCACCCCCTGCTTTATCTGTTGTGTGCTTTATTGGAAAGATGAGTATATAGCTCAGGGTTTATGACCCCTTACTTTAAGATCATGACATATAAGATTCTTAGATGTCATAACCAAGATTAGGTTTTTTCCTATTTTACTTTACTGGGTTATTGACTGTTGACCGTTATTGACTTCTAACATTTTCTTTATAGAAGGGAGAAATCATCCAATTTAACCCTTAATCTCCCCTTTATGTGACATAATAATGTAGAGAAGATGAGGGTTTTCCCAACAACATGCCAGGTCACACAATATAAAGCTGTATTTGAAGGTCACTGCTGTGCTATATATTAGGGTTTCCCAGACTTCTTTTCTTTAAGTACCCCTCCATATTTTCCATTCATGTTAAAGGAGGTGTATCGTGAAATCCATAACATGTCAGCTAATGAGAGGAGGGGTCAGTTATACACCCAAGCTAAATACAACTTTTGCCAAGATTGTGGTTTTCCTCTCCTGGTAGGAATAAAATCCAGGGGTGACAGGTTTCAGGGTAACTTTGAAAGAACTTGTGCACCCGATTTCCTCTTTCTTCCATTAAAAACAAGCCTGGAAGGATACCACCATCCGGTATATTTATATGGATTTTTATCACCTTTAAGTACCACCCAATAACTTGTACAGGTCTTCTTCAAAGAGAACCTATGCTGTAAGTACTCATTCTGGCCCAATGATACAGACTCCTCTGCCAGCAATGATAATCTCAAGATGCTGTATGCCTGCAGCTTGTTGACTTGACCTCAGACTAAATCCTATTAGAGCAGTAGCTTGTCTTCATTGGTGTGCTTAACCACCACACAAAGCATGCAAATGCATGGCGCCCCCACCTGCCAGCGGGCCCCCAGAGGCAGGGTCAGATCAGTGGCAACTTTTTGTTTAAGAAAATAAATAACGGCAATCTGCGGGTGAACGGCCTGTGGCGAGTGAGGGGTGCCGTTTAACACAATTCAGATTGTGCAGCAGATAGGAAGTCACTGTACATTTATGTGAGCCAGCTGCTGCAGAATCAGTGCGCTCATCTCCATTCAGTTATGCAAGATGCTGTGACATCACAGCAGCTAGCGAGCTGAATAATGCAGAGCGGGCCACTGGTTGCATCGCCGTTCACTAGCTTGGTGGTGCCCCGGCCGGCCAATGAGAAATGGCTGCCCCGGGTATGCATCTATCTAAAGGTATAGCGACCTGCGCATGCGTCATTGGAACAAGGTTAGCTGAGTGGGTGCAGCAATTTAATGGAGTTTCACACAGTGGGGCATCCTAGTTTGGGAAATTGGATGGCCATATGGGCAATTCCCAAACAATTCCTTATGCCATGGACTGACAATGCCAGGATACCTCTCTGTGTGAAACCCTCTGGGCTCGAACTGCACTCCCACAACACATGAGCAGACCGCAGCTACATCCCAGATAAGGTGTGTTATTATGTATCTCGCTATACAAAATTTGTCTTTGATTAGGGCCCCCAGACAGAACTTTGCATGAGGCCCCAGAAATAATAAGCCTGCCACAGCTTGTCTTCAGTGCTTTATGAGGAAAGCTTGATTACTATTACCACTGGTTAGAACATCCTGCTATAAAAGGCACAAACAATGGCTTACATTTTAAATATGGCATACAGGTTTATAGCTAAAGTCAACATATTCTAGCAGTATGACTTTAGCAGTTGTTCCAAGACATATAACAATACAATGTGTGAGTACAACCATTGGCTACAGTACAGAAGCTACAAATTGCATTCTTAACAAACTAGGCAGGTCTCCAGCCATTATTCATATCAAGAGAGCTTCGGACACTCTTCCGTCATTAAATATTGTTCCCTCATAGGAACAGCTTAGTTTTCTGGTCCTTGTAACACATATTTCCATTGCTGTCTTTGCAGATATGAGCTGTTTCAACACTGCTGTGGCTATGTCTCTCGCAGATGTTGGATTTCAGTATACACCAAAACAACAATTCAAGGACTACCCATTAAAATTAACAATTCAAGGTGGACCTTTTTTTGGGTTGGTAGGACATTTATAACTTATGGATTTATATACCTTCCTAGTGATATGAGGTAAAAGGCAGGAAGTGCTTTCCAAAAATGGAAAGTATTTTTATGGGGTATACAAGCCAAAGATAATAGAATTTCCCTCACAATCGTTTGCAGTAGGCGGGTTCATGCAAATTATATTTTTACACTTCTTGGAGCTATTTTCAAAGCTTCTGGAACCAGGGTGTGCAATGATCTGGTATATCATGTAAGAAATATGTCACCATCCACTTGTGGACATGCATTTCGAACATGTGTTCAGTGACATGATCTAGTATTTGTCAGGGTCTTTAGACATTGTCGCCAACCATGACAAGATGACAAGGTACAAGTTAACTTTTAATCTGCAGTGAAACAAATACACATAAAGCTTCAATTCATTTGGAAAAAGTTTACTTTGGCCTCGATTCATTAAACTTGCCTTAAAATATCTCATTATTATTAGGACTATTACTTCCTTTACTTTAAAGTAAGGCATGAGACAAAATAAATTTATTTGATTTAATTTTATATTAATACTTCAGTAAATCCTTCATAGTCAGTTGCTGTGCCATATTATATCTTATGCTTTAGATATTTTAAGGAAATTTTATGAAATCAATGCCTTTAGGTGAAAAATAAAATAGAAGTACACTTTTTTTCACCTGGCCCTAAATCAAAGGGGTGAAAACGTGTCCTACTTTTCTTTTGTAGTAAAAAGTTAAACATCTACTTAGAGGGTCTATTCATTACCAGTTGTAAAAAGAGCACTTCTAGTTCATTTTAATCTAAAGTGAACTTTTTACATATCATTTCTCTAATAAATATCATTACAACATTACTATTTAAAATTGAAATAAAATGTATTGCTTAACATCTGCTTTATATGTCTAAATTCAGCCAATTAGCTTCAACCTGGTGTTACCAAAATGTATTGAAATAATCGTCTTTGGAACAGTAATATTACAATTTAAAGGAGGTGTTTCACAAACTTGTGTAATGAGAGGAGGAGTTGTGGGTGACAGAAAGCAAGCCTGACTTAATTTTTTTGAATGGGAATGGTGTACACTCGTACAATTTCAACTTCACAAAACAGCAATCGTGTCTACAGAGGTAAATGTAAACGGTAAAAAAACTCCCGCCAAGCTTGTGGTTTCCTTCTCCTGGTAGGAAAAAAATACAGGGGAGCCAGATTATTTCATCTTCCTTCTATTAAAAAAAAGAAACAAGCCTGGCTGGATGTTTCTTGATGTTGGGTGTAACCTCCTCCCGCCATCCAGCATATTTATATGGATTTTTAACATTGGGCCATTTTGCTATAATCCTATTTTTAAGTACAGACATTGAAAGCAATTCAATTGAACCAAACGTATTAAGTTCTATTTTACATGTAAATGCTTTTTTTTTTTACACTGTTCAATGTGTTTCACTCTATTTTGAATTTCCTTCATCCTCTTGTGTTGTTGCCTAAAGCTACTGAGATCTCACCCCTGCTCTCTAACCAAGTGCCTAGATTTCATTTATGCATGACCACCTTTCTCTAGCACTGAGGTGGAGATCTAACTTATAACACTGCTTTTCGATTTCTTTAGAATACTATAAAGTAAGCGGTCATCCAAATGATAAATTATGTTACAGACATTTTACTTTTGATGTCTCTATGCTGAGTAGAAACTAAAATAACAGCAGTCAGGAAGAGAGACAGGAACACCTCTTGCTTCTGACACTTAAATGTCTGGCAGAAATTATCTACAAGGAGGTAAAACATGTTTGCTCATTGTAGTCTGGACAGTTTCTTTGACCGCTATAATTTCCTTTAAATACGTAAATATTACTAGACTGAATGGATCTTGTCCACCCTAAATAAAACATACTTGTGACCTGATTCGTGGGCGATAGTAAAAGCCAGTCCCAGTCCTGTGTCCTCATTGATGGTACAGCTGCGGTATTTGCTACACATGCCATTAATTGGTGCAAAACCTTAAAAAAAGGGAAAACCATAGAGATATTATTTTAGATGTGATAATATTAACTATTCAAAAATGAAAGAATATATGGCTCTCAAGTTTTATGCTGTTTTTTTTTTTAAGTTAAGCAAGTTGTTAGGTTTGTTAACCCCCCCCCCCCAGATCCTGATTTGGGATTCTAACTGCTTAAAGTCCCAGCAGCCGGTAAGAGCAGGAGACAAAATGCGGGATAAAAGGAAAGCAGGAAAGACTTCCCGAGGCAGCTACTGTACACCAGGCGCCATCTTTTTCCAGACCATCAGTAAAATACAGAGTTAGAGGCTAAACATAGATCCCTTTCTAAGTATAAGCAAATAAGAATAGAGTTCTATATAACCCCTTCCTGCCACAGTACGAATTGGGATTACATTAGTTTGTATGACTCTAAGGGGCCACATATGCCAGAAAACCCCAAAACAAGACCCTATTTGGGGTTTTGCACCCTTAACATGTCACCCGTAACCCCAAAACTGCACCCTTTAACATGTTAGGAAGTTTATTAACCCGTAGGGTCCATTTGAACATGACATAATAGTACATCATACGTTAGGAAGGGGCTAATAATTGGGCACATAATCATATCACAAAGCATTTACCCAGAGTGTCGCAGGGCTCATTTTTCCACGAACAAATGTCTAATCCTGTTAGCAATATTGCATGATCGTGTCTTTTCCCATTCTTCCCCACAAGCGCCGATTGCCATTGACAGAAATTATTTAAGGTTTGATCGGCGTGATGATTGATCTTAAGTCCAGACTGCAAAACAAAAATGAAATAAGCCTCTGCTGTCCTCAAAAGTATTTTTGTAAAAAAGGTGAATCACGAAATTGTATAATTTTTTAAAAACCCATATAAAAACGCCGGCTAATGAGAGGAGGGGTCACCTATCCACCCAAACTGAATAAATCTCCTGGCAAGCTTGTGGGATTCTTCTCCTGATTGGAATAAAATCCGGGGGAGACAGGTTAGAGTGTATCAGGTGGGACACCTCCCCCAATTGCCTCTTCCCTTTATTAGAACAAAGAAATAAGAATGGCTTATTGTATAAGTGACCCCTTCTTCTGTCATCCAGCATATTTATATGTTTTGTTTTATCGGTGGGACATTTTTTTGTGATAGTTCTCCTTTTGTAAAGTGCTAGAGCAATTGTCACCCTAGTGTTGAGATTGTTTGGGGGACTATTTCACAAAACAGCTTTCTGTTCTGCTGGGTTGGGGTTTGAGATGCACATGTTCTCAAATGAGGTAGGTTCTAATAAAACACCCCTTGGGGTTTAATAAAGTGTTCAAAGCTTCCCACGGGATATACAGTAAGGACTGTAGAACAGATCACAGGTTTTCATTACTAATATTTTATTATACTTATTATACGTTATACTGTATTGAACTAAAAATGAATAAATCTTCCCAGATTTGTTCCCACCTATTTGAATCAGACTAAAATAGTTTACGGTCCAAGTTGATTTCAACAAATAAGTCAATTAGCTAAAAAAGTACCAATGTGTAGGTTTTGAATTTTTTTTAACTAAAATTTTGATGACATTTTGACTGATTTTTATTCTATACAAATCACTGCTTATGACATTATGGACTAGTTATGTCTCCATTGACCAAATTGGCAGCATGATTAGCCCACCCCCAACCCCCGTTGCAACCTGCATTAATACTTTATGGCTGACAGGTAATGTAAAATACAGTCCCACCCCCCCACCCCCGACTGGATGGGTGGCACAAAGCAAACAAAGCTTTACAACCAGTGTTATGAGTATGAAATCTTATCAGGTAGAACTCAACTTGATCTGCTGCCATCTAAGCTTTACCCAAGCTGATTCAGTACCTAAGTAGTAAACTGCTCCAGAAGGTGATGAGACTTACTATTAATGTGCATTTCATAAACTTTTTTAGGTGCTGACCACCTTGTTGGTACTTGAGATATTTAAAAAATGAAAAGTGGTACTTGATGTAAAAAGTGTGGGAACCCCTGGTTTAAAACTTTATTAAAATGATACTAATGCTTCTCCATTCTGTAAAAAAAATCTCAAGGTCTTACAACCAAGCCCTTTTGGTTAACTTTAAACTAACTCTAGAGAAAATATTTTACCAAACAGTAAATAATTACAACATACTTGGATCTCCTGTGTACATTCTGACACCATTTTCTGTTGTTTTATAGCTTGTTCTGCCTGGTGTACTGTAAGTCTTTTTTTCACGTCTATTTATGCATTTTTTGATCTTTTCAGATATTTCACTGGCAACGCATATAGCAGTTTTTACCTGATAAGCCGCAAGTCCCATTGTGATACAAGCAATTATCATCTACCCCATTGTATTACTATCAGCTGCATATATACTGCTGAGAGCAAAAGTGTGTGATTCCACCAAGAATGGAATATACCAAATGGATTATACCTTATTGTCAGTTAAAGAGAAACTATGGTCAAAAATGACCATTGTTCCTCTGTACTATATAGCAGCTGGGACGCACGACCCATGCTGCCCCACTGCGGATTGCTGCATAAAAAGCTGCCCGGATACTCACCAATTCTGGTCCTCTTCTAAGACTGTCATGGAGCAGGCCATCGGCTTCCAGTGCCAGCACCGGCCAGCTTGGGGTGACGGACCCACATGACCACAAACAGCCTGTCAGTGCTGCCAGTGACTGAGCCTAACAGCCCTGGCCAGTGCTGGCCGTGAAAGCTGATAGGCTGCTTCATGGCAGCCGTAGAAGAGAACCCGGCAGAGGTGAGTTACGGGCAAAGTAACTATGGTCTTTTTTGAAATTTGAAAAAGCTAACTTGTGCATAATTTTGCCTACAAGAGCGTAGCATTGACTTACTGGATCATCTTCCAAAAGCAAAAGACTCACAACAACAATGTTTATGTCACTTCCAATGGTCCCATCCTTAAAAAGACTGGAAACCTAAAGATGGATGAGAGCAAACAATTTGAATTAGAATTGTTTCAACTACAATATGCACATACACAAAAACATAGAAAACACCATAACTTGAAGCGCCATCACATTTGATCACATTCCTGCATTCCTGCTTTTGCTAGGTGGGTGTGGCCTATTTACATAATTGCAATTATAAATAGATACCAGCTGTGCATAGGCCGCACCCACCTGCCAGAGCTAGGGCTTTGACCCTGAAAACAGGGGCATGGGAATGCTGTAAAGTATAGTGTTTTTTATGTATTTGTGGGTGGGGAGCATGGGGCATTGGAGGGTTGGCAGAAAGGGAGCAAGTGTAGGTTTAACTGCCTCCTGCCCGGCGGTTCTGTATTGTGCACCCTCCTTTAACACATATTTGCTCCATAAGATGCACTGATAGCCCCCTTTTTTGGGGGGAAAGTGCATCTTATGGAGCAAAGAATGGTATTGGAAATCTAGCTCTTGCATTGGAGAAACTTTCTGATCAAACATTTCTGCTTAGCCCTATATTTATGGTTGACTGGAAACTTACATTGCACCAGAAATAATTTCTTAGGACTTTGCTGTACTAAATAATCTGTGTCATGTTTCTCCCGCAACTAAACAATTAATGCAATGCCCACTTCACCTCTTAGATTGTTATGTCCCAGTGTCCCAAGCCTTCGTCAACTGGCCCTAGCTTCAATATCTTAATAAGTTCTGGTCAAGCTAGAGTGTTATTAGTGATCCCAATTAAAGTGCACCTATACTTAGAGGGAAGTTTATGTCAATAACTTGCATGCCCAGCCCAGTGCCCCAAAACAGCCAGTGTTTCTTTTTTTTACTAAAATCTTTGCCCAATATTGATAAAAAGACTAACAGAAAGTAGTATTATGGTGAGTAGCAGCCATATGATAATTAGTTCAGTTGCAACTAAACTGTCACCAATGGCAGCTAGGTTGAAGTGCTCTCCATTGCTGAGCTGTGCGTACTGTAACTGAATGTATCACTGCTGGAGGCAGGGCTGCTCGGACAGGAAGCAATATGGCCGACTGTAATGAATATTGGGCAAACGCTTTAGTAAAAAAGAAACACAGGCTGTTTTGGGGCACTGGGAATTGAAGGTGACAACATAAACTTCCCTGAGTATAGGTGCGGTCTAAAGTCAGTAATAGCTGACCCTATTGCAATTTTAAGTGTGTGTCTTTTGTTGCTTCCAACCTGTTCATGAAAGAGAGGTTCTCCTTTCACTTTTTTGGAAAGAGAGCATAAACCTATGTCAGTGTATACATAATCCCCTTTCCCAAGACAGAAGTATAGAAATATTTAGCTACTGTATGAAATACAGATAAGGTTGGTTTGTTAGCTAGCTTACCTGTAGGTCCAGCTTTGGCACCTCTAGGGGTGGATTGGGTATATTCAACCCCTATCAGGCCACCAGTACCCTGGAAAAGCTTTGTCAGGTCCCGTGGGACGCCCACCTTCCAACTAAGTCTGCAACCCCCAATCTCCGCTGCTAGCTTCGCCTATAGACAAGCCCCCATTTGCCGGGACGCTGGACACGCCTCACTGGACACGGTTGCCCCCCAGGACTTCTTAGCACAAAGGATGCAGACTTATGCAGGGGAAGGCAAACGAACCAGGAACGAGACTGGGCAAGGTCAAACGGGCAAAGGTCATACACGGCAGATCAATCCAATGAAGCGCGGTACAGGAGGATGAGACAGAAGAATGGTCGGGTCAAGCCAAAGGTCACGCCGGGGAATCACAGATACGCAGTACAGAGGAGCAGGCAGAAATCGTGGCCAGGAAAACAGGCAAAGGTCGGTCCAGGCAGCAATCAAGGATGGTCATAAACGGCAAGATACGTAAACGGAACAGACACCAATTCACACCCAGCAGCACGCTATCACGGGCCATCACACACTGCAGTGGAAATCCCTTTATAGTGGGCAAACCGGCAGGATTGGACAGGGAGACAGTGGCTAGGATTGGTGCACATAGGATCTGGCGGCAGATTGGAGCACTGGCCCTGTGGTCTGATTGGTGAGCTCTGGGCTGATTGCCCCAGCTGAGCTTCCCAGGCAAACTGCTCAGCACTGCACCTTCTAGACTTCGTTCTTTTAAACAGCCTCCGGTGGCCATTCTGAGTATTGCACCACCGGAAGACATGAGCAGACTGTATAGGCCAGCAAGCACAAGCTGAGTGACAATGGGCAAGGGGGGAGGACTTACTCGGCGACACATGCGCCACTGGGGATGGCAACCGAGGCATAAGCGGCTGTTGGGCAGGAGGAACCCGAGCCCGTTGCCTAGGGACACCACGGGCACGGGTAGAAGGCAAGTCATTTGTGACACTACCCCCCCCTTCACGAGGGGCCTCCGGACCCTCACCAGACTCCACAGGACAAACGCCCCGAATAGTTCTGACAGACTTCAATGAAGATACACAAGGTACCCTCCTGGATGGAGAGGCAGGTGGACAAACAAATTCTGAGACCAGGGTTGCCCCAACAGTGATGCTAGAGCAGTGTTCTTCACAGTGTGGACCCCATCCTGTCAATTCCCCAGTTTCCCAATTAAGGGTAGGGTTGTGCATCTTCAACCAAGGGAACCCTAAGACAACCGGAATTTCAGGGCAGTCAAACACAAGAAATTCAAGATTCTCAGAATGGGAGGGTCCCACAACTAGGCTGATAAAAGGGGTTTTGGAGGTTACTGTTCCTCCACGAACAGGAGTATTATTTACAGCCAAAATCTGGAGGGGCTTCTCAAGGGGTATTAATGGAATGCCTAAGGCGGTTACTATGGATTTATCCAAAAAGTTGCCCACTGCTCCGCTATTGACTAGAGCGGGGATCGATTTCCTGGACAACTCCCAACTCACAGTAGCAGGTAACAACATCTTATTTCTATGAAGGGAAGTTACCTGACCGTCCTGACAAACTTTCTCAGTCTTGTCAGGACGTTGCAATCCCGCCAAAGGTTTTTTATTGGGGCAGGTCCTAACCAGGTGACCAGAAGTCCCACAGTACATGCATAGGCCTAAGGTGCGACGTCTACTCTTTTCATTAGGAGAAAGGTGAGTAGCACCAAGCTGCATAGGCTCATCAGGGGGCGAAGATGAGACCTCTCCTACAGTGGATGACTCCCGGTGAGAAGATTCCCGGAAGTCAGAGTGATTCTTCTCCATGTGTCTCTCCTGTAGCTGTCTGTCAATTTTAATGGCCATAGGCATGAGTTCATCCAGGCTTCTGGGGTAGGGAAAATTCGTTAGAACATCCTTAACACTCTCTGAGAGACCAATTCGATACTGACTACAGAGAGCAGGATCATTCCAATGGGATTCAATCGCCCAGCGGCGGAATTCAGCGCTATATTCCTCTGCTGAACGCTTCACCTGTTTCAAGCTTCGAAGCCTGGCATCGGCGGTCGAAGTCTTGTCTGGGTCTGAGTATAGAATCTCCATAGAGGAGAAAAAAGCTGAGACAGTTTGCAAGGCCTCATCAGTGGGCGCTAAGCCATACACCCAGGACTGTGGATCACCCTGGAGCAGAGAGATAACCAGACCAACCCTCTGCAATTCGGTGCCCGAGGAGTAGGGCCGTAGTCTGAAATAAAGTTCACAGGAGTTCCTGAAGTTGGAAAATCTTTTTCGGTCCCCATCAAATTTTTCAGGAAGGGGAACCTTCGGCTCGACAGGAGGTAAGGATGAAGGTGGTGCAGCCGGCTGGCGATCTTGATTAGCCACACGTTGGGACAAGTAGTTAATGGCGGCACCCATGCCATGCACTTGTTGTTCAAGTCGCTTCAAATCAAAACTCTCCTGAGTGGCCACTCTTTGAGCAAGTTGATTGATCACTGTGGCCATAGCTTGCACCTGCTGCATTAATTCTTCCATCTAGGAAATAATGTTTTTGAAGGCCCGTGATAATGTCAGGTCCCGTGGGACGCCCACCTTCCAACTAAGTCTGCAACCCCCAATCTCCACTGCTAGCTTCGCCTATAGACAAGCCCCCGTTTGCCGGGACACTGGACACGCCTCACCGGACACGGTTGCCCCCAGGACTTCTTAGCACAAAGGATGCAGACTTATGCAGGGGAAGGCAAACGAACCAGGAACGAGACTGGGTAAGGTCAAACGGGCAAAGGTCATACACGGCAGATCAATCCAATGAAGCGCGGTACAGGAGGATGAGACAGAAGAATGGTCGGGTCAAGCCAAAGGTCACGCCGGGGAATCACAGATACGCAGTACAGAGGAGCAGGCAGAAATCGTGGTCAGGAAAACAGGCAAAGGTCGGTCCAGGCAGCAATCAAGGATGGTCATAAACGGCAAGATACGTAAACGGAACAGACACCAATTCACACCCAGCAGCACGCTATCACGGGCCATCACACACTGCAGTGGAAATCCCTTTATAGTGGGCAAACCGGCAGGATTGGACAGGGAGACAGTGGCTAGGATTGGTGCACATAGGATCTGGCGGCAGATTGGAGCACTGGCCCTGTGGTCTGATTGGTGAGCTCTGGGCTGATTGCCCCAGCTGAGCTTCCCAGGCAAACTGCTCAGCACTGCACCTTCTAGACTTCGTTCTTTTAAACAGCCTCCGGTGGCCATTCTGAGTATTGCACCACCGGAAGACATGAGCAGACTGTATAGGCCAGCAAGCACAAGCTGAGTGACAATGGGCAAGGGGGGAGGACTTACTCGGCGACACATGCGCCACTGGGGATGGCAACCGAGGCATAAGCGGCTGTTGGGCAGGAGGAACCCGAGCCCGTTGCCTAGGGACACCACGGGCACGGGTAGAAGGCAAGTCATTTGTGACACTACCCCCCCCTTCACGAGGGGCCTCCGGACCCTCACCAGACTCCACAGGACAAACGCCCCGAATAGTTCTGACAGACTTCAATGAAGATACACAAGGTACCCTCCTGGATGGAGAGGCAGGTGGACAAACAAATTCTGAGACCAGGGTTGCCCCAACAGTGATGCTAGAGCAGTGTTCTTCACAGTGTGGACCCCATCCTGTCAATTCCCCAGTTTCCCAATTAAGGGTAGGGTTGTGCATCTTCAACCAAGGGAACCCTAAGACAACCGGAATTTCAGGGCAGTCAAACACAAGAAATTCAAGATTCTCAGAATGGGAGGGTCCCACAACTAGGCTGATAAAAGGGGTTTTGGAGGTTACTGTTCCTCCACGAACAGGAGTATTATTTACAGCCAAAATCTGGAGGGGCTTCTCAAGGGGTATTAATGGAATGCCTAAGGCGGTTACTATGGATTTATCCAAAAAGTTGCCCACTGCTCCGCTATTGACTAGAGCGGGGATCGATTTCCTGGACAACTCCCAACTCACAGTAGCAGGTAACAACATCTTATTTCTATGAAGGGAAGTTACCTGACCGTCCTGACAAACTTTCTCAGTCTTGTCAGGACGTTGCAATCCCGCCAAAGGTTTTTTATTGGGGCAGGTCCTAACCAGGTGTCCAGAAGTCCCACAGTACATGCATAGGCCTAAGGTGCGACGTCTACTCTTTTCATTAGGAGAAAGGTGAGTAGCACCAAGCTGCATAGGCTCATCAGGGGGCGAAGATGAGACCTCTCCTACAGTGGATGACTCCCGGTGAGAAGATTCCCGGAAGTCAGAGTGATTCTTCTCCATGTGTCTCTCCTGTAGCTGTCTGTCAATTTTAATGGCCATAGGCATGAGTTCATCCAGGCTTCTGGGGTAGGGAAAATTCGTTAGAACATCCTTAACACTCTCTGAGAGACCAATTCGATACTGACTACAGAGAGCAGGATCATTCCAATGGGATTCAATCGCCCAGCGGCGGAATTCAGCGCTATATTCCTCTGCTGAACGCTTCACCTGTTTCAAGCTTCGAAGCCTGGCATCGGCGGTCGAAGTCTTGTCTGGGTCTGAGTATAGAATCTCCATAGAGGAGAAAAAAGCTGAGACAGTTTGCAAGGCCTCATCAGTGGGCGCTAAGCCATACACCCAGGACTGTGGATCACCCTGGAGCAGAGAGATAACCAGACCAACCCTCTGCAATTCGGTGCCCGAGGAGTAGGGCCGTAGTCTGAAATAAAGTTCACAGGAGTTCCTGAAGTTGGAAAATCTTTTTCGGTCCCCATCAAATTTTTCAGGAAGGGGAACCTTCGGCTCGACAGGAGGTAAGGATGAAGGTGGTGCAGCCGGCTGGCGATCTTGATTAGCCACACGTTGGGACAAGTAGTTAATGGCGGCACCCATGCCATGCACTTGTTGTTCAAGTCGCTTCAAATCAAAACTCTCCTGAGTGGCCACTCTTTGAGCAAGTTGATTGATCACTGTGGCCATAGCTTGCACCTGCTGCATTAATTCTTCCATCTAGGAAATAATGTTTTTGAAGGCCCGTGATAATGTCAGGTCCCGTGGGACGCCCACCTTCCAACTAAGTCTGCAACCCCCAATCTCCACTGCTAGCTTCGCCTATAGACAAGCCCCCGTTTGCCGGGACACTGGACACGCCTCACCGGACACGGTTGCCCCCAGGACTTCTTAGCACAAAGGATGCAGACTTATGCAGGGGAAGGCAAACGAACCAGGAACGAGACTGGGTAAGGTCAAACGGGCAAAGGTCATACACGGCAGATCAATCCAATGAAGCGCGGTACAGGAGGATGAGACAGAAGAATGGTCGGGTCAAGCCAAAGGTCACGCCGGGGAATCACAGATACGCAGTACAGAGGAGCAGGCAGAAATCGTGGTCAGGAAAACAGGCAAAGGTCGGTCCAGGCAGCAATCAAGGATGGTCATAAACGGCAAGATACGTAAACGGAACAGACACCAATTCACACCCAGCAGCACGCTATCACGGGCCATCACACACTGCAGTGGAAATCCCTTTATAGTGGGCAAACCGGCAGGATTGGACAGGGAGACAGTGGCTAGGATTGGTGCACATAGGATCTGGCGGCAGATTGGAGCACTGGCCCTGTGGTCTGATTGGTGAGCTCTGGGCTGATTGCCCCAGCTGAGCTTCCCAGGCAAACTGCTCAGCGCTGCACCTTCTAGACTTCGTTCTTTTAAACAGCCTCCGGTGGCCATTCTGAGTATTGCACCACCGGAAGACATGAGCAGACTGTATAGGCCAGCAAGCACAAGCTGAGTGACAATGGGCAAGGGGGGAGGACTTACTCGGCGACACATGCGCCACTGGAGATAGCAACCGAGGCATAAGCGGCTGTTGGGCAGGAGGAACCCGAGCCCGTTGCCTAGGGACACCACGGTCACGGGTAGAAGGCAAGTCATTCGTGACAAGCTTGTTCTGGTTTTCCTATAGACCTAGTCAGTTCTGTTTCAGGTGCTCATCCAATAAGAAGCGTTGGTCAGTGAAGTGTCCAAATAGTCCTATTGGACAAGCAGATGAGCATCTGTCTGCATGTCAACTGTATACACCTCCCTGCTTCTAAGATATACTCCAAACTTGAATCAGAATACTTGAATTGAAATGTAATTACCTAACTGATTACAAGTATAGGAAAAAGGTATTAACTTACCATGTTCATCACAGTCAGTATGTATGTGGTAACACTTTCTTTGCCATGTTTTTCGACCATCTTCTTATCAGCCACTACAAGAGTTTCAACAACTAAACTGTTTGAATTCTGGAATTTCGCAGCAGATCTCTTTGTCCGTGGCAGGTGAGAATATTCATCAGATCTTGCAAAGGAATCTTTTTGAAGTAACAGATGAACCAAAAAAAACAATTACTATCGATGTCATTCTTGATATAATAATAATATCACCAGACATTTTGGCAAGAGTTTTGGTCTCCAAAGCTGGAAAGGTCACAAAAAAATGTGTTTTATCAGATTACTTGTAACCAGTTAGTCCAGGACAGTTGTACAAGTAGCACTGGAGGTACTCAAGATCCTATCAGGTGGTACTCAGCAAGGTTTCAGAATGATCTATACTTCAACCTGATCTACTGCCATCTAAACTTTACCCAAGCCTTATTTGCTCTAAAAGACTAAAACTGTTACAAAACCACACACACCACCCAGGTGGTACATTATATTAAAAAAATGAGCTAGCCATGAGCTAGACCAAGCAGGTTATGAAGACAGGGAAAACGTACCCTTCACCCTTGAAATCTGATAAACTGGCAATTAGCTTGAACAAAACAAGGGCATCAGATCTCTTAAATGCCATTTTTCATTTCTGCTTTGTGCTATTGCTGTATTTGCAGATGCAAAAATGGGCATGATTTATTATATTTATTTTATTTTTTTATTTTAAGAAACGTTCATACCTTCAGCTGTTGATCATTCTTTAATCTAAGAGACATCTTGGTACTATATGTAACATTTTTCCAATTTTCAGTTATTTCAGATCATTCATGAATATTTAGGACTCTTTGACCCAACACCTTAATGGCTTTCTAAAACTAAACTAAACACACCATCATCTAACAGGTCCAGTCATTTTTTCCCTAAATAATTTGACTTTCCTCCCTATAATGCTTTTTCATGTCAATTCTCCTAGCTTCTTCTAGTCAACGGTTTTTAAGGTAGCAAACAGGAGTCAGTTATTACTGTAAAGATAAAAAGACTATAATACAGTAATATGGTATACTGTATGTGAGTCAACCCTTTCAAAAGCTATGTAAGTACATAGGGTTGATTTAAAGTTGATGTAGTGTACTGCTCCTAAGCAAAGTTGTATATTTGGTTTGTCTCATTGTAGGAACTCTTTAATAAAGACACCTCCCTAAGCCTTTATTATTACTAACAGAAACTGATAGTCGCTACTCCATACGAACTGCAAACTGCCACCATATGAACTGCAAACGAACACAGCAAAAATATAGTCAGCGCTTCTGTATTTCTCCTTTTGTATAGGTGGCTGTTTGCTGCTATTTACCTCCCCCCCCCCCCTTTTTTTCACACCGTATTTATTTTGTCCAAGAGGGACAGTGGAAGATTGGGAATTTCAAAACACAGAGAAAGAAAGTATAGAATGTGAATACAAATTAATGCAAACATTGTATATCTTGCAATGTGGACTAAAGACAAGTTTTAGGAAACTATCTGTCTCTAAGGCTGTACATTTTTCTACAGACAAGGAATAAGATTTCTTCATGCCTCCCATAACATGCATTTTATTTCCAAGCCAATTCTAAATAATTTTGTCCCACTGACCTGTTTAGCTGTCCTGCATTTTTTTGCTATGCAATTGAATGTGATTGCTTGTGTGTTTGTTCTCATAGCAAAACACATTTTTGTGAGAAACTTCTATTTCCACATTCCAACCAGCCAAAATGATACAGAGATTAACCAATTTTTGTTCATCAAGGGTGTTTGCACTCAGTGATTATTGATAGACTGTGATTGCTATAGCAATTTCTTTTCAATAATTACTCCATCTAAAAAGGCCATATGAACTAAGTAATCTTAGCTAAGATATCACCTAGAGCATTACTGCCCCTAGCATTATGCTGAACTAGGTAAACTAGGCACATACCCCCTATCGCCAAGTGGGAGATATAGCCCAGTTTCTAAGGACTACATCAAGTCAGATTTATATCACATCCAGGTCTCAGACACACTATAGCATCATAGCTAGCTAAGAACATGACCTCTTTTGAATTTCAACATTTAGCAGCATTATGTCAGCATTTTATTCTCTTACTAAGTTGAGTAAAAACACAAATCTAGAAGATTCAAGGAGGTGGTCCCCCACTTTATCTTTTAATGCTAGCTAAAAACTGTCTTAGCACCTTTAAGTGTGAAACTAGAGTGACCTCACCACTGGAATGTCACTATCACCCATAACTGCAGAACCTGCTACAGATCATTTCATTTTCTACTTACGTGGTCTTGGTCTTCCACAGAAATGATGCTTTTGTAAACTAGAATGTCCTCTGGCTGAATTAGAATGAGTGTTTGCCTTGTTGAGGGTCACCAAATGGTCTGCTGAGCGTTTATAAAGCACATGAGGGTGATGTCCATCGGGTGATGTGAAGTTGTGTTTTTCGGCAAGGTGTTGAGGAAGAGGAGATATGAAATACTCACTAGTCTGTGTCCTTAAGAAACCTGACTGAAAAGAAGATATTTAGTTAGCTCATACATAAGGTTTTTCAGAAAAGTAAAATATAAACATCTGCTGTTTTCTTTCTTTCTTACCAGGACTGATAACATGTCAAGTCAACTGCAATGAGCAGCTTACAAAAAAACAAAAATCCCTAGGCCACCAGTCTTGGCTATCTATGAGCAATGACCAATTTGATCATCAGTAAGCCTCATTCTGCTTTATTCTTATCCTGGACAGAAACCACTCAGGTGCTCCAGTACCTCCTTAAAGTTTGGGTTCTACTTTTGTCCCCTGGATTACATTTGAGTCACAAAAGGTTTGAACTAATATTTTCTTAAGGAAACCTGAACTAACTTTGATTTAAATTAGACAGGGATACAGAAAAGACTGTAGTGGGTTTACCAGTGGCACTGTCCACCAATAACTCTCCACTCTCCACTTCAGATGCTTACCTGAATCTGAATTTACATATACATTACTTACAAACAAGCTATTTTTGGCAGTATGCTACATACATCTAGGCATGGGAGGTCGGAAAATACATGGAGAAGAATTTGACTTTAATTACCTTTTTTTTATCACTTTACACTTTATTATTCACAAAGTATATACATTACATGCATACATACATACATACATACATACATACAAAAAAACCTTTTGTGGAGGTGGATAACCATTGTAGAGCCAGCATAGGTAAACTAGATAATTAGATGGTTAGGGTTCACAGAACTGAAAGTGGTAAGGATCCCTCACCCTAGGACCAACAGTCAGTGGTAGAAGTACCAGTTGGGGGTACACTTCTACGTAGGCTACCTGCCCAGGACCAGGACAAGTGGTGCTTTTGAATGGCTGCCTGAGTTGATAGCTCTTGGTCCAGGGATAAAATTTCAGTCTAGTGGCTTAGCATTCCAAACCCTACCATGTTTTTAGAGCCATCACATTGTTTTAGTGTCTTGTAAAGGCATCTTAGTAATTGTGCCTCAGGTCCTTCCAGTGGCAATAAGCTTCTAATATGCATGTATTAATTACTTTTATGTAATCTCTCCACCCCACATCTACTGCTGCTATAGGGAATACATAAGTCTCATGGGGCATGATAGCACTGGTGTGCCCCTGCTGCCGCCATGAACCCTCCCCGTTCATACACTATCCAGGGCTGTCAGATCTGCTGGGGGTGAGCTCAGGGATGGGTCAGCAGAGCCCTTGCAGGTACCTGGTGGCTCATCATGACCACCATTGCTGCAACCCTCACAAGGGGCTCTGCTGGAGCAGGTCCAGCTCTGGGTGGCGTCTTCCTGGCTGAGGAGTGTGGTGACTTCAGAGTCAGTGATTCCTATCCAATACTGGACATACCTCAATCGTATGAACACCATTGTAAAGGAATTGGAGGGTAAAGCAACAGTTATATCTTTCTTGCTTCCCGTGGCCTCAACTGGGAGATTAAAGCCCCTGTGACCTCTCTCCCCTGCAGAAGCTTCCTCTTAGTCCAGTGACACAAAATGTACTGATCTTAGAGAACAAGTCCTACAATATGTATGCCCATCTCAAACACAGAGAGGTCACCAAGTTAATGCCAGTGAAAGTGGCAAAGAGCAGCCAAAGGCAGAGCCTTGTCTGCCTGTTTCCATGCAAATGATAGTTGGCCTCCTATGTAGTTTGCATACATGTACAAGGCATGGTATGAGGAAGCCCAATTAGGGTATAGATCTTCAAAGCGTTTAGGCACTCCAGTCTAGTTCACCTCTGAAGCCACAGAGCAAGGACCTTGAGTAAATTGTTATTCACCCAATCAGTGAAGCAGTAAAGGCCCTCAAAACATTTGGCCATGCCTCTATCTTCCTGTATCTGGCCGAGAAAGAGACTGGAAAGTTATCATTTACAATATGGGGGAAGTTCCATGTTTCTGCATGTCTGTGTATCTGTGTCTCATAACTCACATGAACTGGATTATTTTTATTGCTGTCAGTGAAATCTGTACTGGGCTCAGGGAAGAACATAATAGAGAGACAAATAGAGAAGGGTTCAGCTATTCCCTCTGCAGACACAGGAGATTGTTTGTCCCACAAAGTCTTATGCTGGGGAGGCCAGATGACAACCACGTTAGAGTTAACCCTTTAAACCCCATGCAGGTGAAATTCTGACAGCTTGCTGGCCGCCACAGGGAGGGACCTTTTATAGGCGAGTGCGATGAGTTCATCTCACTCAGCTGGTATAAAAGGCAATGGGAATGAGAGCAGAAGTGATCGTCAGAAGCCGGGTGTGAGGCCAGGGTTCCCAAATCCTCTCTCCTCTCACACCTGGCCTCCACCAATCACTTCCAAGTGTAAGACAGCAGCGATCGACCTGGCGTTGGATGTCAGGATCAGCAATGAATCCGGATTAAGTAAAAAAATAATAAAAAATACTCTTTTTGTGTGTGTTTTTACATTTATCCCTTTGTGATCTGGATAGGGGGCCTGAGACCCCTTTATCAGTTTACAGGGAAGGAGGGACTGGCAGGTCACCTGCAAGTGAACGGGTGACTTGCCATTACCACAGGCCCCATCCATTACCTGCATATCCAAAGCCCAGGCATTGCAGAAGTGCCCGCAGCTCGTGTGGGCTATGCGGTCTGATGGCCTTCAGGGCCGGGGCCTAGCCGCTCAGCCTCCATTCCCTGGTCTACCATCCCTAATAGCTGGTGCCCCAGCCGGGTTTAATGGGAAGGGGGGACTCCTCAGAAGCTGCAAAGATTAGCTTTAAATTAAAAGTTATCCTTGGCATTGTGCACTCCGCAACATCTGAGTGCCTTGGAAGGCTCTGAGATGTAAAAAGCTTATTTGCATAGCTCAGCCCACAGGAGTGATGGGTAATTCTATTATTCATTGCGTTGGGTGCTGTGAAAATACTTTCCGTTCTAGGAAAGCACCTCTTTTCATAGAGAAGGGAAGATTGCCATTCACTTTCATTGTCTACCTTCAGGCATTATTTCAATAAATGAGCTGCTGAAGAGTAAAGAATTGCATATCTAAACTCTTTGATTAAAAAAAAGTTTCTATAATAAATTCTGGTAGATGTTTTAAAGACAGCAGTGTCGTTTTACGTGGAATGATAAGGCATTGACAACAATTCATCCCTAAGCAAATATAGTCATGGAGCTTTGGAAAATGACTGGAGGTATACTATTACACTTCAACTGAATATACTGTAAGATAAGTCTTGCCGTAAACACAACTGCAGCCGAAAAGCTCAAACCTGCCAAAAGAGGGAACATATAAATCATTGTCTTTAAAAAAAAAAAAAAATTCAGCAATGCTTAGGCGGCTGCAAGACAACAGAATACCTTCTGATTTTCCATGGTGACAATTAGGGACAACCATTGTAACTAGAAAATTTAGATAAAAATTATGTTCTTTTTTTACAATGTAGACTATAAAGAGAATAATGACAGAAGCTGAAGATATTAGAAATAATCAATATAACAATTTATTGACTGGTTGTAACATAAGTATTATAATCCGAAGAATTGAGACCCCCTGCAGGTATCCAGATTATCCCAGGAAGTGTTGCATAACCAAAACCATAAAAATCAAGAAATTATAAGTTGTAACAAATTTAAGATATACACTAACAACACATGACACAGGACAGTTAAAATAATTCCATGGAACTACTCCTGACTCTCGGATACAAGGTTGCACAATATACAACCTCTATCTTAAAATCTATAGATTCCCAGTAAAACAAGGCTGATTTTTGGCCCCTGGTTTTAGGTGCTGAAAATCTGCCCCATGTATTGAACATATGTTAAATATAAACGTTATATATACAGTTTAAAAAAACTAGTTTCCCTTTAACAAGGGACTTCATGGAGGAAAACTTCACTACACATATAAATCTGCACACATTGTGAATGAATGTGACACCACCTGGTCTCTCTGAGCCTTTGAACAAGTCAAGGCAGCCATCTACACGCACACTCATCCTTAGAATGACTCTACTTCACTCACATTCAGCAGACCCTTTTAAAAGATCCTATTATCTATTTTAGTTTGTGCTAAAAATCTAGATAGCGCAACAGCGGCCAATTTCGTGTTAACCAATTAAGAGGCTGTATAGCGCTGACCCCAATTTTTACAGCATTTGCTTGAATTGACAGTGTAAATGGATTGTTTGCTCAAGTGAATTGTAAGGTATTTACTATTAATCCTCCAAATTCTACTTCCCATAGAGCTGGCAATGCATGAACAGAAATAGTATGGTTCCTAGGGCCCTTGTATTTGTGAAATTGAATGTTGTGCAAGCCGATCAATTCTATACATATACAATCTAAGTTAAAAAAAAAAAAAAAAAAGAGTACGAGAACCAATTATGAGAAATCATCTTTCTGTTACAACTGTATAAACAATTATCACTGCTTGAATGGTGGATTGACATAATGAATGAGAGATCTATAAAAAAACATGAATGTTCCAATCATTTAAATCAAGAACACATTCATAACAAAAGCATCTGAGTGCATTGCATTTCCATTGTGCTCTTCATTAAACAGAAAACTGAACATAAAAAAAAAGAAATGCACAGAAAGTTCATCCTGTCACATTCAATGACTTGGCTAAACAAGGACTCTAAAAGAAGGTGCCTAGTATTTAGTTACCAACACTTTAAAGTGGACCAACACCCAGGATTTTGACTATCCTGGGTTTTGGTCCACTTCGGTGGGGCACCCCAATCGGGGGTGCCCCGCTGTGTGAAACCCCCCAGAAAGCCCCAAAAACTCACCTCTCCCTGTTCCCACGTGACCGCTGCTGCCAATCCCCGCCGACGGACAAGCGGGAGGCAGCGACGGACAAGAGAGCGCGCCCGCCGCCGCGTCCCGCGCGTCACTCTTACAGGGCGCGCGCCCGCGCTGGCCATTAACAAACAGCCGGAGCGGGTGCGCATCCTGCTAGAGGGGCGCGTGGGAGGCAGTGGCGGGTGCCGCTGGATCGAGGAGCAGGTAGGGATTTAGGGGTTTCTGGGGGGTTTCACTCACCGATCAGGGTGCCCCGCAGTCAGGGGACTGATCGGTCCGGGAATCTTAAAGATTCCTGGGCCGATCAGTGGAGGGTGTTGGTCCACTCTAAGGGGCAGCCAGAAAGGGAAGCTGGACCCAGTCCAGTAGCGATACAGGCCGGAAGTACTATAAAGAGTAGAGGGCTGCTGATGTATATGGGGTACCAGGGGCTATAGAAAGGGGTCTGTGTGAAGACAGATAAAGACTGGTGGGGCTGATTAGAGGGCATGGATGCCTGAACTACTGCCAGTCTGCAAAGAGGCAGCCAGGACGTAGAGCACAGAAAAAGTACAAGTGGCCTGCTCCAGGATGGACACCCTGTGCTAGGGATTGAACTGTGTCTAAGCCTGTGAGGCCAAGCTTAGAATAATAACTGAATGAAGCTAAATGAAGCCTGTTTGAGTTACACTGTGAAGTATTTGAGTTTTGTGTTTAGTGTCCTGAAGATTCCAGAGTGTTACAGTGGTTAAACTGCTTCTATTCACTATTTATCGATATCAACTTTCTAACTAGTGTTATATCTGTGCTTTAATTATTTACAAAGGAGGTTCCATCCTGTAACACACACAGATTCCCGGGCCGATCACCTCCCTCACCGCGGGGCACCTGAGATCGGGATGTCCCGCGGGGTGAAACCCCCCCAAAAGCCCCAAAAAACCTTACCTTATCAGCGACGTATCAGCCGCCGCCGCCTCCCGCGCGCCCGCCGTTTGTGAATGGCGGGCACGCGCCCTGTAACAGGGCCACGTGGGCGGTGGCGGCTTGTCCGTCACTGAAAAGGTACGTTTTTTGGGGCTTTTGGGGGGTTTCACACAGCGGGGCACCCTGATCTCGGAAGCCCCACTGAAGTGGACCAACACCCAGGATAGTGAAAATCCTGGGTGTTGGTCCACTTTAATTAAGACATTACACCCCCACTCCCACCCTCGATATATATGTAAAAATGACTTGCCTTTTTCTGGAAAAAGTCAGACCATTTAGCCTGGTTGGTGGCTCTCGAGAAAGGGGGTTAGGGAACACTTTTCTAAACCTTTCAGGATTCATTTTAAGGGATCATTAAAATAAATGTTTATATTTCACAGGCTAAGGTTAGAATAATGAGTAAGAAAGGATTTTCTAGTTAAGCCAAGAATATCAATGAGTGAGGCCCGACCTGGGGTTTTTGCTGTTTAGAACAAAACCTAATCTCATGAAATGGAGTCTTACTATGAACCACTTTTTCATACTGGCCAGTAGACATCAACCCTGAGGTCTGTCAGTTTCTTGGCATCATTCTTACAATCTTCACAACTAGCATATGAGAGCTAAGCAACACACAGCTAAAGTGTGAATGTCGTTAATGTACTTTGTCAGTTTTTCAGACAATGAGATCATGAGCTGTTATATTTTGTTTGGCATCCACTTTACAGTATTGTGACCTCCACCTAAACATCAAAGTAAAGCCTATCAGTTCCATAATGCAAAAGCACTTGACTTAAGTGCAAGTCGTTAGCTAGCCTTTGAAATGGGATTTAACCAACACCAAGATCACACAAGACCAGGTGCGGTAAATGTTGCGTTTATTGATGATGCAGAGTATCCTATAAACCCAGATGAGTGATTACATGAACCAGTATGATAATAGGTGCCAGTGTTTGTATAAGCTAGTCTATGCAGGCATTAACACTAAATTTCCACCTCTTTGCTTGTATCTGCAGCATTATAGGCAATATTAAAGATTCTAAAATGATTCCTCTTGGTCTGATTTTTTACATGAATTAAACTTTAACAGGGGTGTGTATATATTTTATATTCACTATAAATGTTATGCATTAAAATTATGCCACAATAAAATGATGTAGCCATTTTTTTTTTAAATATTACAAATCTTGTCGTTAATCTCTGGATCAGTAGTAGTCTTCAATCAGGAAATAGAGCGGCTAGGAAAGGACTGCAGTTTTAAGCTTATTCTTTTATCCTATATAATAGGGGCTCCCAACTAGTGGTACTAGTATCACTGGTGGCACTCAGGACCCCTAGGAAGTATCAGGGGGGGTTGGAGAGCACTGCTAGGCTTCGAGAAGACAATGCAATGATTAAACACAGGGGCGAGGCCAAGAACATGCATTTATAGGAAACCCAACAGCATGATTAATGCCAGGTGAGGTTAAACAATGCGGCTTTAGGAACCAGGGAAGAACCACACCACTCCAGCAGACACACAGCAACACCAAAGCAGATAGTACAGTGGTGAGAGCAGCAGACTTGGAGCGATGATGGATGGCTGATGGCTGGTTCATGACCCTGTCCAAGCCAGTCCTGACAACCAGATTGTGCCAAACTACTATGTAAATGAAATTCTCATTTAGCCAGGCGAAGTACAGCAAAACCGGGTGTAATGCAAGCAAAATGTCAGTTGTCCTGGTGAATGTTGTATCCGGCCCATCATCTTTATATATGTCAATAATTTTATTGAATTTTCAATAAAGAAAACTAAATAAAACATTAGACCTAACCACAATACCTAAATACAATATTAATAATATTTTTTCAATAGATTAGCATAGTATTAATTGTAAAACAAACCAAAACGAAATATACCTAGATATCAAAATAGAGACCATAACTTATAACCCAAAAAATTAGTACTAAAAAGAACAATAATGGGAATTAAAGAACTCAAGAACTCCCAATTTGCCCCACCTTCCACAGGATTCCAGAATTCAGACCAAGGACTCCATATCTTCCTAAATTGTGACTCTTTATTAAGTAAAATACTACTCAGCTTCTCATTGACAATTATCCAATTTAATTCATCAATAAACATTTGGAGTTTCAAAGTATGGGATTTCCATGACTTAGCAATGGTCAGTTTAGCTGCCAAACAAGCATAAAATAACTGTATTGGGAAATCTGGAAATCCCCACAACAGGTTTATTTAATAAGGCAAGCAATGGCGATTTTTCCACCCATTTCTGAGTAACCTTGCTTATAACACCAAATACTGGGTTCCAAAACTTTACCACTTTAGGGCATTTCCACCATATAGGAAACATATCACCCACCCGTCCACAATTTCTGAAACATAAAGGAGATATATTACGCTATATATTTGCCAACGTACTGGGGACCATTTACCAACAAGTAAATACCTTCAAGTTGGATTCTAACAGCAAAGTGTTGTGAGAACCTTTAAAACTACAAACCGCCCCTTTAACTCAACTTTACAGTTTTGCTGTAAATCCACTTCCCACTTTATCATATAATCAAGTTTACCTTCTTCATCTGTGAAGTATCTATATAAGGTAGAAATACCATTCTCTCCAGGACGAGTTAGGCATACATTTAAAAAAAATTGTAATATTAACTCTATCCCCATCTTTAAGACGGACCTTCACCCTAAATAAGAGCATACAGATTGATCAAATTAAAAATCATCCTACCTGCACCTATTGCTTTTTCTGAGCCTTTAAACATCCAAGATGGTGATGGCGTCTCAGGCAAATGGGAAGTGTCTTCTGACTATTCCGCTCTGCATTCTGGGATTGCTGTCCATCTAGGATCCTTACTGGTATAATTCCCTGAAGATTATCTCAATTTAGGAAAGGATGTAATTTGCTTCCTGTGGGTTGATCTCCTTGCCAAGAGTTACCCTATTTTATCTCTTTGGTGATAAAACTTATATTTATTCCATCTCAAAGTTTTTCAACTGTGGTAGTAAAAATCAGGTTTAAATCTAGTGTAGTCTGGTTAATTTTATGTAAAACATCATTGTGTGAATTTGATTTATAATTTTACATAGTTTAGTTAATGATGCTTCCTTTTGTGCTTCAGAAATTTTCCTTTTCTTTTTGCTTGCCAATTTGATCAGAACCCCTCAGGCCCCTAAGGCAAAGGTGTAGCTAGGCTTTCTGCTACCTGGGGCAAAGATTTGAAATGACGCCCCCACCCATGCTCAGGCCCTCCTTTGGCGCCTCCTGAGCTGCTACACCTGGGGCACAGCCCCCTGTCCCCCCATATCTACATCCCTGTCAAAGAAAATAAAAGAGTTAATTATTTTTCCAGCTCGATAACTATTTCTGCATCATTTAATAAGGATTACAATATATGGTCCTAATAAATGTATGGTGAGCCGGAGAGAAAAAGGTATAGTCTTTAGAGTTAGGGTTCATCTTTTGCCAAGTATCTAAAAGATCCTGAGAGTGTATGATAGCAAATTTGATACTGGCTTCAGATATGGGTGTGGACCGATGGCGGGTACCGTGTCAGGGGAGCGGAGTCTAAGAGGCCACCGGTATTCACCAGAGCCCACCGCAAGGCAGGTTGGTCTTGTGCGGCGAGTGACCCCCAGGTCGCTACCCCCCAACAGCGGCCCAGTCCCACAGTCAGCCGAGGTTCAGCGAGGTACACAAGTGTCAGGCAAAAGGCGCAGTAAGTACAGGCAGAGATCGGGGCTGGCAGCACAGGTTCGCGGTAAAGGTGAATAGCCGAGGTCGGGGCAGGCAGCAAAGGTTCAGAGTCGGGGACAGGCAGAGGTCGGTACACGGGTGAGCAAGCATGGAGAGACCAAGATCCGGCATTGAAGGAAGGAAGTGCCTCTTTAAATAGGAGAAGTGGATGCAGGCTTGGATGACCAAGCACCAGTCAGTGCTGTACAGGCCCTTTAAATCTCAGAAATCCAGTGCGCTCACTCTCTAGTGGACGGAGACGTGCGCGCACGTGAGCATGCGAGAAGGAAGCATGGGTGGAAGGCAGACAGCTGGGAACAGCCATGAGGGAAGTGCTGCAAAATGGATGACGGCTGGATGCAGCCATGGAGGTAAGTGAAGTGCTGCTAGATGGGCGTCCAGCGCTCGCCCTAACAGGGAAGCTGTGTGGCCAAGGTCAAGTAAGGTTGCTATACCCTCCTAAAATGAATTAGCCTTACTTCATCTTCAAAAAGTTGGTTAAAAATAACGTCTTCAAAAAGTTGGTTAAAAAATGAGATCTGACATCTGTTTGGAGTGTAATAAGAGACATAAGAAACTAGTGAGTCTCCAATCTTTCCCTTAACAATCAAAAATCTACCATCGGAATCTCCTATTGTGTTCATGTGTATAGATGGAATTCTGTTGGCTATACAAATAGCCACCCCTCTCTTCTTTACACTACTGTTATCCATGAAAAAGGTGATTTAAAAATTTCGGTGAAGAAGAATACCTAAAATGGGTCTCCTGTAGCATGACTATGTCATCCCAAAGAGAACCATAATAACGGAATGCTTTATCTCTTTTAATGGGTGAAAAAAAAACCTGAAAGTTGTGAGAAATAAGTACGTTAACTAAACTAGCCATTAACTGACCTTCATCAGCATGAGGTAAAATAACTCAACGCCGTATTTAGAACTGTGATGTATTCAGGAAGGACTCACACCCTAAAATGATATTTTCTAGACCAATATTCTTGGTCTTCCACTTTAGATTGAGATTGGTCTATTTGATGCTGCATTTATTCTATAATCTGCGCATGTTGATTGATTCTAGTTACAATTCCTCCACCTTTATTTCTATAGTATCAATGCTTTGCCCTATATTCTCAGAATCTTTTTTCAAATTAGCAGTCAGTTTATCATGAGCCATGTTAAGCTTTTTGTCCAGCAGTAGTGATATATGTGATATAAGGTGCTTTCTCATTCTGTGCTTTAATGGAGTGGGAAGAATCACCTCCTGTGACTGATTGAGTGAAAACACAGCTGAATCTCTGGCCCTTATTTAAGAAGGGATAGCGACAGGTAGCGACTGGTCAACGCCAGACACGGCACGCAATTACACATTTATCAAGCAGAATCTGTTTAGAGACTGGGATAACGCCATGTAGCGTCTGATTCATCATTTTCACAGCCTCAGCGAACAGCGCCGGCGTTCAGCCTTGCACAGCGCCAGGTATGACCTCTCGCTACCTGTCGCTCTCCCATACATTTCAATGGACGAACCTCTTCTTCTCGTTAAACGGGGTTTTTGTTTTTTGTTTTTTTTTTTTCAAGAAATCACAATCCAAATGCTGTGACCTCTTCTGTCATTGAAAAAGCAGTTTTTTCACAATTTTTTCATTTTTTTATATATTACTTCAGAAATGACATTACAGGTCTGGCATTAAAGTGTTCATGTTACAATGTTGCTACAATGTAATTCCATATGTTTTCGCTTTGTTACTAGTGGATAGATGCTGAAAAACAGACTTTAAACACACCGCCTCCGGCGCTCTGGGCTTCAAACAAGGATTTTTCAGCAGCAGAGATTTGTGAGGCTGTTTTTTGCTGAATATGGTGTGAGTCGGTCGCTATGAGAAGTCGCTAACATGCGCTCCCATACAGCGCTGTACTGGTCAAATAGCGACTCCTCACAATGTATTCAACATAACTGGACAGCGACTGAGTCGCTATGAAGTTGCGACCCACGGCCGAGCACAGCGACTACTAGCGTGCGCTCTGAAAATGCATGCTACAGACGCTCATCTGTCGCTACCTGACGTTAGTGATGAATCAGTCTGTAAGTCACTAGATGATGCTCTGGAAGCTGCTGACATTGAATCTTCTGAGTCAGGAGATTTCTTCTCTGGTAAAATATTCCTTGGTTTTTGTTTCTCGGCTGTAGGCTGTTATCTTTGCTAAGTAACTGTGCTGCAGCATTCCCTTACAGATGGTGCCTACTCCATTACAGTTGTCACTGCTTATTACAAATTACATCCTTTCCTAAACTGAGATCATCCTCAGGGAGTCAGCATTGTTGCTGGCGTATTTTTGATATGGGCACTTAGTTTACCTCAGAAAAGAAGGTTAAATGCCTTTATGCTAATGTGCAAGTCGCTATTACTTTACTGGATAGCTGGTCAAAACTGTGGAAACTAGAGTTTAATGTCTCTAAATGTAAAATCATGCACTTGGGTAGAAGGAATCCCTGCTCTGAGTACCGTATGGGCAGCACTGTGTTAGCCAGGACCTCGGAGGAGAGAGATTTAGGGGTACTGATTACTGATAGCTGCAAGATGAGTGGACAATGTAGCCAGGCAGTGGGAAAAGCAAGCAGGATGCTCGGCTGCATAGCTCGAGGCATCACCAGTAGGAACAGGGAGGTTGTGATGCTGCTGTATAGAGCCCTGGTGAGGCCACAGCTAGAATACTGTGTGCAGTTCTGGAGACCTTACCTGCAAAAAGACATCATTCAAAAAGAAAGGGTTCAAATATGGGCAACACATATGGTGTAAGGACTTAAACTTAAAACTTATCAGGAGAGACTTAAAGAACTTAATTTGTACAGTCTGGAGGAAAGAAGGGAGAGGGGGGACATGATTGAGACCTTTAAATATGTGAAAGGATTGAATAAGGTTCAGGAGGGAAGTGTTTTTAAGAAGAAGCTTAATGATAGAACAAGGGGGCACAACCTGAAGCTAGTCGGGGGGAAGATCAGGAGCAATGTTAGAAAATATTATTTTACAGAAAGAGTAGTAGATGCTTGGAACAAACTTCCAGCAGAGGTAGTTGAAGAATCAACAGTCACTGAATTTAAACATGTCTGGGATAAGCACACATCTATCCTAAGATAAAGAGTACATACAATATACACATAAGGGCAGACTAGATGGACCGTATGGTCTCCTTCTGCCATCAACCTTCTATGTTTCTATGTTACTTTGTCTCGGGTCGCAGTATAATGCTTTTTTGCCTGCAGGAACTCCTGAATCATGTGACCACCCTGTTCAGGCTTGCGAATGAGCCTCAGCCCATAATCTTTTTAACAAATGAAAAAAATAAAAAAATAAACAGCAAATTAAATTCATATTATGCCATTGCACACATATCCCTTTTACGTTTCATGTAAATGCCTAATAACCATGAACAAATAACATATGGAATGAAACAAAATGCACATTTGTACTTGTAGAGGACAAAAGTGAGGACATAATGGAAAATGTTTTGGGCTGTTTAGAATATCTTGTTGGTCGTTCCCTGCTGTGAGGAGTTTATTTGATGCATTTAGAGTAATTCCGGCTAACGATGCGTGACACCTTTTACGTGTCCTTTGTTTTCTTTATTCTGGAGGTTTTTGCTACTTACATAATGACCTAAAGTAAATAAGCAATTAAAATAAAAGTGATATTATCTGGTTTGGAAAAATGTGTAAGAGGTAATGTCCAGCTTAGTTAAACAATTAAACCCACCCATAAAAGCAATAAGAGAAAATGACCACATTGTGGTTATAGTGCTGTTAAATGTACACCACTTAGAGTATTTAGCTGATAAACGTTTGGACCAATGCGCATTGTATATAGGTTTGGAGCTCGATGGATTCATTAATGGCATATAGCTTAGGAGGCTGATTTATTAATAGCGACATGTAGCGACAGTTGAGCGACTGTAGCGGTATTTTCACAGCGCCCGCTAGTAGTCGCTGTGCTTGGCCGTTGTTCGGTTGTTGACAGCGACTCAGTCGGTGCGGCGTAATGTTGAATACAAGGTTACGAGTCGCTATTTGACAGGTTCCGCGATGTATGGGTGCGCATGATAGCGACTGGTCAGAGCGACCGGCTTCCACCATATTCATCAAAAAATCACGCTCAAAAAATTCAAGTGCTGTGAAATGCATGTTTAAACCCCAGAGCGCTGGAGGCGATGTGTTAAAAGTAGTTTTTTAACCCCCAAACCACCATATTTTTGGAAACTAAAAAAAAAAAAAAGTATTTTAAATAATTTAGTAATATGAATACATTAATATCAGACCTGTAATATCAATTCTGTACACTTTTTTTTTTCCCTTAAAAAAAATATCTAAAATGGCAGAAGTGGTCACAGAATTTTTCACATAAAAAAAAAAATAAAAAAAAATTAATTATTAATATTTAAAGATTGTTCCATTGAAATGCATTGGAGAGCGCCAGGTAGCGAGAGGTCATACCTGTCGCTGTTCAAGGTTGGACGCTGGCGCTGTGGGCTGAGCCTGGAATAATGATGAATGAGTCGCTATATGGCGCTATCTCAGTCGCTAAGATGGATTGGCTTGATAAATGTGTGATTGTGGTGGGGAGCCGGCGTTCTCGTGGCGGGGCCCGTCATTACCGGCCGCTCACCAGTCGCTACCTGTCGCTATTCCTTCATAAATAAGGGCCTTAGAAGGGATTGTGCAAAATAAAACAAAAAAGTAATATTCACTTTTTCTCATGGAAGCTGCTTCAGCCAGATCCAGTGCTCAGTTGAACACCAGCCATTTGATTCCTAAAGGCGGGTCAGTTCTGTTTATAAAAGAAGGTTGAAGGCTTGGCGATCACCCTGGGCGCCAAGGTGCCTAGGCCATTGGGGGGTGCCCCTTTCCCAGCCATCCTGTTTTCTGTAGATGAGTCAGGGCCACTATAAGTGGTGCAGGCCATTCCCCTCATCCCTCCATATTGGGCTCAGTCATGGTAGGGACACTGCCCGCTGCTATGGTAGAGATACAACATGCACACAAGAAGAGCAGCAGCACCACAGAATGGGGGAGGAGGGGGCAGAGTTTTCTCCTTCCTAGAAACTGCCCTAGTTGAAGTCTTCCCTTACCATGTGTCCATTGTAAGGATGGGGGGGGGGGGTCTGAAGAACAGCAGGCATGTGTAGGCCGGCACTGAAATATACCAAAACGATCAAGAAACCTGGTCTCTAAACCTGAGGAAAGGGGTTGCAGATGGGGTTGCAGGAGTAAGTTTGTGTAGAAACATAGAAGGTTGACGGCAGAAGGAGACCATACGGTCCATCTAGTCTGCCCTTATGTGTATACTGTATGTACTCTTTATCTTAGGATAGATGTGTGCTTATCCCAGGCATGTTTAAATTCAGTGACTGTTACTGTTTCAACTACCTCTGCTGGAAGTTTGTTCCAAGCATCTACTACTCTTTCTGTAAAATAATATTTTCTAACATTGCTCCTGATCTTCTCCCCGACTAGCTTCAGGTTGTGCCCCCTTGTTCTATCATTAAGCTTCTTCTTAAAAACACTTCCCTCCTGAACCTTATTCAATCCTTTCACATATTTAAAGGTCTCAATCATGTCCCCCCTCTCCCTTCTTTCCTCCAGACTGTACAAATTAAGTTCTTTAAGTCTCTCCTGATAAGTTTTAAGTTAAAGTCCTTCCACCATTTTCGTTGCCCGCCTTTGGACTCGTTCTATTTGAATAATGTCTTTTTGCAGGTAAGGTCTCCAGAACTGCACACAGTATTCTAGATGTGGCCTCACCAGGGCTCTATACAGCGGCATCACAACCTCCCTCTTCCTACTGGTGATGCCTCGAGCTATGCAGCCGAGCATCCTACTTGCTTTTCCCACTGCCTGGCTACACTGTCCACTCATCTTGCAGCTATCAGTAATCAGTATCCCTAAATCTCTCTCCTCCAAGGTCCTGGCTAACACAGTGCTGCCCATACGATACTCAGAGCAGGGATTCCTTCTACCCAAGTGCATGATTTTACATTTAGAGACATTAAACTCTAGTTTCCACAGTTTTGACCATCTATCCAGTAAAGCTAAATCATTTTCCATGTTGCAGACACCTCCAGGAATATCCACCCTATTACAGTATGGTCATAATATCCTTATGTGTGTAACCAAACATACAAAGGAGTTAAAAAAGAGACAATATGCTTAGCAATGTTCAAGAACAACTTGCCATTGATGATCAGAACCTTTTCCATGGGGCAACCTAGATCTGACTCCCAAACTCTGATTTTGATCTGCAGTCAATATAGTGGGTCTGCCCCGCTCTGTACATCCTCACACCTCATGAATGTAAGTTTCAGCTTGTGGGGATACGCAGTGCCAAAGAAGGTAAACAGATCAATGCTTAGCCATGGAAGATAACTGTGCCCCACCCCGGAAATAGATATATGGGTTTGGGGTGAGCTAGCGGAGGGACCTTTTTTGGCACTCTTTAAAGGGACTGCCCATGCAACAGTAATAATAAGGCAGCAAGCAGCTCACCTGATGTCTGTCCCATGTGCCTCTCCTCCTACCCCGCCCTGCAGGAGATGAAGCTATAGCAGGGCTCCAAAGGCTGACCACCTTTCAAATCGATTTCTTCAGGACCAACAAAAACAGCAGTGGTGTAACTAAATGTAACAGGCCCCTGGTGCAACCATTGGGTGGGGCCTTGTCAAGGTCAATACAGTAAACTTTTTCTGTCTTTTAACTTTTGGATGCAGTTAGACAACTGAGGACTGAAACAGTAGAACCAAATGATGCTTCATTTCTCTAAATGATGACAAGTGAACACAAATATGATAAATAAGGGGCAACAATGATGGGTTCCCCCTGAGCTTCTGGGCTCCGGGGCATTAACACCCTCTGCACCCCCTATAGTTACCCCCTGTGTAACATCTACACTGAGTCACCACAGCAAACCACACCTGTCTCTGACCACAGTGCCCATCTCAACCACAACCCAAAATGAAAACAAGGCCAATGGCTTTATTTAGAATACACAGGGTATTTACATTTAACCTGGTATTTTGAGATGCTTTAAAATAGCTCATTTACACAGTTCCCATGGGGAATAAGAGGCAGAAAGTTAGCACATGTCTGGACAGGGATTTTGAGCAGTAATCTGGGCTTTTCTTGAAAATTAGTCTTGAACCCGTACATGGAACAGAGTGAATGTAAGTTCTGACTTCATGTCACCTTACAAGCGCTATACGCGGCTGTGCCGCCATTGTTTGTAGAGGGGCAAACCTGACGTCAGGAAGAGACTAGAGACAGAGACAGCTGAAAGTGCAGTGCAAATAAAAGGAGCCAAAAAGTGAAAACATTTTTGATGAAACCATCGTTTAGATAATCTGTCATAAGCCCTCTGCTTTTATAGTCTACTTCCCTGTTACATATCATTGTATGAAAGCAATACGTCTAAAAGATTAACTTCTGGAAAAAAAACATTGTTCATAAAGATTTCAAAGTTTTAGGCTTTATTTGTCTTTCAGACAAAAATGGCCTTGGCCCGTTGCTTTAAACCGGCGGACTGATGGCGTCCAACTGCATACCTCCCAACTGTCCCGATTTTCCCGGGATTGTCCCGATTTTTCCACAAAATCCCGCGGTCCCGGACCGTTAGCAAATGTCCCGGGACGCTCTGCGCTGTGGCGGTGTGCCCAGGGCCACAACGACGCCGGCGTCTTCTGTATAAACACTGGCCAGCACGAAGATACTGACTTCCTGGCTTGCGGGTGAGCGCGCAGGGGGCGGCGCGCGGGGGGCTGGGTTGGGGATAAAAAAAAACTTACGCAGGCTGGCATGCAGGGGTGAAGGCAGCCGACATTGCTGGAGGATCGGAGCTGGAGGGCGTGACAGGGGGTGTGGTCGGGCGTGTCATGGGTGTGGCCGTGGGTGTGATCGGGCGTGGCTTGTCCCGCTTTCACATTTTCAGAAGTTGGGAGGTATACAACTGGGCTCAAGCTGGTGGTCGTGTTCATGTTCAAAATAAATCATTTTTAGTGATCAGCCAAATTGGGATCTATCCCATTTTTTCATTTTGTAAAGCAAATAAGTGTCACCCAGTTACCATGGGGCTACTAGAAAGTAAAAGCAAAGGGCCTGACTTACGGTGTGCTTAATGATTGTTAAAGAGTCAGTCCAGATAGCATGGCCATTTTTAAAGTCCTCCCCGTCCTGCCACCCTCCCCTGATACTGAGGCAGGGTGAAGGGGTTACATAAAAAGGGTCAATCTGGCCTAAAATCATATTGATTCCTATGAGTTCGCTGCTAAAAACTTAAGAACTTAAAAGGTGCTCGGCAGCATTCACCAAACGGGAAGTATATACAGCAAACAAGGACATCCCCGGGTGAATATGCCATATTTTGCTCAGTAAATGTAGCAAACTCTGTAAATGACCACCTAAGTGTAACTCACATATATAGGCTGGTACAACTTCAGGGACAGAGGTCAGCTGCTTGGCCAATGAGTCCTTAGTTGTCAGCCCCTATACCTAGTGTTCTGGGCTAGTAAACCCAGAGGGAGTGGGACACAGGGCTGTATTTGATGTTCATGCTGACCTAGGTACTTTAAAGTGGACCAACACCCAGGATTTTCACTATCCTGGGTGTTGGTTCACTTCAGCGGGGCATCCGACGTACCTTTTCGGCGACGGACAAGCGACGGATAAGCCGCGGCCGCCGCCTCCCGTGTGGCCCTCTTACAGGGAGCGCGCACTGCTAGAGGGGCACGCGGGAGGCGGGGGCGGCTGATCCGTCGCCGATAAGGTAAGGTTTTTTGGGGCTTTTGGGGGGGGGTTTCACCCCACGGGACATCCCGATCTCGGATGCCCCGCAGTGAGGGAGGTGATCGGCCCTCTTATAGATTCTTATAGATTCCCGGGCCGATCACCCCTGGGTGATGGTCCACTTTAAAGGGATAGTCCAGTCTAAATAACTCTTGTGGTTCATGGGAGCAGGCATGGTGGTGCCACCCTATTGACTTCTATTGAAAGGAGAAGGAATAGGGGAGTGCTTTGTGTCATACATTTCAATAGAAGACAATGGGGGGACGGCACAGGTAATCCTATCATGGGTGTTCCCGTGAACCACAAGGGTTATTTAAACTGGACTGTCAAGTACTTGTGCCACTTTTGTAAGTTTTGGTTGTGGTTCGAGATACAAAATAAAAAAAGGTGTGGAGGGAGGCGAGGAGACAAGGGGTTAAATGGGGAGAGAGGAGAGGTTGCAAGGGGCATAAAGCTGTTGTTTTGGACTGTGCATCGACATGGGGAACACTGGCAGACGCATATCCGGCTCCCCTGTAAAGTGTACGTTCCTGTGCGTCCGGTCTATCTGGGTGGTTGTGCACAGCTGCAGATTTGCCAGGGATGCTGGCAAGGCAGACAATTATCGTGAGGGACTGGCGAGAAGGTAAGAGGGTTTGGGGGCGATCTGGTGGGTGCACAGAGTGGGGCATCCCAAATTGTAATGTCCCAGGGGCACCTAGTTGACTGGAGACTTTTAGACTCCAAGGCTGGCCACAGACAATGCACACACAGTTCCTATAATGCACTCATGGGCACTTCAGTTCCGCTTTTATGTAGATCCCAAGCACTATGTATTTTCTCTTGGAGATGCAAATCTAGTTTACAATAAATAAACAGTGCAATATAATAGATAACAGTGCTCTCAGTAAACCAAAATCGATCCTTCGCACCTACTGTGCAAAATGCCAATAAGTTACACAGGGCAGTCTCTATGAAAAATAATCTGCCCTCTTCTCACCCATCCTATGGTGCTGCGGCGGTCCCATACATGTATGTGCCAGGTGCCTCTTAGCATCAGGCAGTGCCCTCTCCATATAACTGAGCCCAATATGGGGTCTTATGACCTGTACCACTAATAGTGGCACGAAAAACAGGATGACTGGGATAAAGGCACCCCTAGTAGCCTTGGCATCCAGAGTGATCGCCATGCGTACCTCCCCTAGAAACTGCCCTGAAGGCGCATACGAACTATGTAACAGCGCTTGTGTCACCCATTCAAAGTGCAGGCACGATCCCCAGGCGTAGCGGGCAAACGCTGCTTCGGAAAGTTGCAGATAGAGTTCTGGCTCTGGGATAACCCTAGCTTACCCTGTAACTATGATAATGTGATACTGAGGTCAGTGCACAGCTCTAGTGACAAAGCTTGTAATTTCTTTAATCCATGCTTTTAGTTCACTACAAAGGAAAAAGCTGTCATAGATCCTAGGAGATAACGGTATAAACCCTCTCTTGGGAAATGGATTGTCATTTTACTGATGGCAATCAGAGTAAATGATTGCTAATTTATGCCTCCAGGCTGTATCTCTTTCTATTCAAAGGCTCATCACCCTTTATCACTGCCAGTGATTGATGTCATTCGTCAGAAATCCATGCTTTTAAGCCGGAGTCATCTTACACTTCATTCCATAGGAAAGACCATTGGATAAGAATCTCTGACTGTGTTTGGTAACACTCTGCCAAGCAAAAAAATTAGCCATAAACCTAGGATGACCATCCAGTTTACATCTTTGTCTCCATCTGGAGGCGTAACTAAATGTTATCGGTCCCCAATGCAAACATTAAATAGAGCCCCATCATGCTTCAAACAGTAACCCTTTTTCTTTTGCTTTTGTAGAAGGGGCAGCTTACCTTACCGCCAGCACTCCCGTGCCACCAGTCATCCACTCACAGCCCCAATTTGAACTGCGCTCCTGAGTTACGGGTGGCCGGTGGGCGTGGCCTGGATACATCTGGCTCCCACTAAAAATATTGGGTGCCTCTATACAAGTTCCTGTTGAGCTAAGTGGAACTTCTAGTGCTCCCATGTCTCAGACTGGCCCTGGAGTCTTAGAAAAAGTGGACTTTTCCTTTAAAGTGGGAAATAAGAAAAATAAAAGGGCATTTACCTTTTGTCCAGCGCAGCTAATCAGGGCCAATCCGGCGATCAATAACTCAATCTGATCATTGGCAATAAGCCCCCACCGCAGCCGCCACATCCCACACTGCCCAGGGCCCAAACATGTAGACAGGTTTGATGGTGGGCCAGGATGGCGACTCACCATCACAGCCCACAGTTAGTAAAATGGACCAACATTTTTTTTTCACTCACCTGGGTCTTGGTCTTTGTAACTGGGGCATATCCCTATATAGATCGCCAGATATCTTAGAAGAGATTGTCAAAAATCTTAATTGCCAGGGCACCTTCTATCCCTGAGCAAGTATCCACCAGAGAGATGCTGGAGATGCCATCATGGCCCATAAATGCACCCCGGGATCGCTGAAATGGAACCTTCTTCTACTTAACGGCAATCCCGGGGGGGGGGGGTTAAAAAGGATGTCATCGCGACCCATGCATGCAACCAGGGATCGCTGGAAAGGTACCTTTAACGGTGATCCCAGGGGGTTTCCACAGAGTAAGACACCTGTACAGGGATGTCCACAGAGGGAGAATTGGCCCAGGGCAACCCAAAAGGGGGGCATCTCAGATATCTTACCTCACTCCCTGCTCCCATAGCACTTGCGCAGGCTTCCAGCTAATCGGAATAGATTGCTGTGAATATTAATACCCAGAATAGATTGCTGGGGCACCTTCCACCTTCCAGCCATTTCCTCCGGCTGTAAGTACTTAAGGATGCCGTGGTCCGAGCTGAGACAAAATTGTATTTTTTTACCCTCGGAGTCTAAAAGACTTGAGAATTAGATGATTCCAGGTTTACTATGCACTCCAGTTTGGGATGCCCCACCCTGTAAAACCTTCTGGTTCGGCCACTAATGCGTGTGCCCCTGCCAGGCATTTATGAATGGGCAGCACGGGCGCACATCATTTGGAGGGATTTACTTGGCAGGAGACACACTGGGCACACCCTCTATTCAAAAATAGATTGCCAGGTTATGCAATCTATTCTGATTGGCTGGCATCACCCGTAAATCAATTTGGATTGAAGTAGAGCCCATGCATGCATGGCAGGAGGGGTAATAACACCCGGCTTTCCCGGGGGGTTTCCCACACAGGGGCATCCCACATTAAAACGGACCCTGGGTGAATGCAGATTCACCAGGCGAGTGAAAAACATTTTTCATGAGTTTTAGTCTGCTTTAAATGGAGATTGTTGTTACAGCCTCCTCTTTCCTAGGATGAGCCATGTAAGTCCATAGAAAGCCAACCAGTGATAAGAATAAGAAAACTAAAATATTATAGCTGTCCACTTACACATCAGCAGAAATTCATCATTTCAGGTCAGGTTGCAAATTCATCAGCATAACGGTCATGCTTAATTAGAGGTTGACGTTAAACAGGGAAAAGTTTTTATAGCTTCGGAAATGGTCCATTATGTTAAAACAAACCAAGCGGCTCAGTTGAGCAAATCTTTGCCGGGATTTTCCCGATTTCGGAGTTTGCCAATTAATGTTATCTCTGGCAGACAGACATATAAAAGGCCCCAACGCTGCTCCCGCAGACACTTGACTGCTTTCACATTATGGCTGTGCACTGAAGCATTTTGTGGGTCTAAACAGAGAACAAATGAATAAAATTGTTTTTCTGTGCAGAATTAAGGTTGGATCTGTGGGAAACTGTCAGATTAATATACCTGTTGATAATTTTATGAACAGTATTATTTTTTATAACTACAGTATAAACATGGAGAAGTTCTCTAGACAGACGGTGCTCAAGCAGAATAGTGAAATTATGTCATTGCACAACAATAATGACTTTAAAGCAGAACAAAACTCAGGAGTTGGGGGGGGCATGGCCTGGTAATGGAGGAGTGAGACTGTGTTCTATCTGAGCTTGCACACAGCAGTGCCTACTACAAGATTAGCGCTGGGGGGATCTTAAACCACTTTCTTTTGTCATAAAGGCATAGGAGACCCCTGAAGAGCCAAAACTGCCACACTCCAGACCCCAGGACGGCTGCAGGAGTACCTGGTAAATTGGGCGGTGCCATTTCTAAGATGACGGCCGCCATAATTTCCACAGGCCCCTGAAATGGATCCATCTCATTCGTGGAAACCAGTACCAAAAGTGGATCAGAGGTTAGGAGGAGGAAGGGGTGAGCAGTCAGTTACTGGCTGTATAATGGAGAGGGGGCTATCTCTATAACCTCCCTGATCACCTAGGTAACACACACAGGCAATCCTTCGCAGATTACCTATCTAAATCTGGCCATCCCATATTCCCCTGATCTGTAATGGAAACCATTGAGGACCCCATCACAGGCAAGGAACTCAAAGCAGCCCTGATGGAGTCAGCCTACGGGAGAGCTCCTGGCCCAGGCTTTACCTTGCAGTACTACAAAACCTTCTTCCTGCAACTAGCTAACTGATTTGTGGCCATATTATGGTAATCCTAAAAGAGGGGAAGGACCCTACACCATGCACCAACTATAGGCTCAATGTCATAAATGTACATAAACTTTTCGCAAAGATCCTCACCTGGTGCATAGCCCGTCACCTTCACCATGTCATTCACCTCAACCAGATGGGATTCATGCCTCATAGAGAGGTCAGAGACAACACCACCAAGGTGCTTGACTTGATTCCTGCTGCAAACTTACATAAACTGCCCCTACTGGCCCTTGCTACGGATTCAGAGAAAGCCTTTGACAGAGTTAATTTTAATTTTCTACTAAAAGAAGGAAGCAAAAGATTCCCCCCTCTCAATCTCCAATGGAGCCAGATTTGGGTAATCCTAGCTTCCCTCCTTACATCAAGGATCCAACTTCCAAAGCAAGGTCCTCAAAAGCGATTTTTAGACTAACCCACTTCCCAGCGACCCTTGTAAATTGGACAACTCTTCAAAACAGGTCCCAGGATGGACAAAAACTCCAAATAAAACACTATCTGTTATCACTCACACATGCTCAAAAAACACTGACACCATTTAAAAAGATATGCTGGGGGACAAGCCCAATTAACACACTTTTTCGCTAATCTATCAAGCGTTGACCTCCTTCCGGGAGACACTAGACTTTTACTTACCCTTCCTGACACACTATGGTAAAAAACAAAAGTCCCGAATAGTTCTCTTTGTAAGTCTGCTTTATGTACCAGGTATCAAGAATGTTGTAACAAGGTGGCATAGGGTGCCTTCGGTCTTACACAAGTGTTTCCCGAGGTCTCTCGGCTCTGATTGGACATAAGCCAGCACATATGCTGTAGGACCGTGAGTGAGTTGGCCTGGGTGATCTGGGGGGTTTCAAACAGCAGGGCATGCAGGGATGATGTTCTATTCAGCTTTAAAGTGGACCAAACCCCTATAATCAACCCCCTCCCGCACGCCTCCTGAGTACCTGGGGCGATGCATTGAGAGCTGATGTGACAAATCCGCTAGCTGCATCCCTGTTTTCCCTCTATTCTTCTATTCTTAGGCATTCTCCTGCACCCAGCATATTTGAATGGCTGTAAGCTAAAGGTCAACCAGGGGCACGACAATGCCATGGGAACCCCGGGCAAAGGTGATTGCCAGGGTTTTAAACAGTGGGCATAACAAATCAGGCCTCAGGGGTAGGTAATCAGCTCCAGGGCCATGTTGCAAGGGTTTGGATCATTTTAAAGTTTCCAGGTGCTAAAATTCTTTCCACTAATCATGATTTGGAATTTAAGAAGAACCTTCAACCAAAACTCCCTAGATTTCTCTGAGCCTTGCCCCCCAGTAAACCCAACACAGGCTGTCATCAGGGTAGCACAGGTATGACTCTAGTATAGGGCCTAGACAATTTAGTGCTGAAGGTACTATGGGTTGGTCAGGGTGGCCACTGGGCCCTTTGATGATATGTGGCACCCTTTTATAATATGGTGCCAGCAGAGAGAGTAAAAGTGGCCCCAGGATGTTATTAAGGACCCATAGGCATTATTAATTGTGTTAAAATGGGTCTTGAGTGATAAGTAGCACAATTAAACGGTACTGACTGAGGCAACCAATGTGTTAGAAGAAGCTTCTTAGACAGTATGAGTGGCCCCTGGATAGCGAAGGGGCATGTTGCATTAAATGTGGCACTCAATAATGGGGACCAAAGCCCTTAACTGGGTTTAGGTCACTTTTTTGGGGCAAATCAGAATAGATTGCTGGGTGACGTCTGCCAATTAGAATAGATTGTATCACCTGCATCTATTGAATCGATTCTGAATGAATGAAACAACATATGCCTCAGGCCTTTCAGAAGTGCCTGGCATGGGTACCTGCATCGACTGCGGGAAGCTAAAGATGCAGCTGTATCTGGGATGCCCAGGGACCCACCAGATTACCAAGGAATCCTTTGTGTTGTAGATACCTTGCTACAGCTTACAGCTTGTCTCTGTATGTGATCTGCATCTATATTGCTAGGTTAATGCAGTTTGCACATATGACAGTAGATGGTGCTGTAATATATATCTATGTGTAGTCTCAGATGTACATTCTATGCTGTATGTTGTGTTTCCTGTACATTGAAGTGATCTCTATGGCTTCTTTTTCCTGTCCATGTTATCCACCATGTAAGGTGATCTTCTCTTACTGCACTCATGTTCCAGTAAAGCCAGTTCCTGTTACACAACAAATGTCTATCTGGACTTGGCTCCACTGCACCCAGCACTCACACTCGGCACTTTGCCCCCCCCATCATCAATAGGGTACCCTGCAAGGTTTGAAAAGTGCTAATATCCCAATACTCAGTCTATTTAGTGTCTGAGAACAAAATCATCAACCAATTTCTATTTTTAATGATAAAAGTAATAGGTACTGCTGGATGTAGCTGTTCTATGGCAGGAGATCACAGTTTATCCACTTTCACTCACTGGTGATGATAGGCGATAGTCTCACCACCCAATCATTGCAGTGACTGTGGCATGTCTGCTTATCACTTATGATCCCAGCAGCTCAGGAGACCTCAAGATCACAGGCATAGGGTAAAGGCGAAGAGCTGAAGCCTAGTGAGCCTTTTTTTTAAGCAGTCCAAGTTGACTGGAGGTCCCTTGATGCTCCCAGTTTGTGGGAGCACTGTTTTTTGTGTTGGTCTGGTTGATATCAGTTTTGACTGTTAGTCCACTTTAAACCAGACCAACACAACAATGCTCATATGCATCCATCCCTAGAGCAATTTATATTGCTGCACATAAAAATTTACCTTTTTCTAACTGCTGTAGTAAAAAAAAAACAAAAAAAAAACAAAATGGCAGCTCATGCGCAACAGGAAGTGCTGCTGGACTTCCTGATACTGTGCATTGTCAGTTATGTCAGTTGAATACAGCAGCATGGCTGAGATGCTGGGAGAGGAAGCTCCAAAATGGCTGCTACCTTTCGTTTCCAACTGTGCCAGGCTGTTGGTCTGGTTTAACCATTAAAGGCTTCTTCTCTTACAATTCTAATACCTAAAGGGCTACTCCAGCCCCGGTTTAACAAATCTAACCCCCTCCCATTAGTGCTGAAGCATGTCTAATAACTAAAATAACAAAAGACCTCACCTGCACCTGGAATCCAGCAGCGAAAAGTTAAATAATGCGGAGATCATTTGGGGATTTGGGGATAAAATGGAATTATTATGGTAAAAGAAAACCTCTAGCATTGCATACAGATCATTTAAAGGCAATACATGGGGGTTCTTCTTCTACTCCAAAAAATACATTTAAAGGGGACCTCTGATATTTTGGTTATAATTAACACTGTTATCCCAGATGTTTGAAACTTGCCTATTTTTGTTGCTTTCCGAAGGCCCTAAAACTCATCCAGATTTTTTCTGATATATTTTAATTGGATTTAAGGTGAAGCAGAAGCAGAATATGGCTAATTATTAGCAGAACTGCACCAGAACAGAATAGAGGCAGATTCGGCTCATCACTACCAATACTCTAAAGCCAGCTTTGCTTATGTAGGCTGAATGATCAATGAAAAGCCGTAGGTTTCTGGATAAGCTGCATCCGGATGGCTAAACATACTTTCATCAGTCTATAAAATGATGCAATCACTTCAAAAACCTGCACTGTGGTCTTTAAACAAAGGCATTATAATATAAAAAGTGGTGCACGTTCCTTTAATAATCAGATAAAAGCGCATTCTGCCGCAGATCTCTCAGCTTTTAGGGAAATTAGCAGAGAGGAATAGATTCAGTAATTTATGGCTTGTGAATTGAGCTATTGAGTGAAAAGGGAAAAAGTAACATTGCAGCTCCACTAAAGACACAATACTTTTCCTTGATGGCATAAGTCGTAAATCTGCGCTGTTCCCAAGAACTTTCATATAAAGGGGCTTGTAAAACCGCCATAGAAGATTTGGTAACGCCTCTAAGAATAAGTTTCCCATATTCACAAAGCTTGTGACACCAGCTTGTTACTTGTCATGCGACCAATAAACATGGGACCCACTTTCCTGTCCCCGCCATCAGCACATACAGTTAATAGAATGATTTTCAGCTTCTCGTTGACCATTGTCCAATTTAATTTATCAATAAAAAATTGGTCAATTTAGTTGCCAAGCAAGCATAGAAAATAAATGTATTGTGAAATCTGGAAATCCCCACAACAGGTTTATTTAATAAGGCAACCAATGGCAAATTGTCTACCCATTTCCCTGTAACTTTGCTTATAATACCGCTTGGTTCCAAAACTTTACCATCATATAGGAAACATATCACCCACCTGTCCACTATTTCTGAAGCATAAAGAAGATATATATTTGCCAACCTACTAGGGACCATATACCAATGAGAAAATACCTTCAAGTTGGATTCTAACAGCGAAGTATTAGGTGAACCTTTAGAAATATGAACCGCCCATTTAACCCAATCTTCAAATTTAAAAGTTTGCTGTAAATCCGCTTCCCACTTTATCATATATCAAGTTTGCCTTCTTCATCTGTGTAGTATTTATATAAGGTAGAAATACCACCTTTCCCTCCAAGATGAGTTAGGCATAATTTCTCAAAAACAGTGATATTAACTCTATCCCCATCTTTAATTATCCTAGGATTTAAAAATTGCTCTATTTGTCTATATGTGTATTCTTCTCAGAGTCAGAAATTTCCCCTAAAGAGGCTACCGCTGTAGGTTTGGAAATCAGGTTGTGTTTTTTGCTAATAGTATCCCAAAGAGCTAATGCGTTAAACAATACAGGGCCTAAAGGGGGTTATTTAAGAAACGCTAACGCCAGGTAGTGCCACGCAGCGTCGGGTGAACGCTGGGCGCAATATGTGAAAACCATATATATAAAAGTCATGGTGAGCACCTCTAATAGCGTCAAATGTATTACTAGTGGTGGCTCAGTGTCGCCATGTAGTACCTGTCGCTCAGTAGCGCTCTCCCATACATTTCAATTGTGTTTTATTTGATTGTGTATAAATAGCATTTTCCTAAAGTAATGCATTTCCCTGAGGGAGTGAGTTGAAAGGTAATGTTTGCGGGCTTTACATCGCTTGATCGAGGCAATTGGGATGCCCCCCACAGTGGACCAACACCAATGTTTTGTAAAACACAGCTATAAAAAGGTTATAAAGGTTATCAATGCAAGTGATAGCTACTTTCTACCTGACTCTTTTTTAAATTCCCTGTCTGATCATTAACCTAATTTTCTACCTTACCTTTTATACCTCACAGAAGTAGGTGTCATCTCTGGCTAAAGCTCCAATCCAGCATCTGCTCTGTGATATTTACCTGTAGTTATTTAGGCTTTTCTGTGGAGAGCACTAATGGGGGGGTGGGACACAGTGGCAATGGCATGAGCTAATTGTGGGTTGGCCAGGGACCAGAATCCTAGGATACTTTTTTTCTAGTCCACCAATGGATAGAAGGGAGTCAAATCTGGCTTGAAAGAGGAATCATGGTTATTCTTTCTGCTGGTGGGAGTTGAATTAAAGTGGCCTTTTATTTGGCAAAGTGGGCCTTATTGGAGAAAAGCCTTCAAAGCATAAATGTGTGCAATTCTTCAACATGAAATTAGATGTCAATACGTAGCTTAAGCTGACTTTTTTTTCATGGTGTGTTGATGTAGGCCTTGAGCCATAGAAATTGATTAACCATTAGATATAAGTGTCGGTGTGCTTGTGTGTGGTTCCAGTCTAAGATCACTCAACCTCGCAACTCCTACTAAATGAGTTCTTTCAACACGCAGCCCTCAATAGAACTTCTGGCAGACAGTGAAGGACTAAATGACTGAATCATTTGGGTCATCCAAAAATTAGATCAAAGAGACCCCAGCAGTCTATTGAAATGCAATTTCTTCCAATCCTATTGTGAATGCTGGAGGCTTGAAAGAGCCGGGTCATTGCAGTTTTATTGTTGTGAAGCTACTGCTAATGAAAGCCACAATGAAAAGATAAGAGCTGCCAACTGTAGAAAAGAATCGCCACTTCCACTTTAATTGCATTGAACAAAGCTGCTTGGAAAGAAGGGCACCAAAGTGACAACAGTAATTGGTGTAAGAAGGATACGGAGGTTTTTCACTGTCGAGGATATTGTTCAGCCTGACAGTATGATGGGTAAACTTGGCCTCTGAGGGGAGAGACCGCAGTACTGATCATCTACCAAATTCCAAAAGGATACCTTTAACCATGAATTTCCTGGCCGATTCTGGAGGTAATCCATGGGCAGGCTTTGGATGAAGGAAAGGAACTCACAACAAGGTGACAACTCGGGATGCTTTTAATTACCTTCCTTTTTCAACGTCCAAATTACCAGGAAGCTCGGATACAGCAGATTATTGGGTAATTAGGAAATCAGCTCTGTGACACCCCGTCGAGAAAATTTGAGGGATTATGTGATTCAGTAGACATAAGAAGATCCTAAAGTCTAAATGGTGGTGGGGTTTACCTGCTAGGTCCAACCAACCAGCAGTATATCTATATATGACCAAGTCCCAACATGTTTTAATATAGATTTTTATATGTATTTGATGAAAAGTATCTAGGGTGTTCCTCCTCCTCTAACTTTTTTTATATCAAGCATCACTTTCTATTTTCTAATCATGCCAGGTGCCACGTGGATGGTGCATATGAGTTGACAGTCAACTATAACTTTTATTATATATTTTTGGATTTGTATTCATGCAGCAAATCAGGTTTGACTAAAGTTTAGATGGCAGCAGAGCAGTTTGAGGTACAGATCAACCAGAAGCCTCATTAAAAGGATCCTGCATATCACTGGTTGGACATCACTGATCTGGGGCCAGTAGAATACGATTGGAATGGTCTTACATGTGGCTCCAAGTCATCATATTTGCAAAAGCCATTTTGTTCAAATGAAACCCCAATCACTTTTCTTTCTTATAGACTTCTTTTATCCCCAGTTTTTATTTTGCAGTCCTTTACGTTGGCCTGGGTAGGAGAAGTAAAAGTATGATGTTTTGGATAGGACAATGCTTAGTGTAGTCAGTGGGAAAGGGTTTAATATGTAGTGAACCAGGATGTTTCACATATTGGGGCAGTCCAATTTGGGAAGCAGCCCAAAACCAGAGGGGGGTCAATATCCCCATTAAAAAAAAAAAAAATCATTTCAGAATTTTACTGGTCCTGGCCAACTCATGACCAGCTAAGCTATGTGCCTACCATTGCAGGGACAGATCATGGGCATTGGATCCCCGTGCTCCCTATGGCTTGATACGTATAATGTGTTAAAAGAGAGGATGGGATCAACAAAGCAAATGAGGTAACAAAACAAACAGAAAGGATTTGATGTACCCCCTCACTCCAATTGTGAGCCCAATAATAAAAAAAAATAATCCACATTTGCTTATCAAGCTCTGTAGCCCAATCCCTATGTAGAAAATAAAAGGAAATGGTACTTTTTACCCTTCGATTCAGCACCAGGGGCCAGAAAATGCATAATGCCGTTTTTAGAGTAAAAAGTGCCATTCCCATTAATTTTTCACTTTTTACTCCAATGTGTATATTTGTACCTGGAGTTCATTCAAGCTTATTGTGACTGATTCAGGGCCAGGTGAGAATTCTCACTCCATTTTAAGGAGAAAAACTGCCATTGATTTTTAGTGGAGGTCATTCTACTTATTTGGTGAAACCAGTCTGACTGGCAATGTGCATTGTGGTGTGTGTTGCAACCTACATCCCAGTGACCTTTTTATCATTTTGACACAAAAAAGTCCAAAAAAAGTGTTTGAGGATGAGGCACATCATTTTTCCAGTGAGGTAAGGAAATTTGTTTTTAAGTTTTTAAGTTTGGAAACAAGACCCTATTGGTTATGCAGAAAAACATTAAACAAGAGCGACTGCTAGTAGGCGCTGTAAGTGGGTATTGGGCGCTGTAACAGAGTGCCTCGGCCGCTCTAGTAACCTGGCCAGCATTGATGAATGTGGTGTATGTTGGGAGTAAATACAGAGGTTGTGGGTATCTTCCAACCCACCTATGAAACGACCCTCACAATATATGAAGCAATGTGTGGAAAAAAAATATATATTTTTTGTTTAGGGTTGGAATTAATGTGTTCCCATTGAAGCGGGAGCACACCACAGTATGTGGGCTGGTATGGGTGGTAGGCCCACTGAACAACATGCACAATGACAGAACTGGGGATTACTGGGCCTCCCCTATCAGATCCCAACTGGGACCATGGGCTCTATCCACCTCCAACCATGCCCAAAATACCACTACTAAATATTATAAAAACATATTAAATGTATTATTCATATATGTAATTAAAAACAGCTGTTGGACACAGTGACATTGTTACACATACATATAATGCCTATACAGTATATCCAAATATACAACAATAGAACTCTGTCAATATACAGACTGTTTGAATTGCTTGTGTAAGTATGTTGATAATCTGTTCTGCAGAGTGGGCAAACTAGTTTCGCCTAACAATAGGCTTCATCAATGTCCATTATCCTATACCTATAAGAAATATACAGTAGCATCACTAAGCAAATCAGCATTGAAGTTCATAAGCTTGGTCCAAATATGGACACAAATGTTATAACACACATAATATATATATACATAAGTTCATGCCTTCATTGTAATCAATGATGGACGCAATTAAAAGCAAACCATGCTTCCTGCAGTATAAAAGCTTAACAGCCTGTAAGGTTGTTTATTTATTTATTTTATTTTTTTGGGCTGCACACCCGGCAACCATGACGGATTGCACGTACAAGCGGCGTCCAACCACAGCGCTTCTGAGCGCTGGAGGCCGCGTCTCGCGCTTCCCTCTAGCAGGGCGCGCACCCGCGCCGGCCGTTTGTGAATGGCCGGTGCGGGCGCGCTCCCTGTTAGAAGGAAGCACGAGACGCGGCCTCCAGCGCTCAGGGGCGCTGTGGTTGGACGCCGCTTGTACGTGCATACCACAGCGGCTTATGAAGTTCAATGCTGATTTGCTTAGTGATGCTACTGTATATTTCCTATAGGTATATGATTATGGGCACTGATTAAGCCTATTGTTAGGCGAAACTAGTTTGCACACTCTGCGGAACAGATTTTCAACATACTTACACAAGCAATTCAAACAGTCTGTATATTGACAGAGTTCTATTGTTGTATATTTGGATATATAGGCATTATATGTATGTGTAACAATGTCACTGTGTCCAACAGCTGTTTTTAATTACATATATGAATAATACATTTAATATGTTTTTATAATATTTAGTAGTGGTATTTTGGGCGTGGTTGGAGGTGGATAGAGCCCATGGTCCCAATTGGGATCTGATACGGGAGGCCCAGTAATCCCCAGTTCTGTCATTGTGCGTGTATGTTGGGCGCTTTATCACCTGCCCACACAGTGCCTGAGAGCAGGAAAGCTGATCTGCTCGGCGCTCACCCTGCTGGCCTGCTCAGTCTCTCCCTGCTCTGATTGACTAGTGCTGCCTGAGCAAGAGCATCGCTCTGCAGGAGGAGGCGGCGGCGGAGGACGATCGTGGTGCCCAGCTTGGTGAAGGTAAGTACATTTACTGCGACGGCGCGGGACAACTGCATGTGCCCCCGGACACGGGGCCACAGATGAAGAATCGGGACAGTTGGGGGGTATGTATGTGACTCAGGTGCACCCGGCGTATAAGACGACCCCCCCCCCCCCCACTTGGAGGCATGTTTTACAGGGCGAAAAAGTCGTCTTATATGCCGGCAAATACAGTATATGTGATTTCTTGGTGGAAAATGTAGGACAAAAATTTTTTTGCATGTTATCACTAAAAAGTTCACTGGAATGCAGGTTGCAATCCACACCACAAGTCACACTGGCTTTACCAAATATCTAGCATGACCCCCATTGTCTATCGGATGTAAATTATTACCTGGCTCTAAATCAGCCCAAAGGTAGACAATGAAAGTCAATGGCACTTTTCTCTCCTCAAAAAGGAGTGAGAATTCTCACCTGGCTCGGAATGGAAACCATTGTATGCATGTGATAATCAGGTAAACATAAATATTATGCATCATACTGAATACGATAATAATCTTGTGAATAAGCAATTTACCCTTGGAAGCGTGGCTTCTTTTTAGTTCGCTAAACCTAATGGGGTTTTAATGTGACAGCACAGCAAATTTTTCATAAATTTCATCTTGTGCTAGAACCTGAATTCTTTGAATTCCTTGAACGAGTCATCAGAAGGATACAAGTGAATCAAATCTAATTTTAAATGCTTCACAGCATTTAATATACAGCAAAATATTTATGCCATTTAAAAATAGGTAAATGAATGTAATGTATGACAGCTAGAGGTATTGTCATATATATTTATATATACATAATACATAGAATATATATATATATATATATATTTTTTTTAATCAATAATACCAGACAGGTGATATTGATCATTATAAAACCAGTGTAAAACTGGGTGAGGAACAAGCACAAACTTTGCTCCACAGTGAAGGTGAAGTTGTAGAAGACGGGAAGTTTATGTTGAAGGTAAAACATCATGGCAAGACTGAGCACAGCAACAACACATCATGCTTGCTTGCTTTCAGTCCGAAAAAGTCCAAAGGGCCAGCTGTACAGAACTGACAGAAACTGGCTGCACCAAGGTACACCCATATATTTTTAGAAAAGCCTGGACAGACATGGTGTCCATGGAAGAATTGCAGCCAAAAAGCTATACCAAACAACTCAACTATGGCCCTTATTTATGAAGAAATAGCGACAGGTAGCGACTGGTGAGCGACCGGTAATGACGGGCCCTGCCACGAGAACGCCGGCTCCCCACCACAATCACACATTTATCAAGCCAATCCTGCTTAGCGACTGAGATAGCGCCAGATAGCCACTCATTCATCATTATTCCAGCCTCAGCCCACAGCGCCAGCGTCCGACCTTGAACAGCGACAGGTATGACCTCTCGCTACCTGGCGTTCTCCAATGCATTTCAATGGAACAATCTTTAAATATTCATAATTAATTGTTATTAATGTTTTTTTTTTTTTTTTTTTTAAATGTGAAAAATTCTGTGACCACTTCTGCCATGTTAGTTAATTTTTTTAAGGTAAAAAAAAAAAAAAAAAATTGTGCAGAATTGATATTACAGGTCTGATATTATTGTATTCATATTACTAAATTCTTTCAAAATTTTTTTTTTTTGGTTTCCAAAAATATGGTGGTTTGGGGATTAAAAAACTACTTTTAACACATTGCTGCCAGCGCTCTGGGGTTTAAACATGCATGAATTTTTTGAGCGTGATTTTTGGATGAATGTGGTGGGAGCCGGTCGCTCTGACCAGTCGCTATCATGCGCACCCATACATCGCGGAACCTGTCAAATAGCGACTCGTCACCCCGTATTCAACATTACTGCACACCGACTCAGTCACTATCAACAACCGAACAACGGCCAAGCACAGCGACTACTAGCGGGCGCTGTGAAAATGCCGCTACAGTCGCTCAACTGTCGCTACCTGCCGCTATTAATGAATCGGCCTCCCCGTTGAAAACATAGGAACTCAGTGTAGATGGAGCAAATGGTTGGCTGTAACAGAAGGCAATTTGTTTACTGAAGGGCTGGAGAGTAGCACAATAATGAGTTTTTGCAGGCAACAGTGAAGCATGGTGAAGAGTAGACTCCTCACACATCTGGGACATCATTTCAGCAAATAGACTTGGGGATTTGGTCATGCTTATTGGTGTTCTCAATGCTGAGAAAATCTGAGGGCTGAGAAATGCACAGTCCTAAAAGTGAAGATACGGGCCCCTGGTCTTAGAATAATTCAGTCTAGCTGGAAGTACATTAGGGAAACAGAAGGCTCAGAGTAAGTCAGCTTCTACAGATATGCGCTTGGTTCTCTGAGATGTTTGGGACAACCTCTCTGCCGAGTTCCTTCAATAACTGTGTGCAAGTGATCTAGAATATCTGATGCTAGTTTGAAGGCAAAGGTAGTTCACACCAAATATTGATTTGATTTAGATTTCTCTTCTAATCATTGTAGTTTTTATATTCCATAATTTCCTATCTCTTTCATCCTTCTGTGGTACTGATGTTACTGTTGATGTGTCACCCAAGCCTCCTGTCCCAATTTTGTATTTAAAGTTACACTGATAACCCAAGAACTAGAACTTTCAGAACTATCCCTACAGCGGGTAGAAAACCATTCCAATGCCGGTTAAGGTGGCATCTTTACTGTAAATGTAGGCCTGGATTAGGTCTTGAATGTAGTTGCCAGATATTTATTATGGTACAGGCAGATACAAGCAGGCTATTCCGGTGTAGGATGTATCATTACTGTTGGCAGTGGAAATGGTTCTTAGGCTACTGCTGGGAAATCACCAGAAAATGTTGGAACATCTGTGCTAGTTAGCATGAAAACAGCCATTGGCCTGTTGTCAAAAAAGCACTTGGAATTTCAAGAGGTGCCAGTGCATCCTGGCATTGCCATGTTCCTTGGCCCTTTGCCAGGAGTATAGTGGACCACTTGGGGTCTTTTTTTATCCAGTATACCATGGAAGATTTATGGGAGTATCTATGGAAGAAGACAAATGGTTTGCTATTTATTTTCTACATGAAAGTTTACTCTTTATATAGGCTTCATTCACACCAAATACTTTGGTAGATACAGGGCTGCGTTTTTCATTAACTCAAATGGCTGAAAAGGCAAATACAAAAGAATTGGTCCCATAGAAAATGTAAATTATGGATATCCCTGTAATATGCTTTGAGCAAATACCTGAAGTTGCAAGCAAAACGAACATGATGGATAAAAGAAAATACCCAAGACCATGTTGTTCTACATTCAACTGGATGTGTCATTATGAGAATTGTTTGTATTGTTTTTTTGGCCAATTGAGGTCTATTCACCTCTTTTTTTCTGCTCTTTAAGGACAATAATGTATCACAAACAAAAGAAGCTTGCATCGCATATGCTTTCATGATGCACCAGGAAAACATGAATGCCTCTACACGGCCTTCAAAACAAAAGAATCAGCTGAATTGGTTGAAAATCAAAGTGATATGATATATTTGCCATAAAAGCTCCAGTCTGGAGGGAATTAACCTGGATTTTAGGATACAAAGGAATCAATCAACCTTTGTAAATGTGCAATAGGTGGGCTCTGCATCACATTCACCCTTCCCATCTGCATTCCATTGTCGTGTGTTAGCCACCTGTAACTGGATACAATTATTAGCCCTTTGTGTCACGCTCCAATGACAATGGGAACATTAGAGATGTTCTATGTTTTTACACTGACAGTAAAAGTCTGTTAAAAATGAAATAGCCTGTAGAATTAATGGCAACCAGAAGCAACAGGTCAAGATGTGTCAATAATAAAAAGTGGAAATTCAGCTAAGAACCCTGAGAATCGGATCATTCAGCTAACTTCTATTATCTAAAGAGTACCAATTATTTTGTAATAGGTTCTACAAACTAACACCTCACAAGATTTCTTTCATTCATCTGTACCTGGCAATCTGTATAAGAAGAGTCAGTCTAGCCATCGATAGCACAGGGAGAATCCTGGTGGGCCACACTGCTTCGGCAATTTTTTGACTAGGCTGAGAACAGTTGCAAGCATTTAGCCAGTCTCACCGGGAGCATGTGTCACGTATTCCACTTTTAACACTCGCACCCCCCAACTTTGCCCATCTCACCAGGAGCATGTGTCACGTATTCCACTTTTAACACCCGCACCCCCCAACTTTGCCCATCTCACCAGGAGCATGTGTCACGCCAGGAGCATGGTTCACGTATTCCACTTTTAACACCTGTACCCCCCAACTTTGCCCATCGCACCAGGAGCATGTGTCACGTATTCCACTTTTAACACCCGCACCCCCCATTATCCATACCAGGGCCCACTGTACCCTCCAGCCAAGGCTACCTTCAATGCTCCTGTAGATCAGTGTTTGCAATCTAGCCTATTTGATAATTTGGTAAAAATAGTCATTTAAAAGCACTGATCAAATAAATTCCCAGCATCAGCCAATACTGAGCCAGGATGATGGCACCCCATGTGGCCACTCCATTTGAACACCCCAGTGGCCAGCTAAACCACCCCCATCTGCTTCCAGGGCCCATAAATAAACAGCATGCCCAGTCCAGCAACATTAGGTTAATTAGCCCTTCCACATACAGCAACATTGAATTAATTATGTCCATTCCTCTAGCCACTCCAACCAGGTACTATATATTATAAATATGCATATACCTCTTCCTCTCCCATCTCCCATGCAGTAACATTAAATCAAATAATACAAAAAAAGTTAAAAAGTGGGTCAACAAGGTTTAGAGATGAGGCCCAAATTGATCGCCCAGTTTGCCCTCCCCTAGTGCTGTATGATTCCTAGTGAAGAAGCAACTGCAATTGCTACATTTCTTTTAAAAGACATTTGGCTAGTCATCCAACAGAATTTCTGAATTGAGAAAGCCATTCAGTTGATCAGTGAAAGGCCTTTGAGAAAAATATAGCATGTCCGACTTCCATGATCGGTTAGTACAGATATACCATGCCCTGGATGAATGAGAACTCGTCTTTTTAGTCTTTTTACAACAGAATGCCACTTTAAAAAGACGGTTTTACACAAGCACCGTTAAGTGAAGAGATGACGTCCTGATAGAAGCCAGGGCTCCTATGCTACAAGTTGCCTCTGATCCACCTACTTCAAAACTCAGGAAACATGGACAAGATAACAAAAAAATCAAGTTCAAAGCTCTTTCAAAGGAACATTTTCTAACAAATGAGTATGTGATTGAACCTTCGATATAAGAAAAAAACACAGGTGTTCAAGATGACTTACCATGCCCACACACGTAGATATGGCCACAGAGGAGTTCTTATAGTCCCTGATAAATCCCTGATAGAAACAAGGCTCTGTGATCTGCTCAACATCTGTTAGGGATCCATCTTTCCCTAGAACTTGTACGGCAAGCTCCGTAGACAGCACAGAGGATGGATGTAGCTCCAAGTGTAGTTCCTGTCCAAATGCTGAAAATCTGTAGTGCAGTGGAGCAGTCTTTGAACTTCGTGTAGATCTCTTCTTCCTACTGCTATGCAAGATGTTGTGGGAGATGAAGGCCCCACTGGAGTCAACTTCCACTGGCGTCACAAAGACATAATCTATATAGAAAGAATATAAACTTTTGGTTTCTTTATTTTTATTTAAAACATACATTAAAATATTTACACTAATTCCTGGCCCAAAAGAGCTCACAAATAGGTGTAGGGTGTAATTAAAGAGAGGCATGAACAAGAGCACGACTTGTTAACATGTGCAACAATTGATCTATGGTTACTTATGGGGGCCTTCATTAGACTTCCTGCCCAGGGGCCCCCATCACATTTAGTTTGGCCCTGACTAGGTGACACCCATCTCTGTTGGTGCCAATAAGGAGCCCAACTTGTCAAAAAAAGTTTAGTTTCAGATAGAGTGGGGAAGGGGTGGAACCAGGGGCAGACATAGGTTTTACAGGGCATGATAGCTATAGGATAGACTGAAATTCAATGCTTTTACACTCACCAAGTTGCTATGTCTCTTCTCCACTGGATCTCATCCAACTGACATCAGCTCCTATGTGACACTGATGTCAGTTGAATGAGCCGATTGGGGAATGAAGAGCCTAATACAACAACTTGGTGAATAGAAGAGTATCACTTCCCAGCTGCACTCTGCCTTGTCAATGCTCGCATAGTCATTGCAGCCACCCCTCAGGATATGTTAAAACTTGGTCAGGAATCAGTGGACCCAAAAGCCAAAGTTAAATCTAGGGGGGTGGGGGGCTCCAGACTTCCTTCAGCTTCTATAGTATGTAAGCCATTGCGTGCCAGATTAACTCCAAGTAAGAATCAACTGTAGCTTTGGCCTCTGGAGTTTGTCCCACTGGTGGATTCAAGATTCCAGAGTTGGGCATTGATTCTGTTGCTCCTAAAACAAAAATGTGTGTTTTGTACGAGATGTAAATTTACCTGATTTTTATTGCAAGAATAAAAGATTAATCCTATAAAATAGGATCTAGGTAATGTCTTGTACAGCAAGATGAAACTGCTAATAACCTTCTGCCTTGGAGAAAACGTTCCAAGCCCCTCTGATGTTAATGACCCTTTAAATGCACATTCCAAGTTCTGACAACTCAATCAAAACAATAGAGGTCAAGAAGGGATCCTGTCATTATGTTTTGGTATAAAAAGAGGATTAGTCAAACTAAACGGAGGCTGATTACAATACAGTTCTTCAGACAAACATTTGTCACCACCAGGGGGTTCAGCTGATTACCCCACCAGCACAATAAGAGTCAGCAAATAAATGATTTAAGGCTGTGTTTAAAGGTTCTGCAATGTTCATGCTCTGCCTATCAAACACAGTAGCCATCTACCCCGCAGTCCTGCATGGCGGACATCAACTCACCAACTAACTGGATATAGGATTCTAACCCTGCATATATGTTCATAGAAGCTGACCATAGCTGCCTTTGCAGTAGACTGAAGGCATATATTGTAAATTGACCTGGGGATTCTGTTGAGCAGTTGAAATGCAATTACTAAGTAGTCAAAGTTAAAAAATATTTTAATATGTATGGAGTATATCACTCACTGCAATTAGACCGTTTTTCTAACATTTTTCCCTATTGAATTTCACTTCCAACCTTGTGCTGATGAAGGCCTCAAACCAGAAACACATGTCTCCAAGTAGTAGGTGATGGCTGTGCAAATGAGGGATGTACTCAAGCCCAGTCTGCACTTGAGATATCAGATCTGAGATGATTTACATGGCTCTGCCTACTACTATTAGTCATGGGGAAATCCTGTTCTTGGTGTGTATAGTGTGTATATGCCTACAATGAGTATGTCCCTAATTAACCCCCTATTATGGTGGTCCCAAGCCTTACCAACCATATAGGCATCGCTTTCAGCATTGTGTTGATAAGGGTCACTAAGCATGAAACATGTGTTCACAAGTTACTTACCTTGCAAGGGAGACACCATGGTCACCAAGGTGGTTCTCCCAGGGGGAGGATACGTACGAGACGCCATTGTGGTTTCGGCCATTTCCAGGCCTTGTGGCTGGATAGAGTGTTGGGACAGACCTTATCTCACGGGATCATGACCAGCAGAGGTTGAGACCTGCCCTTTGCCTAGTAATGTGCTTGAGGGGGAGTGTTGACCCCGTTGGGAGATGGCTGGTCATCCAGGTATCCAGCAACTAGCTAGGAAATGCTTTTAAGCCATCTGCTGTCAGCCAAATAACAAATGTATGGAATGCGCAAGCACAGTGTAAGGCTGCACTAGCAAATGTTTTTTTTCAAAGCTTTCAAAGCTTTTTTGGAGGTGTCTTATGGCTCCACCGGAAGAATTTTTACATCTGTAAGGCTTTTAGAGCATTTATCCCAATTTCCCTATTTATATTTATCAGGCCATAGCACTTATTTGTTATGTTTTGTGTGTGCACATGTGTTGTTTAGTTGTGAGTGCCTGGACCCTTATGGGCCCTGTCCCCAAGAATGGAGGTGGAAGAGGTTTTAGGCTTTCTAGTCTCGCCTCGGAAACCCAGCCCAGAAGCTCCCCCTCAAGGCCCGGGCTAGTACAAGGCAGGTCTTATGGCCAGCCAAGGAAAACACAGTGCTGAAGCGGGTAAGTATCTGGTCGGTCAACCACCAGAGAAAGCCTTATGGTGAGGGAGCCAGCCAGTGTTCCACAGGGAATCCTTGGGGTAGTACCTAAAGTCTAAGTCCCCTCTTCTGCTTCGGGAGGAAGGGATATGTATCCTTGTACTCTATGTCAGGGGTTTCATCCTCCAGGAGAGTAGGGGAAAGAGATCAGTTTTCTGGTCCTAGATTGGGCACCCCAAAGTGTTTTTCAGTGGTTTTGTACTTTTACTTTGGGTGGCACATATTTCATGGTGTCTTTTATCACACAGGTGACTAAAAAAAAACATGTGTCCACAAGTATAAAGTGAGGGCTGTATAAATATTAGATCTACTCAAATATTGCAAACCTAGTCGGCTCTTTCTGAGCATCCAAAATATCTCAAAGTTGAAAGTAGATGATTACTGTTAAGGATCATGGGTAAATCCTATTCTTGGTCTGTATGTGCCGTGTAAATATTTTACATTTTCAGAAAGTGCTACTTACCTTGCTCTTTACCTTGTACCCTTGAATATGAGGCTTGTCCCCCTCTGGTGAAATCAGTCAATAGTCATCCCTGTGGAGCTCCATAGGGTTGAAGCTCAAAGAAGCCGCACCAAAGGAAATGTATAAATGTACAGTAGCTAGAAGGGACAGACTGGCTACAAGGAGCATAATATGACCTGCAGCATGGCACTAGAGAGGCTGCAAAAAGGTGGTTGATTACTGGCTCAGATGTGGATGCCATGGGGCCAGGCATCACATATTATGGGGAGCTGTCTATAAAGAGCCTACCTGCCCATAACCCACAACCAGGCTGCCAGGAAAGGGGGTTGCCATTGACAATGACCCATCTGAGGCCAAAAACTCATGATGCAGCACTGCTTGGGCCCACCTGTCGTCCATTTTTGTATGGGGTTCAGTCTGGGGAGGCATTTTCTCAGACTCGCCCCCATTTTTGTATGGGGCTTTGGATTAATTACACTGACTATCTATGACTAGCCTTACCTACCTCCAAACCCTGCCCTAGGTGGCTACCTTCTTGGCCTACAGCATGGAATGCATGCCGCATCACCTTCTTTCCTGACACATTACAATTCCAATGGAATTTCACTGACACGAGGAACATTGATCTATAAAACCTATAATCACTATTTCACTGCCTGTCACCTCCTTCTGTTCAGAAGCCGTCTGCAAGTTATTACCACAGCAGATGTGACAGCACATGTGGCCGCTGGATATATCTGAGGACATGGCTTTAGACATCTAGTCGTGTACGTTTCTCCTTGCTATCCGGAGCTCTGCATCAGGGCCTGGGTAACATCTGCAGAAGGGAATTCCTAAGCAACAACAAGGGGGCGATGTGGGCAGGCTGCACTAAAGCTGTCATTAATTCACTGGATCACAGGGGGAGTCGGGGGTTTATAGCCAGCTGTGAGGCCTGGTCATGAAACTCAGCTGTAAATTTGTCCTGTCAGGGTAGGGAAGCCTAGAAAGTGTTAAATGGGTAAACTTGTCCCTACAGTGTCTAAATTACTTAAAGAAATTGTCCATTTTTTATTCAACCCCCTCCTGAGGCCTTGTTTTAAAGAAGTGAAAAGGAAAATGAAGGTCCATAATGGGGATATTATCCTATAACAACCATAACAACTAACAAGGTTTGTTTTTCCTTTCACGAGAGAATGATTTTAAGTGATTGTATTTCTATGGGTAACAAAGCCGAATTTGTTGCCCATTTGTTTACAAATGGGTTCATTATTCAGTGCTGGATCTGCCCCCTCCCCATGGCATACTGCTATTGATATAAAAACATTGAAGGCCAGATAAAAAGCCCCAGTAAAAAATGAGATCCATCCAGGGCCAGTGTGGTGGAGGGCCCTGGGTACAGAGTCTGGTTCAGTAATTTCAGCCCCTAGAGAGACAACAGTATTATCCTGTAGAGTAACTCTTTGCCTAAGTTAATGCTTTGAAGTCAAGCTTAAAAAGAAAATGCCCCCCCCCCCCCCTAAGCCCAGCGCTTAGCCCCACAAAAAATGGATTCACCATCTCACAACAGATTGCCTCCTGATGCTGGACAGCCTGCACTAAAACTTTATTCAGGCAGAAAAGCATGCAAAAAATTGTAGCCCTGGCCACATTGCTTAGCCACAATCTGCTTACAGATAAGTGGTGAAGTAAGTGGTGAAGGCCCTCCAAGTGATGGAGGACCCAGGGCTGGTGTCCCAGGTGGGTATTATATCATCTGGTCCTGGATCCACCCTATCACAGAAGAAAATGACTCTATCCGATTTAGTATATTATTATCATGTAATTATAAATGATCGTTCTCTTCCATGGCACTGTACAAAGCAGAAGGTACAGATATGGTAAAACAAGTAATATTCTTATAATACAAAGAGTCGGATGGAAAATGGAAATGCAACCAATACACATTGGTATTAGAGTGCATTTAGGGCCCTACCCTTTTAATCTTATACTCTAAATCCTCCTTATAAGACCAACCTTAGAACAACCCCCCCCCCCTTCCTCACCATCAACTTATAAGAGCAAATAAATACCCCCCTCAGCTCATTAGATCCTCCCTACCCCAAATTAATGCCCGTGCCTTTGACCAACATAACTTTACAATTTAAATGAATCAGAGTCAAACAAATACCCCTTGAGACCCATCCTAGTCAGAAATACCCCCCCCCCCTCCGACTCACAAGACCCACCTTAGCTAAAATAAAAAAAATCTTTCAGTTCATAAGAACCTACTTAGAATATGAAAATACCTTTTAACTCATAAAATACCCACATTAGCTCAAATAATTACCGCAGTCCATTCATTATAGACCTTAACCCATTAGCCAACTCAATAAGTTTGTTACTCAAGAGACGAATTTTAGCAAAAACGCAGTATCCCAGGCAATTACGGTAACTGGAACCTTCTAAGCTAAATAAATACCACCTTGTGCCTAGCCCAAAAGAATAAACACACTTAAACCCAGTGGACAATATTCTCCCAACATTTAGAATATGCTTCCTAAGCTCCTTAAATTTTGAGACCCATGCTAGCCCAAATGAATGTTGTCAATTTTCTGAGAATCTCTTCAGCTAATAAATACCCTCTTGAACCTTTTACTCGTTGGACAGCCCTTAGCCCAAAATAAAACCCTGGCCTATTCATAAGAATCTCATTGGGCAATTAAATGCCCTTAAAAATGACCAACTTTACTCCAAAGAATACCCTTGTATGACAAATGGGATATTCCAGTCAATTAACTTGAACTAAATGGAACTTCTTTAGGACTAAACACCCCCTGATTCAAAGGACACCCAAATCAATTAAAAAGAACCCTGTTATCTGTCAACTCAGAAGAACACCCCCTACACTCTCTCAAGACATAAAAGACCTTTCTTAGTCAAAAGTATACCCCGTTAACTCATAAGAGTTTAGCCCCTTATTGTGTAGTGTATTGTCCTAGGGCCCTCTTCAACCAGCTTTCAGTCTATAAGAGAACCCCTCCCCCAACTAGCCCAAAAAGATTCCACCTTCAGTTAATAAATGCCCTTCAGCCAAAAACCCCATCAGGCTATAAAAGACACCACTGAGCCAGAAGGAATAGCTCCATCAGTCCAGCGACATAAGAAATATGGCCAATAAGAGATTTGCCCTGACTCAGTTCAACATACAGTCACCACCATTAGTAGTGCTTGGCTGAGTAATCAGTGCAGCAAGTGGGGGCAAACTGGGCCATAGCATAAAAACCTGACAGAGCATCTTACACTTTACACCCCTATCCAAGAAAAAGAAAAATTCTTGGCTAGAGCTTTACTTTAAGCAGTGTCAGATGCTTTGGTACCAATTGTTTATATAGAAGCACAATGGTTGCCAGTTTTAGTGTTCCAGAGCTGAAACTGTGAAAAACTCTGGCGACACCTAAATGTCCCACTTTGCTGACATGGGAAATACTGTCCTACCAAATGCAGAATGCTGGATGTCTGAGTGGTTACAACTGCTCTGACTCTTTAGTTATATGTCGGTAGTGGAATGCATGGACTTCTGCGCATTGTCTCAATCACCTACATCTTTTATGAACCAAATTTTCCTAGAGCATGTGACCCGTAATTAAGCCACGCATTTAATCACACCCCTACCATGCCCATCACCCACAAACTGTATTAAATTGTCCCACTTTGAAGACCCCAAACGGTGGTCAGTTTACTAAACTCCTCAGAAGATATTTTCTGACTTATATGTTTTATTTTTTTTACTCCTAGAAGGGGAAAATGTTTCTTACATGAGATATTTCCTTACTCATGAGTAATCCTTACTTACAGGAGCTATTCCCTTACTCACATGTGATTCTTCTTTACTCATTTTTCCTACAAGAGATGTTTATATTATATTCCTTCTCACATCATATATTTTTATACTGTTAGAAGATATTTTCTTATGCTTAAAGTGGATCAACACCCAGGATTTTGACTATCCTGGGTTTTGGTCCACTGTGTGAAACCCCCCAGAACGCCCGGAAACACTCACCTCACCACACTCCTACGCGGGCGCTCGTCCAATCAGAGCGCTCAGAGCCGCTGTGGTATGCACGTACAAGCGGCATCCAACCACAGCGGCTCTGAGCGCTGGAGGCCGCGTCTCGCGCTTCCCTCTAACAGGGAGCACGCCCGCCCCGGCCATTCACAAACGGCCGGCGCGGGTGCGCGCCCTGCTAGAGGGAAGCGTGAGACGCGGCCGTGGCCCGCGCATGCGCCGTTGGAACGGGGTTAAGGTAAGGTTTCTGGGCTTCCTGGGGGGTTTCACCCCGCGGGACATCCCGATATCCCGCGGGGAGGGATCTGATCTGGCCGATCTCCCCTGGGTGTTGGTCCACTTTAAGGGAATTGCTCACATGTGATGCATTTTAATCACATGAGATATACAAAAATATATTACCTTACTTACGGATGTGTCTTTATTCACAGGTGATGTTTTCTTCAGAGAGATGCTTCCTTACTCACAGAATACATTTTCTTACATGTGATATTTCCTTACTCATAGAAGTCACACAGGAGTAATTTGCTTACTAAGGGGTGACTCTCCCTAACTAATTTTCTCTTACTATTGTGAAAGGGTCCTGGTTTTCTAGCAAAGTTTATTGGTATAAGATTGTGGTTTGTTTTCTGGGTTTTATTATAACCATTGTGTTTCTATAATTATAAAATGGTTTTAGATTGCAAGCTCCTTTGGCACACAGTGGCTTATGTCAATAGTCTGTAGTGGCAGCCGGTTCTACTGGTGGGCCCCAGACACACCAGCCACTGGTGGTAAATGTCATGTCATTGGTCTTGAAGCACTAGTGGCCTGGATTTGATACCATTATCTTTTGCAATGAGTATACGAGGCTAATTGATTGCAAGCTCCAAGGTTTATCTCCGACTATGATGATGCAATGAGTATGTTACACTATTAGATTGCAAGCTCCTTTGGGGCACATTGACTGTTGTGATTAGAACACTGATATATGTTGTGGTTTGTCTTGAAGACGCAGTGGACCAAAACCCACATTTTTAACAAGCATCTCCTGAATTGCTTTCCCCATGAAGAGCAACTTATGACTATTTTTAGTGCACTTGCTTCATTCTAATCCCAGATAATGCCGTCTGCTTTAGCTACAAAGCTCCGCCTCCTCCATTCATTGCCATTGTGATGATGTCATTGCCACACCTATGCAATGAATGATCACCTGCCATCTTACAGAGAGGGAGAGCAAAAAACAGTGTTCCAGGACGATTCGAAAAAAGGAAAATATCCATTTCTAGATCAACACCCGGAGTAGGAAGTATTGGCAGGGGCTTAGGTCAAATGTATTTCACAAGTTCGGCGGGTTTTGATCCGCTTTAAGTGCCCTACTCTGTAAACCTCTCGCAGTGACCCATGATCGCTTACCTTTCAGCTCGCCGAGATCGTGGACCATGGCCACCTATCGGGTATCCTAGCAGCTTTATCCCGTACATTAGTATGCACAGCATAAAGCGATGATTGGATGAGAAACGTACATCCGCCATTAGAATGGAAGAAAGGTAACTGGTGCAGGCAATCTGGGAGGTTTCACACAGCGGGGCACCCCAAATCAGGATGCCCCAGGTAAGTGGACCAATCACTGTAATAGTCAAAATCCTGGTGATTGTTCCACTATAAAGCACTATATACTCTGGGTATTATATTACATTGCAATCTCCTTTGGGATGCAGAAACTGTTGTGACTGGTTCTGGCTATTCTGTAATGTACATTGGTATATCATTTGTCTAAAAGCACTTGTGTCCTAAGTTTGATTCTAACCATTATGTTGCTTTGAGTAGGTAAGGATATTAGATTGCAAGCTCTTTTATTACAGTAACTAATGTGAATAGTTCTATGTATTCTGTAAAGCACAGGATCGGCATCCTGGGTCAGATTCCCACCTTGGAGACAATGTAAACACCCAAACAGGCCACTGTAAATGGTTCATTGTAGAAGTAGAATATATTATCTTGTTTTACAGCTCTGCTCCCCTGGATTTATTTCCTTTGGATTGTAAGTTCACAAGAGCAGAGCCCTATCCTCTAACATACTCGTGCATCAATATGTTTTTATTGCATTTCTGACACTTCTGACCCATAATACTGTGTGTATATGCGTATATGCATGTCTGCCTGTCATTTTGAACCTTGTACAGCACCACTGAATATGATGGTGCTCTATAAATAAATATTAATTTCCCACCTTGTACATTATTCGGTATAATCTCTTTTATAGCTGTTGCACGCTATTTTAGGACATAATGGTTCTGTAAATTCTAAAGAAAACCTTGTCTCGCCAAACAGGCATTCTTGATTTGATTCACACCATAGACACCATGCTATATATATATATATATATATATATATATATATATATATATATATATATATCACAATACTAAATTAAATAGATATATATATTTATATATACACACACACCTCAATGCTATATATCTCAATGCTAAATATATATATATATATATATATATATATATATATATATATATATGTATATATGTATTATATATTACATATAGTATTGTGTATTCTCTGCAGCGTTACTGTATATGTTGCAATCGAAAGCTGGGAAATAAATCAATAATGAAATAATTAAAAAAAAAATTAATAAAAATGAAAGTACTCACCTTGATTGAGTCCTCCCATCCCACTCTCACTTGTTAATGAGGCCGCAAATGACACGCAGCATAAGCAGTAGAGTTGAAGTGTCTGAAAGACAAGAAGAGACAGGGGTCAGTGACCCATCAGGGCTGATCAGGTCTAGCACTAACTGTAGGTAAAGAGGACCTGCCTTGTCTAAGCTTCCGATCCACAGCAGGGTCAGGAAGGGCATGGAGGTGCATTTGAGGATAGTGACAGGTAAGGTCCACAGGGTGAGAAGCAAGTAGTAGTCCATTTTCTGCAGGTGGCTCTCTGCTCCAAGGGGCGTGCAGAGCAACAGGGAGGGTATCCTCTTCATGATCAGGCAGGGGGCATCTTTGGAGTCAGTTGCAAGGAGGGCGCCTGAGTTTGCTGGTGCCGGCAGGTAATGGTAGTGTGACTTGCTGTAGAGGAGTCCCAGCTTGCACTGATCAGCCCAGCTCCATGCTGCAGCCTTCTCAATGGATACAATGCACATTAAAGAGCATAGGATTTCAGTGCTGTCCCCTCCCCTGTACTGCCTCCCCCCACCCCACAGTCACTCTCATGATCTCTACACAGACTAAGTAGAATGTCTATCACATAAGCATTAGCCATGGAACAGGCACATGCCTGCTATGGGGCCCACGAGCAGAAGGTCCTATTGGGACACTACTAGGAAGCGGATTCATTGAAAGTACAGTGGCTCACTAAATGTTTCACTGAGATAGATTTAAAAGGATTTAAGCTGCAGGAACCCATAGATTGTTAGCTCTTCCACCTTGTGTGCAATCTCAAATACTCCAATTATTGGCCATGTCACTTTTTGTTTTCTCCTTCACACTCTAATGGGTTTTATTCCAGGGTGGCATACAATTTCCTTAATCTTGCTCTCTTTTTCGCATTTACCTCCATTTTTCTCTCTTTTTCACATTCCCACCATATTTCTATCTTTGCCACATCCCCACAATCCTTCTTTTTCCACATTCCCCCATCTTTTCTATTTTCTACATTCCCTCCATTTTTCTCTCTTTTCCACATTTCTCTTTTTAAACATTCCCTCCATCTTTTTCTTATTTCCACATTCCCTTCATCTTTCTTTATTTTGCACCTTTCCCTTCATCTTTGTTTAGTACATTGCCCCATCTTTCCCAATTGTTCACATGTCCTCAATTTTTGTTGCTTTCCACTTTTTCTCAATCTTTCTATCTTTTGCGCATTTCTTCCATGTTTCTTTCTCACATTTGCCCTGTCATTTCCCTCTTTTCTACATTCCCCCATCTTTCTTTCTCTTGCACATCCCCTGTCTTTCTCTCCTTTCCATATTCAAGCATTCTTTTTTCCTCTGTCCCCTTCTTTTTTCGTAAATGCCACCCACTTTCCCATCTTTTCTTTATACCCCAATAGAATTTAACCCCCCCCCCCCCCCCCCCCACACACACACACACACACACACACACACAGTATAATGCTTTTTTGTATTCTCCCTTAACCCCTAAAAGATTGTAAGCTCTTCTGCCCCCCATATACCACACTACACTTTTTAATCCCTTTTCCATGTATACCCCTATGGATAGTAAGCTCTTCCCTTTTGTACCCTCCCATGTACCCCAATACATGGGCAGATCTTCCACTTTTAGCATTCTCCCTTCTACTCAAATAGTAATCTCCACTTTCTGTACCTCTTGATATACCTCCAATAAATTGGCAGCTTTTTATCTTTTTGTATCCTCTTATACTTAGATTGTAATCTACCGGTATGTTTCCTTATGTATTCATTTACAATATATACAAAGTTACAATAAACAAAATATTAACTAAACAAAAAGAAACAGGCCTGACAACTTGGCATTACAATAACAATTCTATATACAATCCTATATATAACCTATCACTACACTATACACTACAGTAGACAACTAAAAGGCCGCTCTTCAAAAATCTGCCATTTTTACCAAAAATATACGGGGGATAAGAGACAGAAAAGCCCACCCAGAGGGAAGTCATGAGAACTGAGAAGGCCTGATGTTCCGCCACCCCTTCATCCGGGCATCCCCGTCTCCACCTGTCCCTCTCCAGCATGCAGGTCTTCCCCACCTCATGCAGGATGTCATGCACCACCACTGGGACAGGGAGGACTTTCTTCCTAATGCAGAGGTGGCACCGAGCATTCTATGCGAAATAGCGTATCACTAAACTGACTAGATATAAAGTGTCCAAACAAAAATCCTCTCTGTTCTTGAATGCCTCGTACACCCACTCAGCATAAGAAAGCTGGAAGAAGAAGGGGGCACTGAGGGACAACCCCACCTGTTTACAAACCTCTACATTAAAGGGACACCAGAGCAGGAAGTGGTCAATAGTCTCCACCTCATCCTGACACTCTTTAGGGAGACTAATTATCTCTGCCAGGCTGCAACGCTTCCAGATACCCCTAAGGTGGAGTTTTCCTTGGAAGGAGAGCCAAACTATATCCTGGAATTTCAACAGAATCCTTGAGGAGTTATTAAGCCTCAGACCATCCCTCATTATGGAGCCTGGGAAATCCCTGAGGGACAATGGCTGATAAAAAGCCAGACCCGACTTACCAGTAGCTTCCTCAGAGTAGATCTTCTGCTGCCAATTTCCATTGCTGAAGTATTTTCAAGCACAAAGCAACATAGGCTGGGAGCTGAGCCTGAGGAACACAATGGATTTTACCCAGCCACCTTTCTCCCAGTCTTGCAGGAAGGGCCTAAACCAGGATTGGACAATACCCATCCAGCCAGACGGGCGGTCTGCCAGCATGCTACCAAAATTTTGTTTTACAAACAGGAGAGAGAAAAACACAACCAGGTTGACCATCCCTAGACCACCCTCCTTCCTGGACAGGTGACATGTAACATCCAGAAAAACATGCTGTAGACCCTGGTGTAGAGAGAATGGCAAAACACAGGTGAAGCTGACGTCTAAAAATATCGGGACCAAGTAGGTCTTGATAAGGTCAACTGTTTCCATCAGAGACATTTCCCAGCTCTTCCGGACTGAAACCTTGGCACTGGCAATTTCCAGCCTGCACTCCCAGTTTTTGCCAAAGTAGGCTGACAACATAGCAAAGCTGCAAGTGCCTCTATTAAATAGTAATGTAGAGCATGTGGGAAGACCCAAGAGCGGACTGTTTGTGGAATCTGGGCCTCCAGATAAAAGGGTGCAAAAGAGAAATCCCGGAGCGGATTTTCTGTCAGAATGAAATTAAGTTTTTCTTTGTGCTGCAACTCTTAAGTATGTGCGTATCCACCTTTAATCCACTACAGCGAGGGGGCCACAACAGCTACGAGGCTACAGCTGGACAGTGCTAGCCAGATGCACAGAAACTTTCTCTGGAGGCCTGCAAAATCTCTCTCCAGCACAGCAAAGCCCCTCTTCAGGAACAAGCAACAGTTCCTCCTTTCCCACCTCAGCCAAGATGGATTATGGAGGGGGAATCTCCTCAGCCTCTGTTAGTGTACAGGACACACTGTACATGGCCATCCTGAAAGCCAGGTAATCCTGATCCTTGGGGGAGATTCCAGACCACTCCCCCTTGGGGTTTGAACTCCCACTCTGCTCAGAAAATGGCGCAGGATTAGGATCACCCAGCCTCTGTCTTCGAGGTCTTACAACAGGGGCCACCATTACTGGGACCCCTCTGGTACTTGCAGTGACCCCCCCGCCGCAGTTACTGACATGGAGGCAGACTGGGGATTCACCTTAGGGCCACTCGCAGATGTTACATGAGTGGGTGCAGGGGCCTCAGGAACCCCCAGCTTAGTGGTGGGAGGCACCGCATATTGGGGTCAGCATGAGAACATTCCTACACATCCATTTGTAACATTTCCTGGACCACTTTCCTGTCCAGGCTGTGCCAAGCCTCAGGACATTGACCATTGGAATGGCAGAGCTGGTTACACAGATTACAGCGGATGGTGTTACAATCCTTAGCCAGAAGCACGTCAGAAGTGAGCAGGAGGAGCTGAAATGACCCCTGGCCTCACATTTATGGCAAATCTTTGGACTAACCTGGATAAAATATGGTCAGCTGGTCATGGCCAAAATAGGCAGATGATGGCAAGTGGAAAACCTGGTTTCCATTTCTGCAGAGCCTCAGGGTCACTGACCAGCCCCCAGTTGAGATGCCCCTATCATCCCGGATCTTCTTCAGGGGAGTAAGAACATCCCCATATCGCTTAAAGGGGCGCTGTTGTCGCTCTGTCCCGCACTGGGAGTCTGGGAGGCAGGCTTTGTTTCTTCTCTTCTTAAATTTCATTGGTGGCATAGGTGGGGTGGGACTCTGGGGGGGAGCCTGTTCCCACCGCTGACAGCGGCTGACGGCTGGAGATCGCGCAGGAGGGGGAATCGCCTGTATTGGTGAGTGTGTGTGTGTCTGTCTGTCTGAGTCTGTGTGTGTTTCTGTGTTTGTGTGTGTTTCTGTGTGTCTGTGTCACCCCTAACTGGCTGCAATGAGGGATGCCCCTCACTGACTGTAATGAGGGATGCCCCTCACTGGCTGCAATAAGGGATGTCCCTCACTGGCTGCAATAAGGGATGTCCCTCACTGGCTGTAATAAGAGATGCACTTCACTCACTGTAATGAGGGATGCCCCTCACTGGCTGCAATGAGGGATGCCCTTCACTGGCTGAAATGCGGGATGCCCCTAACTGGCTGCAGTGAGGGAAACCCTCACTTGCTGCAAGGCATGCCCCTAATGGGCTGCAATGAGGCATGCCCCTCACTGCCTGCAAGGGATGCCCCTCACTGGCTGCAATGAGGAATGTCCCTCAATGACTGTAATGAGGGATTCCCTTCACTGGCTGCAATGAGGGATGCCCCCCCCCCCCCCAAACTGGCTGCAATGAGTGATGCCTCTAACTGGCTTCAATAAGGGATGCCTCTATCTGGCTGTAATGAGGGATGCCCCTAACTGGCTGCAATAAGGGATGCCCCTAACTGGCTGCAATGAGGGATGCCCCTAACTGGCTGCAATGAGGGATGCCACTAACTGGCTGCAATGAGGGATGCCACTAACTGGCTGCAATGAGGATTGCCCCTCACTGGCTTCAATGAGGGATAACCATGAAAGCGATGCTCATTTTTTAACTTTTCTTTAAAGGCCTTTCTGCTTGCCTTTAAGTCTGCAGCTTTTCCTGCTGTTAAAATACGATACGCAGTCCCGGAATCCGGTGGTTTAATGCTCCTCCAGGGGTACTGGCGCGCAGGGCTGGATTAAATGTGGTGGAGGCCCCAGTTACAGTATTTATTATTCCTTCAAAATAATAGACCCACAAGTAAGTGATTGGTGGTTGTCTGGCACCCGCCTACTTACTGGAACGTCAGATCGAGTCCCTTGTGCCACCCTTGTGCGGGTGCGTGCAGCTTGGGAACTCCTGCTTTGCCATTCTGGGTGGAGGGTAGTGTAGTCGCCCGGCTGGTCCAGCAGAAAACAGTTCCCTGGATTGAGCTGCCAGTGGCTGTGCTTGGTGGCTTATGTGCCGTGAGCGGCCGCTGATTGACAACTCTGCACCCACCCATCACTGTAGTGTTGGTAATGGCGGCTTTGATGCTCTAGACTCTCCATCCTTCCCTGTCGTGACTCTGGCTTCAGGTTTAAAAAAACAAAAAAGGCTTGCCCAGGCTTGCCTGCTGCCGATAGCATTTGTTGCTCGCCCCGCGGCCTGTCAGACCAAAGACTGAAAAGGTTCCTGGACCAGACCATAACCCAAAGTTTGGTGGAGGCCCCCTTTGCAGGGCAAGTGGTGGAGGTCGTGGGGCACGTACCCCTTGCGCCCCTCATAATCTAGCCCTGTTCCCCAGAATCATCCATCCTGCCTGGGAAGGCGTTTTCAGGAAAGCCCCAGGCATCACAGGCCCCAGGTAATTAGCTGGCAGTTTGCAGTCTGGCAGCAACTGGTGACCACACCCACCTAATTACCCTAATAGATTGTAAGCTCTTCTACCTTTTGTAACCCATGGTATACCACAATTTTTCTCTTCTGTAGATAGATTGTAAGCTCTTCTATCCTCTGTACTGTCCCGTATACAGTGTCTCAATAAAATGCCAGCTCTTTCACTTCCTTTATACCCCCAGTATAATCCAATAAATGGTCAGTTCTTGTGCTTTCATTACAACCCCCCGCCCATATACCACAATAAGTGGGCAGCATTTTTTAGTATCCATAAGGAACAGATTGCAATTTTATACTCCAATAGATTGAAAACTGTTTCACTTTTGTACCCCCCCCCCCATATGCCCAAATAAATGGTCAGTTCTTCCACTTTTAGCATTCTCTCTTTTACCCTAATAGATTGTAATTCTAATTTCTGTACGCATTGATATACCGCCAATAAATGGGCAGTTTTTTGCCATATACCCTGTAGTTAGATTGTATTCTCTCCTGCACTGTCCCATATACCTATATACATTGCTATCTCTCAGGTGAAAGCTTCCCTAAGGGCATCCCAATGTGGGGGTGCCTTGTTCTTGTGCTGTGGGAATGAGGTGAGTATATGGCGAACCAGGGGAGGGGGCCTGGTTCGCCATATACTCACCTCATTCCCACAACACATACTCAGCTCTCACCTGGCATCATTGCTCTGCATGTGCTCTCTGTATTGCCACAGCATGGAGCGGGATCCCTACTCCATCACCCCTGTGCGGCCCTACTGGCAGACATTCAGTTCTTCTAGGAGGTCAGAGCATGTACAGCATGGTTGCCTCAACCGAGCCACGCATGCGCTTCTGGAGCAAGGAACAATATCAGGATAGGGTGAACCAGGGGAGTTTCACAGTATGGGGCCCCCTTTAAATAGGGGGCTCTTAAAGGGGTTTGGTCCTTTGGTCTTTTCTACAAAGCATGCCCTAGGGGCTATTATACTAAATAGATTATAGGATAACTGTAGGCAAAAAGCGGAACAAAACCCAGGATTTTGACTATCCCGGTTTTGTTTCTTGTCCCAGGGGGAACCCAAATTGGAATGCCCCCCGTCTGAAAGCCCACCACAACTCTCCTCTTTCCTGTCCAATGGCTCATTTGCAGCCTCTCGTCCAATCAGAGCCATTTGCTGTGACTAAGCATGATAGGCTTTAATAGGGAGCAGGAGGGGCCACACCCCAAATGGCACTCACGCTCCTGCCCTGAAAATGCGCTATTGTATTCAATCAGAGCCATTTGCCGAATTACATAGGCACAGCAAATGGCTCTGTTTGAAGGAGAGCCTGCGTATATGCCATTAGACCAGGGTAAGGTAAGTGAATACCAGCGACCTGGAAGGTTTCACACAGCGGGACACCACAATTCGGGATGCTCTAGGGGAAGGCCAGCGGCAGCCCTGGGTTTTGTTCACCTTTAAACTTTGGTTTTCCCAGTAAGCTTGGATAGTGCTGAAGGATGCATGAAGGATGTGCTGAAGGACGCATGAAGGATGTGCTCCCCCTAGTGGCCAAAATCAGGCCACAGCTTATGCTTGTGCTTGCTTTAGAACCTGTCAAATGCATGAAGGATTTGTTTTATGTTTTCTATTATTATTGCAAGTTAGTTTATGATTTATCATTAAATAAACTTTGCCTACAACTGGGTATTTAAGGGACTGTATGCCCCATGGCAGTGCGATTCAACTGCTGCGGGGTCTGTAGGTGAGGTGTGCTGCTTATTGTGTTTTCCCAGGACCAAACCAGGATTTTGATCATTCTGGGTTCTGTTCCGGGTCCCAGGGGTATCCCAGTTTGGGATGCCTTGCTGTGTGAAACCCCCCAGGTTGTAAAACTTACCTCTTCCCGATCCTACTGCGCATTAGCAAGCTCTGGTCCAATCAGAGGCACCATTCTCGTCATTCGGCAAATGGCTATGCCCTTCTGCAATGGGGAGCATAAGCAACCGAATTTGAGCATCTCGGGGCTGTGCGCGCACTCCTGCCCCCGGTTATTCAGATAGGCTTGGCAGGAGCGTGCTCACTGCCGGGGATGTGGCAGAAGGGCAAAGGCGTTTACATATGCTCAGCCAACGGCTCGGATTGGACGAAAGCCTGTGCGTGTGTCTTAGGACCAGGGAAAGCTGCGCTGGGTTTTGTTCCGATTTAATGAAAGCTTTCATTTTATTCCACAAGCAACCACGGGGGGGGGGGGGGGGGGGGGGGCGGAGGAAAGAACAAAATAAAACAGCAAAATAATTAGGTAATAAAGCAAAGGTGGATAGCCAGATTTATTTGGAGAACCTTAGGAATACATGCCCCTTCCTTTTCCGGCACCAGATACATAAAGTGTATTTATTCTCCAGCAGCTGACTCACCAATAAAGGCTGCCATAACTGGAGAGCTGGCACTCATAACTCACACGCTGGCAGGTTATGGCGGGGAAGCCTTTTAACTTTCCAAATCCATTTTTACCAATGTCTAGCCTGTGGCGAGGAGACAATTCCTAGTCATTTATGTACTTCTAAATACTATGTATGTGATATACATGCCTGCAATGTGGACTATGCACAGATTTGCCAGGAGATAATAATAACTTCTAGTTGGTCAACCAGCAACACTGACTCCAGCTGCTGCTGAGCACCTTGTACAGAATGTGACTTACAGAAGATATTTTGATGTTTGGGAAAAGCGTATTTGTATTTGGGTAGGCAGCATAAATGGTTGTCACAAAGATGACTCCAACTGCCCTAGATAATAGACAAGGGTTGTAAATAAAATGCACACCTTCTGACTTGAACTTGGAGGTTGGGATGCATATTTTTTTTGTTCTTTGGTAAATGACTACAGATTCGATTTAAGGTCAGTTTAGCAGAGCCTACAACTTCTCCCTTCTTTACAAATACACCTAGTGCGGAATCACCCCCAAGGTAGACAGTGAAAGCGAATGGCAGTTTTCTCAAAAGAAAAAAAAATGCGCACTTTTTAAACCTGGTGCTATCTCAATGAGGTGATTTAGTACCAAATGTAAAAGATCTCTTCTACTTATTTCACCTATAGCTCTGAATTGATCCCCCATAGAGGTACTGTCAAGGAATTCCAAAATGCAGGTGAGACTGAAGGCCAGAACAACAACAAAGACCTAAAGACAAAGTGCCAGCAAAGTGACATACTATACCTGAAGGAAAAAACAGTAAACTAGATCTGTGGGCAGAAGACCATAAGAGTGGTAGACCAGAGCTGAAGGCAGAGGATAGGCAGAGGATAGGAGAGGAGAAGAGTGTCAGACTAGGCCTAAAGGAAGAGGACCAAAAGAGTGTCACACTAGGCCTGAAGGAAAAAGACTAAGAGAGCATCAGACCAGAGGAGGCAGAGGGTCAAAACGGTGTCAAAATAGGCCTTAGGACCAACAGAGTGTCAGACAAAGAACCAAAAGAATGGACTTAATCTTCCATTAATCTGGCCCTGCTCTAACACAGTGCGATGCAAAAAGGTCCACCTGTCATCCATAACAAAAATCTGGTGGTGGTTACAGGGCTGCAGCTTTATGCAGCAACACACCAGGATGGATGGCATCCACGTTCTGAGTTTCTGCACGCCCACCTGTGCCTTTCTTGATCTGTTTCAAGGTTAACTGTGCAATCCTTTGGGTTAAACTAACCATTTTACAAGATAATGGGTGCGGTTTAGGGTGTGGCTTATCTGCAGGTTTTCGAGGAACAAATATCCACAGAATTCTGCGGTACACCTCTGTGTGTAGGTAGGTGTAGCCACAAACCCGGACATACGTCTAAAGCACAACTTGGAAATCTGTGCTGCATGGAGGACGATAGTGGTTGACTTAACGCTTATCTAATCCATACATCCCACTATGGCCAATGAGCCAGAGCAGTTGTACAGTAAATTGATCAAATGCTCTGGATTCGTGGAAGAGTCATCCTAATAATGTTAGCGAAGTGGGCCATTTTAGTATCCCCAGAGTAGTAGGGCATCTGGTCAGTTTACATTTGTGACTCAAGTGCTCACTATTTTATCAGGCAAGCGGCATAAACAGATGCAGATAATGAGGATCATCACATACAAGCTCCACAATTTGTTTCCAATTGAAACGTCTGTGTTTTGAGACTCTAGCGTGTGCTTTTCATTATAAGAATCTCAGAACTGCCTGTACTTTGATCAGAGCTGTGCTCGCTGATTTCGATTATTGTGCCATAATCAGCAGAAGGTGGCGTAGGGCTGTGCGCTGTATCCCATCAATGGGTGAAAAGCTTTATGGGTGGGAGCTGCTATTTACACTGCAATGACGATTCAGGAAAGGTTTTTAATATTTGCAAATAAGCTTGTGCTATAAACTAATAACAGTGTAAATGAAAGAAGTCATTGTTATAGACAAGCTACAGGGATCCCAGGAACAGGGATGTCATCCGGGCTGGACGGATTCCCGATGAGAGGAAGTTTGTCGCTAATGATGAGCAAACTCAACTTAGTAGGATTTAAGACCAAGCTGACAGTTTCACGGCCAACTGACATTTCATGGGCAATCCCAGATTCATCAAGCAGTTTGCTTCACTAGGTTTGTTAAAGCAGATCTTAGGTCTTAAAGCAGAAGTCCAGACTCGGAGTAACCCCGCCCTACCACGACCCCTGGTACTGAGGCAAGATGGGGGGGTTACAGGGATAATATCTTTACCTCGTGGTCCAGCAACATCCTTCTGGACTCATGTGGCTGCCGTACAGAAAGATACAAAGCGACATCCCCTGCTATGTGCAAACTTCCAAATGCGCATTCAAGTTCCCAAATCCATTGCTCTGATTGGCTAATGTTGTCACGTGACTGTCAGCAGCAACAGGTCTTGAGTGTTCACTTTCAAAAGTCCATTCATTTTGTTTTTGCTATTCCCTTGCGGGCCTCAGACCACTGATCTGAGGTCTTCAACAGGGAAAGAGCACCCCGATTCTCTGCCCCACATGCTGCTCCTGTCATCACCCTCCCCGGCCGCTGGGAGGGGCCTTTTATAGCAGCGGAGGGAGCTGACATCAGCTCACTGCACTATATAAAAGACCCCTCCCTGCAGCGGGGGTGAGAGGCGAAGCTCGGCATGATTGGTAGAAGCTGGTAGCGGGCATAGGACACCGATCCTCTGCCCCGCTACTGGCTTCTGCTGAACACTTTCGGCTGGTGACAGCAGCAATGGACAGCATGGGACAGCAGCAGTCGGCAATGAAAGGAGGTAAGTAGTAAAAACAAAAAAAAAAGTTTAAATGACTTCCTCTTTCTGTGTGTGTTTTTACAGTTAGCCATTGAGACCCCTATACCAGTTCACAGGGCAGGGGGGCCTGGCAAGTCACCTGCCAGCAAGTGGGTGACTTGCCATTACCCCCACCCCGTTACATGCATCCCCAAAGCTCAAGACACCTGTAAAGGTGAGCTTTTTTTTATTTGGCTGGAAACTGAGGGAAATGCCTGCCACATTGAATCTACATACCCAGTTTCCCCCAAAATAAGACCTACAGCAAAAAATAAGCTCTAGCATGATTTTTCTGGATATTTGAGGTTGCTTTAAATAGAAGAACTTCCCCAAAATTATCCCTAGTTACAGTTACAGTGGCAAATAAAGCAAATACTTGGGCCCAAGGTCCAGGAGGCAAGTTATGGTCAGGGCCATTTCTGGTCAGGGTGGTCGCCTTTGGGGGAGCCTTTATCTCAGTAATACTGTTTTCTGCAGATGAGTTAGGGTCACTGTTAGTGGTGCAGGCCATAAGATAGGCCCCCATGCCCCCATGTTGGGTTCAGTCATGGGGAGGGGGCACTGCCTGCTGCTAAGGAGGAGGTACAGCAAAATATATGGGTATTGGATAGCAGCAGCACCACCATAGGACGGAGGAAAATATTTTCCTTCCAGCACTGTGCGCTATTTAGTGGTTCTTACTGAAGTGGTTCTTAATGAAAAAAAGGTTTGGAACCCCTGCGCATCTTTTGGAAAAAAATGAATATAAGATAGCCGTGCTTTGCTCAGACAGAGCAGAGCTGGGGTCAGGTAAAGGTCAGCAGTCCCAGAATGCAGAGCAGCACAGTCAGGAGGCATTTCCTGTTTGCAGGCTGCCTGATAAGATGGCGGCTTCCATAAGCCGCCATCTTGGATGTTTAAAGGCTCATAACATGCAGTAGATGCAGGTAGAATTGTTCTTAATGTGGCCAATCTGTATGTACAGGGTGTGGGAAACATATAAGATAGACTCTTATTCAGAGTGAAGGTCCGCTTTAAGTGATGACTTACTGGGCAACTGTCCAGTTTGCCTACCCCTAACACTGACCCTGATAAATACATTGCCACATTGCTCCAGCGAAAGTTTTAGGTGTACATTTTGCCTCTAATTTCCTCTGTTTAATCATACCTTAGTTGAACGCATGCTTTATTCTAAAAAAAAAGTGAATATGATCCCTGTCTTTAGGAGATACGTTAATAACACTTTATTGAGAACTATGGCCACCAGCGCTATGCACACAGCACCATGTTGCAATCACTTCTGGTTCTGAATGTAACAGCTCACAGCAATAGTGGGAGAGGGTTGGCAAACACCATCATATCTAGTTACTAAAACCTAAAATGATATACATGTAATATAAAAGAATTTTGACTCACTGCCAAATAGGGTTGGAGCCAGAACTGATCACTGGAGCTGTTTTCGTAGGTAATGGCGTTAAGAATAATAGTTTTTTTGCCTTGTTGATTTATGATGTCAAATCAGCATGCTTGTCCTATAGGAGAGGAGCTTCATATACATTGGGAAGCAATGATGTGTGCAGTCATGTACGCATAGCGAATAATCCCATGTCACCATCAGGATGATGGAGTATGCGTTCTAAATGTCTGAAGATTTTAAAGAAGCTTATAGGCTTATTTTTGCACCCAGGCCCTGTCACATTTAGTTACACTACTAGAAGCCAGCTTAGGAAGAGACCAATGTTTGGCTTTTATAGTGGGCTAAATGAGATCAAGAAGCCCTCAAGCATTCAAGGTAACAACCACTTTCTTAAAAGTATTTTCGTGGCATATGCAGACCAAGAATATTAAGCGAGATCTATTGTTTTACTGAGCGGGAGGAGCCATGCAAATAATCTCCTGCTGTCCAAAGCACTCAGAAAGGCACTTAGCATACAATGCCCAGCATCCCTGCAGTTGTGCGTGCTCCTGCACTCAGCAATTCAGATAGGTCGGGAGCGCACACTCCGCTGGGAAACCGGGGATGCAGCCGCCGCACCCTAGCCAAAACAACAGCTTTATGCCTTACATTAATATGCACAGGATAAAGAGCTGATTGGATGAGTGGTCGCGCATGCGCCGTAGAAACGGTGGATAGGTGAGGTGAGTGGGTGATCTGGGGGGTTTCACACAGTGAGGCAGGGACCAATCACAAGGATAGTGAATATCCTGAAGATTGGTCCACTGTAATCGTTGCTTGTGCACATGTGTTTCAGGATTTTGGCACTCATTAGAACAGGCTGTATGTGGAGGTGAAACCACCTGAAGGAGACCTCCTTAGATAGAGACCCATGTTAGGCTTAGTATAGTGGGGAAAGAAGAATAATGTGTATAAAGGGAGGGAGAAATACCGATAGAGAACTGAAGAAAGCCAGGGCCATGGGGGTGACTGACCTGATCCTATACCCAGATAGGGAGTTTTTGTCATCACCTTCTAGCCCCAGCCCAGTGCCCCAAAGCAACCTGCATTTCTGTTTTTACTAAATAATTTGCCCAATATTCATAAAAACACTAACAGGAAGCAATAGGATCTCCAAATGGCAGATGTATGCTAATAATTCAGTTACAACTAAACTGTCACATACTAGGCAAATAGTTTGTAGTGCTTACAGATGTATTGCAGTTATTATAACTGATAAGGCTGACACCCAATACAGAGTTGTGTGTACTGTAACTGAATGTATCATTGCAGGAAAGTACCAGGGGGTGGGGCTGCTTGCCGGAGAGCAATATGGCTAAGAATAGGGCCAAGGCTTTCATAAAAAAAAAGAAACACAGGCTGTTTTGGGGCACTTTGCTGGGAATAGAAGATGATGACATTTTTGCTTTTTGCATATAGAATCACTTTAGGGTCCAGGAGGATCAAGGTTATCACATTCCCTTTTTCTTATTTCATTGCCTGAATCAGGCTTAGCACGGGGCCAGAAAGGGACAGAAACTAGCGGCTAGACCTCCTCTTTAAACCAGAAAGTATTTACATGGCACATGGATCCCCCAATCATTCCAGTCTTTGACTGAAGAAACATTAGCAGCAGGTCACAGATTAAGGGGATAGTTTGTATCTTTCAAAGTTAACCCCTTATTAGGTGAATGGAGGCATGTAATAATTTCTGGAGAGGTGCCAGGCATCTGAAAATATTTCACAGGTACCTGAGCCTCCTCCTCAGTGCAGCATATTCAGAGGAACACAATCCAAATCCTACCTGGAGCCTCTGTTGGTGGCCTAAGGCTAGTTGAATGTAATCCAGAGAAGGCACCTGGTCCCCTGGAACAACGCCAAAGGCTCCAGTGTTAAAAATATTCTGACTATCACAAAAATGGCCTATCTGTCTATAGATCATCAGTGGGCTGTGTATACAGTTCCCTGTTAAAAGTAAAAGGCAACATTCTTTATTCTGACATGTTGTCAGCGGTGCATTGCAAGTTAACGTGAGGGCAGAGAAAAAACTTGAGTGTTTTTTACTATTATAATAGGAATTTACATCTTTTCCGCTTGTGTCACATTCGAGAAGGAATACAACATAAGGGAAGGTGGGGAGTCTATGGGAAGCCCAGGTAACATGCATGTATGGAGCTTTAGCTGGTAAATTAAACTTCACTTTCAATGGCATTTTTAAAAGTGTGCATTATTATGGGATGTCCTCA